>OY757921.1:64214716-64437346 GCA_963585895.1 Sepioteuthis lessoniana
AGAGAGAAACTAGAGTGTATGGTATGACTCAATATACATTGAAGATTTAAATTTCAAAAGTTGAAATAAAATAAAATTTAAAGACGTGTGTCCAGCTGACCAACAATGATGTCGAGACGTCAAGAATCCATTCTAGATTTCTAAGAAAATCTAATTGAGTTTAAATCAATTTGAAAAAAATTAAACCAGTTTCAATACTTTTTGATGACATAAAATGCATCAACATAAATACGTAATCTCAACTTTACAGCTCATGAAATGTGAAGCTGTGGAACTTTGGTGTACTTTAGGTAAAATGAATGTATATGTATGTGCGTGCTTATATATGTGAGGTTACGAGTTGACTATATATATATATATATATATATATATATATATATATATATATATATATATGAGGTTACGAGTTGACTATAATCATATATATATATAAATATATATAGGAACATAAGAGTATCTATGCGGAGGTGTGTGTGTGTATAAATATGCATATATATGTGTGTGTGTGTCTCTGTGTGGGAGGGGTTATATAGAGGTCCAGGAGTATCTAAGAGGAGGTGTGTAACACGATAGATCTTTAGTGTGTTAACACATATGGTTAAATGTATTTGTTTGTATGTGTGTCGAGAGACGTTCGTATTTTGCACGTGGTTTCTGGCTGAGAAAGATTAGAAGTGAATGAATATCCTAAATAGAGATAGTCAGATAAAATTGAGAAGTGGGTTCAATCTACAACTTAAAAGAGTGAAGATTTATTATCTCACTTTTGGGGGCGTCCAGTAGATATACAGTCTGTTAATATTTTTCATGTTCGATCTTGTGGGTGTCCTCTATCCGGAAGTGGAGAATCTTTACTCGTGCCTATATACAGATGCAGTCAGTAGTTTAGGAGAGTTGTGGGAATGATTTGGTGAGAGTCAGTTTGTTGACAGAGACCAGAGAGACGAATTTGACGCCGATGATGGAAGCCGTTTTTTTTTTTTTTTTTTGCAGCGACCAGACATACCAGTGGCAAGTTTAAATTCACGTTGTACGCAAAGCGGGACGGAGTGCAGAGCAAGTTTACACCTTCAAATCCTGTGTTGTCTTTTCTTTTTATTTATTTTGTGACAATGCCGTCTCCTGGGCTTGTGCAATAATATATGCGTCTTTAGTGTGCAACAGCGTGGGGTCAGATATGGTAGCGCAACAAAATATGCGCAAAGAGATGCACGGACAACAATTTCCAATGCACAATAAATAGATGCACGGGCAGCAGGTGAGGCAGATAAGTCACTCAAAAAATGAGTTTCGGAGGTGCTTCGATTAATGGAAAATACTGTGAAATAAGTTAGGTGACGTCCAATGTCAGTATTTTGACGGAAATTTATGTTTCATTCATTGTTCATTTCTGTTTTGGTAAATACTGCTTCAGTCTCGATACTTTTTTTTAACACAGCTCGTATTTTGAAACGAATAAACGTTTCATTCATTGTTCATTTCTGGTTTGGTAAATACTGCTTCAGTCTCGATACTTTTTTAAAACAGCTCGTATTTTGAAAGAATTATCGTTTCATTCATTGTTCATTTCTGTCTTGGTAAATACAACTTCAGTCTCGATATTTTTTCAACACAGATCGTATTTTGAAACGAATAAACGTTACATTCATTGTTCATTTCTGTTTTGGTAAATACAGCTTCAGTCTCTAACTATTTGGACATCAATCGTATATATCACTCAAAATATTTCCATTTCTATTCATCTCTGTTTATTCTCCCAATCCAATTTCCCTTCCGTCTTACTCTCTTTTATTTCCCTTTTTATATTTCTTCTTTCTTTCTTTCTTTTTTTCTCATCCTCACTTCCGGTATCGATTTTTCTTTTTGTTTTATTTTTTGCTCCTTCTTTTCCTTTCTTTTCATTCTGTTCACATTCAATAATCCCATTCTTTCACTTTGTCATTTTTTTATGTCCCTAGTTTTCGTGTTTTCGTCTTTGCTTCATTCAAGCATCATCCTTGTCTGAGAGTCTTTGGAATTAATAATGAAAAACAGAGAACTGTCTAGAACGCCGAACCAATACTGAAACTGGATAATAGCCATCTTTGAATTAATTTTGGAAAGGTTTTTTTTATATTACATCCGTTGCACATACATAGATAAGTACATAGATTTTTTTCAAATACAGACACACAGAATAACGGGGTTATCATCGAAGAAAATCAACTCGGCGAATCAAGATCAAATCCTGTTTGCATTTCACTTCATGCTCATCACATTTGAGAAAGGCATGAATCCATCAATGCACCCCCACCCCGCTCCAACTATGGGTGATTAGTGGGGCAGACAGCTCTTTAGCCGTTGTACGGTAACCACTTTAAGAGAAGGAAAAAACTTAAATCTCAAACCAGTAGTACTCCACAGTAAAAAAAATGCCCTGTTGTCGACTGCATCCCCTGCTGATAGAGGTAAGTTACACAAAAAAGAGGTATTCAGGCAATGACACTAAACTGCATCCGATGGTGAGGCTCCTTGGCCCATTCAGATCCGGAGTAACAATACCTGTTAGGGTCTAATCTATGCGTCAACCCCCAACCAAATTATTTGTATTAGATAGAAATACTTGATATCATATAGCCGGGAGCGAAAACTTAAGAAAGTACGCCAAAAATGTAAATATAAATAAACAATGAACAGGCTTTTCTAACCTCAGTGTATAAAAATGACCCTAGATGTGTTGACATGCCATTAAAATCAATCAATCAATCTACTAAAAAGTGACCTTGTTTTATATACTGTCCTTAAAAATTGACCTCGTTTCACATACTGCCCATAAAAATTGAATTTGTTTCATATACTGTTTTGAATACTCATAAATACATACAAACATACGTAAACATTATCAGTTCTCTTTTATTTCTTTTTCTATAAGACGATTTGAAAATAAAAGTGCGTATACGAAGCAGAACCAATAAGTCTGTAACCTAACATATTTAGATAAATTCTGTCATAATTAAGACCATTCAAAAAATGTAGGCAATGGTTATAAAAGTATATTTATACGTAACTACATACATGTATACATTCATAAATGCTTGCATGTAATGCTGCACAGAAGTATTTGAACGAACAGTTCTAATTGCTTGGTTGTGGGGGTTGAAAATCTTAACGCCATGCTAGAAGAACCAATTTTTATTGAAATCAACATAAAAAGACTTGCATTTTTATATTGTAACTAAAATGAAAAATTTTAAAAAAATCCCATTTTTCCAAAATTTTGATCAGGAGATTAAAAAGACAAACTTGCGTTATTGTTTGGATGAAATGCCCATCTCAGTAAAAAATATTTAATGGATTCAGGTTTTCTCTCTCTCTCTCTCTCTCTCTCTCTATATATATATATATATATATATATATATATATATATATATATATATATATAATTAAATAGAATAAAGATTTAAACGCTTTGCGCAAATAAACATTACTGTCATTGTTCATTTCTCTCTTGGTCAATACAAGTTGTCTTAATACTTTTTGAATTCACAATTCGTATTTTGAAGAAAATTAATGTTTCATTCATTGTGTATTTCTCTTTTGGTAAATACAGCTTGAATCGTGGTACTTTTTAAACATTCATCGTATTTTTAAGAAAATTAATGTGCATTTCTCTCTTGGTAAATACAGTTTCAGTTGTGATACTTTTTTTTAACACAATTCGTATTTTGAAGAAAATCAACGCTTCGTTCATTGTTCATTTATGCGTAGAATTAACTATTTTAAGAATTATTTTGGGTGTATCGTCTATATTTTCAATATTGCACATTTAATGACACATCTCTTAGAGAAATTCACACCAATAAAAGAAAAACATTTGTAAACAAATATTGAAGCAATTATTTTTTGCAACAGACAATCTATGGGCAAAAATTTACTTTAAATAAGAAAAAAAATTACTAAAAATTTTCTTTAAAAAAAAGAAAGAACAATGAATCGTTTTTCAGCCGTTTGTTTAGGGAGTGGATTTGCTCTCATTAAGTCTTTGTAATGAGACAATACGAAATATGAGTTTTAAGTAATTAGATGACTTTTTGAAAAAATCTAATGTATTAAATGTTTTTTGAGAAAAATTAATTTATAAAATGTCCTTTTAAAAAATTAATTCATTAAATGTCCTTTTAAAAAAACGTTAATTTATTAAATGTCTTTTTAAAAAATTGAATTTATTAAATGGCTTTTTAAAAAAAATCTAAAGTATTAAATGTCTTTTAAAAGATTTATTTGTAAAATATCTTTTTAAAGAATCAATTCATTAAATGTCTTTTTTTAAATTGATTTATTAGATGTCTTTTTTTAAAAAAGATCCTTGAAAAAAGAAATGAAACAACACCAATCCTGCGTGTAAACTTCCCGCCGAAAGTGGCTATATAAGGTTATCCGAATTCCTTGAAGACTAAAATCATTAACTGATTGAGAAAACATGTCAATAAGCATAAAACGCGTGTTTATCAAAATTCATAAGACGAGGAGTTGTTCTTATTTATTTATTCAAACGATTAAAACTATTTTCCTCATCTTGGTTGTTATACTCACCACGTTTCAGTTGCTGTTCTTTAAGGTCTTCTTCTAGGATCTTTTGACGTAAACGGTAACCTTCAGTTAATAACGAACTAAGCCTTTTATTTAAGTTACGGTGGCAGACAGTTCTAAAATAGACGGGTTTAACATAATGCTTAAAATAATTTAGAACAATATTTTTTCTTAGAATATTAATATTGCAACTAATTCTGAAGAGTTTACCTGTTTAAAACGATTATGAGTTTAATTAATACTTTGGCTTTCAAAACATTGATATTACCACAAAGTAGAACATGTTTACCTGTTTAAAATGATTGTGAACTTTATTAATACATTGGCTCCAAAAATATTGCCGTCACAATTAAGTATATACATTTACCAATACTTCCACGTCAACAGGATCCGACACAAGGTCATTTTTAGAGGAGTTTAACAGGTTTGAATTTAGAACTTTCCTTCTGCTAGACAGGTTGCCATACCAAGGTGAAATGGTCCGTCACATTATTTACCCATAGCTGGAGGGAGAATACTGGGATTCATACCATTCCTCAACATATTAGCGTAATATGAAATGCAAACAGACTCGTCCAGGATCTGAACTCGGGTCACTGTGTCCATTTCCATTGACGGTAACCATTACACTACAAACGCCTCTTTGCAAATGCGCATAAAGTGTTTACGAATTTAAAATGACCATGAACTTTATTAATTCATTGTCTCAAGAAACATCGATAATGCTACGAAGTATAAACTGTTACTTGTTTAAAATGGTTGTGAAGTTACATATTTCTACTTTTTTCTTATTATAGAGCCCAGACGGCTGGGGCTGTAGAATACACCAACTGCATCTCTGCAGAGGAGTAAGATCCTCCCTCAACCAGTGTCTTGTTATGACTCTAAACAATCTGATGGTGAGGCTCCAGTAATGCAAGAGCTTTGGGGGATCCGGAGTACCCTCTCATTGCCATCACTCCCAGGTCCACTCTGGCTCAGAGTGGTAACATTGTAATAAAATGTCCGAGGATTTCGTTTTATGCCTTTGGGTTTAGTTAGGCTGAGAACCTTTCTGCTCAGTGCATGGGTTACTTAGGTGCAACATTAACGCAGGTGTTCACGCGCGCGGGTGGAGCGGACGTATCACTCAGAGATGTCACAATAGCCCAGATGGGAAACAGGGTTAGAGAGTGTGGGTGACGTCACGCACCGGAAGCGCGCGGAGGATTTGGGGGATTTTGAAAAAGTCAGTAAGTAGAGTTGAGAACTAGACACCGGACGAGAAGAGTCGACTTTCGGGGCTCGTAGAGGCCAGACGAATTTGCGCGCTACGAGCGCCGCACGAGATGGGGGGTGCAGATGAAAAAGCCAGAATAGAAATAATGTGTATCTCTCTCCTTATGTCGAAGAACCTTTAAACTCAAAGGTAATAAAAAGTTTCGTACCTGAACTAAGAAGTCGTAAGTGTTTTTCGTGTTTCGAGATTCCTATGTTCGATGTATATATGTTATGAACATTCTATGTACGCTTCACACATAGCCATATCTGGCTATGGTACAACATCTGATTGGTCTTATTAATGGGTTTAATAGAACTGTTTGACTTTTAAACTGAGTGCAAACAAATTACTTATGCTAAATTGAACTGTTCGAAATAGAACTGTTTGATCATTTAACTTTATGTGAACAAATGACGGATGTTTAATTGAATTGATAGTGATATATAGCAATACTTGGAACTATTTAACTTTATTGACTTAAGTTTACAAATCATATATATCTAATATATATGAATAAACCGGATTTGGCATTAAATAACCAACAGCGATTGATATGCCATAAAACCAAGCCAAACCAAACTAACCATCTAATTAGAGACAATTATAATTCAACTGAATTCGGCATGAAATTACCTAAGTTGACATGCCGTAAAACCAACCAACTAACAAGTAAATTCATTGTTTGTTTTATACGAAGATTTTTCTTCTCCTGTCTCAAGAAAAAATGAATAAAATTGAATCAATGAAATAAATGATTTTAAGTAATTTATGGTGAGTAATCATAGACTGAAAATAATTTAACTAATTACGTTCTGCGCAAAGAGGTGAAACCTAAACAGAAAGAAAATTATTGGTGAGCCACTTCACTTAAATTTCCATGAGCACAAGTAAATATTAAATTTCCCTGAAGACACCATCTTTCTCGTAACAACTACATAAAAAGGCATTTATTTAGGCATAAAATAAATACATTTATATTTTCTCAAAACAGTTTGACGAAGTTTGTTTAAATTAATTCCTCTACTGAAGTTAAAAATTATATTTACAAACATTTAACCGAAAAATAACCATACCTAATAAGAAAGCAAGGGCAGATAGTTCCAGTTGTTATAATAGTGACAGACTTTTATTAACCGGATATATGTTGATATAAAAGTTTTAATTTGTTACAAATTAACAAGAAAATACTTGGGAAAATAAACTGTTTAGCGAAAATGATTAAAAGATGTGCGCATGAACAATAAGAAATAGTGATAATTTTAAATGATAATGATAAAATTCAATATGACTGATGCAAAAACAGGGGTAAAACTAGATGTCACTTGAAGGGTAATTGTTTAATAAATAATGTGATTCAAAAGATCATTACCCAAAAGGAAGAAATTAACAATTATGATAAAAGGTTATACATCGGTGCCACTGAATTGAAGTGGAAAAATAGATGGTATTACCATAACCTCAGCTTTAGCAACAGAAAATACGTCGACAATACAACATTATCCAAACTTATATAATAAATAAAAGAAGAAAGGGGTAAATATCTTATGATAAAATAAGATATTGTGAATGTTAAAATCCTTTTTGCTATAGTAGGAGTTCAGTTGTTCTATTGATCACAGAATCCGGTGTTGGTAATGCTAGTCAGTAGATATCCTCTGATGTTCAAATCCAAAAGATAGGTTTCCCGGACAGAAAGTTCAGCAAGCAATTGCATTTGAGGACTGTTGCAAACGATCTTAAATGTTTTCAGTCCTCGTCTCTCATCAGTCGATTTTTATCGCTGTTGTCGGGAAAGTTCATGAATAGAAATGACGATTTTGCGTACAGAGAGAATCCAACAGAAGAAAAAAAATCTAAGTTTATAAATGAGGTGAAAATCGCTACAGTTTGTGTGTGGAAGAAAAACTATCGTCTTAAAACATGCTGAAATCAAATTGTTCAATAAAAGAATCGAATTGATATAATTGTAGACATATTAATACAATTCTCCTGTATCATTTACCACCTGACTCATTCCATATTCGTTCTTCTTTAATTAGATTGCACTAATCAGATATATATACTTCCGTTGTTGAGACAATGCAATGGCATTATGAAAAGAGCATTATGAAGCCAAACTCGACACGTTTTTAAAAAAATATTCTTTGCAAAACACAAGATTGTGTTAATGCGGAAAATTCCATACCCTAAACATCTTGCACCGTGCGAGATTTTTTGTTTTGTTTTGTTTCATAGACTGAAAATTCATCTCAAGGGTAAGATTTGAATATATGGATAACATTAAAAAAATAAAATGGCGCAATTTCACAATGCATCAGAAGAGTCTCAGGAAGGTTTCAATCTATAGACGTTTAAAACACTGGTTGACCATGAAAAATATCCAAGTGTCAGTATAAAAAAGCTCAAAGCAATAATCCTTGAAAATATAAAGAATATAAAAACAAATTTTAAAAAAACAAATAGGTCAAAACTGGAGTTAATGTTTTTCTTCAGGAAAAGAAATAGAAAACGATATGACCAGCAAACAGTCCGGATCTAAATCCAATTGGAAATTTGGTGGAAAATTTTAGATATGAGAATATGAGAAGATTCCATCCACTAAAGAAGATCTATCAACTGCCATTCAGGAAAAGTAAAGCCTCTTTAATTGTAATTTAGTGAAATCTGCACCTGAAAGAATTAAGGTGGCCATAAAATTTCCAGTAGTCGCAACCAAGCATTAATTTTACATTTTTGTCAACGAATTCCATAATTTTTCCTCATCATTGAGGAAAATTATATCATTAGTTTAAATTATCTCATCTAATTTGTTTAAGATATGTTTCATTAGGTCAAATGTTCAGCTACTAAATAAAAACGTTTTGCGTCTTATCTGTTTCCTGAAACTTGTTCTGAAAAATTGTAGCATCATGACCAAACCAATTTTCTATTTACAGATTTCTATCTACAGTTGAGCATTGATGGTTGATATAATGATTGCTATCTCCCCACGTCCCTTAAATGACATGCAACCTCATATCAGGAATGAAATTCACTTGTTTTTATTATATGTTTCCTCTAAACGGCTCTAGATAAAACTTCCAGCATCATAACTTTGACTGATGCAGATTATTGACTCATCACTGAATAGTACTTTCATCCGATTGTCCATACTCCATAGTTGTTTCTCTTTAGTCCACTTTCACCAAATTTTTGGTTTAGTGTTTTTTGTTTGTTTTTTATTTTGTTTTTTTTTGGGGGGGTGCTTTTCTTTTAGTAAATCCCATTTCATACAGCTTACATAGCTGTTTAAACCCATTTATTTTTCATTTGTTTAGTTGAACATTTTCTATTTATAAGGCATATTGATTTCAGTTTTCTGTTTTAGCACGTTTATGTATTTTGTGATCTTATAGAATGTTTTTCGTTTTTAATCATCTCATTTCCTTTATATTTGCCGCAAATTTTAGGCTCAGCTGACAAAGAACATTTAACGTTTTTGGCCACATTCCTCTGTGTATTACCTTTTTTAATAAGTTTTACTTGTTTCTATCAACAATTCTTTTGTTGAAACAAAGTTTCCTTTCAATTAGTTATGTCCAACTGATTGTTGATGTCATCAGGAACTGTCCTTTAACTGTAGACCGATTTGCATATCTTGGCTTCTACATGCATTTATTTTAGGAATGTTAATTAAAAGATGATTTCTTATTTTTTATCCTCAATATTGGGTTGTTCTATATTTTCCTCTGCTTGGCTTGAAAATAACAATACTTTCGCGTCCCGTGTAGAAAAACCTAGTTCCTTCGAAATGTCGGCATTGTCTTTATGGCGGTTAGTTAAACATTTCCTTGCTGTAAAGACTCTGAAGACGAATTGCTGATGTTAACAGGTTTTATTTACCGTTAAAAAGTGTGAAAACTGAAATGGAGAAATTCATTTCACAAATAAGATTGAAGAAGAAACAATACAGCGAATAAATATGACCGTTGTGAGCTTAGCTTAAATACCAACGCTAGCCTGAATAGTCTAACACGGTATCGTCTGCAGGCCCTAAATAAGTAGTAAAGTTGGCGACCGTAGTCGAAAGTGACCCGAAGGCTCCCTTTTCGATAGCTACTACACCAAGGTGTAGGTAAGGGCACACCTCCTTTTCCTGGATTGCTCCACTTTACCCTTGATCCTTACCTTATACTGCTGAGTGTTAAGCAAGATAGCATCAAATACCATTTTTGAGTCTTTGGTATGACTCGACTTGGGATTGAACCCAGATCTCCCGGGCCATTGGCGAACAAGAAATAAAATAATAGTTATTGAATTAATAGGGGTTTTACAGTAACAAAAAACAGAGTTAAAAGAGAAATAATGCTGACATGAAACAGACACGACATTTAAAGGAAGAAACATTTTCTAAGGGAATTGTCACCGTGTTGTTAGAAGAAAGGATACTTGTCTCAGGGTTTATAAAATTTCGGTGAAACCGTAAATTATGAGATAGAATTGTTTTGATCCATATCATAAAGTTGAATCCGAGAAAGTGAAATCTACGTGTTGTCTCGTTCAGATCTAGGAGGAATAGAATGAATCTGGAAGTTCTCTGGACCGGTGACAGTTTAAGAATTAATCCTGCAAGGTTAACGCCTGCAAGGTTAACTGAATTTAAACCTGTTTTACTCTGCTTAAAAATTGACCTTGTGTCGCATCCTGCTTGTGGGTTGGGTAAATACATACAGATAAAAAAAACATGTTTGTGCGGTCACAAATCCAAATGTCATCATTAGTGAAATATACATGATTTCCTTTACAGTATTTACACATGAAATGATAGAAGTAGGTGAAGTCATTAATTGGTCCAAGTTAAACGTGTAAATGCAGCGGACACTTTTCCTTCCAAAACCAATAAGTTGAAATACATACATAAGATAAAAAAGTACTGAATGCAAATACAAAAAAATATTTATGGGTCTCAAAATTGGACAGAGAAATGAAAGACTGACCCAAAATTGAGAGGCTTACTAATGAAACTTTTTTGGGATCTTAAGCTATTATGTGTAACACGACATATAACATTAATTAAATAATTTAATGCACCATGTTTAAGATATATCTTATGAAGCCGGAATATTCAATTATTAAATAAAAATGTTCTTGTGTCTTATTGTTATTAGTTTATTTAATGCTAAAAATTCTTAACCGAAGTGAACATCCTCCGAGTAGGCCAACTACGTAATTTTTGGTTGGGTCACGTACTTTTCCTTATGATGAAATCAAATGGTTTATCTGTTTTACTTAACCCTTTTAACCCTGAACTCCAGAGCTTAAATTAACCCTCTGCCGTTTGAGTGTAATCTCTGCACCGGTAAACCGGTACTACGGCATGGGGGCGAATAAAAATACCAGTGGTATACCGATGTAACGAGCTCAAAAGGTTCAATTATAAAATAATCATAAAACCAAAATTAAGTACGTTATTTGTTTATTTCTGTTTTATTTATTTGTTTTTTGTTTGTTTGTTTTTTACTTTTTGTTTTCTTTAAAAGATATTTTATCTCCCTCGTTGAAATCAAATCTTTTTGCATGCTACTTTTTTTGGGCAGACGTGTAAAACGTGTTGTTCCCATTGGTTTATCCACGAGTCTGACAACATTGAAAGATCAGACAGTCAACATAACCTAGAGGAAACAAAACCAGGAACTTACTTTACAGTTGCCAGCAACACCCAGTTATTCCCAGCAACACCCAAGTTGATGACGATGATAGAGAAAATATCGATTTATTTGATTGTAAGTAATTGGAAAATTACGTCCTCTGCTTATTGCTTTCGACTGGCAAGAGTAAGTATTGCTTACATTACGGACTGTGGCCACTTTAAAGACATACATCAAACTTTTACATATCACTAGACTTTTAGGTATGTTTTTCTCGTGGTATTGATTTCTTATAAACAAAAACAGAAGTTTGCAAGGCGAATAAAAGTAAGATAGGGACAGTTTTATGGCTCGTCAATTAAGAATTTGGTGACGTTCCAGTATCGAGATAAAGGCAGTGGGATAGAGTAATGGACTGTAGACGAAAGGTTCATCTGTTCAAGAGGGGTAATTATTTTCTTTCGTCTTTTCTTTTTTCGGTTACTTTGTTTTCCGTCTTTGGTTATGTTTTCTTTTTCCATCTTGGACAGAGAGACTAAGAATGAGACAGACAGACAGAGGCAGAGAGAGATAGAGAAACTAAAGGAGAACGAATGTGCTCAGAGAGAAAACGTTGAATAGAACAGAGAGTGATAAAAGCAGAAAGAATGAAAGTAGGAAAGAGGTGAAGAGAGAGCAAGAGAATGAGATAGAAAGAGAGGGGCGAAAGGAGAAATAATAGGTTGAATGATAGAATGTTGGATAAGACAGGGATTAAACAAAGAGAAGGAAGTGGTAGAGATAAATAGAGAGAATGGGATAAAATGAGAGAAACTAAAGGAGAAAGAATGTTCGGTGAGAGAGTACATACAATAGGACTGAGAGAACTGATGTATAGAAGAGATAGATAGATAGATAGATACTAAAGAAAATATGATGTGTTGAGACAGATAACAGTATAGGACAGAGCGTAATGAAAGAAGGGGAAAGGAGAGTGGAGGAAAGAGTGAGAGAATTATATATATAGACAGACAGAGATAGAGACAGAGAGAGGCTAAAGGAGAAAGAAAACATTGACAAACGTAGGAAAAGACAGAAAGCGATTAAAGCAGGGAGACAAAAACGTAGTATAGATAGATAGAAAGATAGAGAGAGAGTGGGGATGAGGATAGGAAAACAACCTGGTAAACATATCGAGTGACGAAAAGGGAAAGGGACATATTCTAATGAAGAGAGATTCCAAAAGAGAACTCACCAAGAGAGAGAGCGGGGCTCACGCGCGCGTAAGAGAGAGAGAAATGTAGGGAGAGAGAGAGAGAGTCTGTGGCAGAATTAGTGAAGCAATACGTAGTTTGTGAGAGATGATTACGTTCTTTCTTTCTTTCGCGATTACGGTTTTTTCACAATTCTTTGAAGTAGAGAGAAGAGGAGATAGAGAAGGAGAGGGAGATACAGCGAGAGCGGTAATAAAACCGAGTTTTTGGTTGTTCAAATACTTATGACAACTACTTTCAATACATCTTATGCGTAGTACTTTCAATAGGTTATAACTTATAAGTATTTGAACAAGGAACGTCTATGACTCCATGAAGGATTTTGAGCCGGGAGGATCCAACTTAACTTCCCAATTAACATCTAGACGCGAGTCGACGTAGGAAACGGACTTTGTGAGCCAGTTTCAAATTCTGGACAAGGCAGTTAGTGTTTCATTTATGCTAATGCCCACTGAAAGAGGCATAAATTCAACTCTCCTTCCACAATAAATAATAGGGCTCTTGATAAGGTTACTCCTCAGGAAGGAAATTTTAATTCAAACTCGCTGAAATCCACTTAGAAATTGATCTGTTCTTGACAGAGGTTAGTTTTATGCATACTAGTAGGGAAGATCCTGTAGTGGCTAACGTGCTAGTCTCTGATCTTGTAATAAGTGAGTTCGATTTCTAGTCGCGC
Source organism: Sepioteuthis lessoniana (assembly GCA_963585895.1). NCBI lineage: Eukaryota > Metazoa > Mollusca > Cephalopoda > Myopsida > Loliginidae > Sepioteuthis > Sepioteuthis lessoniana. The sequence continues at coordinate 64,228,103 of OY757921.1, forward strand.
TATGATTTTCACTTTCGGAGAAATACCCTTGAGAAAGGTCATCGTTATCATCACCAAGTCACGCAGACAACTCAGATATCCCTGACTGTCTTTCTCTTCAGCCGTCCCTATTATCCATCGCCCCCCCCCCGCCAGCAGGTCTTCCAAATTACATCCAGTGTCCGCACAGAGCTGATGTAAATAAGTTCTTGCAGGTCAGCCAACACTGGCAACGTCCTTGTTTAGTGATTCAGTTCATAGAAGAACGTCCCTTATAAGTTCGTCCTTGTTTCTCCAGCAGTGTCCCGCATGTCTTGTTCGTCTTAGTTGGATGGTTTTTGAGATGGGAGGTGAGTGACCGTGTAGGGTTCAAAGAAGAACGTCACTTATGAGTTCACCCTTGTTTCTCCAGCAGTGTCCCGCATGTCTTGTTCGTCTTAGTTGGATGGTTTTTGAGATGGGAGGTGAGTGACCGTGTAGGGTTCAAAGAAGAACGTCACTTATGAGTTCACCCTTGTTTCTCCAGCAGTGTCCCACATGTCTTGTTCGTCTTAGTTGGATGGTTTTTGAGATGGGAGGTGAGTGACCGTGTAGGGTTCAAAGAAGAACGTCACTTATGAGTTCACCCTTGTTTCTCCAGCAGTGTCCCACATGTCTTGTCCGTCTTAGTTGGATGGTTTTTGTGATGGGAGGTGAGTGACCGTGTAGGGTTCAAAGAAGAACGTCACTTATGAGTTCACCCTTGTTTCTCCAGCAGTGTCCCACATGTCTTGTTCGTCTTAGTTGGATGGTTTTTGAGATGGGAGGTGAGTGACCGTGTAGGGTTCAAAGAAGAACGTCACTTATGAGTTCGCCCTTGTTTCTCCAGCAGTGTCCCGCATGTCTTGTTCGTCTTAGTTGGATGGTTTTTGTGATGGGAGGTGAGTGACCGTGTAGGGTTCAAAGAAGAACGTCACTTGTTTCTCCCTTGAGTTCACCCTTGTTTCTCCAGCAGTGTCCCAAATGTCTTGTTCGTCTAACTTGGAAAGTTTTTTTAGATGGGACGTTAGTGGCTGTCTCGCTGCTATTTTGTAGGATGCTACTTCAAGTATTTGTTCAAAACAGCGTGTAGCATTATTATGTACTTCCCACCTAGCTTTTTCTCCATCCGTTTTGTTAGCGTTTAGGTGGTGCATCAATACAGTAGTATGAACACAGCCTCAGGAAAGATATGAACTCCCCTTACCCCCTAGTTATGGGTTAAATTGCATCACTACTGTTCTACATCAAGATTGGCATTAACATTAAATAACCCACAAAGTATGATGTGCCATTAAAATAAAGAAAGCAAACTATACATTCTAGCTTGACAACTCTTCTAAATAGCTATGTGAGCTGGCCTTTTCAATCTTATTCATCAATTTTTATCAGGATTTTAGAAGAATGGGAAACTTTTCTTTTCATTTAAAATTTTAATTCTATTAAAACTTTTTACAGATATTCATCATTCAGATCCACAAAACACAATTCAGAAATCTTGATCGCCATAAAATTTACTTGTGCAATGTTTCTTTAATCAATACTCTCAACCAAGCGGGTAGAAGCAAAATATATGTTTGTTCAAATTCTTATGACATGTGACACATTTATATACACTACCGGTCAAAAGTATTTGGCCACCCTCAAATTTTTTTATTTCTCATCCAAAATCTTTTTTTTTATGAAACAAGTAAAGCACTACAGTGATTTTATTTATTATACTAAATACAAGTCTTCCTGAGCAACATTAGATATAAATTGATTAAGAAAAAACACTAAAACTTCTAAATCTTCTGATGCATCAAAATGACCTCTTTTGGCCGCTGTTACTACTTCACTGGTTCTCAGCATTCTTTCAACCAAAGACCGGAGGGAGACTGAAGAGAGTTCTGCCCAGCTTTCCTGTATGAGTTGCCCAAGGTGAGCAGCACTTGTAGTTTGTTTAGCTCTGACATTTTGATCAAGTTTATCTCACTCTAGTTCAATGGTATTTAAATCCATTGATTGCACCGACTAAGACATCAGTTGAAGGATATGCTGTTCCATTTTGCTTCTAATCTACCTCTGGCAGAGTTTACTAGTATGCTTTGGGTCATTATCTTGCATGAGTGCGAATCCTTGTGCCACAAGCTGCGTTCCAGATAGGATTATGTGATGCTGCAGTCTGCTGTAATAGCTGGTCTGATTCAATTTGCCCTTCACCAGGTACAAATCCCCTACTTTGCTCCCCACGACATAAGAGAACCTCCTCTATGCTTAATGGTTAGTGCGATACAGAGGTTGCAGCTCTTTCACCAACTTTTCAACAGGCACAGACTTTCCTATTTGAACCAAAGATTTTAAACTTTGATTCGTCAGTCCAAAAGGTTTTATTCCACTGCTCTATTGTCCAGTCTTCGGCTCACTGGAGCCTTTTGACATTGTTTTACTTCCTCAACATTTAGTATAGTAGTGGTGCTTTACTTCCACAATTCTGCCTCATAGGCCAGCTTCACAGAGTCTTCTCCCCACAGTGGATGTTGACCCATTTTTTACGACTTTGGTTCAGTTGTGCAATGATGTTTTGAGCATTCAGTCTTCTGTCATACAAGTTGGTGACTGATAAAATCATACTCAGCTCTTCTTGTTGCTTTTGGTCTACAAGCCCAACTTTTGGTCTTGTTTTGTCCTGTTTCCTGGTGTCTACTGATAGTATAATCATGCTCAGTATTAAAGAAGAAAAACACCTTCAAATCAATTTTTCAAAGGATATATGGTTATTCTAAGGTCAAAGTTACTAAGGAAGACTTGTATTTAGTACAATAAATAAAAACATTGTGGTGTTTAACTTGTTTTATTAAAAGTAGCACTTTAAGGACGTGACAAAATATTTTTAATGTGGCCAATTACTTTTGACTAGTATATATCTGTGGCGACTCCAGAATTTGACCTTTTCGGTCTTAGCCATGAGAGCTTTTGTTTTAAGTTGATATATTTCCAAGTAGTAAAAAATCATCTTTGAATAAGTCATTTGTCCTTCACTTTGGTTGAATTCAACGCCCTGATTCGAGCCATCATATTAACACATTAACTTTTAGATCTTTGTTTTATTTTATGTCTTAAAATGTTAATTTAGATAAATTTTGCAGAGTAGGAAGAATAATGTTACAAAAAGAAAAAAATTAATGTCTTGGTATTTTTGGCCCATGGAAATCAGCTTTAAAAGAATCATTAAAACTCTCAAATATGTTTTACTCCCTGTTTTTCAAAGAATATGTTTTTTTTTGTCAAGACTGTAAAATGTTTTTTGTTTTTTTTAATTTATTATATTAGAGTAGGGTATTTAATAATACTATATACGTAAGAACTAAACGATCTGAGGCCTATATACGTTCTGTGCGTATTAATGCATTTTGTGTGTGAGAGAGAGAGAGAGAGAAAGAGAAAGAGAGAGAGAGAGAGAGAACATTCATGCATGCGTTTGTGCGTGATCTGTTCCGCTTCCCCAGATATTGAACGGTTAACATCATTACTGACAAGGAGGCCAAACCTAAATCAGGGACATAGTAAATGTCGACTTGTAACTAAATTCATTTTCACTAAAAAGGTCATTTTGCTTCTTAATTTTGAATTTATAATTCCTAGCTTTTATGTGAAAATGTTTACGTAGATGAAATAATGTAAAAAAAGACGCCCAAGTAACACTGATGGCCTAGAGTCGACACCGAAATAGATAGATAGATAGATAGATAGATAGATAATTATCATTATCAAGCCACATAGTCAGCACAAAGATTTCTGTCAATTTTTTGCCATCCGTCCTTATCATTCATCGTTCCTGGAACGTCTTCTACACTGCACAGGGCTGATGTAAGTCCTTGCTAGTCGGCTAATACTGGCAAGTACATGTGTCGGGGTCCATTAGAGAACGTCGCTTATGAGTTCGTCCTTACTTCTCCAGCGGTGACCAGCATGTCTTGTCCGTCTTACTTGGATGGTTTGTGAGATGGGAGGTAAGTGGTTGCAAAACTGCTGTTTTGTGGGATTTGTTCCAGGATTTGTTAAAAAGTACATAGCATTATCGTGTTGTTGCCATTTGGCTTTTTGTCCATGGGTTTCGGTAGCATCCATGCGGTGCATCTGTATGGTAATATGGACACTGCCACATGGAAAAATCCCGTTTAACTTCATCACAGAGAAGAGATTTCCCAGTGGTCGATAACCCGTCAATAGTAGTCCACGTTGCGTTAGACCTATGATGTCATGATTTTCAGTAGATGAGATATTACTGCCGAGGTATATGAACTGGTTTACTAATTTTAGAGGCTTACCACCTAAAGTGGAGATGATTCCTTCTTGAATTATTTGCAATCACGTAGAGGTCAATGTCTCTTATTGCTTTCTCCATGCTATGAAATAGGAATTTTCTTTGGGCTGGTGTATTTGCAAAAAGCATTAGATCATCTGCCTAGTCTGTGTCTGTCATTCTTTGCTCGATATCGTCAGCTTCTTGGCTTTTTTTTTTGTGTGTGTGTGAGAAAGACTTTTTACTAGATCTATTGACATTCGATGTAGGTAATCTAAGCAGATCATAAACATGTATGACTCTAATATATCTCCTTGCGAGACTCCCGCGACAATGATGAAGGAGCCGATATATCCATCAGTTGAGCCAATCATTGGTTGCGAGTTTTTATTAAGTATCATTATAGTTTCTTTGAGAACATATGCGAGTAATATCTGCTTTATCTTTGCTCTGAGTATGGAATTGAATGTCTTGGAGAAATCTACGAACTGCAGTATTGCACTGAGATTCTTTGCTCGTACTCCTTCGATGATTTGATGGATAGTCTGAATCTGTGATGTTGTGCAGCGATTTCTTCGAAAGCCGTTTCGATCTTTTCTTAGAATTTTCTCGATTTTGGGTCGGATACGATTGAGAAGTGGGATACAATAAATCTTAGCAACAACAGCAGTAAGAGTTATGCCTCTGTAATTCTAAGCGATTTCGAGGTCACCTTTCTTGGGAGGGATGCAGCCTTTTATCCATTTCTCAAATGTCTGTTTGTTTTTTTATTTCTTAATTTTATTTCTTTTTTTTACTGCGTTGCATAATCGAAGAAGTAAGTCGTCAGATTTTCTTGTCTTACAAACTTCAGTGGGTATTTTTTCGAGGCCTGGAGCTTTTCAGGGTTTTTTTTTTTCCAATACTGCGTCAAGTTCTCCCTTTGTAAACTATTCTAGTTTGATGTCAAGTTAGTCAATAATAATTTTTGATTAAGTTTGTCAGTGACTTCAGGTGTTTTTCCAAACAAATTCTTGGAAAGTTTTTCCACTTAACGAAATCTTTCTTCTTAACTGGCAGCGTTTAGTTTTGCTCTCGAAGTGCTGTTCATTCCGCTCACTTCATTTCTTGTCTCCCATACTAATCGTGACAGTCTATCTTCTAACAAATTTCTAATTTTATTGATTTGGCCTGGAATACATTCTAATTGCCTTTTTAGTGTGTGTTAGTTCTCTCTGAGCTTTATTTAAATTACTGTGCGTAGGCATTTTGAGTTTTTTTATTAATGCTTTTTCTCATTAACTCCTTTAATCTTTACTACTGGAACTCCACATTTGGCTCTTGGTTTACATGGTATGTTCTCTGTTGCTGCTTCCATATAGGAGGTAACAAAATTTTCATATTCTTCATTCTTTCAGATATCTCATGATGAGTATCAAATTTATTTCTTACAGTCACCGTATATTGCTTGCTTATATCTCGATTGGTAAAGAAAGGAGCGGTCATTACATGTGATTTTAACTGTTTATTCATTCTTTTCTGCGTAGACTCAGGCGTATCTTTACCGAGACGATTCTGTGATCAGAAGATACTCTTTCGAAAGATGAATATGCCTCACAGTTCAAAGCGCTGTTTATCTACTTTTTGTTCATGAATGTATAGTTTATCTGTGCTTCAGTGTTATTTGGGTAGGTGTAGGTCCATAGTTTTTCCTCCCTTTTTTGTCTTTTGGTAATAAGGTATGCTAGGCTTTTCTAGAGTGAAAAGTCTGCGAGATGTTCCCTATTTCCGTTTGGCAAGTTGAATAAGCAAAATTAATTATTTTCATCTTTGCCAATTTGAGTATTTGTGTTTGGGACTATGCTGAGCAAGGAAAGATGTAGAAAGTGATGATATCCGATTTCTCACTTATATTGGTGGGATACAGTCCCACCAATACCAGTGAAGAATTGAATATCATCTGTAGCAAGAGAAGATTGTTGTGCAGGGGTTGCCATTAAATGTAGCGCATATAATTCTCGGTTGGGTTCTCTCAGTGCAATTAATTGACGAGGACTTAGAAGCACTCCTATGGTACCACTAACATATGTTTAACAGTAGATACCGAGGTAAATGTCCACCCATTACCAGTATCATAGTATTTTATTTCATGTCCACTGTTGATATCTATATTCTATCATTCATTTAATGTCTATATTGAGCAGATGCTGTAAGCTCGGTTAGCTAGTTTATTGTGTTTAAAGTCTTAATGTTAAAAGTCGCAATGTTAACGATATTTTTGCATCTAAGTAAGTTGGATTTGGGTTTGGGTTTGAGTTCTATATCTGATTTTTCCAACAGCAGAACCAGAACTCATTCTACCATTATGCTTTGACAAAATCATCCCGGAGAAATTGATTCGGGGTTTTCTGATGCGAATAAGATATTCTTATTTTTGTGGAATTTTTTTGCTATATTTTCCCCTTGTTTCAAACATTTCTCTTTCTTCAAAGTAAAGCTATCATACACTTGCATCTTTAAATTGTGGAAATTTTAACTTAGTAAATCCACATAACCCTTTTCTTCTTGGAAGATTTGATGTATTAGTCTTACATCCTGATTTGTGATATTACTTCTCTTCCATGGACACCTCGGTTGGTGTTATAGTTAGCAAGCTACACGAGCAAACCTTCACAAGTGAGTTCGAGTCTCATTAGGTGCCCCATTCACATTACCGTGTGCCATATCTAAGCAAAAGCTTAGTAAATTACTTCTACTTTTCTTCCGTGGCACTTATAACGGAACCATTATTCAGAAATTCTTCATACCTGAATTCATAGCATAGGGTTTGACATCTATCTGTGTTTCTACATTTTATTCATACTTTTGGGAACGGGACTAATTACATTTCCTAATGTTCCTCCACCACTAATTAGTGGTAGGGAGGTGTTTTTTTTTATCCTTTTTTTCATTTTTGCTTCACTTAAATTTTATCTGCTAAGTCGACTCTAAAATCTCAGACAAAATTTTTAAAAAATGTAAATTCCACCGTGAATCCATTGATAGTGTTAACTCTTTATACAAAATGAAAATTCTGATTGTATTACCGAGAATTTAAAAATCAAAAGCTCACCACCTGGATTTAAAGCCACCTTCACATCTTAGAGTTTAACACCTATCTCTGTTTCTGTTTTTTATTATTTGGGAGAATTGGGAGTAAATATATTTCCAGATGTTCCTAAACCAGTAACTGTTGAGGGATAAAGTTATATATATATATATAGCTGGTACTGGCATCCCTCCCAGGTAATTAGAAATTTATTGTTGTAATAAGACGAGATATTACTCCACCTCTCGTACATATAAATGTTTAGTTTCGCTTCTAAAATTCCCATAGACATTTAACTATTGCCGTTATTTTTTCACGGATAACAATTACGTAGAGTACACTATCTAATCTCTCTCTTTTTCTCTTTCTTCTTTCCCTCACTAACTGTGAGCAAACAAATGGTTACGGTTAAATAAAGTGCAATTAAAATATCCATTTGAATGTTAGAAATATAATTATCATTACAATTAAATGTCTATTGATTGATTACACTGGTTTACAAAGAAATTGAGGCAAGCACAAAAATACCCGTTTTTACCTAATTTGAGGGTGCTAAATAGAAATTTGAAATCCGTTTTTACTCATCCCCTCTAGTTTTTTAGATATGCAGAGTGTGCATTTTGTGCATATACGGTACATAAAGGTGTATATGAATTCAGGGTTAATTCTGATATTGTGAGACTTATGGCTTATTTTTTAGTTATTATGCACTGAATGTAAGTGATAGCATTACATTATATATATATATAGTTATATATCAAGATAGATTTTTGACAGTTAAGGCTGCAGGTCTCAATCCACACTCTGGCAGTCATTGGAAGAGGTTGTCTCGCAGGCGGCGCAGGAGGTTGGTGTCCCTCAATTATCGTGTTACACATCTTTTGGGATACTAAATATTAGTATTACATTTTCAAATGCACATTTAGTTTTCAACTTTGCAGTCCCGATGGTTTGGAGAGAGCTGCGAAACCACGCAGATGATTGTTATTTTTGTTTAACTAATATAACTGGTTTCAATGCATCTTCTAGGAAAATGATCAAATATACCAACCTTCGATCTGCTATGAGACCCGTTCCCCATTCAGATTATCTTCCTGTACCCACACCTCCAGTAGATAAGGATCTTCTTTCCTCATCAGATGAAGAAATGCCTTCAAAGGAGGATTCTGCCATGTCAATATCTTTGGAAGATATTGAGTCTACATATTCAGGAACAAGTGGCAATGAGCCACACTGGATCACGCAAGAAGACCTGAATAATCTTGCTCGTGATTTGTATCTGTCAAAAAAGCAGTCAGAGCTCTTGGCTTCTCGGCTTAAACAGTGGAACCTAATCCAGGAAGATGTATCACCAGTTTCAGGAATCGGAACAAAGACCTTGCTTCCTTTTTCGACATGGAAAACAAGTTGTGATACTGCACAAACATACCTGGCTTGTTTACGTCCCTTGGTTTGCCACATAATCCTTCAGACTGGCGTCTTTTCATAGACTCTTCCAAGCGAAGTCTCAAGGGCGTTCTTCTGCACAGCGGGAATAAATATCCCAGCATTCCCATTGCACTCTCTGTCCATCTAAAGGAGTCCTATGACAATATGGAGCTTCTTTTAGAAGCTATTAAGTACAGCGAGTACCAATCGAGTCTGTGTGGGGACCTCAAGGTCATAGGTCTTCTTATAAGTATGCAAGCGGGCTTCTCAAAGTACTATTGTTTTCTCTGTCTCTGGAATAGTCGAGCTGTATCCCAGCATTACAAGCAGAAAGACTGGGGGTCTAGAAGCACTTTTGTTCCTGGCGAACACAGCCTCAAGGAGAATCCTCTGGTGGACATGAATAAGGTGCTTCTTCCTCCTCTTCACATCAAGCTTGGTTTGATGAAGAATTTCGTGAAGGCGTTGCACAAAAATGGTGCTGCCTTCCAACACTTGTCTACTGTGTTCCCAGGTCTTAGTGCTGCTAAGCTCAAATAGGGCATCTTCGTCGGGCCTCAGATCCGAGAAGTGCTGAAGGATACTTATTTTGAGGAGCTTCTTGACTTAAAGGAACTGAGAGCATGGGAAGCATTCAAGTCAGTCTGTAGTGGCTTCCTTGGTAACACACGCGTACCAGATTACCAAGCCTGTATTGAGAAGTTGCTAAAGTCTTACGAGGAGGATATGGGCTGCCGAATGTCACTCAAGATGCATTTTCTCCATTCCCACCACAACCTCTTCACGCCAAACCTTGGAGTAGTGAGTGATGAGCATGGAGAAAGATTCCACTAAGACATTACGAAGATTGAGAACAACTATCAAGGCAAATGGAACCCCGGCATGATGAGAGACTTCTGCTGGATGCCCTTGCGTGACATCCCGGAGGCAAAATACGCCAGATCTTCTGAGAAAACACACTTTTGACTGTCTGTGGTACTATGAATTGTGTAATTGTGTCATCCAAGTATATTGATTCAATTGATGTTCTTTATCTGTCCTGTTTTATCTGTTATAAGCTGCTGCAACTCTTGAAATATGCACATATATTCTCTGTTTATACTAAAATAAGACTATCTAAAAGCCAGAAAACTAGAGGTGATAGAGCAAAACTATTTATAAATTTGAATTCAGCTCACCCAAATTAACAAAAAACACCTAACCCCATTCTTGCCTCAGACCAAAAATTTATTTTTGTAAACCAGTGTTATATTTCGGCACAAAATAACAACTGAGGAATCGATATGATGTTAGAAAAATAAACCAAACTAAACCAATTGTGAATATTTTTTTCTTCTTCCTTTTGAAATTTCTCTTTAGTTACGAATCATTTTCTCTTCGCTTTCCTCTTCCCATTTTCTCTTTCTTTTCCTCTTCACATTTTCTCTCCTCTTTCCTCGGCCCATTTACTTTTTTCTTTGTTTTCTCCCATTTTCTCTGCTTTCCAATTCCCATTTTCTCTTTCCTTTCCTCTTCCCATTTTCTCTTTGCTTTCCTCTTCCCTTTTTTTCTTTCTTTTCCTCTTCCCATTTTTTCTTTCCTTTCCTCTTCACATTTTCTCTTTGCTTTCTACTCTCCCATTTTCTCTCCTCTTTCCTCGGCCCATTTACTTTTTTCTTTGTTTTCTCCTATTTTCTCTGTGCTTTCCAATTCCCACTTTCTCTTTCCTTTCCTCTTCTCTTTTTCCTCTTTGCTTTCCTCTTCCCTTTTTTTCTTTGCTTTCCTCTTTCCTTTTTCTCTTTACTTTCCTTGTCCCATTTTCTCTTTGCTTTTTTCTCTCCCATTTTCTCTTTCCTTTCCTCTTCCCATTTTCTCTTTCCTTTCCTCTTCCCATTTTTTCTTTGCCTTCCTCTTTTCACATTTTCTCTTTGCTTTTCTCTTTCCCATATTTTCATTAGATTTCAGTCAGTCGATGCTTTTGTGTTCTCAACTTCAAACAAGATTGCAATCGTCATCTCGGACATGTTGTTGAGTGGATATACTGATATATGGGTAAATAATTTTTAATGGTTCTCTCTCGTATCTTAAAAATTCTTTGTTCGAGCCCACATGTCAAATTTCAAGGTAGAACAACCTCATTCTCAGTTGGAAAACTGGTGCAACACGGTCTTCTTTGGCCAGTTTTTTTTCCTTTTTTTTTTTTTTGTTGTTGTTGTTGTTGTTGTTGACCCATCGGAATACTGGGACATGCTAAGTAAACAGCTCGAAATGATTTGAGATGTGCGACCTTTTTTCAGGAATGACAAATGAGGAGATGTCATTTGTCAGTCTAGAACGAAGAATGACAGACTTGGGAGGAATAAAAGATGGTAATGATGGCGTCGTTTGACGAAAATAAGAGTTAAAGGGAAATAAGGAAAAACAACGGAAGTAAGTTTGCGTATGTTTGTGTATGAGTATGTATATATGTGAGGGTATGTGTGTTTTTCTGTGAATTGATACATGTCCATGCGTGTGTGTCTATTTATGTACGGTTATGTATATATGTGTGCGTTTATGTATAAGCGTGTGAACAGGGAGAATGTGTGTATATCGTACTTACGGGCAAGTCCCCGTGAAATAGTGGCAAACGTTCTAAACTACGACATCGTGATAAGTGAGTTCGAACTCCAGTCGCTCTATTACATTCACTTTCGTATAAATACCTCCGGGAAAGGTATGAGTCTTCTTATCCCTCCTCAGCTATGGGTTAAATAGTACCCCTGCTGTCTTTCTAAAAAGATGGATTTAGCATTAAATAACCCAAGAAGGTTGATATGCCTTTAAACAAAGAAACTGAACCAAACCAATATCGAGTGTGTGTATAAGTGCGAGTAAATATGTTTATGTGTGGATAAGCGTCCTTGTGTGTGTGTACGAGAGAAAGAAAGAAAGAAAGAAAGAAAGAAAAAAAAAATGAAAGAGAAAGAGAGAGATAAAAAGAAAGAGAGTATGTCAGTATATGTGCTAGTAAGTGTGCGTATCTGTGTATATTAATTTGTGTGTCTGTATCTGTGTGTGTGTGCGTGCGTACGAACGTATCTACAAGGATAAGTATATATCTGGTTGGTTACTTAGTTGCTTGGTTGGTTGGGTTTATGGCATATCAACCTTTGTAGGTTATTTAACGCCAAATCCATTTTTATGAAAATAGTTCTATTTCAAACAATTCAGTTTAGCATAAGTACGCAGTTTAAATGTAAATACAGTTTAATTGTGAAAAACATTTCTATTTCAAGCTATTCGGTTTAGTCAAGCAGTTCTAATTCAGTTTAGTATAAGTACAGATTTTGTTTTCACACAATTAATTGCCAAAAAAGTTCTATATTAAACAATTCAGTTTAGTGTAAATACAGTTTTAATGTCAAAAAACAGTTCTATTTCAAATAATTCAGTTTAGTATAATTATGCAGTTTAAATCTAAGTACACAGTTTATTTTTTAATCAAACAGTTCTAATTCAGCTTATTCATATTATTTGTATAATTACAGGTTTTGTTTGCACACAGTTAAATGTCAAAACAGTTCTATATTAAACAAATCAGTTTAGTCTAAGTACAGTTTCAATGTCAACAAACAATTCTATTTCAAATAATTCCGTTTAGCATAAACATGCGATTTAAATGTAAGTACACTTTAATTGTCAGAAACATTTCTAGTTCAAGCTATTCCGTTTAGTCAAGCAATTCAGTTTAGCATAAGTATGCTGTTAGTTCTATTTAACCCATAGATAGGGTCCTATCAGGTGCTTACCACGTCGGGTCAGAGTGGACCTGGGAGCAATGGCAATGAAGGGGTAATCCGCATCCCCCAAAGCCCTAAAGCATTACTGGAACCTCACCATCAGATTGTTCAGTGTCATATCTAGGACACTCCTTGGGGGGGTCTTACCCCTCTGCAGAGGTGCAGTCAGTTTATTCTACAGCCCCAGCCGACTGGGCAAGTATATATCTGGGTATTTGTGGGTGTGCTACAATGTAGCTGTTGCATTGTCATATGCTGATTCATGCAGAAATATACATATATATGATGGATACATACCGACGCAATGATAACAGACGCACGCAATGACAAAGACGCAGGAAGACTTCTTTATAAAAATATTTACCTCTCACTTTATTGCAAGGGTTCGAAAGGGTTGTTCAAGGTTTGTGTGTGAGAGGGAGCTGAGACCGAACATAACTGAAATATTTTGACCCCAAAACTTATGGCCGTCAGCGTTGTGTCTTTCTCGTTCTCCAGGGCTGCTCAACCAGAGGCCCAGAGGCCACTCTGCTGGGTGATGGCTTTCTTTACAGCATCTTATCAGCATCTTCTCCGGACCTCAACTCATCAGGGCCCAAAGGCCCCTTCGGCCTGATGTGGCTTTCCCTACCACATCTCGTCTATAACTCCGCCCGATCTTCAACTCAACTGGCACTTGAACTCAACTCAGTTATATAATCGTTCGACGCCCACTCGATCTTTGAAATCGAATGTTTAATCGTCATCAAGCGGAAATAACTGTCATGCAGTTCAGAGGTCACTCTCTTCCGGTGCATCAGTCTATGAGTGTACCATGGGAAATTTTTAGCTCGTCCCATTTCATCAGCCAATTTCCGCCCACGCTATTTCCTCTCATAACTGCCATTAGAATGTGTCACCTCCTTCCGGTGCATCACCTTGGAATGGCATTTTTGGCCGGGTCAAAAGGTCAAAATATAACATAGCGACAGGGAGGTAAGTATAAGTGTGTGTGTGTGTGTGTGTGTGTGTGTGTGTGTGTGTGTGTGTGTGTGTGTGTGTGTGTGTGTGTGTGTGTGTGACCATGTATGTGTGCATGTGAGTGCGAGTCTTACAAAGAGACGGGAACATAGACGGAGAGAACAAGAGAGAGAGAGAGAGAGAGAGAGTGCTCGAGAGAAAAGGGAACGAACGAGAGAATGAGAGATAGAGAACTAGAGAGTGCTTGTGTGAGAGAGAGTGAGTGATTGAGCGAACTGGAGACGAAGAGAAAGAACAAAGGAAATAGACAGATAGACAAAGATAGCAAGAGTGATAAAGAGAGAGAGAGAGAGAGAGAGAGAAAGAGTGAGTGAGAGTAAGCAAGCAAACGAGAGAGAGCGAGAGTGAGAACAAAAGAGCGAATAAATGAGAGAGCAAGTGAGCGATAGGAGATGAGACCGATATCGAGTGAGTGAGACAAATAGAGTGAATGAGTGAGAATGAGAGAGAGAGAGAGAGAGAGAGAGAGAGAGAGAGAGAGAGTGCAGGTGAGAGAGGAGAGAAAGAAAAAATATATCTTATTTTAAAAGAAGCCAAGAATACATCAGTAGACACCAGTTTGTCGTTTGTCATCTTGAGAACAATTTCCAATGCAAATTGTTTGTAGTCAATTAATGTTCAATGGGGTATCTTAACAGATGACACAGAAAATGTCAACCAAAAAACACCTCTTGTGATTGCACTTGAATCGGATTCTTTTTATACCAGTTCGTTATTTTGTAAAAGTTTGGAAAGCACACCAAACTGAGGGATTTTTTTTTCAATAAAAATACTGCATTGTCTTGCATTGTGGGTCCTGGCAAAGTTGACGAGATGAAGAGGTTGTCACTTGACCACAGTGACAAAAGAACAAACACTGGGTTTCGTTGAGTGATTTCTCGGGTTTCGAACGTAAATAATATATATATATATATATATATATATATATATATATATATATATATATATATATATGTCCTAAAGGCCCTGCATATAAAAACAAAAAAAAACTAAAATCAATAGAATTAATTTTCAAAATAGCGACAATGTTGTGAAATGCTTTTAGTATTTTTTTATCCTGCATTCCTATAGTATTCTATTTCCGTTGATATCGTTCCCTTTTAAATAGCGTTATCCTGTTTTATCCAACTCTACGTTCTGATATTTTTGTTATGGTATAAGCTTTCAGAAACTTTCAAAACTTTTTAAAAAAACAAACACACCTTACACAAGCAATCAACCCCTGATGATGGCCTATGAAGGGTTCAAAAGCGCTCGGGACAATTTTGGGAAATTCATCTACCAATTCCAACCTGAAACTAAGACTCTCATCAGAAAACTTGAAAGGATCTTAAATAAATTATACAGACTAAATTTGTCTTTATTATTTAATGAAACACGCTTAAATGAACGACTGCTGCCTAAGTACACACACACACACACACACACGCATATATATATATATATATATATATATATATATATATATATATATATATATATATATATATATATCCTATCAAAAATGTAATTTTGCTGTAAGAAAGAAAAATGTTTTCTCTAAAATGAAACTTGATAATTTGTATCATTAAGTGTATTCGGACTGTTGTTCCCATCTTTATTGTTATATTCATAATGTTTTAGGCTGATGCACCCTTTTTCAGGTATTTCTTGATGAACTCGAGAGCCTACGCGAAACTGTGAAGTGAACCCTTTATTTAATCTCTGGGAGTAGATTGTTTTCATTCCGTTTACAAATATTAAGCTATGGTAAATATTCCTTGTTATTCTACCTGGAGTCTGGATTGAACTTGCAGATACTTTCACTCAGATACACTTTAACCAAAATGCTCTATCAATATGTTCTGTTGGACAATTTACAGTGGATTTTTGGGACTAATAAACCTGATGTCTGTATCAACCAATGAGATTCTACTTATTACTATTATGCATGATTTTTATCTTTGCTCATATTGTAATTTTTTTATCTTGCTGTTTTCATTATTGGTTCCCATACTGTATTCATCTCCATACTTGGTCTACTCATCGGGTCACTGTAGCCTAGTATATTAGCTACTTCTTTTGTAAGCTCTCGAGTTCGACATGAAAAACCTGAAGGTCAAAGGATGCATCGGCCGAATCGTTGTGAATAAAACAATAAACATGAAGACAGTAGTTCGAATACACTAAATGGTGAAAAAAAACAATATTTGTTTTGTTTTCTTACAGTCATTAATTTGTTTTAAAGATCATATCGTCCAAATGCTTGCCCTCACCAGTTATACATTCCTGTTGCTTGGCCAAAAAACCTCACCCTGAATCCTCATCCTGAAGTTCAGCAGCGCTCGATTTGTGATTGCCTCTAGTATTGTTGCGATTTCATGTGGGATAAAATATTTTAGTTCATCAGTTGTCTGCAGCCTACGTTTGATATTTATCCAGCCTCTTTACACGTTGGATTTGATACAAGACCATTTTAGAGAGGGGTAAAATAATTTGGGTGATTATATTGATTATTTTATTGATAATTGATTATATTAATTATTTTATCATTTAGTTTTGCGAGGTTGTGGTCTGGTTACAAATCTTTGAGTGTAAGTGTACTTCGTTGTAAATTTTTACATGATGGCGAGATATCAGGTTTGACAGATTGTTTTATAGATTACCGGGATGACATGTTTTCAAATCATTGTTGGGGCTGGATGTCGTTAAAAGTAAACAAGTCATGTTGTCGACTTAGGATAAGATTAATTTAGATTAAATAAAGGTTAATGACACGTGTTCTAATATGATTTGCTGATGCAATAATTAAGAAGATATTTTATCAGAAAAGATAATTTTGGATTATTGGAGAGTCGAGTTTGAAACCCAAAGACAGACGTTGGATTAGACGTTAGTAGACAGTCTGAATAAAAACTTTTTCGTTTTCGAAATACATGAGTTGCCTGTTATTTTTAAATTTTAATATTCAACATAGTCCATCGTGTTACAGAAAAGCCCACGCAAAAAACGAAACATGTGTGGCCGGCACAAAAAAAAATGTATAATCCTGTCGGCAATTCACATTTTTTAAACACCTCAGGCGCCAAGCGATGAATTCAGCCCTGCCAAGCAGATACTGTCTAGGGAAAGGGCCCCCTTGGATCAGGCGGTTAGCACAACATCCACCGGCATGAACGCCAGGAAGAACCCAGAAAACCAGAGATTGATCTACTGCTTACGTTTAAAGACTTGAACGTTCAAGTATTCTCAGGAGAAGTAATCACAAAGGAATAAATCTGGTTAGATAACCAGCCACGAGATGTCACTCGATGGCAATTTATAGAGTCACCATTTTTTTAAATTTTCAATCGCAAATGCGTTATGTTTATCATCCCACTCCATAATGGCCATTGCCAGTCGTCTGGGGCTGTAGAATATACCGACTGCACCTCTGCAGAAAGGTAAGATCCCACCAAGCTAGTGTCCTGATATTACACAAAACAATCTGATGGTGAGGTTCCAGTGATGCTGGAGCTTTGGGGATTGCGGAGCATCCCTTTATTGCTATTGCTCCCTGGTCCACTCTGTCCCAAAGTGGTAGCACCTGATAGGGTCCTATCTATTGGTTAAATAGAACTAAACTGCGTACTTATGCTGAACTGATTTGTTTGAATTAGAACTATTTGACTAAACTAAATAGCTTGAAATATAAGTATTTTTGATAATTAAACTGTGTACTTGAAACTGAACTGCTTGAAATAGAACTGTTCTGACATCGAAATTGCGTACTTATGCTGATCTGAATTGTTTGAAATTGAACTGCTCTTAACATAGAAACTGTACTAATGCTAAACTGATTTTTTAAAAATAGAACTGTTTTGACATTTAACTGTGTGTAAAGAAAATCTATACTTATACTAAACTGAATTGTTTGAATTAGAACAGTTTGAATAAACTGAATTGCTTGAAACAGAAATGTTTTTGACAATTAAACAGTGTACTCATGCTAAATTGAAATCTTTGAGATAGAACTGATTATTTGAATGAAAATGGATTTGGCGTTAAATAACCTACAGAAGTTGATATGCCATAAAACCCAACCGACCAACCAACCAGAACTGCCAATGAAATGGCATGGCTGCAACTACTCAAAGACATATCTCCCACGTGACTACCACAACTAGCACTTACAGGTCGGCAATTTCAAATCCCGTAATAGGGGTCATTCCACCGAACTCAGCGATTGAGATGCCTAACACGCTTTATTAATCTTGGTTTCATTTAAGCTTAAAAAGTTTAACATACTGCCATTTTAGTCTTGCCTTCTGAGGGAGGGGGACTAATTTTGTTTCTTTCTTTTTATCATGTTTTTTGGTGGGGTGTATTCATTTCCTTTTGTTTCATTGTATTTTGTTTTATTCAATTTGTTTTCGTTTAGATATTTTATTGCATTTTATTTCACTTTTTATTTGTTTATTTTTATTCATTTAATTTTTTTTTTCTTTTTTTGTTTTTTTTTTTGTTTGTTTTTTTTTTTTGGGGGGGGGGATTCGCTTAGTTGGTTCATGGAGTCTCAGAGTTTGAACATACTAGTATGTTTTGCTGAACATACAAGTATAGAGATAAATACGACTCAAAATTTTCTCCAAGGACTTATCTTTAGTTGGTGAATAATTATTTCCATTCAAGAATGAATATAAGAATAATAAAAATGCCCTTACATGGATATTTTCGGAATTTGTTTTTCTTTTTTCCCCCTCCCCTGCGGAGCAGACAGGTAAATTGTATGCTTTCTACCAACCCCGGCGGCTAATAGAATTCCTTTTTAAAATGATTACAACGTCAGGTAGGGGAGATATTTACTATACGACGGGATTAGACAAGTCTTGACCAAAGATTGCCATAGTAGAGTGATTGGGAAAAGGTAATTTATATTGATAATTTTGAATATAATTTGAAAGGAAATGACTTTCCCCAAGAAGGAATATAATAACAATTAACAACTGGGGAATCCCTATGGATTACGAGATAGTAATATGCGAGTTTGAACTCCAGTCGAGCTATTACGTTCACTTTGGAGCTATTACCCTTGAGAAAGGCATGAACCTCCTTATCCCCTTCACCAAAGGTTTAAATAGTCCCACTACTGTTCTTCTACAAAGATAGCTTTGACGTTAAATAACCCACGAAGGTTGATATGCCATTAAAAACAAATGCAGCGTTACATACCACATAGACGGTTGTAACATTATACAGTACAAACAGAAGTTTGCAATGCTACAGTGTTCAAATGGAAGTTTGAACTGATACAGTCTAAATAGACGTTTGTACTACTTTTACGTCTCAAGTGTCTGTCGGAACTCGTAATAACCTTGCTGTGAAAAAGTGACGAACTCACAAAAACCCCATCTTGGTTCGTTAAAACCCAAATTCATTCGCTACTACACTTTTTAAGTAGTCGTCGAGAAGAGCGAAACAGAGTATGAAAACTGAGTCAACCACGTTAGCTAGACAAAGAGAAACAACAGGTCATAAGGAGAGGGAGACCTTGAATTATTTTCCATGTTTTCTCTTGTAGCTCTAACACGTTCTTTCTTCGCGGAATCCGTTCTTAGATGTACGCATCTGGGTGTGGGACCCCTTTACGGAGCTCGCCCCAAAATGGGGGCCACAACTTTCGGTGGTCTTTTCTGTCTCCTATCTCACATCCACTACCTTATTGTGTTTTCATTTGAATTCCCTTCAGCCATCCAGGACTCGTTGTCGATTCGCCGCTGATACGTCTCCACCTTCAACCCGGCCGTCCCTAATTATTTTACACAAAGAAACCGAATTAATTAACAACATGTCTTATTTGCTTGAGTATTGTGTATTATTCTGTGGTGTTTTGTTTAGTACAGTATGAGGTTTGCTTGGGAGGAAAACGTATGACCCATGAACTAGACGGCTCTTATCTTTGAGGTATTCTGTTGTGTAGAGTAGAAATAGACCATCCCATTAGATAATAGGGGTTTCCGTTGGTAAGCATTGAACTGCAGAAGTTAACTCCTCTAAAAATATAAAATATATACCTGAGTATCAATACTACTACTTCGTAGTTGCTACTTTACATATAGATGAAAAGAATTAGATTTTCGCGTCCTATTCTTATACATTGTTTTGGCAACACCATCTGGCGGTCATCGACCAAACTTCCCCGGCAAATAAGCGTGATATTCCTGCCTACTTTTAGCATCAAAATGATATCTTATAGAAATTACAAATCAAAATAAGAAGTGGTTAATTAATTTAAAAACTTTTTCCACAATCTTTTTCTTTAAAAAAATATTTTTATAAATAAACTGACTCTACGTATGTGGTGCATTCAATAAGTTTCCAGACTTTTTTGTACAGGCATTTAAAATTGTCGTAGACTCTTGAAAATTCACTATGTTATTGCTATACATATTATGAGATGACTAACTAATTTTTATAATTTCAGGTTCAAATGAACAGCTACAGCAGCAATTGGAATACACCCTACTAAAGCTTGATTGTCACAGCTGGTGAATTTCAAAAATGCAATCTGACACTTTAGAAGAATGATATGCAATAAAATTCTGTTTTAAATTTGGAAAAATGCCACTGAAACGTATGGAATGCTTCAGACTACTTTTCGGTCATCTTGCATGAATCGAGCATCAGTTTTTGAGTGGCATAAGAGATTCAAGGAAGGCAGGGAGTCTGTGAGGGATGATGAGTGGTGTGGGAGGAGTAAGAAAGTCAATACACCAGAGTTGATTTGTCAAAGGGTTAGGGTTAGGGTTACTATGTTGAGGTTTTAAGGGAGTTCAAGAAGAGATTCCGTTGGAAGAGGCCAGCACTCTTCAAATCGGCTCAGTGGCATTTCCACCAGGACAATGCACCAGTCCACAACTCCATCCTTGTTACAGACTATTTGACCAAGATGGGCATGAAGACAGTTCCTCAGCCTCCTTATAGTCTAGACGTTGCTCCCTGTGACTTTTGGTCATTCCCTAAGCTCAGAGGCTGTTGTTATGAGACAATTGAGGAGATGAAAGAGGCTGTAACGAAGGTTATTGACACGCTCACACAAGAGGACTTCCATGGGGCCTTCGAGAAGTTGTTGGAACGGTACAGCAAGTGCATTGCAGCTGGAGGAGATTACTTCGAAGGGGACTAGAGTTTCATGTGTGTACTATCTATCAACAAAAGCGCCCATATGAAAAAAGTCTGAAAACGTATTTAATGATCCTCGTATATACCAAAATATATTGTTGATATTTCAAAAAATTGTGGCTCATTTTTTAAAAAAATATACTCGGTGTTTCCAAAAATGAGATGTACAGAGTGTTTCAGAAAAACTGATATCATTTCGTAATCTAATAACTTGATCAATTCTTTTCTCAATTCGCGTCATTGCCTTCACTTTTGGACCAATGCCCATGGGAAACGTATGATTTCCCCTATTACCCTATCTTGGGGTTAAGTAATTCTAATTACTATCCTTCAATCATGATGGCTTTGGCGTTGAATAACTCACGAAGGTTGATATTTCATTAAAAATGAAACCAAATCAATTCTCGTTCAAATGATCTCAATTTTTAACAGAATTTATAGGAACAACTCAAAATTCAAAAGAAAGGCATTTCTGTGTGTGAAAAGAAAAGAAAAACATTAAATATTGAATCTTAAATTGTTTCAACACATGCTGTTAAGATTTAAGATCTTTTGAACGAGAATTTGTTAAGTAATTGGATTATGAAATGATATCAATATTTCTGAAACATCCTCTATTTTATTTCATATCTTCAAAAAGAATTATTGAGTATAGAGGATTGTCATGTAAGAATATTTTGTACGCTGATGATTTTTTTTGTCATATTTTTATTTTGAGTTTTTTGATCAGGAAATTTCGTCTTCCTTCTCACAAAATGAAGAATATTTTTCAACATTATAAAAATGTATTCTTTTTCAATTCTTGACAGCAACATCACTCCAGTCACACTTTCTTTACCATGTCACTTATTATCGAATAAATGAGCACAAAATTTACAAATTTCTACTATTGGAGTTTTCAAATGATATAATGGCTCTTTAAATTGATCTTGAGAAAACTTTGACAAAATGATGACGTGTGAGTGTTTTCAAAATACCTAATATTCAATCATGATTGAGATGGAATAGTTTCATTTTATACTGCCACTGTCCCATAAAAGTTGCAGGAATTATGGTAAGTTAAGAATGACTTTCTTGTTATGGATATTAGGTCAAGCAAAAAATCAATAAAAGTTACTTTAGTCCGAAAGAAATATCGGTAAAACAACTGCAGTCACTTTTCAATATGAATTCCCTTTATTTATATAGCCAACATATAGAACAAGGTAAATATTTGTATAGCCCACATATAGAATAAAGGAAATATTTATATAGCCCACATATAGAATAAAGGAAATATCTATATAGCCCACACATAGAACAAAAGAAATATTTATATAGCCCACATATAGAAGGAAAGAAATATTCATATAGCCCACGTATAGAACAAGGGATATATTTATATAGCCAACATATACAATAAGGGGCAAATTTATATAGCCCACATCGAGTCTGAACGCATCTAGCGCCTAAAAGGAGAATTCGCGCGACTGACCTTTTGCTGTTGGTTGCATAGCCGGGTATCAGGTTTAGTTTGATTTGGTTTCTTTGTTTAATGGTATATCAACTTTTGTGGGTTATTTAACACTAAAGCCATCCTTGTAGAAGAAAAAGTACTATTATTTACCTCATAGCTGGACGGGGATAAAAGAATTTATTCTTTTCCCAAGGGAAATAATCCAGAAGTAAACGCAGCGCAACTAAAGTTCGAACTCATTTTCTACGATACCACCGTTCATTTCAGCGCGGAGTCTCCCTCAGGTTGTAGAGTTGTTGAAAGGAGGAAATAATCACTCCATTACACTAGGCTATAAGGCACGCAGAGCGTAAAGGTTATTGTCGTAAGAAATCGAATTAGCGACCTGGGTTCGAATCTTGCACAAGGCTGCTTGCTTTTCATTTCGTGCAAATGCTCTTGAGAAAGGCATATATTCATTTTCTCTTTCCTCAACTATGTGCAAATAGTAGGTCAGACTGGGTTCTTAAGGAAATGTGGGAGAGATGATGACTTACCCGTGTTGTAAAGCGAGTACGTTTATGTCTGTTGTGAAAAATTGTTTGAATTAGAACTATTTGACTAAACTGAATAGCTTGAAATAGAAATGTTTTTGACTATGAAACTGTGTACTCATGCTAAACTGAATTATTTGAAATAGAATTGATAATTAGTATAAAAATGGATTTGGCATTAAATAACCTACGAAGGCTGATCTGCCATAAAACCCAAACAACCAACCATCAAGTATTTCTCTCTAATACAAATAATCTATATACACCTATATGATATCAAGTATTTTTATCAAATACAAATAGTTTCCTCACAATTATATGACATCAAGTATTTCTATCTAATATAAATAATTTACACTCAATTATATTTCAAGTATTCCTATCAAATACAATTTTTAGGTGAGACCCTTTATGTCTTTCTGTCCACCTCGCTGTAAAAGGGTATCCTTCTCACTTCTGAGGTAAGTGACCCATTCTCTTGGTAATCCTTATAAGAAGCAAATTGCTCTCCTCTCCCTTCCTATATACACTTAAACCCTTTCTGTAGCATTCATGTGTTTGGGATAAAAGGGATTCTATTTAATCTCAGTAAAAGGTTAATAAAATCAATTAGAAAAAAGATTCTTACTAACCGTTCAGTTCTTGAAATTAATTCGATTAAATGCTTTTTTCGAAAAATTTCTTAATTTTTTTTATGTATTTTCGAGTTTATCTGAGATCTCCAAACGAACCAGAAGCCATCGTCCGTACGCCACTATCGGTGTAAACAAAATAGTAAATCGCTGTAAATAAACGATAAAAGCAAACAGAAACGTCCAGTAAATACGAATAATTATTCTAAACTTTGATAAAATCGAATCTACATTCTTTATTTCAATAATGACAATCTTACGATCCGTGAGTAATATGGGTAAATATTGCTTCAGAATAATTATCTTAAGCTTTAATAAAAAGAATCCATTCAACGTTCTTTTTTAAATATTGTCTCTCTTACGATCCGTATGTAATATGGGTAAATACAGCTAGTATTAAATAACACGCAATATAATCCCCGATTATATTATTGAGCTGAATGTACCATGTTTGTTGGTTGTGTGGTAATTATTTAACACACTGGAAATAAACGCCCCTGGTATTCACATATACACATTAAACTGTCTGTATTAAAGTGTGTGTAATAGTAATGAATAGAAGTATGCGTATATGTGCGTGTGTATGTGTGAGAGAGAAATTAGATTTTTTTTTTCAAACGGCAAAATTGAAAGGTATTAAAAAGAAAAAAAGAAAGAAAGAGGGTGGGAAATGAGAGAGAGAGAGAGAGAGAGAGAGAGAGAGAGAGAGTTGAGCGATCTTGTATCTGGTTGGTTTTTTAAACATTTTATTACTTTGTTTTTTGTTTTTTCTAAATAACATTTTTTAAATATTTGAAATTTGACCAAAATGTAAAAAGGTAATTATTTACCATTTTGGAGTTTCAGCTTTGTTGGCTAAGACTATTTAACTGTCCCAGTGGTGCATTAAATGAAAAAAATTAGCTCAGAAATAGATCAATCGATCGAGGGACAGAATGGTAAAAAAAGAAATCGATCATCACACACACATACACGCACACACACACACGGAGAAAGAGAGAGATAAAGAGAGCGATAGATGAAGGAGAAGAGAGATTATTCTGAGAATACAGCAGAATTAACAACTCTGGTGACTATTATTATTATTATTATTATCATAAAATTTTCAATTTCTCTTTCGATTTTTCTTGGTTTCTGGGTTTTTTAGTTGCTTTTTTTTTTGTTTTTGTTTTTAGTTTCTTACATAAGACCAAGGGTGAGGAAGGGTAGTGATTATATGTATTCTATGTATTTTTTCTGCCTCTTTTGGGTGATATGTTTCAATTACATTAATAACACTCTCCAAAACAGATGAGCAGTTCTGCAAAGTGAAATTTATTATTATATTACTCTTTGCAAGTTTTTCACATCAGTGTTAGTTGATTGTCTTTCAGTGGAATTCTTTCCTATCTTAACAATGCAATAGTTTCAATGATCTCAGCTCATCCTCCGATTTCCAACTCTTCTAGCCCTTCTCCAAGCATTTAGGGGTCGTTCCAAGCGAACTAATTATAATTAGTTTCATGTTCGATACCATTTTTTATTCTTTGGCAGGGTCTAAGTACTTGTCTCACTTCGTTTTCTATTATTATTATTATTATTATTATTATTTGAGAGTTTTTCATATCAGCTGTAACTGGTGGCTTTTTACCAGAGTTTGAGCGATAGGATTTTTTTTTAAAATCTCCAGGACTCTTCTAAGTATTCTAGCGGATCTTAACAGTTCTGTGGTCTTGATGATCTTGATTCTTTCTCTGATCTCCAGTTTTCATTAAAGTATGAGTGACATCAATTCTCCTCAAGATTCTAGGACTATCCAAAGTATTTAGGCTGATCTTAAAGTGCTGTGGTCTAGATGGTCTCTAACTCTAGTCTTTTTTCTTCCAGGTTCTTGGTAATTACGATTATTATTACTATTATTGTCACTATTATTGTCACTATTATTATTATTATTGCAGCTCAGTCTGCTCGGGCTGTAGAATATGTCGACTGCATCTCTGCAGAAGGGTAAGAACCTCCCTACCAATGAGTATCATGTACATGATATTAAAACACCTGTTGGTGAGCTTTAAGTTCTAGAGCTTTGGGGAATGTGGAATACGCCTTCACTGTCATTACTCCCAGGTCCACTTTGACCCGGAGTGGTAGTAACTGTTATGATACCATCTATGGTTAAACAGAACCGTTTACCCATTTAACTGTGTGCAAACAAATGACTGATGTTTAATTGAATTATTAGTATTTCATAGCAAGACTTGAAATTATTTATCTGTGTGAAAAGAAATGAACTCTGCCTGATTAAAAAATTATTACCTAATATGGCCTGGTCTGAGAGATTATTTATTTCGAGCTGTCCAAGCCATAAGTCTTATAGGGTAGGTGACTCAGAATTTGATCTCTGAGGGGGTCGTTCTGGTGAGGGGAGTATGATGTTGAAAGACCCGAAACTCCCCAATGACCAAGAAGATTAAAACATCCCTGACGACACCTACTGACGCCGGTTTAAGCGCGTATATTCAAGGTGTATAAACATTATTTAACTTTGAATAACCTACAAGTTTGACATGCCATAAAATACAAACAAAAATTGTTATTTCACTCTTAGCGAGATTTTTTCACCTTTTTTTAATTGGTGGTCTTTCACTGAAGTTTAGGTGGTGTTAAGTCTCCTCAGGTCTCCAGCAGCTCAATCGGCTGGGGCTGTAGAATACCGACTGCATCTCTGTGGAGGGGTAAGACTCCTTCAACATGTTTCCTGCATATGACACAAAACAATCTGATTGTGAGACTCCAGTAATGCTGGAGCCTTGGGAAATGCGGAGTACCACTTCATTGGCATTCCTCCCACGTCCACTCTGGCTCTTAGTAGTAACACCAGATAGGGTCCTATCTATGGGTCACGTATAACTGATATTTAAACTGTGCCCTTATGCTAAACTGAATTGTTTGAAATAGAACTGTTTGGTCATTTAACTGTGTGTAAACAAATGACTGATGTTTAATTGAATTGTTAGAGATGCATAGCAATACTTGGAACCGTTTAACTTTGCCAGCGTATGCTAAACTGAATTGTTTGAAATAGAACTATTCGAGCATTTAACTGTGTATTAAAAAATGACTAATGTTTAATCGAATTGTTAGTACTAAATACTGGAAACATTTAACAATGTGCAAACAAATGATTAATAGTAAATAGAATTATTAGTATTAAACAGAAGTAAGTGAAACCATTTAACTGCCAGCAAAAAAAAAACATTAACTCATGCTCGTTTAAAAATGTCATCCACAAAAAGTGTTTATAAATCATATATTTAATATATATGCATAAAAAGATTTGGTGTTAAATAATCTACAATGGTTGATATGCCATACAACCCAAGCAAAACAATTCCTATATATTCAATATATATGTATAAAGAGGATTTGGCATTAAATAGCCTTCAATGGTTGATATGCCATAAAACCAAACCAAACCAAATCCTATATATATATATATATATATATATATATATGTGTGTGTGTGTGTGTGTGTGTGTGTGTGTCCAAAAAGGATTTGGCACTAAATAACCAACAATGGTTGATATGCCATAAAACCAAACCAAACCAATATATATATATATATATATATGTGTGTGTGTGTGTGTGTGTGTGTGTGCGTCTAAAAAGGCATTAATAAACCTTCAATGGTTGATATGCCATAAAACCAAACTAATCAAGTCTCCAGGACTCGCGTAAGTATTTTAGCTGATTTACACATTGATGTAGTCTGGATTGTCTCGAATCTTTTCTTACAAGTCACTTTTCTGTGTTTTTGGGACAGTTCCAAGTCCTCAAACTACAATTGGTATCACCATCACCTCCATTTCCACAGCTTTTTCAGCTCTCTAGCAAAGATCATGTATTTTTTTAGTTATTTGCCTTCCTTCACTTTCACACTAAGGTCCACTGGAACGGGAAAACCCATTCGATGATAAGTTCTATTTTTTTATTAATTGTATCTAAGTTTGATCTTCTGGCTGGGATTGGGTGATCCATGTGTATCTCAATCATCATCATGTCGCGCCGCTAGCACGGATCTCCCTGACACTCTCTCGCCACCCGTCTCTATCGTCCATCGCTCCCGCTCTTCAAGTTTACATCCTGTATCGGCACGGAGCAATTTTATATAGGTTCTAGCTGGTCCTCCTGTCTTGCTCGTCCATGTGAAGGTGTCCACAGGAGTATATCGCTTGTGAGTTTGTCCCCACTTCTCCAGCAGTCTGATTCGTCTAACTTGGATAGATTTCGTGATGAGTGGTAGGTGGCTGTACAGCTGCTGCTTTGAGGGGTTCTGCCTCCAGGACTTGTTCAATATTGCTTGCAGCATTCTTGTATAAGAGCTTTCGGAGAAATCGATCTATGACATCACAAATTTTGACTGTCTGTGGAATTCTTGGTGTACGCGCAAAAAAAAAAACAATATTATTTGTCGACTTCTCCCAGGCCTTTGACTCCATACACAGAGGGAAGATGGAGCAAATACAACTCGCTTAAGAAATCGTCGCAGCCATAATGATGCTATATAAAAATACTAAAGTAAAAATCCGTTCTTCGAATGGAGACACAGACAACTTCGACATTGTAGCAAGTGTGCAGCAAAGAGACTCATTAGCCATTGTATCTCAAAGTCCCGGATAATTTTATGCGTCTCATTCTCTAAAACAGATTCTGATTTGGGCATATACGATTTGTTAGCATGGTCAACTTTTAATCTCTTGCACAATTCCCATTAGATCATCTTTCGGACCCAGTCGTGCTTACACTTGCTATCGTTCTATGTATTATCAGTTTTTACTTTGATATAGTCCTTATGGCATTATTTTATGCTGCTATTAAAAAAGATTCAGTTTCTCTTTCCTGGTTTCCTCTTCTTATCCATTTCTAAGTCATTTTATGTGCAATTTCTTTAAGATATGCGAGAAATTTAAAATGGGATAAGAAAAAAATAAAGTGAAGGGAAAACAAGTTGAAAAGAAAGAGAAATTGGGGAAAAAAAGAGAAAGAACACGAGAGACACAGAAAAGGGAGAAAACTGAAGTATAAAAAGTTATAATGGAAGACGCCAAATTAAGAAAGATAGATAGATAGATTGATTGATGTAATCTAGAGTATTGGCCATAAATAATTACACCCTAAGCAATTTTTTTATAAAATGTTAGTTTCATTCAAAGTAAAATATCCAAGCATTTATTATTTCTACTCGAATAGTATACAATCAAAACAGATATTATTAGGTATTGTTTTTTATCAAACTCTACAATATTCAAACTCTCAAAGCAAAAATAAAACGGAAATCTTTAATAACTCCTTCTCATTCAATAAACATTCGACTAACAAACCGACACGAGTGAGTACGAGTTTCATTGAGTGACACATTCAAATGTTCTTGTGCCACATCCAAGCAAAAAACCTAGTAGATTACTAAATGTTCACTGACGAAAGTCACAAGCCGGAAATATACATTTATGTAAGAACGAAATAAATAAGTCTTAGTAAAAATATAAATCTCTTAGTTGGCCTATTCATTTATATATATATAAATATAAAATGGATTTATTTGGGGGGGCTATTGCTAGTTAAAGATTTTCAGTAATGATAATTTTCAAAATTTTAGAGAGAAGTTCCCATGGCATAGTGGTTAACGTGTTTGATTGCGAAATCGTAGTTAGCAAGTTCAAACTCCAGGCGTGCCAAGATTTTTACTTTTAGAGACTAATGCCTTTAGGAAACTATGAATCCATTATTTTCACAACAATGGGTTGAATAGTACCAGTACACTTCTACAAAGATGGCTTTGCTATTGAATAACCCACAAAGGTTGACATGGTATTAAACAAAAAAAAACAAAGCTATATTGTGATTTGGTATATTACCAAATATCATCCATTTTGATTTTATTTTATCCTACTAAAAATTATGAAATTCTAATATCTTTCGGTTATTAAAAATCTGTAAAACTACTCGGTATGTACTTATTTATGAGCGATACAGTCTTTTTGTTTCGACTGACGTTAAAATAATCTTTCCGATTGCAATAAGAATGAAATTATCATTCCTTTGTTATGAGATCGAGTACACACACACACACGCTCATACACACACACACATATACACACACACACATATATATATATATATATATATCATTTCTTTTATTATTATTTATTTATCTTTTCAGTTGAATTACCACAAGAGTTTCTAGCTTCTGTAGCAATTTCCTTTCTTTTACGCGTGAGTTTCTCACGAAATCGTCAAAAAATTCCTTCCTTTACAAAACAGTTCTTCTTCCGCTTTGCTTGGCGCCCATAATAAACGCCATGAACACTTTTTCGCCATCAATCTCTTCCTTCTGCTCATTTACTCCATACATTTTCTATTCTTTTTCGATAAATATTTTCTTTCTGTCAGCCTGTACACAATATTTAATCTTTGTTCAGCCCTGATGGAAAAAGATGGCGCACAGTGCATATACGTTGATCCCTAGCGGCGATTCCAGGAATTACTTCGGTAACACAAACCCCACATCGCCTATCACGCTTTATTTAATTTTTTTACTGGTGTATCGATTCATTTGTCCGCGAGGCGGATTTGATCTTTTGGGTTCCACGTTTGCACAGGATATACACTCCACTTAGAATTCAGCTGGGCGTATATCCATCTCTTCAAAATGGCGAATACAGATGTGGACATTACTGTTTCTTTATTTCTTCGTTTTTGTTTTTTGGGTGTTTTTGGAGGGGTTGCTTAGTTTTTTTGTTTGTTTTTTTGTTTTTTGTTTTTTTTGTCTTTTTGTTTTGCTTTTTTTTTTATTTATTTTGTTTGTTTGGTTTGTTTCTGTTTTGTTATATCGTTTTTACTTTTTGGTTGTTGTTTTTTGTTTGTTTTTTTGTTTTTGTTTTTTTTTTAATTATCGTCTGCCTCTCATTTTACGGCTTTTAACTCTTCTTCTTCTCACGCGTGAACTTTTGCCTGTTCTTTATCGTGACCTTGAATAAGGTTTCTTTACCTGAAGCATAATGATAAAGTCAAATATATAGGGATAATAAACAAACAGAGACCTCGACTCATATTAATAAATAAAAAATGTGCAGACGTTTAGCTAGAGCCTTTCAGCTTGCGATTTTTGCCATTTTGAAATCACCGTATACGTTGATATACGTTGGTATTAGATTCCAAACGAATACAAACGACATGTCTATACTTACATTCTTTATGGACCTTGGAGTAATGACAACTAAGAGTACCTATAAATGGCTCGAGAATCATATCATGTACTCTTTCCTGATTAATTGATTGATTGATTGATTTTAACGGCATGTCAAACTGCCAGGGGTTATTTTTACCCAGAGGTTACGGAATATCATTCTTTGTAAATTTATATCCACATTGATTGTATAGTTGTTTCTTTAGAGTTTTTTTTGTCACACAATCATATGATATCAAGTATTCCAATTTAACACAAATATATTCACACAGTTAACTGATATCAAATATTCCTATCTGATACTAGTATTGATATACTTTCAAGTAATTATTTCTGTTTAATAATTTTTATTTATTTGCACATAACTATATGGTTTTAATTAGATAAAAAAAATTAATAATAATGATAATAATAATAATATTAACTAACTAGATTACTGAGAAATTTCCTGGAGACTTGAGGAGACTTGCTGCCAATCAAATTCCATAAACGAATGCAGTAATTTAGCATAAAGAGAGTATAAGACAAAACACGACTGGGCGGGCAAGGTGATCTACTGGAAATTGTGCGAGGAATTTAAATTTGACAACGCAAACCAATGGTATATACACAACCCAGAATATGTCCTAGAAAATGAGACGCACAAAATTCACTGGAGTTTTGAGATACAAATGGATCACCTAATCTCGACCAAACGACTAAACTTAGTGTTAGTCAACAACAAAAAAGCGAACCTGCCGAATTGAGGACTTTGCTGTCCCGGCAGACCACAGATTAAAATTGAAAGAAAGCTAAAAGAGAGAGAGAAATACCAAAACCTTGCAAGATAACTAAAAGAAAGTGTGGAACATGAAGTTGACAGTGATACCAATTGTAATCGGTGCGCTCAGTACGGTCACCAAAGGATTGGAGCAAAGATTGGAGTCTTGGGAATGAGAGGACTATGAGAAACTAAACTAAAGCATTATTTAGATTGGCCGGAATACTGAGAAGAGTCCTGGAGACGTGAGGAGATTTGCTGTCACTCAAACCTAAGTGAAAAACCATCAGCTTGCGCTGGTGTGAAAAACTTTTAAAAGAGAAAAATAATCCTTAGTAAACAATTATAGCTTTAAGTACAAGGATTAATACAAATAATTTACACATTGTTATATGGTATTAAGCATTTTTATCCAATACAAATAATTTTCAAACAGTAACTTATAATAATCATTAATAAACAATTATAGCTTAAGCTTAATATTCTCAATGCAAATAATTTACAACTATATATCAACTATTCTAATCGAAAACAAATAATTTGCACACATTTGTATTATTTCAAGTATAATACAAATGATTATATGGTATATAGTAATTATTTATATTTAATAAAAATATCAAATTAAACTTAGTAAAGAAAATTAAAGTTGAATCTAAATTGATCAACAGGGAAATCGAAAAAGTAGATTAGGAATGCGAATCGGGTGTTGGCTTTCATGATACATTTAAAACCGTCAATCATATTTTGTCTATAGTATCAAAGGCAAATGGAATGATAGGCGGGATGATTTGACAGGCCGTGTAAGTTTAGGGATTTCAAAAACAGGATGCGTTCGTGTCTTAAGGTAAACAAAAGACAGCGAAAATAACACGTGAATTGCGTAACCACGAGGTACGTAGGCGTCCGAAAAATATATAACTGTGCAAGTTTTCAACCCTGCAGCAGTGAGCCGTGGACACAGAACAGACAGAGAGATTAGGCGCTTTCCAGGGGGTGAGCAGGGGGCCCCAAGTTAAGAGGTAGAGAAAAGTGTAAATGTATAAGACTCGCTAATGTCAAAAGCAAGTATAATCCCAGAAGAAAATAGGAGAGCCTAGTGGAGGCCTCTGTAGTGAATTGACCTGTACCAGCCACGTGGAGGCAGAACGAAGAAGTAAGGCTCTCTGAAGATATCATATCTTAGCGGTTCCTGACTCTCTCCTACACGCAATTATTTACGCCACGATTTAATAATAAAGACGGGATGAATATTTTTATATATAAGTGTTATTGTCTCATTCTTCATGTTGTTTTAAAATATGTAAAACTCTAATTAGACCCCATATCATTCTTTAACCTGTGCTTTCGTGTTTAGTCATGGAAATTTGAGAGTAATCTTAAGAAGATTCACAAAAATGATAAAAATAATAATGGTTTATAGTTACAACGAGAGCTTGGAAGATTTAAGATAATGTACTTTACTAGAAAGAAGAATGAGAGGCTCTCTAAGTGAAACTTTCTGTATCTCTCTTCGAACTGTAATTCTACTGTCTAGGCAGATTTCTAAAACTAAGCCTGTCAACCAATTTGATTTTTTTAAATCGAGTAATATAGTTTTGGTAGAAATTGTCTAATCAGATCAAAAACTGCAATAATGTAAAAGAAATAAGATTGAATTTGATATACTCAGAAATAATGGTAAGAAAAACGAATTAAGAGGGAATTGGGGGGGAACTATCAAATGAATTAATAGAACTTGATCTGATATTGTATTAATACTGTAGATGCTATTTACAAAATGTTTTTATAAAGCTTGATTTTTAGAAGATTATAAATTGGAGAGATGCCAAAGAAGTCATAACAAATTAATAATAATAATAATAATAGTAATAGTAATAATAAATATGATCCTGCAAAGCTGGATAATAAACTGCCACAAAATGTACAAATATATCAGATGAAGTCATAAACTTTATCGAGAAAACCAAGAAAACCTGGAGAGTGGAAATGATAGCAGGAGAGAAAAGATAAGCTGAAGCGAAGATCCAAAGTGGTATATTCCAGGGAGACAAACTATCACCATTAATATTTGTAATTGCAATGGTGCCTCTCAACCACACCCTCTGAAATGCACAGCTCGATACAAACTTAGTAAATCGCAGGAAAATGTACATGGACAACATCAAACTGCAAAAAAATGAAAAAGAACTGGAAATCTAATACACGCGGTGAGAATATACAATCAGGACATAGGGATGGAATTTGGCATAGAAAAATCTTCCATACTAGTAATAAAATCGGGAAGTGACACATGGCGGACGGAATGGAACTACCATATTAAGAAAGAATTAGAACGCTTGGAGAAAAGGAAACGTACAAATACTGCCAAATGAGGACCAACAGAACGACAATAACCAGAAAACAAAAATGGGACGAAAAACAACTCTATGGACGTTTCAAGCGGCTAACAAGTGACATCTCACACGACAAAACGTGAATGTGGCTAAAAAAGGGAAACTTTAAGAGAGAAACTGAATCTCTTCTAAAAGCTTCACAAAACAACGACATAAGGACCAATTATATCAAAACAATAAAAGATAAGACGCAACAAAACAGCAAATTTAGGCTAGGTGGTGATAGAGATGAAACCATCAATCACATAATAAGCGAGTGCTGCAAATTAACCCTGAAAGAATGTAAGACACGGCATGATTGGGTGGGTAAAGTGATCCACAGGGAATTGTGCGAAAAATTGAAATTTGATCATACGAACCAATGGTATATGCACAACCAAGCATCTGTCCTGGAGAATGAGACGCAAAAACTCCAATGATATTTTGAGATACAAACGGGTCAACTAATCTCGGCCAGACGACCAGACCTTATAATAATAAAAAAGAGAACTTACGGAATTATGGACTTTGCTGTCCTGGCTGACCACAGATTAAAATTGAAAGAAAGCAAAAAGTAAGATCAGTACCAGGACCTTACAAGGGAATTGAAAAAACTATGGAACATGAAAGTGACGATTATACCAATTGTAATTGGTGCTCTTGGTTCAGTCACCAAAGGATCGATACGAGGACTGGAAAACTTGGAAAAAACAGGACGAATGGAAACCATCCAAACTACCGCATTATTGAGATCGGCCAGAATACTGAGAAAAGTCCTGGAGACTTGAGAAGACATGCTGTCAGTCAAACGTCAGTGAAAGACCATCAGCTAGCGCTGATGTAAAAAAAATCTCAAGGAGTAACTATAATAATAATGACAAGAAGGCCTACGATATAGTCCTATAAACGTAGATCATAGTGTGTCTGAAAATTTACAAGATATCCGACAAAATTATCAACTTCAATTCGAATGCCATGGAAAACTGGAGGATTTATTGTAGCGGTAAAAATCCAAAGAGCCATATTTCAAGTAGATTTGATTTCATCATAGCTGTTCGTTATTGGAATGATACCACTCAGCAACGTACTTAGGAAATGTACGGTAGGAGATACACATTTCCTTAATCACATGAAAAGATTAATCACCTCATGTATATGCTTAATATAAAGTTATTTACAAAAAATGGAAAAGAAATCGAGACCCTGATACAAACGATAAGAATATACAGCCAGGATACAGGAATGGAATTGGGCACTGAAAAATGTCCCATGCCCATAATGAAAAGTGGGAAAAGAGAATCAGCGGAAAGAACTTAACTACCTTATCAAGAAAACATAAGGACGCTTGGAGAGAAGGAAAACTACAAGTACTTAGGAATATTGGAAGCGGACACCATCAAACAAGCGAAGATGAAGATGAAATAAGGAAAGATTAATTCAGACAAACGAGAAAGCTTCTCTAAACCAAACTCTACAACAGAAATCTCATCAAAGGAATAAACACGAGGGCAGTCCCTCTTGTAAGATACTCGGGACCATTCTTACAATGGACAAGGGAGGAACTCAGACAAATGGAAGAAAAGACAAGAAAGTTGATAAGAACAAGGCCTTATATCAGAGAGATCACTGTGGAAAAACTATGTCAAGAAAAGGAGGAAGAGGATTCACCAGCATTACAGGGACTTAGAGACTTCATTAAAAAGAACAGCGAAGAACTAATTACAGCCACCCATAATAACACTGACAACACAATCATCAACAAACCATCAATTTCTAGGAACCAGAAATAAGAATGAAAACAACTTTATGGATATTTCGAGCGAAAAATTGATGAATTCTCAATCGAGAAAACTAGGACATGTCTCAGAAAAGGAAAGCTTAAGAGAGAAACTGAATCCCTTTTAATAGCAGCACAAATATCGCCAAAAGGACCAACTATGAATAGATAAGATGCAAGAAAATAGCTAGTATAGGTAATGTGCTGATAGAGACGAAACGGTTCATCATACAACAACCAAATGCGGCAAATTAGCACAAAAAGTGTAAGACTAGACACGAGAAGGAGGGAAATTGAAATTTGACCGTACGAACAAATGATATACGCACAAACCAGAATTCGTCGAAGAGACACATAAAGTTCTCAGGGGTTTTGAGAAACAAACAGAACATCTAATCCCAGCCAAAAGATTAGATCTAGTAGGAAAAGAGAGAACATACCAAATAGTGGACATTACCGTCCCGACCGATCCCAAAGTGAAAATCAAGGAAATCAAAAAGGGAAATAATTCCTTGGACCTTGCCAGAGATCTAAAAAATGCTATATAACATAAGAGTGACAGTGATACCAATTGGTGACTTTGATACAAAGTCTTGGTAAAGGAGCTTGAAGAGTTAGAAATCGGAATACGAACCAAGACAATCCAAACTACAACAATGGTGAGTTCGGCAAGAATACTGAGACAAGTCCTGGAGACTCGAAGAAACTTGCTGTCACCTAGACTCCAGTAAAAGACCACTAAACAAAGCTGGTCTGAAAACATCACAAGAAATATACGAAGGCCGACGTAATAAGAGGGAACAAGTCTATTGCTTTAAGTTATGCTCAAAGAAATAAGGTTTTTGGTAACTGTCTTTTTATTTAAAAAAACATTGAATTTTCATAAAATCTGTTGCTTAACAGTTGTATTTAAATGAAGACTTGATAAATCCCCAAACTTCATTTCAGGTCAATTTTTTTTGAGACGACGAAATATATTTGTTTTAAATTATCTCATTGTCTCTATATCATTTTTAGCACTACTGTCTATCTAAGGAAATCTGGATTTGATGTAGTCGGAAAGTTTTGGAATTTTTCCCGTCCTCCATATAACGGAAAAATATCAGAAGCTTAGTATTTATTATAACATTACTAGTTTAACGGGAAATATTTTTTAATTGGGCAGTAAATAAGATACAAAACAAAAGACAACGCAGGAATGACTGACGTTAAGTCAGATACACGTTAAGAAATAAATTATTAGAGTACGTCAGAGGACTTTAACTAAGTTAAAACTTAAGTTTTTTTGTGACCCGCTGTCAATGAGCAGTCACCATGACTGTCATCGGTCACATCTGTGTCAGGTACGCAGATAATAAACAACCCCTGGGTCTGGTATAGCCACAATGTACCACCCATGATAAAATGTCAAATTCAAATATTACACAACGTGGGACCCAGGCCTCAGTCTATGGGTGTCGTGATCAACAGGTGCTCCTTTGATAGCCAACATGGGAAATTCCGTTCGTCACCCAGTGAATGTTGGCTGCTCTCTTTTCAGGTACACAAATGGTGATTTAAGTAACCACGTCAACCAGAGACCTAAACGGAAAGCATGGACTCAGAAAGACAACCAACTTGCGCTACACTGCTATTTTAGGAGTAACCCTACACAAAGAGGATATAGGAAAAGATTGACGGAGATCTGGCAAGAACTTTCAAATTTTCAAACAACTTGTCAGAGACTCGCTGATCAAGATAAAACAATAATAAAGAAGGGTTGGTTTTCTGACCTTGAAATTATAGAAATACACCAGAAAATAAATGATCAACAAAGTAGTAATAATACATTACCTGGCACATCAAATATTAACAAGCAAAAACAGCCCATCCGAAAGGGACCACCAACTTCGGAAAATGAAAACTCCACACAACCAAACACTGCACAACCAAACAAACCAGAACAAACACTATGATAAGAACAGAAGTTAAATCTAGAAATTTTAAAGAGAATTATGAACAGTGAAAAGATCACTTCACCATCATTAAGAAACATTGAATGGAGAATAGTTAGGTCAGAGACAAATAAAGCGAATCAAGTACTGACATATATATCAACGAATAATACAACCGAATTTAATGAAATAATTTATGCGGGAGCGAAATTAGTTTGTGAAAAAATTGGGACCCCCTCAAAAAGCACAAAAGGAAAATCAAAATCTGGATGGGAATTTCGACTAGAAACTCAGATAAAAAAAATCTACGAAAACAGGCAAAAATGATAAAACTAAAGAAAGACACTGAAATAATTGCGAACAGAAAAGAAAAGACAACACAGGAAAAAACTTACAATACAACTTGAGGAAATAAACCAGAAAGTACTGGCGAAAGAAAGAAGATTAAAGAGGTATCGACAAAGGGTAAAACAATACAGACAAAACAGGACATTCAAAAACAATGAAAGAAAATTCTATCAACAATTAGGGGGAGATTACAACAAAATAAACCAACAACCGGATGCCACAGAAATCCAACGATTTTGGACTAAAATATGGCAACCAAAAAAACATAAGGAAAAAGCTGAATGGATAAACAATATCACAAGAGAACTAGGACTCGAAGAAGGCCTCAAAGTGGAAATACACACTCAAAACGACACTTAAAAAATATCAAACTGGAAAACGCCAGGCCATGATGGAATACATGGTTTCTGGTTCAAGAAATTCACCTCCATTCACGACAGACTAGCACTAGAAATTGATAAATGCCTACAAAGAGCACACGTACCTACCCGAATGGATGACCAAAGGAAAGACCACATTGATACAAAAGGACTCAAACAAAGTTACCGCCCCAAACACTTACAGACCCATAACTTGCCTACCAATGATGTGGAAAATATTAACAGCACAAATAAGAGAAGAGATTTACTACTCGCTGACAAGCCTCGGTTTGTACCCTGAGGAACAGAAAGGATGCTGCAAAGGATCCAGAGGCATACCAAAATTACTTTAAATAGATCAACACATTCTAAATGAGAGCAAGACAAGACGAAAAAATCTAGCTATGACCTGGATTGACTACAAAAAAGCATATGATATGGTTCTGCATAGCTGGATAATAAACAGCCTCAAAATGTACAAAATATCAAATGAAGTCATAAACTTTATCAACAAAACCACGAAAATCTGGAGAGTGGAATTGACAGCAGGAGGAAGAAGCTTAGCTGAAGCAAAGATCCAAAGAGGTATTTTCCAAGGAGATGCTCTATCACCCTTACTATTCATAATTGCCATGATGCTACTTAAGCACATATTCAGAAAATGCACAGCTGGATACAAACTTTGTAGATCGAAGGGAAAAGTCAATCACCTAATATACATGGATGACATAAAACTATTTGCAAAAAATGAAAAAGGATTGGAAATTCTAATACATTCAGTTAGAATATACAGTCAGGATATAGGGATGGAATCAGGCAAAGAAAAATGTGCCATGCTTGTAATGAAAAGTGACAAACGACATCTAACAGACGGAATAGAACTACCAAATCAAGACAAGATTAGAACGCTCGGAGAAAACGAAACATACAAATACTTGGGAATCTTAAAGGCTGACACCATCAAACAAGTGCAAATGAAAGGCAAAATTCAAAAAGAATATCTCAGGAGAACTAGAAAACTACTCGAGACAAAACTCTCCAGCAGAAACCTTATCAAAGGAATAAATACATGGGCTGTACCACTCATTAGATATTCCGGACCCTTTCTCAAGTGGACCAGAGACGAACTTAAACAAATTGACCAAAGAACAAGAAAACTAATGACAATGCATAAGGCATTACACCCCAGAGACGACGTTGACACATTATAAGTTACAAGAAAAGAGGGAGGAAGATGACTTGCCAACATTGAAGACAGCGTTGACGCATCGATACAACGACTCGAAGACTATATACAAAAACACGATGGAGGACTCATTACAGCCATCAGAAATGATAATGATAACACGATGGACAACAGAATGACAATAACTAGGAAACAAAAATGGGAAGGAAAGCTACTCTATGGACGTTTTAAACGACTAATAAACAACACCTCGCACGACAAAACCTGGATATGGCTAAGAAAAGGAAACTTTAAGAGAGAAGCAGAATCTCTCCTAATAGCAGCACAAAACAATGCCATAAAAACTAATCATATCAAAGCTAGAATAGATAAGACGCAACAAAATAGCTAATGTAGACTATGCAGTGACAGAGATGAAACCATCAATCACATAATAAGCGAATGCAGAAAATTAGCGCAGAAAGAATATAAGACTAGACACGACTGGGTCGGCAAGGTGATCCACTGGGAGATGTGCAAGAAATTTAAATTTGACCATACAAACAAATGGTATATGCACAACCCAGCAACTGTCCTAGAAAATAACACACATAAACTCCTATTGGACTTTGACATACACACGGATCACCTAATCTCGGCCGGAAGACCAGACCTAATAATAATCAACAAAAAGAACAGAATCTACAAAATGTCGACTTTGCTGTCCCAGCTGACCACAGGATAAAACTGAAAGAATATGAAAATAAGAATAAGTACCTCGACCTAACTAGGGAATTGAAAAAACTATGGAACATGCTGGTGACAATTATAACAATTGTAATTGGTGCATTTGGAACAGTAACTAAAGGGTTACTAACGGGACTGGAAGACTTGCAAGTTGGTGGACGAGTGGAGACCATCCAAACTACAACATTATCAAGAACAGCCAGAATACTGAGAAGAGTCCTGGAGACTTGAGAATACTTGCTGTCACTCAGACTCCAGTGAAAAACCATCTGCTAACGCTGATGTGAAAAACTCTAATGAATAAAAAATAATAATAATAACAACAAGACCAAAGCAACACTAGATCTGAGAGACATCAAAGAAAAGGTAATCGACAAATATATTAAAATCAATCCTGCGCAAAGAGGATATAGAAAACAGTTGATGGATATATGGATAGAATCCGCTAAATTTTATTGAACAAATCAAAATCTTACCGACCATGTCGAGTTGATTTTAAAGAAGGGTTGAATGTCTGATCTAGATATACAAAAAAATATGTGCACAGGTAAATCGTAAAGAAGATACTCAAAGAGAACCTTCTAAATGAATTGTAACAAAATATTGAAAACCAAATCTCCACTGAACCCAGAAGTAAATCAAAATTAACACAAGAAGACAGGAAAGATGTAGAATCAATTTTTTTTTTTAAGTATAAGTGAACAGAAGACTACATTACCATCCCTAAGGAATCAATAGTGGGAAAAGTCAAAGCAGTGACTAAAAAATACAGTATTGCAACATATCACAACAGACAATATCACCGAACTGAACGAGTTTATCTATGCAGAAGTCAGTCATAAAATAAGTATACCCTAAAGGAATTTGAACAGAAATACAAAACCTGGATGGGAAAGGAGTCATGGACAAATAAAGAAACTGCAACAACAAGCGAAACTACTAAGTTGAAACATACAGGAACCCAACTGAATGAAAAGACACCCAAAAGAAAACTGCATACAAATCTGACAATACGACTGGAAGAAATAAATCAAAATATATCGGTGAAATAACGAAGACTCAAAAGGTACCGGACAGAGTGAAACAAAACAAAGCATTTCAAAATAACGGGAAAAAATTCTACCCACAGGTTGATGGAGACTGCACAAAGACAAATCAGCAACCGGAGGTCAAAGAAATAAAACAATTTTGGATTGAAATATGGATGATGGAAGAACATGACGGAAATGCTGAATGAATAAATAACAAAAAAACAATTCGGAGAACTCAAAGAAGCCCATGAGGTGAGCATACACCTGGACTCGCAATGAGTAACACCCAAGAAAAATACCAAATTCGAAAATCCCTGGCTATGGTTACATACATTGATTCTGGTTTAAAGAATTTACGTCCATTCACGTCAGACTGGCTCAACAACTGAGTAAACACCTAGAAGAAGCAAGCATACCCGAATAGATGACGAAAAGGGAAAACTACACTGATCCAGAAGGACCCCCACAAAAGGCACTATCACCGGCAACTATTGACCGATGATGTGTTTACCTATGATGTGTAAAATCCTGACAGCACACATGAGAGAAGAAATCCAATTCTCGCATGTATGCCGTTGACTGTTTCCAGAAGAACAAAAGGGATGCTGCAAGGCAACAAGAGGGACATATGACCAACTCTAGTATTTACACTTAACTGAATTGTTACATATAACTTCTTGAATAGTTTGAAATAAATGTTTTTGACAATTAAACTGTGTACTTATGCTAAACTGAATTGTTTTAAATAGAACAGATTATTTACGTAAAAGTGGATTTGGTGTTAAATAACCTAAAAAGGTTGATATGCCATAAAACCCACCAAACCAAACCAAACCACACCTATCATCTTATTTTGGTGAAGTTCAACACACGCAACTCCTACCTAGACATACATACACACATGCATACAATGTTTGTTTGTTTGTTTTTATGACATGTCAACCTTTATAGGTTATTTAATGCCAAATCCATTTTTATACAAATAAACAGTTCTATTTCTAACAATTCAGTTTAGCATGAGTACACAGTTTAATTGTTTAATTACAAGTTATTCAGTTTAATCAAACAGTCAGTTTAGAATAAGAATAGCTTTTTTACACACAGTTAAATGTCAAAACAGTTCTATTTTATGCAATTCAGTTTAGTGTAAGTACAGTTTCAATGTCAAAAACAGTCTTATTTCAAACAATTCAGTTTAGCCTTAGTACACAGAGTTCTATTTGACTTCTAGATATGATCCTATCAGGCGCAACCACTCAGGGCCAGAGTAGATCTGGGAGCGATGGCAATGAAGGGTACTCAGCATTCCCTAAAACTTCAACATTGCTGGAACCTCACCATTAGATTGTTTAGTGTCATATTCAAGAAACTCGTTGGGGGGTCTTAACCCTCTGCAGACTGGGCAAACATACACACAAGTTCATCGATAAACAAAAAGACACACGTACACACATACACGTATTAAGAATCTATTTCCGTTTCTTTATATCTATCAATATAACACTCTATCTATCTTCTAATATGTCTGTCTATCTATCGTGGTTTCGATTAGGGTGAGTCTCTGTCACACACACACACACACACACTCACACACTGATAGGGGGTGTCCTCGTGGTGTAATGGTTAAAGCGATGGACTGCGGAATCGTAGTACGCGAGTTCGTACTCCAGTCGCGCTATTACGTTCACTTTCGGGCAAATACCCTTGGGAAAGGTATGAACCCCCTTATCCTCCCAACTATGGGTTAAATAGTACCACTACTGTTCTTCTAGGAGAACGGCTTTGGCATTAAATAACCTAAAAAGAGTTGATATGCCATTAAACAAAGAAACCAAACCAAACCAAACCAAACCAAACACACTTATATATATATATATCATCATATTTATCTATCTCTTTCGGTTTCTGCATGTCTATCTATTTATCTATCTATCTCCTTATATCTCTATCTATTTTTCATAATTTCCATCAGGGGAAGTCTCTATGGTGCAGCAGCTAACATGCTACACAGTGACAACGTAGTCCTATTACGTTCACTTTCAGACTATTACCTTTGGGAAAAGTATGAACTCTCTCATCCTCCTCCCAGTAACTGGCTTATTTGTACCACGACTGTTCTTGTACAGGGATAGTTTTGGCATTAAATAACCCACGAAGACTGACATGGCATTTAACAAAGAAACCAAACCAATTTTTTCGATCATCAGTAGTCATGTAGTGTCCTTGGGCCAAACTTGTCAGAATACGACAAATATCTAGATATCTATCCCTATTTAATCTACGCACTAACGACACTTGAGACCCTTGACCGAAATAGAGTAACAAAGATAACAGAAAATAAAAATAAATATATAATAAATAATATCAGTATAAAACAGAAAAGAGAAAAAAATAAGGCGTTGTAAGAAGAAACAAATGAAAGGGCGTGTGTGCGTGAGTGTATGTGGCCGGGGTGAGATATGATGAACTGGTCAGTGAACTGTGTGACTTGCGATACGCGGCCATGGGCTGATGATTTATGGAACGCTTCATCGAAAGCGTTTATGAAAGATAAAAAAGAGGCAAATGGGACAGACATTGTTATTAAAAGAAGGAAAATATGAAAGAAGAGGATCGGAGATTTCGTGGCACACGATACAAAAGTCATAAATGCACACACGTACAAACACATAGTCAGATCACACACACACACACACATATACACATAAATTGAGTATATATATATATATATATATATACCCAACCTCTTCATCCAAGCAAGATGCGACACTAAGTCAATTCTTAAGCAGGGTTTAACAACTTTGAATTCAGAGTTTTCCTTCTGCTTGACCACTTATTATACCAAGGTTAAAGAAATCAGCTTGCCCTAGTATTTACCTGTAACTGGGGAAAGGATTGTTGGATTCATGACTTTCCTAAGTGTATTAGCGCTATGTGGAATGCGAACAGCCTCTTTCAGGATTGGAACTCTGGTTCCCGTGTCCATTTCCAACGACAGTAACTATATACCACGGCACCTCAGTATATATAAATGTATATGTGCATGTGTGTGTTTGTGTGTGTGTATGTGTGTGTGTGTGTACAATAGTGTATTCACAC
Source organism: Sepioteuthis lessoniana (assembly GCA_963585895.1). Lineage (NCBI taxonomy): Eukaryota > Metazoa > Mollusca > Cephalopoda > Myopsida > Loliginidae > Sepioteuthis > Sepioteuthis lessoniana. The sequence goes on from OY757921.1 coordinate 64,272,239, forward strand.
AAATACATACACACACATATAGATAGATAGATAAATAGATAGATGTTGAGAAGGAAAACTCACATTATCAAAACTATACAAATGTAGTACTATAAAGGACAAACTCGGCGACAATCATCCATGCGTCTTCCATAATCCGTCAATCATCTTAGCTCAGCCTGTCACAGGATATTAGTTTCGAGGGAAGGAGTGGATTATACAAGTCATAGAAGCGTGTAAAATAGGAAACAATGGGATGCAGCATAATTGATGTGAAACAAGGGAGATGAATCCAAAAGCGGATCAACGACGCGTTTTACCTGATGCTGGATGGTGAAGCCTAACAAGTCAACCATCAGTATCAAATAGTTTAGTTAGGAAACTATTACTACTCATCTATAATCATCATCATCCTCACCATATCGCGCTGGTAGCACGGATATCCCTGACCCTCTCTCGCCACTCCTCCCTATCGTTCATCGCCCTAGGTAGGTCTTCAGGACAACATCCCGTATCCTCACATAGCTGCTGAATGTATGTTCGTGCTGGTCGTCCTGCTTTTGCACGGTCATGTGTGGGGGTCCATAAGAGTACATCTCTTATGAGTTCGTCCCTGCTTCTCCAGCAGTGTCCTGCATGTCTGGTTCGTCTAACTTGAATAGCTTTCGTGATAGGGGGCAGGTGGCCGTACAGTTGGTGTCTTGTGGGGTGTTGCTGCCAGGACTTGTTTAAGATTGCACGTAGCATTCTTGTGTAATTGCCGTCTAGCTTCTTCTCCAGACGTTTTATTAGCGTCCATGTAGTGCAGCCATATAGCAGTATCGATGTGACTGCTGCCTGGAAGAAACTGCATTTCATTTTATCGGTCAGGTCCGAAAGATTACCAAATTCATACCAAACATCCAAACCGCATCGACCTTCACACGGCTTCATAAAGGACGCGTTCTACTAAGGTAAGAGTTCTGCCTTCTGTTTTCGAAGAATCAGCCACAGAGCCTTGACCAAACTTAGAGGCAAAATTACTTTCAACATGAGAACAATAAATACAATTAACCAGTTGTTCGAACTTGCAGCGTCTGCAACTGATAAGAATATAGACATTATATGCATTCAGGAACATAAATATTACCAATATGATTTTTTGTTTGTTTGTATGTTATCTAATGGCATATCAACCTTCTCAGGTTATTTAATACCAAATCCATACTTTTTTAGAAGGACAGTAATGGTACTATTTAACCCATAGATGGGAGGGTAAGGAGGTTCATACCTTTTCCAAGAGTATTTTTTCGAAAGTGAACGTAATAGCATGACTGGAGTTCGAACTCGCGAACTACGATTCCGTAGACCAGCATTTTAACCATTACACCACAGTGTCACCTCCACCATAGTGAACTAGAACTAAGATGCCATGAATGTGGTAATGAATGGACATTTATGCTGGCATCTGCAGGGGAAAATTCTGTCAATACTCACAATGTTGGTGAAGGATTGCTTTTCAGTCCTCATGCCTTAAAATCACTAAATAGCATTGAGAAAATTGAGAATGATGCATGCTACATTTAATGACAATCCCTACACAACAATCGTTCCATATTACAATCCCACTAATGTCAGTGATGAAACAGATATCACCACCTTCTATAATCAGCTATCGTCCCTTGACCGACACATTCCCAATCACAACGTTCCGATCATTGATGGAGACATAAATGTTCCTATAGGCAAAGGTAGAAATAATGAATTTTGTTTACACAACTTTTCAAACTGGGTTTTTGTTGTGACGTGGCTCGTACCACCTGACATCTGGAATATCGACGCCTGTCCTAACACTCTTACCACGAGAGATTGTGAGTATTGTATATACTCTAGATTGCACTGTTCAACCAATATGAGGATTTAACTCTGTATTTTTCTGTGTATCTCTTCCTTCACAATACTACACTTTTCTCTTGAGAAAAAGTTTGCATGCCAAAAAGGAAGGGAAAACTATTGACTTACTCCTACCCAAAAACCTAGCTAGATTATATATTCATAAATAAGAAGTAGATACATCACTTTATACTGATGCATACTCCTCTTTTGAAGGAGTATTTTCTCATCGCAGAATCGTCACAGCAAAGATTTGCCAAAGACATAATAAACAAACTGGTAAATCTTTACGTCTGCTCCTCACTAGCTAATTGTGAAATATGTAATCACTATACAGTAACTGTAAGAAACTAGTTTGATACACTTTGATATCTGAAAGACATAAACTAATGATAAACATGAAAACTTTTTTACTGCCTACTTAAAAGCAACAGAGTCAATACATCTAAACCAAGAGCCACGTGTATAGTTCCCTAAAAGTCAAAACCAATCGGCTGGGCTGTAGAATACACTGACTGCATCTCTGAAGAGGAGTGAGACACTACCCACCCACCCAAAAAAACGATTGTCCTGGATATGACACGAAACAATCTGATGGTGAGGGTCCAGTAATGCATGGGAAATGTGGAATACCCCTTCATTACCATCGCTCCCAGGTCCACTCAGGCCCTGAGAGGTAGCACCTTAAGGAGTTTATCTATGGGTCAAATAGAACCGTTCGACATTTAAACTGCGTGCAAACAAATGCCTAATAGAAAATTGAATTGTTTGAAATAGAACTGTTTGATCATTTAACTCTGTGTAAACAAATGACTGATGTATAAATGAATTGTTAGTTATACCAAGCAATACATAGAACCATTTGATGGTTTGACATTTAAACTGAGTGCAAACAAATGACTTACGCTTAACAGAATTGTTTGAAATGGAACTGCTTAATCGTTTAACTGGGTGTGAACAAATTACTGATGCTTAATTGAATAGTTAGTGATACATAGCAATACTTGAAACCATTTAACATTAACTTATGCTAAATTGAATTCTTTGGAATCTGTTTGATCATTTAACTGTGTGTAAACAAATAATTTAATTCAATTGTTTGTAAAACAAAACAATACTTGGAACCATTTACCTGAGTGCAAACGAATGAGTAATGTTGAATCGAATAATCAGTGTTAAATAGCAATACTTGTAACAATTTCACACTCTGCAAACAAATGATTGATACTGAATAGAATTATAAGTGTTAGCAATGATTGAAACCATTTAAAAGGGTAGAAACAATAGCAATACTAGTGTGCAAATAAATTAGTTCTTACTCATTCTAAAATTAAATTACCGACTATCTAATCTCTTACATACCAGGTATATCTATTTAAATGTGTGCAAACAAATGACTGGTGTTAAATTGTTAATAATCCGTGAAACCATTTAACTTTATGAAAAAAATGAGGCCGGTTTCGTTTAAAAATGTTATCAACAAAATGTGTTTATAAATCATGTATATTTAATATATATATTTAATATATGTGTAAAAACAGGATTTGACATTAAATAATCAAAAATGGTTCTAAAGCCATTAAGCTAAATTGAACCAAACCAAATCTTAAGTCAAAAGCAATAAAAGAAAAATGAGATGACATTTAAAAACACCTTTAAAAAAACTATAAAAGAGAAATAACACTCACCAAAGTGCAGAAACCCTGAAATAATTAACAAAAACATATAAAAAAAAAAAAAAACTAGAATACATCCAAGGCCAAATTGATAAAAGCAGAAATTCGGTAGAAGATAACGAATCACAATTAGCATGGCAGACAGTAAATGAAGTTGGCTGAAGGAAGAGCTCTTCGATAGCAAAACTAAAAGCTACTAGCCAAGAAGAAAGACTTCATAAGTGGAAAGATCATTTTAAGAATCTGCTTGGAAACCCTACTAAAATTACAGACAAACCTATATCAAAAATTATTTATGGCCAACTAGACATCAAACAAGAGCAGTTGACGGGGGAAGAATTTGAGAAAGTATTGAAAATAATTTTCAAAAAAACAGAAAACCCATAGACATCGATTAAATAACTCCTGAGGTATTTGATGAAATAAATTTTCGATACTGCAAGGCTGTGTTTACACAAAACATGACAAAGAAATGGCCAAAAGGCTTCCTTTCTCCAAGAAGGTGACCTCGGAATTACGAAGAACTATAGAAGTATAACTCATACTGCGATAGTTGCTAAGGTTGATAATGTCCTGCTTTTCAATTGTATCTGATCTGAAGTCGAGAAATTTCTTAGGAAAAATTAGAACGACTTTCGGAGAAATTAATCCAAAACCTCTCAGATTCTGGCTCACCATCGTATCATCAAAAAAGTACGTGCAAAAAACCTCAAAGTAACACTATTGTGTGTAGACTTCTTAAAAGCATTTCCTTCCATACACCGAAGAAGATGAAGAGAATACTTTTAGCATATGTTCTTCTTCAAAAAAACTGTTACCGCCATAATGATGCTCTACAAAAGCACAAAAACAATGGCTCGCACACCAGCCAATGATTATACAGATTCCTTTAACATTGTTGCAGGAGACTTTCAAGATGATTGATCATCACCATTTCTATTAATGATATGCTTAGATTACGTCCTACAGGCGTAAAAGATTCAATAAAAGAAAATAATCTCACACGACAAATGATCTTGCACAAAACACCAGCGTCAGCCGACTGTCTGCCCCATAGACTGTTATAGACAGCTCGAGGCATTGGCCTCTGCATGAATTAAGATAAAGCAGAATTCACGTGTTTTGGACCAGATGGTACCATCTGCACATTAAATGAAATTTTTAAACCATATGAGCGTAAGTTTGATCACAGTAGTAACTTACGAAGCTCTTTGCTTCGATGTGGCAGATGGCCGAATGAATGGGGCACCCACCCAATGAGACTGGAACTCTTGCGGGTTTGCTAGTCAAGGTTGCTAACCACTACACTACCCTAGGTGCCCAAGTTTGATCATAATAAAGACAAAAATAATTACCGCAGAACGACAGTAAATTATGTTTTCACACATATACGCATATATACGTATATATATATCACATTAGCAATTATCTCCTGGCTTCAAACACGTAATAAGTAAATAATTATTTTAAAAACTCTCTTTTACCCGCTCAGATCTGCAGAAGCATCCTCCCTCTTTTTAAAAACTAAGAAACAATTTTGTCATATTTCTATCTCATTTTTATCAATCTATCTATTTATCTATCTAATTTCTCGTTTGAGTTTCTTTATCAATCTTATTTTGTTATATATATATATATATATATATATATATATATATATATATATATATATATATATATCTTGCGCGCGCACTCACGAATATTTAACAGATTTTATTTTTGCTGGAAAGCAGTCTTTCATGCCAAAGCACTAAATTCAAAAAAAAAAAAGAGAAAACTATGGGCCAACTCCAATCCAAATAACGCCAAAACATAGATAGATCTCATACTCATGAACAAAGAGTGGGTGAATAATGCTTTTAACTGTGAGGTATACTCTTCCTTTAAAGGAGTATCTAACCATCACAAAATCGTCTCTGCAAAGATACGCCTGCGTCCACCCAAGAATAAGAAACAATCAACACCACACGTCACGACAGTTCCTTACTTAGCAATATAAGATATAATGTACGGTATCGGTAAAATAACAAATTTGATACACTTCATGAGATATCTGAAAAACATACTTCACATGACGAATATGAAAACCTTGTTACTGCCCACATGAAAGCAGCAGCAGATTTCATACCAACCAAACCAAGAGACAAATGTAGATTTCAATGAGAGTCACAAGTAGTAAGGTAAAAAAACAAAATAACAATAAAACATATCCTTACTCAGTAAGGAAACGCAAAAAATGCCAACGTGCGGAAACTCAAGAAAGTCCTCAAAGAACGGCCCAGTATATATATAAAAAGAACACCTAGAATACATTCAAGGCCAAATCGATGATATTAGAAATTCAGTAAAAGTTAGTCGCAATTGGCATGATTGACAGTTAATGAAGTGAATATACGGAAAAACACATCAGGAGAAAAACTAAAAGCTGCCAGCCAAGAGGAAAGACTTCACAAGTGGAAAGACCATTATAAGAATATGCTTGGAAACCTTCCTGAAATTCTTAACAAACCTATGCAAAAAAATCATTAATGGCTAACTAGACGTTAAACTAGGAGATTTTGCGCATGAAGAATTTGACAGAGTACTAAGAAAATAAAAATCAGAAAAACTATAGGCTTCAACGATATACCTTCTGAAGTATAGAAGATGAGGAAATTTGGCGAGAAATTTCTCTGATTATGCAGCGCTATCTATAAACAAAACACAATACAGAAATGAACAAAAGGTTGTATCCTTCCCTTTCCAAGAAAAGTGACCTCGGAATCACTAAGAACTACAGAGGCATAACTCTTACTGCTGTTAGCGCTAAGGTTTATAATACCCTGCTTCTTAATCATATCCAACCCGAAATCGTGAAAATCCTTAGAAAAATAATAACGACTTTCGAAGAAATCGCTCCACAACCTCACCGATCCTGACAATCCATCGAATCATCGAGGGAGTATGAGCAAAGAATTTCGATGCAACACAATTGCTTGTAGACTTCTTCAAGGTTTTTGAATTCTTACATAGAGGAAAAATGGGGCAGATACAACTAGCATTTGATCTTTAAAAAGAAGCTATTACCATTATAACGATGCTTCACAAAAATACGAAAGCAATTGTTCATTCACTTGGAGACACTAACTTCTTTTTTTCTACGAGATGAAATCGCACCATATTTGTTTATACTCTGCCAAGACTACGTACTTCGAACTTCAGTAGATCTGATAAAAATATCGTTTCACATTAAAAAGGCAAAAAACAGACGAGTCCCGCAGAAACTATGATACCCGCCTAAGTCGAATCTGTGCTACATAGCCTGTAGCAAGTCACAGGAGGCATTAGTCACTATGTGGACGCAAATAAAACAAAGTATATGAGTTTTTAAAAAATGGAGTCATCTCCACTCTAAGTGGCAAACCTCTAAAATAATGAACCACTTCACATACATTGGCAGCAACATCTCATCTAATGAGAGTGATGTCAACGTACACTTAGTAAAGACATTGAATGCTAATGACAGGTTATCGATCAAATGAAAGTCTGATCTCTCTGATAAAATAAAACAGGATTTCTTCCAAGTCATAGATGTGTTGATACTACTATATGTGTGCACTGCATGGACGCTAACAAAACGCATAGAAAAAACACAACATGCATACAATACTAGAATGTTGCATGCTGTCGAACAAATCCTGGAAGGAACACACCACAAAACAGCTATTGTAAGGACACTTACGTCCCATCTCACATACCATTCAAGTATGATGAACAAAACATGCTGAAAAGCAAAGGCAAACTCATAAGCGACGTTTTCTTATGGACTGGCCAGTGTCGGCTGACAAGACTTACATCAGTTCTGGGTGGACATTGGATGCAGTCTAGAGGACCTGACAGGAGCAATAGAAGAGACAGAGAAAAAAATCAAAGAATTCTGTCCGATGATGATGATATATTTTTTCATGGATTCAACATCCGACAAAATCGCAGTTGTAGAGCCACTTGCCTCCAATCTTAAAAAAAATATCAGAGTAAGACAAACAAGACATACTGACACAGCTGAAGAAGTTAGGACGTTATTTTATGTACTCCTTCACATGGATGCATCAGCGTTAATCAACCAGCAAAAACTTAAATAAGTTCTGTACGGACACTGGATGTAGTCTAGAAGACCTACCAGAAGTAATGGATCATGGTGATGGATGGACAGAGATCATTAAGGGTTTCTGTGTTGTAAGCGCGACTTGATGACGTAGTAATATATATATATATATATATATATATATATATATGTGTGTGTGTGTGTATGTGTGTGTGTGTGTGTGTGTATGTGTGTGTACTTCATTTCTCTGTTTCATTTTATTCACACACACACACTCACTCTCTCTCTCTCTCTTTATGTTGCAAGTTAATAAAACGTGTCAATTGCCGCTCTGTGATAATTATCGTCGAAAGAAAATATATCTAAAGAAAATGTCAGTACAGTGTGTGTGTGTGTGTGTGTGTGATTCAATAAATCACACACACACTGGGTTAAGTCACACACACACTGGGTTAAGAAATCTGGGTTAAGTCATATGCATTTATCTGCCCCTTTATACTCTTCTGAGGTTGGACTAGAAAGGTTCTATCAAGTTCGCATTGAGTGAAATACAGAGAAGTACTTTGAACATAAAACGTGTAGATTTGCAGCTGAAACTCAATCCTGCAACCTAATATTCGTGATCTTCTCAGTGCCTACCAAACACACCTTTTTCCTTTAAAACAAACAAGATTAAATTATTCAAATTGATAGTATTTTTTCAACCCACGCAGATGAAAATATGATGGAATAACCCAATATTAAGAAAGAAATAATCGAATGATCTTTTAATTTGCATTCCTAAAACAAATACCAGCCGAATTTGCAGATATGCAAATCGGTTTACAGTTCTTACAGACCTCAACATGCAATTCAGCAAACCTAATACAAAATATAGTAGTGTCAGGATAGAAAACTCAAATCAATTTGCTTAGTAAATAGAAAATGTACAACTAAACAAATAGAAACAAATGGGTCATAGCAGAAGCCAATGTTTGTGACAAAACAGTAAAAAATCGGCTAAATGAAAGGGCACTTACATTGAAAAGCCAAACGAATATCAGCTCTAACAGACTGAAGAAAATGAGGTTAAATTAGACTAAAAAGAAACAATCATGGTGTGCGATCAAGTGGATGAAGGTGATATTCAGTGATGAATTAAGAATCCTTATCAGCTAAGTTGAGGATTGAATGCGTCAGTGCTCACCATATCCATCTTATCAATTTAAAACTAATTCCAGAATTGAAGATGCATTTGCGTTTATTGGTTACTGATTCTTATGTCAATTATATTGAACACAGGTAAATTAGTTATGTTTTGTTATTCAATATTTAATTAAATTATTTGGGGGTGAATAGAAATGGAATTTGCTTACGAAGGGTGCATCAATTAAAAGAGGCCCTGGTCTTGATACTTCTTGAACACACTTCTTTCATATCTATTGAGAATGTAAGTGGTTTTCAATTCTTGCAAAATCTATTATAGACACGAGTAATAAAACTGAAAAGTTTTTGCTGTTGTTGTTGACAGAATGTCCTTGAATTTTCCCAGATTTACATTAGTAAGTAATTCTTTGTTTTGTTTTTCGTTTTGAGTTTGTTTTTTTGTTTTTTTGGTGGGGGTATTGTTTTTTGTTTGTTTTGTTTTTTTGCGAGAGAGTTGTTTTGTTTTTGTTTATTTATCGAAGTTGTAATTTTTATTTTGTCTTCCGTCTGCAAGCCCCCTCTCTCTCTCTCTCTCTCTCTCTCTCTCTCTCTCTCTCTCTCTCTCTCTCTCTCTAACGTTTCTGTTTTCAAGGTTTATATTTTTCGCATTTTGTTTTTTCATTGACATCAGTAAATCAATCAATTAACGGGCAGACAGATAAATCAATTTAGTGAAGGCATTGATCTCTGGCGGGCGCCGGTTGAAAGACAGTTTAAAATAGAAATGAGTGAATAATAAAGGTGTGAGATAGAAAAACAGGGAGAAATGTAAAGAGATCGAAATAGAGAACAAGAGAAAAGCTATACACACACACGAACGTGCGTGCGCGTGCATACACGTACACCTAAATACACAGACACGCACGCACGCACATAGACGCGAACACACAAACATATAGAGACACGCATATATATATAGACAGACAGACTCACACGTACATACAATTATGTGCGCGCAAAACATAGATATATGCGTAAACACAGAGAGACAGATCCATAGACACACACACACACACACACACAATCACGCACACATATACATATATAATCATGTACAGATACGTACACATTCACACACCCGCACAGACACACACACACACACACACACAAACGTTTCAGTCCAGTCGACTGGGGTTTTAGAATACACCAACTTCATCTCTACAGAGGAGTAAGACTCTCCCAATGAGTGTCCTGTATATGACACAAAACTATCAAATGGTGAGGCTCCAGTCTCGGAGCTTTGAGTAACGCGAAATACCCCTTCATTGCCAACTCTCCTAGGTCCACTGTAGCCCGGAATGAGAGCACCTGATAGGGTCCTATCAATGGGTCAAGAAGAACTGTTTGACACTTAAACTGAGTGCAAACAAATGACAAGCTAAATTGAATAATTAGAAATAGAACTGTTTGATCATTTAATAGTATGTAAACAAATGATAGATGTTTAATTGAATTGTTATGGATACATAGCAATACTTTGAACCATTTAATTATGTACAAATGGTGTTCAAAAGAAAAGTTAGCGTTAAATACTTATAACCACTTCACTGTGTGCAAACAAATGATTAATATTGAATAGAATTATGTGTCAGATAGCAAGAATTGAAACTACTTAACTGTGTAGAAAAATTAGCAATACAAGTGTGCTAACAAATGATTGATGTTAAATTGTGACTCACATAAAATACTTGAAACTATTTGACTGTGGGCAAAAAACCTGAACTCATTTAAAATGTTTACAAATCTTATATATATATATATATATATATATATATATATATATATATATAAAGAGGATTTGGCATTAAATAACTTACAAGGTTTGATTTGCCATAAAACCAAACCAAACCAAACCAAACTAAACCAAATATATTTACAGGAAATTCGGTAAACAAAATATTTGGCAGTGCATCTCTTATAAATGTTTACGTATTTTTATATTTTGTCGCATAGTTTGAATGGTGTAGGTCTGAGTCATAAATAATACGTAATAATATTCGTTTTGATTATATACTGTTCCATAAAAAATAAAATCCAAGATTCTTTAGAAGAAAATTAACCTTATATATATATATATAAAGAGACAGACAGACAGAGTCTTACCAATAAATAAACCCCAAAAATCATTTTTTTAAATATACACCGTAAACAATTTTCTTTTTTATAAAAAAGGAAATTTTCTTTTAAACCAACACCAGTATTTTATTATTCCTAAAGTAACATATGCCAATTAAAACGGATATTATTAGGTATTATTTATTATCAAACTCTACAGCATTGAAACTCTGTAAACAAAAATAGGAATATGTAGTCCTCTAAAAAATAATGTAAATGTTGTAGCTGCCTCCCACCACCAGTGACCCTGGTGCCCAGCTGTTTGACTGACAAAATGTTAATCACAAGAACTCTCACTGTAGTGAGAGACGGTCATACACGAGACTTGGGGATTTTTGAAAAGAGGGATTTAATTGCCGGGAGAGCAACAAGTCATGACCGAAATTATATGAAACTCTCCCCCGCCTATTGAGAGTGGGTCACGATAAGTAAAAAAAACAGACTTTTTCTTGATCCACTTGAAAGCACCACTTCATTTCTTCCAGTTTACGGCGAAAGTGTAACATCGACAATAAAGTGAGTGTGATTTTTACGTGACCACGTAACTGACTGTTCTTTTCCCGATATGAACAACTTCATCTCGTAGACATCTCTTGATCTAATCTTGGTTTCTGTTTTCACCAACTTTTTCGAAACGCACACAAGTGCGCCTCTCATATACTTACGCATGTTTTGTTATATCTAAAACAATTTATCTACAAATTCAGCCAACTCCTCTGCCACGAACAGAATGCTATACAAGGTCAATTTTTAAGTGGAGTATAGCTGGTTTCAATTCAGAGTTTTGTTTTTCATTTGAAACATCCTACAGTCCTTCTTTTGAAACCACACTGACCTATCCTTTATGCGGGTCCCTAACTCCCTCATCAACTGACCAAATCTGACGGCTCCCAATCCTGCTTTTTGAAGGTCCTTTCACAACTTACCAAATAAATTTGTACAGTGGGGGCCACTTTGATCCTGGTAGTTGTCAGACCCAATTACAGAAAATTAGAGATTTTTCAAACATTCAGGCAAACGTAGCACATGACCAAATATAGATGATTTCAATTCAGCTTTCTTTCTCCTACACTGGGTGCCATACCAAAAAGGACTCGGTCTAGCCTACTAAGAAGAGAAGAGGTGGATTCATGCCTTTCCAAAGAGCATTATTACAAGTTGAATACAAATAGCCTTATCCAGGATTTGAACTCGTGTTACCGATTCCATTTCAAAAGTACAATGGCCGGGAAAGTAATGGCAACGATGGAATGATTCTACAATTCTAAGAGTTCCAAAAGTGGAGCCTCACCATCAATTGCAGTTTAGAGTCATATCAATGAAACCATGAATATAGAAGACAAATTTGTCAGATATCATTTTGGCAGACAATGAAGACAAACCCATTAAATATACAACGTTTAAAATCATTGTTTAAAATCTTTTTTCTTCTTTATTCTTTTTTTTCTTCTAGAGTCTGTTTTAACCTTCGATCATAAAATACAAATACGAAGCAATTACATCTTGTTCAGTTCTAAAGGCATTTTTACCTAAACGAACCAGTCGTAAATTATTCGCACTTGCGGATATGCACGAATGAGTTGGTAATGAAATTATAAAGTTTTATCCTCTTAACACAAACAAATAAGGGAATTAAATTGAAACTTAGACTAACATAGACAAGAACTAAATGATAAACACATTATTGCCACTTCCGGTTTTGTGCATTGTCGAACTTGATAGCTGTTGGGTTGGTTTTACGGTATGTTAACCCATGCTAGGTTATTTAATACCGAAGTCATTTTTTTATTTTGCTTTTAGCAAGCAGTTATATGGTTTCAAGTGGAAATATCCAAACTTTAAAAAGGAGCGGCTCCTCCTGGTGTCGTGGCTAATGTGCTGGACTGAGACATCGTAGTAAGCGAGTTCAAACTACAGTTGTGCCATTGCGTTCACTTTCAGAAAAAGGTTTGAACTCACTTATCGTTTCAGCAATGGGTTAAAAAGTACAATTATCGTCTTTCTACGGGAATAGCTTTGGCATTAAACAACCCATCAAGGTTGATATAACATTAAACAAAGTAACCCAGCAAAACCGATTTTTTGGCTTATGTTAAGGACATTTTCCATTAACTAAATTAGCACAAGGGAGGCGTTTAGGGTGGTATCATCGTTCATGCGGTTAAGGTACCCAGTTCGACGCATTTGGTTCTTCATTATCAAGCATTCTGTGTTCAAGCACCCTGAATTCTTCAAAATTTCAATATCAGGTGCAATATATTTTTTTTCGAAAGCCATGGGAAGCAGCATGGCGGACGTAAAAGCAAGCGGATAAACCCTCTGACAGCTCAACGCAATGCCTACACCGGTCCTGGGCGTATAAACCCTACGTTTCAATGGCCAGGATCGATTAGTTCGATTGGGGAACTACTGCTTTCGTCTATAAGAGTGGCTTCTGTAGATAAGAATAAAAACAGCCATCGAAATATTACCATGACCCACACACAAACCACATGTCTAAACCACATCGCTCTTCGCGGAGGTAAAAAAAGGAGCGCGTCCTGTTGAGGTTGGAGCCCTGGCCTCAGTATTCGAATAATCAACTATAGAGCTCAAACAAAAATAACTAAAATGCAAACAAACAATACTAATAATGACATTCAACGTTAGAACCTTAAATAAGATAGGACAACTACCAGAGCTGACTGCATCGGCCATAGATCATAACATAGACACAATATGCATTCAAGAACACAGATACACAAAAGTGAGGATATTAAATATCACGATTCTGGCAATGGATTGACGCTAGCCACTGCATCAGCATGGAAAAACTCTGTCAATGCTACGATAGGAGGTGTAGGTATGCTTATCGGACCCCGAGCTCTAAAATCACTTAATAGCATCGGGAAAATACAACCTACGATGATGGTAGCTACTTTTAATGGCAACCCCAGCACAACAATCATCTCCTGCAACAGCCCAACCAATGTTAGGGAAGAAACTGAACTCATCGCCTTCTATGATGAGTTATCCTCTCTAGTTCGTAGCATCCCGAAACACAACGTTCTCGTCATTGGCGGAGACATAAATGCCTACATTAATAAAAACAGAAACCACAAATTCAGCCTACACAACTCGTCAAACAGAAATGGACAACATATAACAGATTTCATGCTATCAAATATATTAACATGCCTCAATACAAACTTTCAGAAAAGGGAAGGAAAACTATGGACCAACACATACGCATATGATACGAAAGCACGTATAGACTAGGTCTTTATAAATAAGAAATGGAGTAATAGCGCATTGAATTGCGAGGCTTACTCCTCATTCGAGGGTGTGTCCTCCGATCACCGAATAGTCACGGCAAAAATACGACTGAGCCTACGAAAGAATGCGACCCGAACAATGACCACCGTACACTATAACTGGTCCGTTCTTAATAACATGGATATTAGAGATAAATATGCATTAGCACAAAGAAGCAAATTCGATGCACTACAGGAGAACTTAGTCAATGCCCACTTAGAAGCGGCAGCGGAAAACATACCAACTAAATAAAGAGCTAAACCTAGAGTCCCATGGGAGACATTAGCGGTTAGGGAAAAGCGTGCTGACGTGAAAACTGCATCCAAATGCAATAGGAAGAACCCAACCAATACAAATGCCCTGAAAAAGCACAAAAAGAATCAGCTAACATATACATAAAAGAACAGACAGAATACATACAAAATCAGATCGATAAAATTAGAGACTCGGTTGAAGATAGACAATCTAGGATAGTATGGCAAACCATAAACGAAGTGAGCAGAAAGAAGAGCACGGCGAAAGCTAAACGGAAAGCTACCAGCCAACAAGAACGAATACAACTGTGGAAACATCATTTCGAGAATTTACTCGGAAACCCTCCGAAACTTACTCATGAACCAATCACGAGAATTATAAGTAAGCAATTATACATCAAACTATGACCATTTACTCAAAAAGAACTGGACTCGGTACTGAGAAAAATTAAAAATAGAAAAGCAGCAGTGCTCGATGAAATACCCCCGGAATTATGGAAACTTGACAACTCGACGACATACTGCTCCGACACTGTAATGCCGTAAAGAATCAAAAATCAATAGACAGATGGATGAAGGGGTGCATCCTCCCCTTTCCTAAAAAGGGCGACCTCGGATTAGTTAAAAACTACCGAGATATAACACTTACATATATATCGACCAATATATTCAATATTCTACTACGCAACTGCATAGAACCCAAAATTGACAACATACTTAGGAAGAACCAAAATGGCTTCCGGAGGAATCGATAGATCCACGACATCACAAATTTTGGCTATCCATCGAATTCTTGAAGATGTACGCGCAAAAAACCAAGAGGAACAATATTATTTGTCGACTTTACCAAGGCATTTGACTCCATTCACAGAGGAAAGATGGAGCAAATTCTGCTCGCCTACGGCCTATCAAAGAGACCGTCGCAGCCATAATGATGCTGTAGAGAAACACCAAAGTAAAAGCCGTTCTCCGGATGGAGACACAGACAACTTCGACATTGTACCAGGTGTACTTCAAGGAGACACATTAGCCCCATACCTCTTTATCATCTGTCTATAATACATACTTTGAACATCTATTGATAAAATCAAAGAAAACGGTTTCAAGCTAACAAAGGAAAGAAGCAGAAGATACCCCGTAAAAACAATTACCGACGCCAACTACGCCGATCACATAGCACTTCTGGCAAATGCACCCGCCCAAGCCGAAACGCTGCTACATAGTCTGGAACGAGCCGCTGCAGGCATTGGCCTCCATGTCAATGCACACAAGATGGAATATATGTGCTTTAATCAAACAGGTAACATCTCCACACTAAAGGGTAGTTCTCTGAAACTAGTTGACAAGTTTACCTACCTAGGAAGCAGTGTCTCATTAACCGAGACAGACATCAACACGCGACTAGCAAAGGCATGGGCAGCTAACGATAGGCTATCCGTCATATGGAAGTCAGACCTGACCGATAAAATAAAATGCAGTTTCTTCCAAGTAGCAGTCGTATCGATACTGCTATATAGATGCACTACATGAACGCTAACTAAACGTATGGAGAAAAAACTTGACGGCAACTACACAAGAATGCCGCGAGCAATACTGGACAAGTCCTGGAGGCAGCACCCTACAAAGCTGTACGGCCACCTACCACCCATTACGAAAACTATCGAAATTAGACGAACCAGACATGCGGGACATGAAGTAGGGACGAGCTCATAAGTGGTGTACTCCTGTGGACCCCTTCACATGGACGAGTAAAGGCAGAGGACGATCAGCTCGAACCTACATACAGCAGTTCTGTGCCGATACGAGATGTATCCCTGAAGACATGCCGGAAGCAATGGACGATAGGGAGGAGTTGTGGTCAGGGATATCCATGCTGATGGCGTAACATGATTATATATATATATATATATATATATATTGTATAATGTATAAATTTATATATAGATTATGTATAAATTTGAATATAAATTTATATAAAAATTTCAATATCACGTGCAATATGTGTGTGTGTGTGTGTGTGTGTGTGTGCGCGCGCGTGTAGTGGGTGCATGTCTATATTTGTATGTCTGTGTGTTCTGCTTTGTTAATGTCTGAGATTGAGGTTGAATATTCTTTGTCGGAAAACATTCTACCAATCAACAGTTCCAAGAATATGTCTACAGAACGAAGAAGGAATTTTCTAATGTCGTTACTATAAATCTAAAGTACTTTTTTTGTCCCATTCTTATTCCGAAGTGGTTTTGCCGATGAACAATAATAATCATAATATTTTCACACGAGAAAACTTGGACGTAGCTAGAGAAGGGAAAACTTAAGAGAGAAATTAAATCTCTTCTAATAGCTGCACAAAACAACGCCTTAACGATCAATTGTATCAAAACAAGACTAGATAAAATGCAACAAAACAGCAGATGTAGTTTACGTAGCAATAGAGACGAAACGCTCAATCACATAATAAACGAATGCAGCAAATAAGCACAAAAAGAATTAAAGACTAGAAACGACTGGGTGGAAAACGTAATACACTGAGAATTGTGCAAGAAATTTAAAGTTGGCCATTCGAACAAATGATATATGCACAATCCAGAAGCTGTCCAGAATGATGCGCAAAAACGTCTCTGGGATACAAACGGATCACTTAATCTCGGCCAGATGACCAGATCTAATGATATTCAACAACAAAAAATAGAAAGTGCCGAATTGTGGACTTTGCCGTCCGGGTAGATTACAAAGTAGAATTGAAAGAAAACAAAACGAGAGATAAGTACCTGGACCTTGCTAGGGAACAAAATACTATGAAACATGAAACTGGTGTTGATACCAATTATAATTGGTGCTCTCAGTATATTAACCAAAGAATTGGTACAGGGCAGGGGGACTTGGAAAATAAGAAGACGAGTAGAGACCATCCAAATTACAGCATTTAGATCGACCAGAATTCTGAGAAGAGTCCTGGAGACTTTAGGAGTCCTGCTGTCACTCAAACCCCAGTGAGAAACCATCGTCCAACACTGGTATGAAAAACTCTCGAATAATAATAATAATAATAATAATAATAATAATAATAACAAGCTAATGCTGCAAACTAGCGCAAAGAGAGTAGATGACTTGGTGGGGAAGGTTGTCTACTAGGAATTGTGCAAGAAATTGAAATCTGACCCAACTACCAAATGATACATGCACAAACCAGAATTTGTCCAAAAGAATAAGACACGTAAAACTTTCGGGGATTTGAGATACAAACAAGTCACCCAATTCCACCCAGAAGAAATCTAGTGATAATTTTTTTAAAAAGATTAGTTTTCTAACCTTGAGATACTAAAAATATGTGAAAAAGTAAATTGAGAAGAATATGAAGAAGATTCCCACCCACCCAAATGGAAAACGAGAGCCCCCTAATCGAGTTGAAACGCAAAATTATGAAAAGCGAAACACCACACAACCCAACACCACAAATGTTAACACTTGAACACAAAATAAACGTAGAGTCAATATAACAGAAAAGAAGATTCCATGACCATCTCTCAGGGACCAAGACAGGAAAAAAGTTAAGGGAGAAAAAGAAAGAGTAAACAAATTATTACGAAATATTCAACGGACAATATCACTGAATTAAACGAGCTAATTTATGCGCGGGCGAAATTAGTCTGTGATAAAATCGGTGTTCCCGGAAGGAAACTAAACAGAAATATTAAATCTGGATGGGAAATTACGCTAGAAGAATAAATAAAGAAACTGTGAGAACAAGCGAAACTAAGGAAATTTAAAAAAACACGGAGATATGTTGAGATGAAAAGACCAAAATAAACCGCAGACGAATCTGACAATACAAATAGAAGAGATATATCAAAAGATACTGGCGAAAGAAGGGAAACTTAAAAGATACCGAGACATGGTCAAGCAAAACAAAACAGGTCTTTCCAAAATAATGAAACAAACAAGTCAGTGTAGAATGCACGAGGACAAACCAGAACTGGATGCAAAGGAAGCAAAACAATTTTGGAGTAAGATAAAGGAACAAAAAGAACATAAAAGAAAAACCGGATGAATAATAATAAGGAAAAAGAATTACAAGGACTCAAAGAATCCCTTATACGAAAATTCACCCGAAATCGCTCAGAGCAACATTGGAAAAAGTACTGAATTAGAAACTACCAGGTCACAATGTCATATATATTTAATGGCTTTGAAAAATTCATGTCCATCCACGATATACTGGATCTACAACTGAGTAAATGCCTTGAAGAAACAAGAATACCCGAATGGATGGCTAAGATGGAAAATTACTCTGCTCCGGAAAGACCCCCAAAAAGGAATCATCCCCACCAAATATAGATTGATAACGTGTCTACCAATGATGTGGAAAATACTGACCACGTAGATCAAAGAAGAGATCTATTTCTCGCTCGTTCGTTCAGGAATATTTCCAGAACGAAAAAGATGCCACTGGAGAACAAGACGAAGAGGTGACTTACTCTACATAGATAAACACATCCTCAAGGAGGGCAAAGCGAGACAGAAAAATGTAGCCATGGCGTCAATTGTCTACAAAAATGCCTATGATAGGATCCCGCTATCCTGAAGAGTTGATTGTCTGAAAATATACAAGATCTCCGACAAAGCCACGAAAAACTGGAAAATGCAATTAACAACAGGAGGAAAAACTTTAGCAGAGGTGGAAATCCAGAGAGGCATCTTCCAAGACGTGCAGTCGCAATTACAATTTGTAATAGCAATAATACCACTGAATTACATATTTAGGAAGTGCACTGGGGTTACAACTTTACATAATTACAAGAAAAGTTTAATCACCTTATGTACATAGACAACATCAAACTGTTTACAAAAAAATGAAAAAGAATTGAACACTGATACAAACAATAAGAATATACAGCCAGGAATGGAATTTGGCACTGAAAAACATATCATGCTCATAATGAAAGTGGAAAATGAAAAATAAAGGAAGGAATGGAACTGCCAAATCAAGAAAGAATCTAAACACTCGGAGAAAAGGAAAATCGCAAGTACTTGAGAATATTGAAAGTGGACACCATGAAATAAGCGCAGATGAAGGAAATATGAGAAAAGGGTGAGTTAGAAGAACGCAAAAAGTTCTCGAAATCAAGCTCTACTGCAGAAGTCTCATCAAAGGGATAAAAACCTGGGCAGTCCTCCTTATAAGATACTAAGGACCATTCGTAAAAGGGACAAGGGAGAAAGTCAAACAAATGGACCAAAGAACAAGAAAGTTAATGAATATGCAAAAGGTTTTTCATCTGAGAACTGACATGGACTCTATGTGTCAAGAAAAGGAGAAAGTGGATTCGTTAACATTAAGGTTTGTGTAGATGCATCAATACAAGGACTCGAAGAATACATTAAAAAGAGCAGAAGAAGACTTATTACAGCTGCCAGTAACAGCAATGGGAATATCAGATGAAAGAGAAAAACAATGTGGATGGGGACAAGCCGGCATTGAGGATTACGTAGATGCATCAATACAAAGCTCGAGGAATACATTAAAAAGAGCTGAGGAAGACTTATTACGGCAATGGCAACATAAAGACAAACAGAAAAACAATGTGAATGGTGACTTGCCAGCATTGAGGATTGCGTAGATGCAACAGTACAAGGACTTGAGGAATACATTAAAAAGAACAAGGAAAGATTAAATACTGCAGCCCATTAAACCAGTGGCAACATGAGTACTGATAGAAAAGCAACAAAAACTAGGAAACAGAAATAGGAAGAAAAACAACTGTATGGATGTTTCAAGAGACAAAGTGACAATATTGCATACGAGAAGACTAGGACATATCTAAGAAAGGAAAACCTTAAGAGAGAAACTGAATCTCTTCTAAAAGCAGCACAAAACAATGCCATAATGTTGCGTAGCCATATATACGAATATGGCCATGTGCAAAATAGACATGTAATGTTCATAACGATAGAATATATAAAGAACAGGAATCTCAAAAACACGTAACTACTTCTTGTTCAGGTACGAAACCTTTTTATTAACTTTGAGTTAAAGGTTTCGACGTAAGGAGGAGTGACACAATCTCCTATGCTGTCTTATTCATTTGGCCCCCAACTCGAGCGGCCCCCATAGGGCGCACGTTCGCCTCGTGCCTGCGAGCTCCAAAATTGATCCTTCTCGTTTGACGTCTAAAACCCGACTCTTATTTTCTTCAAATTCTCACACAAACTTCCGCGTGCTTCCGGTGCGTGACGTCACCCGCACCTTGTCACCCAGTATCGTCTCGGACTGTTATGACATCTGAGTGACACTTCCATCCGCTCGCGCGCACCCGCGTTAACACCTGCTTCAATCTTACACCCAACCAACCCATGTGTTGAGCCGAAAGGTTCTCAGCCTAACTAAACTCAAAGGCATGAACCGAAATCCCTCGGCTATTTCATAACAATAAGGGCCATTTAAATTGAATCAAAAATTGATAACACCCAACAGAATAGCAAATGTTGATTATGTGGAGACAGAAACGAAACTATCAATCAAATAATAAGCGAATAAAACAAACTGGGGCAAACGGAGTAGAAGACTAGAGATGACAAAGTGGGAGAGATGGGAAATATTTGGCAAGAAATTAAAGTTTGACTATACGACCAAATAGTATATGCACAAACCAGAATCTGTCCTATAGAATGAGACACACAAAATTCGGTGGGATTTCGAGACAAAATGATCACCTAATCTCGGCCATAAGACCAAAACTAGTGATGATAAACAAACAAAAAGAAAACCTGCCAACAAGTGGATTTTGCTTTTCATATCAACCACAGATTGAAAATCAAAGAAAGCGAAAAGAGAGACGCGTACCTAGGCCTTGCAAGAAAACAAAGGAAGCTGTGGAGCATGAATGTGATGATGGTAAGGATAACTGGAAGAGTTGGAAATCAGAGGACGAATCGAGACCACTCAAACTAAGATCGGCCCGAATTCTAAAAAGAGTCCTGGAGACTTAGGGAGACTTGCTGTCACTCAGTCTCCAGTGAAAGGCCATCAACCGGTGTGAAAGACTCACAAAATATATAATAAATAGAATAAAATTAAATTTGGCAGCCAGCCTTTTCGTTACTGGGTTTCTTTAATGTTTCTTATCAAATACAATGTACAATCAAACTGTACAGAGAGAGGGGGGAGAGAGAGACCTATATGCACACACACGCACACAAAGTCATTGGTACACACACCATACTCAAAGAATTACGTACTCACCCAAACTTATAAGAACAAGTATAAACACACAGAAATTCTCTCTCTCTCACACACACACACACACACACAGAGAAATTCTTGCGCTCACACATACTTAAACACATACACACACATGCGCATAAAAACTTATACGTACATTTGCACAGAAAGAGAGAAAAAGAGACCGATACGAATACATACACACAAAAACTCATAAGGCCATTATACATACACACACAAACTCATATACATCCCTACACACAGAAACTTATACGCACAAACACGTACACACAAAAACTCATACGCCCATTCGTACATACTAAGAAAGAGAGAAAGAGAGAGAGAGGGAGAACTTGTAGGTTCACACACATACGCACTCATACATACTCACACACAAAAACTCATACGCCCACTCGTACATACAAAGAAAGAGAGAAAGAGAGAGAGAGGGAGAACTTGTAGGTTCACACACATACGCACTCATACATACTCACACACAAAAACTCATAAACACAAGTATACTAGATTGCTTTTGTATAAAATAACCAACTAGGGTTGATATGCCATAAAACAAAGGCAACGACAACAAAACCGAACCTAAGTTAGAGAATAAAGCAATTTCCAGTCCAATTTAAAAATGATCTTGTGTCACATCCTACATCGATAGGATTGGGTTAATACATACTTGAAACCATACAACTGTCTTCAAAATTATTTGCATTAGATAAGAATACTTGAAACCATACAATTGTGCGCAAAATTATTTGCATTAGATAGGAATACTTGAAACTATATGACTGTGTGCCAACAAGTTATTATAAGGAAATAAAGAGCAAATTATCTTTAAGAAATGCAAGGGAACATTGAAAATATAGTTATGAATACAACCAAACATTTACGAATGAATCGAATTTCGGTATTAGATGACCCATAAGGAGTTGATTTGCCGTTCAAATGTAGTTATGATTATAATCAAACGTTTAGAAATAGACCAAATTTTAGCATTAAATAACCCACGAGGAGTTCGTATGTCGTTAAAAAATAAATCAAATCAAACCAAATATAAATAGTTATGGTTGGTTTTGTTTGGGTTCTTTGTTTAATGGCATATCAATCTTTGTGGGTTATTTAATTCCAAAGCAATCTTTGTAGAACAGTAACGATGCTGTTTAAACCATAGCTGGGGAAAATAGTTATGATTACAAAAAACTTTTGGGAATTAATCAAATTTCGGCATTAGATAATCCATAAGAACTTGATATGCAATTAAACAAACAAAACCAATACGTCTGTTATAATGATATTACATAGGATGCTGCTGTAAATATAACTGCAACTGAGAGGCCAAGAAATGTAAATCCAATTCCGTTTTCTATGTAATACTCTCCCGTAATACTAGCAGTTCTTCCAAGTACCTGATGATTGAGAAAGCATGAAACTATCAGTTACCGTATGTAGTTTTCATATGTACGTTATTTGGTTTTAATTTTAGTATATATATATTTTTTTTTTTTCATCATACAACGTGTGGAAGCACGTGCGATACCCTAGCCTCATCAGCCGCCATCCAGGGTGATAACACAGTTTCGGTAGCTCAAGGCGGTACTGCCACTCCTGGCGCTACCGAGCAGCTTTTGCCACCGGATAGGGTATTTAAAAAAAAAGTCTATGTATTCATAAGATCAACTAAAAGCGGACATTACATTAGACGTTCGTTCATCTTCATTTTGGTGCAGTTTGTGATTTAAAAAAGCGTTTACTTACGGCCGTTAGATGTCATACCAACCGTTTCTTGATTTTGCGTAATTACACGAGAATGGTGGTTACACGTGTATAACATTCGTGTTGAAATCCTTTCTATATCCGTTATCTTTTCGATTCGTTTTCTTTCATTTATGCGTTACTGCCCAAAAGCACTCGAGACAAACGTTATATATAATTCCGCTAAAAGATTTTATTTGTTGATCAATGGGCCCTCAAGATGGGTGGTGAGTAAAAAGAAAGCTCCTGGTCTAAGTTAGTCCAGGTAGCTATCTGATTACCATGGGCCACTAAATTCTTGGCTTGCAAAAAATGTCTCCAGGACGCTGATGGTCAGCAATGGGCTTGTGAATACTGTGGGGGTAAACCTGACTCATAGGCCCATCAATCGATTTACATTCTCCGGCAGGAGAATTATATATATATATTAGGCGTAGTGATTAACGTCATAGGAATTGGCCACGGAGAACCAAGTTCAACTCTTGGACAAAGTTGTTTGTATTTCTCATCGTGCTTATACCCTTGGGAAAGGTATACCGCTAACTATATCTCTCTGGCTATAGGGAAATAGTACGTACAAAAAAAATCACAGGCAATCTCAATCTTTCGATTGACATATACATATATGTATTGACATATATTTAAATGTAAACCTGTTTCTAGAATATATATATATATATATGAAACATATTGGTGATCAAAGGACTATTCTAAAAGTTATTTGGGATAAAAATGTTTTATAGATGGCATCCATCCTTAATCTCTCTCTCTCTCTCTCTCTCTCTCTCTCTCTCCTATTTTTAATGGCGTGTCGCCCAAACCATAATTATAAATATCTGAGTGCCTGCCGCAGGGCTATGTTTAAAAACCAATTTCGTGAGAAGTTCGTTATTCATGAGTTTGATTCTCACCAGGTGGCGTTCTGCTGTGCTCACGTTCCAGACCAAAAAAAGTACATGTTGCCCAGGTACACTTTTTTTCTTCAATTTTTATTTTGTCTTTGCTGAGTTTTCATACTAACAGTATCAACTGGCTTTCCTTGGAGATCAAGTGACAGCCGGACTCAGCAGGGTAAGTTTTTTGATGCTTTTTCAATTTTTTTCAATTTTATATTATTGAAAATAATGTAAGGTTGCTAACAATGGTGGACAGAATTATATATATATATATATATATATATATAGTCCTGTCTACCATTGTTAGCAACCTTTCATTTATATATATATATATATATAAACAGCGGAAAAGTTCAAAATTCATAAAAACTTGTTTTATTCTTAACGAACAATGATTTTTCAGTAGACCAAAACCGTTGCACAAGATTTTTTTCCAAGACATATTTTACTTGATGTACTGAAATTTCATGTGTGCCAATGATTGTGACCATGACTACATATATATATATATATATATATATGAAGAAAGTAGAAAAACAGAATAATCCAAATAGGGGAATTTATTGTGATGTAAAGCCAACGTTAAACCTTTCGGTTTTAGTAACCTTCATCTGGACTTTTATATCATGAGACTTGTTCACACAATAATGGATGCTTGTCGAGATAACATTTTATTTGCTCTAATTATCTCGACAAGTATTCATCGCTGTGTGAACAATTCTCATAATATATATATATATATATAACTAAAATTCTCATAATGTTTGTATATAACCGTAGTCTAGAAAAAAACGGTGCATCATACACTTTTTATAAATAGATTGGTTTGGTTTGGTTTGGTTTGTTGGGTTTTATGGCAAATCAACCTCTTATGGGTTATATCATGCCAAATTCAAATCCTGTTTATATATATATATATATATATATATATATATATATATATATATCAACTATATATGAATTGTAAGCGCATAATTTGTAGTGTTATATTTTTAGACAAACCAGAGCTCACTTGTTTGCACACAGCAATACTTGGAGCTATTTTAGCAAACACCCCTACTTCTATCTAATGTTGATAATTTGTTTCCACAGTTTAGTGATTGCGAGAATGGAAAATACATCAGTCTACATTTTTAATAGGAGGCTGATTCTTTTCAGAAAATTCAATATCTGCGTCGATAATTCTAAATAGATTGTTCATATTGTCAATATTATAAAACCTTCGTCGAATGCTGGTTAGTTTTGTGCATTCAATCAAGATGTGTTTTATGGTGTACTGATTTCTACGTAGACATTTAGAAGGAGGCTCGTCTTTTAGAATAAAGGAATGTGTTAATCTAGTATGTCCAATGCGTAGTTAGGCAAGAGTGGTTTCTTCTCTTCTTGTCTTTATTAGGATCCAGCTTCCTTTCTTTTAAAATGGGCTGTACTTGGAAGACCTGGTTGTGGGATTTTTTTTTCAATAATTTTTGCCATTTCTTTGTAAATATTTGCCTGATTTTCGGTTTGAGGTCTGTATATGGTATTTTTGATTTTTTTATCGGGCACTATATTGAGAGCAGCTTTAGCTAATGAATCCGCTTTATCGTTTCCCTGGATTCCTATATGGCTTGGGATCTCACAGAATATCACCTTTTTGCTATGGTTTATGGAATTGAGTTTGTTTAGAAGCTTGACAATGAAGGGATTATCAAGTTTTGTATTTTTAAGAGATTGTAGAACAGAGATAGAGTCTGAATGAATTATGAACTTTTCCTTGTTGCTTGTTGAAACTAGTTAAAGTGCCAAATTTATTGCACAGATTTCGGCAGAAAATATGGAGGCCTCTTTTGGGAGACGTTTTTTCACGGTTTTCTTGTGGAGAACAGCTCCACATCCTGTTCCATCGTTGCTTTTGGAGATATCTGGTCTGCACCCCAGTCTTTGTGGGCTATTACACGGAGGGGTTTTAATGTTTTGCTACATTTCTCTTTTAAATATTGAATATATAACGCAGAGAAATTTGTACTGGTCCACGACTGGAATTCCTGATCCGTCCAGATTTAATGAAGGATTTTTATGCATTTTTCTTGACAAAAATGCACGCACTGAGTTTTTATTTTGGAAATTTTAAAGCCGTTTATCATTGCCCATTTGTTTATTTTGTTGATGCCCTGTTGTAGTCGACGTTCTGCTGTACGTATATATTTGGGTGTAGAGGTGATGCAGAAGTCATCAACGAACAAATATTTATCAACTCCAGGATTCAGGCAATTGGTGATGCTATTGATTTTCATGTTGAAGAGGGTTACTGATAGTATCATCATCATGTCGTGCGGCTAGCACGGATATCCCTGACCCTCTCTCTCCCCGCGTCTCCCGGCAGGTCTTCAGGGTTACATCCCGTATCCTCACATAGCTGCTGTATGAATGTTCGAGCTGGTCGTCCTGCTTTTGATTGGCCATATGCGGGGGTCCACAGGAGTACATCACTTACGATCTCGTCCTTGCTTCTCCAGCAGTGTCCGGCATGTCTGGTTCGTCTAGCTTGTATAGTTTTCGTGATAGGTGGTAGGTGGCCGTACAGTTGGCGCCTTGTGGGGTGTTGCTGCCAGGACCTGTTCAATATTGCTCGCAACATTCTTGTATAATTGCTGTCTAGCTTCTTCTCCAACCGTTTAGTCAGCGTCCAAGTAGTGCATCCATACAGCAGTATCGACACGACCGCAGCCTGGAAGAAACTGTGTTTCATTTTATCGGTCAGGTTTGATTTCCATATGATCGAAAGCCTATCGATAGCTGTCCATGCCTTCGTTAGCCGTGTGTCGATGTCTTTTTCGGTTGATGAGACGCTGCTTCCTAGGTAGGTGAATTTCTCAACCAGTTTTAGGGAGGTTCCGTCTAGTGTGGAGATGTCGCCTTTCTGATTAAAGCACATAAATTCAGTTTTCTGTGCATTGACATGGATTCCAATGCCTGCAGCGGCTCGTTCCAAACTATGTAGTAGTGTTTCGGCTTGGTTGGGTGTATTGGCCAGTACCGCTATGTCGTCGGCGTAGTCGGCGTCGGTAATTGTTTTTGCGGGGTACCTTCTGCTTCTTTTCTTTGTCAGCATGAAGCCGTTTTCCCTAATGTTATCGATCGATGTCCTAAGCACGTAGTCTAGACAGATGATAAAGAGGTATGGGGCAAGCGTGTTCCCTTGTAATACTCCTGCTACAATGTCGAAGTAATCTGTGTCTCCATCCGGTGAACGCACTTTCACGTTGGTGTTTCTATAGAGAATCATTATTGCTGCTACGGTTTCTTCTGGTAGGCCGTATGCTAGTAGTATTTGTTCCATCTTCCCTCTGTGAATGGAATCGAAGGCCTTGGTAAAATCGACAAATAGTAATGTCGCCTGTAAGTTTTTTGCCCTCACGCCTTCTAGGATTCTACTCCTCTGAAGGACTCTCTCTTCTTGATTTTGGATGTTTGATAAGGCTGAACCAATATGAACTCGGAATTTCCTGTCCGAAAAAAAGGCTTTTATAAAGTTTGGAAATCTGCCTTTCAATCCCATGTTGTGTTGGTCATTTATGATATCATATCTCCAAGAAGTCCCGTATGCCTTCTCCAGGTCAAAGAATATTACTACGAGATGTTGTATTTGTATAATTGCTTCTCCTATGGAGTCTCTAATCTAACCACATGATCCCTTGTTGATCTTCAGCTCCTAAAGCCACATTGGAAGTTGGTAAAAATTATTGGATTCTATGAACCAAACTAGCCTTTTATTGACCATTCGTTCCATGGTCTTACACAAGCAGCTTCTTAAAGCTATTGGGTGATAGTTTGATGTGTAAAGATTATTCTTTCCTAGTTTAGGTATTGCGATGATGGTAGGTAGTTTCCATGATTCTGGGAGTTAGCTATTTTTCCAAATGTCATTTAATGCAGTAAGTAGGTATTCTAAGGATTTTGAAGGTAATTGTCAGAGAAATTCATAGTGAATTTCATCTGGGCCGACTGCTGTGTTGTGGGATTTTTGGATAGCTTCTTTTAGTGTGTCGGCAGTATCTTTTATATTGGTGACTTGGGTACTATTTTTAATGAGGTGTTGGAGTGGATTAAACTGGTTTTTGCCAGAGATTTTGCGGATCATTTTCCAGACTGTGTTTGTTTTGGTGGACAAATTAAGTTTATTTACATAATTTTGCTAACTGATCTTTTTAGTTTGTTTAATGGTTTTCCTTGCCTTTGCTCTGTGCAGTTTAAAAGATTTTAGATTGTTTGTTAAGGGTTCTTTTTTAAAATTTGCAGAGGGCAGCATTTCGTAGTCTTATTGCTATCTTGCACTCATTGTTAAACGAATGTAATAATTTGTGAGACATTTTTATTGTATCTAATCCGGACAGTCCTACTGGGTTATTTGGTGGTTCATTATTCGGTTCATCCGGGCTGTTTGTTGGTTTATTCTTTTGGGTTTTAGGTTTAGTTAATTGGGAGCTGCTCTCTGTTTCCATCTTTTGTAAAAGTCAGAATAAAATCATTGTTTCTGTATTTTCTATTTCTAGTATTTTTCGTTTTGGTGTAGGTTTTTGTTTGTCTTTAAGTGTTTGTTTTTTTTATTTGGAGAGGAGTCTGTAGAAGCGGGAGGTCGTATTTGGTATCTTTTGTCTTTTGGCCTAATTTTAGTGGGAGATTTTGTTACAGGGTTTTTTATTGGCCGTGTGGTTGGTGTTATTGCTGTTTTCTCCTCAGAATCAGTTTTCCCCAATCGGGTCTGTGTTTGGGCGAATTATTCCTCTTTGTTTTCTACAAGATCCACTGAAGTGGTATATCTGAAGCTCTGGTGGTATCAAGCGAGTCTTTGATTTTATTGGTAAAGCTTTCCCAATCGCCCGGCCCCAATTGGATTAAGGTTTTAACAATCGTCTCATACTTGTTGTATGGAGATTCGTTACGTTGAACAGCTGGAGTCTTATTGTGGTCTTAAAGCCTACTTCTAATTTACGGACTTCATAGTAAGGAATATTATTCTGGTGTTTTACTGTTAATACTTCCTTCTCTTGCCTTTAATTCTCTCAAGATCTTGCGTACACCGAATGATCACCGCCAATATTGGAATGTTTACATGGAAATTGACAGTCATTAATGTGGTGGTCAGGATCTTGTTAACCGCATTTCCTGCACACTTCACGCCTTCAACAAATATCCTCATGGTGGCCATATTTTTGACATTTGTAACATTGCAGTGATTTGGGTATGTATTGTTCGACCCTCTCCATTGTATAGTCAACTTTTATTTTTTCGGGTATTTTGGGGGTGTTAAAATGCATTATATATGTATTCGTCTCTATTGTTTTCCCTTCTTTTTTAATCGATACTCTTTTCACTTCAATCACACACTGCTTTTTTAGCTCTCTTTTTATTTCTTCGATGATGCATAAGGAGAGTTCTTAACGCCCTTACTTATGTTCAGGCATTTGTGAGGGTAAGTTTTGACACTGATATTGTGAAACTTTGTCATTTTCAGTAGAAAATCAGTGTGTTTCCTCTTTTCTACCTCGACCAGCAGAGTTTGATTTTTTAAATTTTTTTACAGTAATTGGTGATAAGTTTATTGATATTACTTTTTCTATTATGAAAGGTGATAAATTAGTAATCGGAGCACTGTTAGATTCAATGATTACGAATCTAGGAAAAGGTGCTTCTGATTCATTATCTGAAGAGTCCGATTCGTTTAAATTATGTTTGAATTTTTTGTTTGAGAAAGAAGCCATATGTTATATATTTTTCACTGGTCCTATGCTCCACCACCAACCCCGGAGTCCAATTTGAGAAGGGAATGAACCAAGGGAGAAACCCCTGCGCCTTGACTGAGACGGGGATACAATACCAGTATACTCGTGTAAATAGCAAGGTTTTGAACCTCTGCCAAATTCTGGTTTTTATAACTCAATCTAACAGGGTTAAAAAGTCCTTTGCTCTTAACACAACTGGCCCTCAGCACCTGCCTTCTAGCACCTATAAGATAAAAGGTTGGAGGTGCCCGTGGTGTAATGGTTATCGCCGTAGGAAATGAACACGGCGACTCGAATTCA
This sequence comes from Sepioteuthis lessoniana, assembly GCA_963585895.1. Taxonomy (NCBI): domain Eukaryota; kingdom Metazoa; phylum Mollusca; class Cephalopoda; order Myopsida; family Loliginidae; genus Sepioteuthis; species Sepioteuthis lessoniana. The sequence goes on from OY757921.1 coordinate 64,302,639, forward strand.
AATCCTGGACGAGAATGATTGCATTTCACATAGCACTAATACCCTTGGGAAAGGTATGAATCCAATAATTATCCCTCCAGCTATGGGTAAATAGTAGGACAGACTGGGTTCTTCAGCCTTCGTGAGGCAACTAGTCTAGGAGAAGGAAAACTCTGAATTCAAACCTGTTAAACTCCGCTTAAAAATTGACCTTGTGTCATATCCTTCACGAGCGGAGGGGTGGGTAAATAGGAAATAGGATAAGATAAAAGTTTGGGCATTGTTCTGCAAGAGCAGATTGGATAATACATTCGGGAAAAATAAACGTGTGCTTGGGCATGACAGGACCAACCGATTGAGCGGATCGGGCCAATCCGACCGCCCGTCAGACCAAGTAAAGACCAAAGTGGTGTGTTGCAAGCCATTGACCACTCTGTCGCCGGATAAATGACTAGCTCAACCACCAGGGATCCGTCCAAGCGCCTTACGGGTCACCACCCACGGCCAACAGGTGGCCTCATTGGGAGGGTCTTACCCCTCTGCAGCCGGCGTATTCTACAGCCCTAGCAAACAGGGTAGTTTATAAATAGAGAAAATCACTTAATATGACTTAACTTCAGTCGAATTTACAAATCACTGACGATTTTCGACCGTATTGAACATTAACATTTTAGATATGAATTCTCAGCATAGCTAAGAATGCTACATAGAATCCTTCACTCCTTCCAAAATAGAAGCATCTGTATTGTTATGGATAGCTGTTAACTATAAAATACTAATTTGAATCCTTCACACCTTCCTAAATAGAAGCATCTGTATTGTTATGGATAGCTGTTAACTATAAAATACTAATTTGAATCCTTCACTCCTTCCTAAATAGAAGCATCTGTATTGTTATGGATAGCTGTTAACTATAAAATACTAATTTGAATCCTTCACTCCTTCCTAAATAGAAGCATCTGTATTGTTATGGATAGCTGTTAACTATAAAATACTAATTTGAATCCTTCACTCCTTCCTATATAGAAGCATCGGTATTGTTATGGATAGCTGTTAACTATAAAATACTAATTTGAATCCTTAACTCCTTCCTAAATAGAAGCATCTGTATTGTTATGGATAGCTGTTAACTATAAAATACTAATTTGAATCCTTCACTCCTTCCTAAATAGAAGCATCTGTATTGTTATGGATAGCTGTTAACTATAAAATACTAATTTGAATCCTTCACTCCTTCCTAAATAGAAGCATCGGTATTGTTATGGATAGCTGTTAACTATAAAATACTAATATGAATCCTTCACTCCTTCCTGAATAGAAGCATCTGTATTGTTATGGATAGCTGTTAACTATAAAATACTAATTTGAATCCTTCACTTCTCCCTAAATAGAAGCATCTGTATTGTTATGGATAGCTGTTAACTATAAAATACTAATTTGAATCCTTCACTCCTTCCTAAATAGAAGCATCTGTATTGTTATGGATAGCTGTTAACTATAAAATACTAATTTGAATCCTTCACTCCTTCCTAAATAGAAGCATCTGTATTGTTATGTGTAGCTGTTAACTATAAAATACTAATTTGAATCCTTCACTCCTTCCTAAATAGAAGCATCTGTATTGTTATGGGTAGCTGTTAACTATAAAATACTAATTTGAATCCTTCACTCCTTCCTAAATAGAAGCATCTGTATTGTTATGGATAGCTGTTAACTATAAAATACTAATTTGAATCCTTCACTCCTTCCTAAATAGAAGCATCTGTATTGTTATGGATAGCTGTTAACTATAAAATACTAATTTGAATCCTTCACTTCTTCCTAAATAGAAGCATCTGTATTGTTATGGATAGCTGTTAACTATAAAATACTAATTTGAATCCATCACTCCTTCCTAAATAGAAGCATCTGTATTGTTATGGATAGCTGTTAACTATAAAATACTAATTTGAATCCTTCACTCCTTCCTAAATATAAGCATCATGGATCACTCTTGACTATAAAATACTAATAAGGATCCTTCACTTCTTCCTTAATACAAGCATCAATACCATGAACATATGTTGCAAAGAGAACTTAGTGGATTGACAGAATATTTCTGTCTGCCCGATGCCAATATGAAATCTTTTTTCCCCGAACTTCCCTCTCGTATGCAATGATATTTTTTCTCGACTACTTTGTAGTCACACGCTGTCCGCCATTTGAGATCCAACCGCTCGTTTGTCGACACAAAATTTTCACTTTTAGTTGCCTTGTGTTATTGCTTTCTTTGCTTTATTTACTTTATTTGCCGCTCTTTCTTATTACACGTCGTCAGTGACGAAGAAGATATCTGCAATTGGGTGGAAAGTAAGGTCAAGGGAGTGGACTTCCTTAATATACAACTGGCAACCACTGAATCCTCTTGTCCGCCGTCTCAATACTTGGCAATCTTCCCGTTTTGCTGTCGGTGTCACGTTTTTGTGTGCGCAGTTGTTCGCCAAATTGGCTGTTGTGAGCAGATATATTTTTTCTTTTTTACTCCCTGAGTCATACATTCTTGAAATTCTTTTTTATTTTATTTTTTTTATTTTTTTTATTTCTATTTTAGAATTTCATTTATTGCTTTTTTTTTTCATTATTTCCTGTCACTTTTTTTGTTCTCTTTTACATGCTTTTAAGATTCCAATATTTATTGAAATCTTCGTTTCTTTCAAACATTCTTTCCTTCAGATGTAGTTCAAGAGTTTCTTTTCTTCTTTCTTTTTCAGGTCAATGTTTCTACCTTTCTTTCCTTTTTTCCTTCATTCTTTCTTTCTTTATTGGTCAACACTTTCTTTATTTGTTTATTTCCTTTTCTGTCTTTCGCTAGTTTCTTTCTTACTTTCTTTTTCTGTCATTCAACAGCTTATTTCTTCCTTTTTCTCTCAATAACCAGTTCCTTTCTTTTCTTTCTTTCTTTCTTTTTCTGCTATTCAGCTGCTTCTTTCTTCCTTTGTTCCTGTCATTCAACAGTTCCTTTCTTTCTTTCGCGGGTTTCTTTCTTTTTCTGTCATTCATCAGTTTCTTTCTTTCTTTCTTTTTCTGACATTCAGCAGCTTCTTTCTTCCTTTTTTCTATCATTCACCAGTTTATTTCTTTCTTTTTTCTTTCTTCCTTTCTTTTTCTGCCATTCAACAGCTTCTTTCTTCTTTTTTCTGTCATTCACCAGTTCCTTCCTTTCTTTCTTTTTTTCTTTCTCATTTACTTTTATTCACGTTTCTTTCTTCATTTCTTTTTATTCACTAGTTTATTCATTTTTTTCCTTTCGTTCTTTTCTCTCTTTCTTTCTTTATTTTTATTGAAATTTCTTTTATTTCATTCTTCTATCGATCAAGAGTTTTATTTTTTAGTTCTGTCTTTCTTTCATTCGTTGTATTAATTTATTTCTTTTTCTTAAAGTATTCGTTTCTGTCTGCGAAAAACAAACATTTTCTTTATTTATTTATTTCTTCTGACTTTACTCAATTTCTTTCTTTAGTTCTTACTTTCCTTCTTTCTTTTTCTCTCATTTAACATTTACTTTCTTATTTCTTCTTCAGACATTCAACAGTTTATTCCTCTTCTTTATACGATTGTTTCTTTTCTTCTCTTCACAAATACCCCTAACTCCAATCCCAACCCAAGGGCATTCGTGTTTCTTTTCACTGTCTCAATCAGTCTCGAATTATTTGTAAATTTTCTCTCCCCTTTCAATGTTACAGAAATACTTATGGCATCTTGGAATGATAATTTCACTCCCAACTCTCTAAATTCAATATATTTCACTTCGATGTCAAACACAATTCTTTCGCCTTTATCAACAAACTTTGACCATCTTCAGATAAACCTAATTAAACTTTTTGTATTAAAGATGCATTAAACCATAGATTAGGTTTGGTTAATTTTTTTTTATTTTAAGGGTACACCATTCTTCTTGGGTAATTCAACGCCAGAAGCCATCTTTTTAGCAGAACAGTAATGGTATCTTGAGAGGATAAAGAGTTCAAATCTTTCCTTAAGGGTATGAGTCCGAAAGTGAATGTAATAAAGCGAATGGAGTTTGAACTCAGTTACTACGAAGGGGGTGTCCTCGTGGTGCAGCAGTTAAAGCGATGGACTGCGGAATCGTAGTAAGCGAGTTCGTACTCCAGTCGCGCTATTACGTTCACTTTCGGGCAAATACCTTTGGGAAAGGTATAGACCCCCTTATCCTCCCAGCTATGGGTTAAATAGTACCACTACTGTTCTTCAAGGAGAATGGCTTTAGTATTAAATAACCAACAAACCTTGATATGCCATTAAACAAAGAAAACGAATCGGTTACTACGATGTCACAGTAGCCATTACGGTACGAGTAGCCCCAGTCCCAGCAACAGTTCAGCTACAGTTTATACGGAACAAAAAAAGCAACCCCAGTAAACGATGCTGTAGGAAACTAAATTGTGCATGTTGAATGTAAATCTGTATTCAACATCCTCTTCTCTTTATTTTCCTTATCCTTTAATTATTTCTTTCTCTTTTCTATCCTTCAGCTGCTTCTTTCTTTCTTTCTTACTTTCTTTCTTTCTTTCCCTGATTTTCTTAAAATTTGTCTTCCTTACTTTTAATTCTTTTTTCTCTTGTTTAACCAGTTTCTTTTTCAACATTTCTTTCTCTTCAAGATTTACTTCTTTTCTTCTTTCTTGGGAGGAACATCCTTTTTTTTTCTTTCTTTTTCTTTCAGCAATTTCTTGCTTTTTTTTTTTCTTCAAAGGGTTAGCATTTCCTTTTTTTCTTTTTTCTCACTTTCTTTCTTGTTGTTGGTTGGTTGGTTGGGTTTTATGGCACATCAACCTTTATTGGTAATTTAATGCCAAATCTATTTTTATACAAATAGTCAGTTCTATTTCAAATAATTCAGTCTATCATGAGTACACAGTTTAATTGTCAAAAATATTTCTATTTCATGCAATTCAGTTTATTCAAACAGTTCTAATTCAACCAATTTTCTTTATACACAGTTAAATGCCAAAACAGTTCTATATATAACAATTCAGTTTAGTGAAAGTACAGTTTTAATGTAAAAAAACAGTTCCATTTCAAACAATTCGATTTAGCATAAGCACGCAGTTTAAATGTAAGTACAGTTTAATTGTCAAAACATTTCTATTTCAAGCTCTTCAGTTTAGTCAAATAGTTCTAATTCAAACAATTCAGTTTAGCATAAGTATGCAGTTAGTTCTGGAAGCAATGGTAATAAAGGGGTACTCCGCATTCCCCAAAGCTCCAGCATTACTAGAACCTCGCCATCAGATTGTCTTGTGTCATATCCTATGACACTCGTTGCGGGGTGGGGTCTTACTTCTCTGCAGAGGTGCAGTCGGTGTATTCTACAGCCCCAGCCGACTGGGTAATTCTTTCTTGTACAACTATGATTTTAATCGTGATTTTATATATATATGCACGTATGTATAATTATAGTTTAAATTCAATGCTAAAAACGTTTTTAATCCGTAAAATCTTTACAGTGCTCTGTACAGAAAAAGGCAGAGCAATATAACAAAATATTTCAAGGATAAAAGAAAATGATGAAACAGGATAACCACTGACGACTCAAAGCTTCACATTGTCGATCCTCATGTGAGCTAATATTCAACACATCTGAATAATCAAAACTTTTGAATACTAGCTCACCTGAGGACTAACAACATGAAACTGAGTCGTGAGTTTTTATCTCGTTTTTAATATGTTATTACATATATATATATATATATATATATATATATATATATATATATATATATATATGAAATTGAAATATGAATGAACAGAGAAGACTGGTGTATAAGCAATACAACCCGATTGCATATTTCTCGTATTTATTGATTTACTGGGTTCTTATGTAACCCGTGATATCATAGGTAGGATTTATAACCTGAATTATCAAAGGTGGTATTTATTAAACAAATAGATCAAAGCTTATATGACACAGATTGTCAGAGTCGGATTGGTGAAAAATTGATTTACAATGCACCTTTTGAAACAGGGAATTTTGGGAAGCCAGAAACATCGTTCTTATCTATAGCGGAAACTCTTTATTATTCACTGGAGGGCGAGAATCAATGTATTAGATGATTGCCTAAATAAAAATAATATTAATTTGTAGACGTTTGAAATATTGATTAATTTCAGGGGTTGCGCACTTTTCACTGCCTCAATCCCCATCGTAATCACCATCAGTCTTTGCCATCTGGTCTTTCCGAATTTAACATGATTTGTCTATTTAGGAGAGATTTTTACCTACTAGGTGCACTGACTGACGCTCTACACTGCTCCCTCTTATGAAAGCATAATTTGCTTTGAATTCGGTGCTTTTCTTTTCTTTAAAGTTTCTTATAAATCATTAGAGAACCGAATATTATTAAGTATTATCTATTACCTGACTCTACAGTAATGAAACTCTCTAAACCAAAAATATGAATATGTAGCCGTCCAAAAATAAGTACACCCTTTTATATATATTCAGATGTGTTGCAGTTTTATTTTTTATTTGGTTCGGTTTCTTTTTTCAATGGCATATAAACCTCCGCAGGTTATTTAATGCCAAAGCCATCCTTATAGAATGATAGTAGTTGTAATATATAACCCATAATAGGGGAAATAGGAAGGCTCATACCTTTTCCAAGGGTATTAGTCCAAAAGTGAACGAAATACAGTGACGGGAGTTCGGACGCGGTTACTACAATTCTGCAGTCCAACCCGTTACCAACTACGCCACGGGGATTCTTTCCAATTTTGGTTTTGATTGCAAAGTTTCAATTCTATAGATTTTAATAATGGATAATACCAAATAATCTAATAATATTCGTTTTATTTCTATAATGTTCTACTAGAAATAATGAAATCGTTGATTTAAAAGATTTTTAAGAATAAAAATGATTGGAATGTACTGTCCGGACCAACGGACGAAACAATATATATATATATATATATATATATATATTTCATCTTCATCATAATAATGAAACATACAAAGGTTTAAAGCTAATCCACTGATAGATATGACGAACATACCAGATTAGGCATCTGTGTCATTGTAATCAAGCATAAATTTCTTTTATATAACGGAGGGTGGTGAAACAAACTTTTCTCTTGCCTCTCACTGACGAGAATTTCTCAAAATAAACGTTCGAATATTTGCAATTTTATTTGATTATAATGCTAAGTTACGTACCACAACGCTTTCAGGGAGGCAACCTGGAAATTCCGGATTCAGGTCGAGCTTGCTGTTAAAGCCGATAATAATACAAGAACACGAAATCAGAAATGAAGACAGTATATCACTGAAGACCTCCCACTTAATGCATCTAAAAATATATTCTTTGATGGCCCTTTGGCATAATCGTTAAAGTGTCCGCCAATGATCCGGGAGACCTGAGTTCAATCCTAGTACCAAAGATTCAAAATGGTACTTGATGCCCCCTTGCTTAATACACAGCACTATAAGGTAAGGATCAAGTGTAAGTGGAACAATCCAGGAAAAGGATTAGTGCCCTCCCCTACAACTCGGTGTAGAAGCTATTGAAAAGGGAGCCTTACTTTTATATATATATATATATATATATATATATATATATATATATATATATGTATATGGCATTTATATATATATATATACCTGAAAATACCTAAAGACCCAGAACCAATCAACCGAGATGATATATATATATATATATATATTATCTTCATCAAGTAACGCTGCTATCTCACTCTATCTATCTATCTATCTATCACATACACCATCCGTCCTCATTGCTACGAGTAGGTCCTGTAGCCTTTATCCTGTGTCCACACAGAGCTGATGAAAGTCTTTACTGGTCGGCCAATATTGTTGTGTTCTTAAGAGAATATCGCATATGAGACACACATACATAGATTCGCCCATGCATAAGTTCACCCCTAGCACCATTTCGAAATGAAATGTACATCACTGCCACACACACACACACACACACACACTCACAGCTACTCACCTACAAGCTCGCATACATGCACACTCTCGCACACACATACATAGATAAGTAATAGTCAATATCACAAATTGACTGATACTAAAAAGTGTCATTTTAAAGCGCTGCATATTTTTACCAACAAGGAGACACTTACAAATAAACATGTCCGACACTTTAATCGTAACAATCTTAGTGTAACGGTTATCATCAAAGAAATAGACTCCTTGATCCGAGTTCGACTCCAAGACGAAGCTGTTTCTGTTTAACTTCACGCTAATTTTCTGGAGAAAAGCAAAAATCCATCAACCCACCTCACATATGGGGAAAATGGTCGGGCAGACTGGGTTCTTTAACCTTAGTTAGGCAACCAGTCTTGGAGTAGGATAATTTACTTAATTGTTTTCGTATTACATCCTGCTCGTGGCGGAGGGAGTTGGGTGAATATATACTTTGAATAGTAAAAAATATGTATTCATTCACCTTTAGGGGAACATTGCACCAGTTCGTTTTTTTAACTTGTGGGAGCCCTCACATTTCCGTGAAATTAGGAACAGGAATTGACAAATTCCTTTTCTCTTTGAAACATCTAAGATATCAACGATTAACTCTGATACTGGCTTTTTTATGCTTGAGCAGAAGAACCCCCAGAGCTCAGCGCTGCCAATACTGATCAAGAAACCCCTACCTTAGGAACAGCAGATTTGTCTTTTGTTTATTCTTGAAGCTTCTCCCAAGCATGGGACAACTGTCCTTCTACAAAGATGGCTTCGGCATTTAATAACCCACGGAGTTTGACTTGCATTTAAAAACAAAGAAACTAAACCTAGCATAGTTATGACCACAAGTACATATTTTAATTCAAAATTGTTCTTTTCCTAATCTAGTTACAGCCCCAGCCGACTGGGGTGGAATTCAATTGAACATCAGTCATTTGTTTACACACAGTTAAATGATCAAACAGTTCTATTTCAAACAATTCAATCTAGCCTATGTCATTTGTTGGCACTCAGTTTAAATGCCCAACAGTTCTATTTGACACAAAGACAGGACCCTTTCAGGAGCTACCACTCCGGGCCAGAGTGGATTTGGGAGCGATGACAATGAAGGGGTACCCCGAATTCCACAAAACTCCAGAATTGCTGGAGCCTCACCATCAGATTGTGTAAAGTCATATCAGGACACTCGCTTAGGGGAGTACCCCTCCGTAGATTTACAGTCAGTATATTCTACAGCCCTAGCCGACTGAGATTTTTATCATGTTTATATTTGTCTCAACATTTTTGTTAGTAAGCACTTTGGCTTTTTCTGGTGAATGTTAACTCCAGTTGAGAAAACTGTTAGTGACTTTTTTTCATTTGTAATAGTTTTGCATAACCAACCAAACGATAATTTTAGGTACTTAATATTTCTAATACCAAATTCTCAAAGTTTGTAAAGTTAACTTTAAGACATGTTCTCGTTGATTATTAAATTTCTCACTTCTAAATTAAACCAGTATCAATAAAAATGAAATACAAATCCAATAAGATTTTAAACACACAAATTGTTTAAAAACGTCTTTCTTAAATTAAGAAATTGCTCATCTGCTGATCAGCAGAGCAGTATAAAACATAAAAGAAATTAATGTCTCATTTTTTTATGTTGGTTTCATGACTAAATACATTTATCTATCAAAGATACAATCATCATTTGAAACGCAGGTGTAAATGAATGAAGAAAACAATTATTAATTACTGAGTATTTCCAGCAAAATGAAATGAATGATTACATGCCGCTTGAGAGGAAGTAGGAAAGGGAGGAGGAAAAAACTAAGCAAAAAAAATTGTCAAAAGCACGAATCCCTCCAAGCTATGGGTAAATAGCTGGGCAGACAGGCTCTTTAGTATAGCAACCAATCTAGGAGAAGGTAAATATTGATTTCAAATCAGATGTACTGCTCAAATAAATTGACAATATATATTTATCCTGCTCTAGGCGGAAGTGTTGGGTAAATGTATGCATTTCCATTTACACACATACACACACATAAATATATATATATATATATATATATATATATATATATATATATATGGGGGTGGTTATAGAGAGCAAATATAACATAAAGGAATCCCTGTAGCGTAGTGGCTAATGTGCTGGACCGTGACATCGTAGTGAGTTCGAACTCCAGTCACGCCATTGCGTTCACTTTCGGACTAATACCCTTGGAAAATGTATGAGCCCCTTTATCAACCCATGTCTAGATTAAACAGTACCACTAGTGTTCTAAAAGGATAGATTTGGCATTAAATAACCTGTGAAGGTTGATTAAACCAAGAACCCGAAACCAAATATAGTATATGGAATGAAAAAGACTATAAATGAAATATGATAGATATGTAGTCTACATGATATTAATACGAGTTTATATCTAGCAAATAAGATATATATGTACTTTATATGAAATTCATATATATGTGGGAGAGAGAGAGAGAGAGAGAGAGAGTCAAATATAATACTTATTTAGAGGAAATATAAAATATAGAAAAAGGGTTTATATAAAGTAAATATGATATATATATATACATACATGTGTGTGTGCGTGTGTGTGTGTGTGTGTGTGTGTATGGTTTATACGAAGCCAATACATATAGCTTTTTTTTTCATCATACAACGTGTGAAAGCACGTGCGATACCATGTCCTCATCAGTCGTCATCCAGGGGTGATAACACAGTTTCGGTAGCTCAAGGCGGTATATAAAGTAATATGTATTGAGAATTTATATAAAGCAAATATAGTATTTATTGAAAACTTATATGAATTAAATATGTGTAAAACTTTGTAAAGATTTTGATTTATAAATCAATTTATACAAGCAATCATTCGCCGTTATGTTACGTCTTCTTTCTGGAAGGTGATTAAAATTTACGGAATGAGTCGGTTCATTTAGAAACCGAACACTTTCGTAAATCGCTGTCAAAAATGCATAGCCAAAGGGGGTGATGATGTGAAAATGAAAACAGTATTTTGACGCTGAAAACCAACTCTATCCAACGGTGGTAGTGCGATCCCTCGAGCTGTTCTAGCCTCTGTGGAAACAAATAGGGTGGCATAACTTTTGGAGCACTCGTCGTGTTTCTCTAAAATGTGGAGATTGCGTGTGTGTACATGACCATAACTGCGTAAACTTTGCCGGGTATTTGAGTGCTTTCTGTGCCTTTAAATTGATTTCGGTTTCCCTTCCTGAAAATCAAGTTAGAATCTCTTTTACCTGGCCTGATTACATTGCTTGTTGGAAGCATTAGTCCATTTTACATCTCCTTCCTTGGCAAATTGAAAAGACTCGCTCCTTTCGATTATTCACTTTGCTTGCTCGAACATTTTACACCGACATTTAATTGGGATGGCCAATTCTTCTCTATTGCATTGTCTCTATACAACTTACAAATTGGTAATTCTTTTCATCTTTTCCTCTCTCTCTCTCTCTCTCTCTCTCTCTCTCTCTCTCTCTCTCTCTCTCTCTCTCTCTCTCTCTCTCCTGAAAAGTCATCTTGATAAACAGGCAAAGAGAGACTGAGAGGGAGAGAGAGCGGTATAGATATTAACGCGTTGTGATAGATAGATAGATAGATAGATCAAAATCAACTACGATAGATACGTACAGGTGAAAAAAGGAAGAAAGAAAGAAAGAAAGAAAGAAAAATGAGATGTTTAACTTTAACATCATATGAAGCCTTTTTGAAATGCTTTATGCTGATTTTGATTGAAATAATTTGAACAGTTTCAAGTATTCCTGTCTAACACAAATAATTTTAAACAGATTTTGTAACCCATTGATACAACTGCAATAGATATTTCCACTTTGGGACAGAATAGATCAAAGAATCATGACAATTGAGAGGTACTCCCCTCTCCTCCGATCTACAGATCTAGTATTTATATGTTGGAATATGTTCTGTGTTAAATTACAATAGCATTTTGTATTAGCTATGTTGTGTTAATGTTATATTACGTATATGTTATTGCAATCAATGGTGGTATGTGCTTAAAGAATGTGGTAAATATACAGAATTAAGACGTTACAATAGTAATTTGTATTAGCTGTCTATATTGTGTTTATGTTATATTACGTATATGTTATTGTAATCTATGATGGTTATGTACGTAAGGAATATGGTCAATATACTGTGTTAAGACGTTGCGATGATAATTTGTATTAGCTGTCTATGTGGTATATATGTTATATTACATATACTTTATTGTAATCTATGATGGTGTGTGCGTAAAAATTTGGTAAACTGTTTTAGGGCGTATTTCTAACAATCATGAAATCATGACTAACATTATATCCACGGGTGTTTAGAGATGGATATAAAGGTGTAATGAAGGAAAAGGGTACTTACGTTGCGTCGGGTATGTTGTGGGATTATTCGTGAAGGGGTGCGGAGATTTTAGTGATGGAGGTGGTATTGGTATGATGGATTGTGGAGATGGGGATGAATTATGTGCATGGGTCAAAATGTGAGAGTAGATGTTTGTTCTTATGTCGATATTTGGATAGTATTTCTGATTTTTTGTTTATCAGGGTGTTTGTGATGGATGAGTGATAATTTTGAGTTTCTCATGGAGGCAAAGAAGGCATTTTTGGTGACTTGCTGTAGGTGGGTACTAGTTTTAGTATTTCCCAGGTAATGGTGGGTGAGATGTTCATGTCCTTTAGGTGACAAATGTGTGTGGATAAAAAGTGTTAGCTGTTGAGAAGGAAAGTTTGTGGTTATATACTCTTGTTTTATAGTTCCCTCCGTTGCACCTATTTACTGCTTTACTGAGTTGTTATTTTTTACTGAGGTTCTGCACAATATGTTTGTTTTTGTTTTTTGGCGATAGTTTCCTAGTAGGGGGCATGTTTCTTTATCCCAACAGTTGCATTATTTGTTGGGATGTTTGGAGGGTTTCAATTTTTTTTTTGTTGTGGCCTTTTGTTATTTGGGATATATTACTTGTGCAACTGTAGCTAACCTTTATATTGTTTCTGTTGAAAATTTTGGTTTGGGGGCTATGATTGTGGAAGTGTTTGCTTAAAAGATTTAGAAAATTCCAACCGATGTTTGATGTTACGCTTTTGTTGTATGGTGTGTTGAACCAAGTTATATTTCTATTTCTGTGTTCAGGTTTGCTTTTTGGAGGTGTGTATTCGAGTGTTTGTTTATATCCGCTATTTTTAATGCGTTGTTTTTAATGTGTTTGTTTTTGTTGAAAATGTCAATGTTGAAAGAATTGTCGGATATACTGCGGCTAATCGATTTCGATATTTGCTTGATGACTGAGGGTAGGTGATTTGAAGAAGTGTGTATGAAAATGGGTGTATCGTTCTTTTTTAAAAGGTTCAAATGTGCCTTTCTTTAAGTTTAGTGTTGCATCTAAGAGGTTTACTATACTAAGATTTGTGTTCATGGTGATTTTAAATCCCAGCAATCTTAGCGCGTTGGATGTCTTTTTTTTCTGTAGCTACAGGAGACAATCTCAAATCTGTCGCGAGACGCATGTATCATCCTATACACACATACTAACGATCACATATACGACTACACTTAATAATACGCAAATACAATTTCCCAACCTGATGATTGTCGTACTAAAGACGGCATGTAACCAGTAGTCGCAGATAAGCGTCCATGCTATTAAATATATATATAAAAACTAATATATATTTATTTATTATCAATATATAACAGCTCTATCACAGATATTGAACACTCTCCAAATTACACTGCATTTGGTCTGCCACAAACCCACCAAGTGAGATAGTGACAACCATATACTGCAGTAATATATATATATATATATATATATATATATATATATATATACTCTGTATATATATATATATACAAAGTGTATATATATATATATATATGTGTGTGTGTGTGTGTGTGTGTGTGTGTGTGTGTGTGTGTGTGTGTGTACAAAGTATATGTATATATATTTTGGAGAGGGGATATTTAGGCAGCGAGTTATCATTCAAGCAAGTTTTGTTAAAGACGATGGAACAACGTTCTTTATTATTTTCAATTTCATTCTTTCCTTTACCATATAGACCCCGACACTAGAAAAATAACAAGATGTCTTGAAAAAATAAAATAAAAGATAATAAACAGTGTTCCATCGTCTTTAACAAAACTAGCTTGAAAAAAAAAATTGTGTATATATATATATGTGTGTGTGTGTGTGTGTGTGTGTGTGTGTGTGAACAGCTTAATAGAAAACAATGGTATAAGATAGAAATCAAAGAGTAGATATGGACTGATAGATATGACTAGATAGATTCTGAATCTGCATGGAAAGATGTAGTCAGGGAATGAAAGCGGAAGCGAATAATGGTATCAAACTACAGCAAACATTTAAAGCCGATTATTACGAATTCATTTTTTTTTTTTTTTTTTGCTAGAAAAATAATGTGAAGACGATCCGTGAAGATTTTTATCGATTTTTAAGATCAATGTTTTACAAATCGACCATTTAGATTGTTGCAAGCAAGTTCTTAGCTGTCTTTTATTTATCATCTGTCTTAGATTTCTGTCTGCTTTTGCTGAGACATCATGGAAACAACCAACTCAAGACACTGGACTTACTCATCCACTGTATTTAGATGTTATGGTACGAAGTTCACTCTCGTCACGGTGTAAAACCAACCACTATATTTCTATATATACATACATGTAAGTAAGTGAGTGCTTTTAGGTGTCAATGTGATGTAGACGTGGAGAATATATATATATATATATATATATATATATATATGTGTGTGTGTGTGTGTGTGTGTGTGTGTGTGTGTGTGTGTGTGTGTGTGTGTGTGTCCCTTAGTAGAGTACCTATAAGAGTGTATGCGTGTGTGATGTGGGTTATATGAGTGGTACAAGTATATGCTACGATATAAAAGGTGGGTCCGACGAAATAGAGCACACAATATCAATTTTAACTTTAAATTTGACTAGTCACAATTAATTTTCTTATATTAAAGGTTTACTTCCACTAATCTTCCGTATTACTTCTGACACGACTAATATATATATATATATATATATATATATATATATATATTCAATTCTTTGGTGTCATTATAAATTTATTTCAGTTCTATGATGACCCTCTTCAGATGTTGAATGAAGATAAATCTCTATTCAACATCTGAAGAAGGTTATAATAGACCGGAAATGAATTTATAATAACACCAAAGAATTAAAACATTTTTATGTAAAAAATTTTTTTTTTTGGCGCTGCACGTGAGTTTTTATGTATTTTTACTCCCAAATTAAATATACAGTTGATAGCCGTTGACATTGAGCATTTAAGTTGGATACTACAATTCCTTGGATTTTTCCTCGGATTATATATATATATATATATATGTGTGTGTGTGTGTGTGTGTGTGTGTGGATAAATAGGACACATTGGGTTCTTTAGCCTTAGACAGGCAACCAATCTTGGAGTAGGTATTTGGTTAATAAATACATTTTTATTTTTATATATAAAGCATATATATATATATATATATATATATATATAAAGAGAGAAGGAGAGAGAGAGAATTTATATCAAGAAAATATTATGTATATATACAAAGTAATACGCACATAGAGAGAGAGAGAGAGATAGTTATTTACATGCAGTCATATGGTTTCAAGTATTCCGATCTAATGCTAATAATTTGCAGCTAGTTGTATGTACTTAACAACCTCTCCGCACGA
Organism: Sepioteuthis lessoniana; assembly: GCA_963585895.1. Classification (NCBI taxonomy): domain Eukaryota; kingdom Metazoa; phylum Mollusca; class Cephalopoda; order Myopsida; family Loliginidae; genus Sepioteuthis; species Sepioteuthis lessoniana. The sequence continues at coordinate 64,318,337 of OY757921.1, forward strand.
GCAGGTGCAAGGTCAATTTCTATGCCGAGTTTAACAGTTTTCCTTCTCCTAGACCAGTCTACCTTCTATTTTACCCATAGTTGGAGGGAAAATTGTTAGATTCATACCTTTCCCAAGGGTATTAGCACTATGTGAAATGCAAACAGCCTTGTCCAGAGGATTTGAACTCAGGTCGCCGTATTCTTTTCTTACGACAATAACCGTTACACCACGTGCGCCAATTATATAGTTTAAAGTAGCTAATGATAATAATTCTTTGTTAAAACTATAGCTCCAAGTTACAATCTTTAATAGAAATAATCTATATAGAGTTTTATGGTTTCAATTGCTTATAATTTTCTAGCTGATCTATTTGTCCTATAGATGGGGCCCTAATGGATACTACCACTCCGGGACAGAGTAGACCTGGGATTAATGGCAATGAAGAGTTAACTCCACACTCACAAGAATTCCAAAACTGCAGCCTCGCTCCCCGATGCAATTTAATGTTCTACCCTGGACAGTTCTTTTTTCTATGGGGAAAGTTCTTTATTCTCTTCGGGAAATTCAGCTGACGTATTTCAGACTCAGTCGACTGACCTGTTTAATGGGATTTATTTTTTTCATAATCATGGATTCCTGTGTTAGTCGTAATTTTCTTTATTTATTTTTTAATAAAAAAAGTTTATATTATATAACTTATGTGTTGTCTACAAATATTTGTCAAATAAAATGGCCTTTGTTTTCTTTTCTTCATAGATATGAGCTTTTACGACGTTGTTGTCTGATATATATTATGTCCATGTAACTATTAAGATTTTAAAAAAACACCCTTGAAAAGATAATCAATATTTGATTAAATGTGAGTAAATTTGATCAATATTTCCATTGCGTACAAGTCACTCTTGACCTACTGGTAAACTGAAGATCTTATTTTCCGTATTTATTCGATTGATTGCTTGATCTATTTAACGGCGTGTCAACCCGTCCAGGTTTATTTTATTAAGGAGTATCGTACATTTATATTTATCTTTTTTTTCTTTTTGTAGTTGTTTCTTATGAGATTTTTTGTACAGTTGTACTATCAAGTATTCCTAATAGAAATGATTTACTCACAGTTAGATGGTTTCAAGTATTCCTATCAAATCCCAATAATCATACGGTTTCAAATAATTATTTCTATTTAATAATAATCATTTGTTTCCACATAGTTAAATGGTTTCAAGTAACTAATAATAATACTGACAATGAAAAATATTTTGAAATGGTGTAGAGGCACCAAACATCTTTTTTTTTTTAGCTAATTTGAGGGCGCTGAATCTGCAAATCACCTTACTTTTTCTGGGTTAGCTACCGTTTTTGCTATATAGAAATGCCTCATTTTTGGAAAAAAGCATTTTTTTCTATTTGTTTTCTGTATATATGATATTGGATGATGGCAATATTTCTCAAAGTAAAATCATAGAAAACTCTTAATTCGTATTTCAACCAACAAATATTGGCCTGCTTATTGAGAAATACTATTTTTGCAATAATAATCAGACCCAAAAGTCTTTAAAAATAACACAATTGAATATATCAAGACCATCGAGTATTTTCATTAAATCATTCAATAAACTAACTGCAGAAATAAAACCCGGTTTGCTCTACTATCGACCCATAACTGGAAGAAGAATAATAGGATTCATACCTTTTCCAATGGTATTCGTGCTATACGAAATGCAATCAGACTAGTCCAGGATTTGAAATCGCATTGCGGTGTCAATTTCCTCCGAAAATAACCATTCCACCACAGTAAATGTGTGAATCAGTGTATGTGCGTTTCTGGTGCAGCGATAGATTTTTTTGTCTTACCACGTTTCAATTTGGTTTGGTTTGGTTTGGTTTGGTTAATTGTTTAATAGTATATCAACTCCTTATGGGTTATTTAAGGCCGAAATTTGATTCATTTGAAGATGTTTTGATTCCACTAGCAGAAGAAGAGAGAGAGAGAGAGAGAGAGAGAGAGAGAGAGAGAGAGAGAGAGAGAGAGAAAAGAAAAAGAGGAACAAATAGAAAAAAGAGGAAAGGGAGAAAAAAGTGAAGAGGGGGTAAGAGAGAATAAAGTGAAAAGAGAAGAAAGGAAGAGGGAGAAAAAGAAGAGAAAGAAGAGAAGAATGAAAAGAGAAAAAGAGAGAAAAACGTTTTGTTTGTTTTGGTTGGTTCAATTATAAATGCTTGATTGTTATCACGACTCTTTATATTTGATTTGGTTTAGACTGTTTAAAGGTATATCAACTCCTCATGGGTTATTTAATGCCAAAATTTTATTCAAGCATCAATATCATCTTCATCATTAATTTGTGCTGATAGCAAAGAATTCCCTGACTTTCATCATCCGTCTCTATCATCAATCGCCCCTGCGAGGTCCTCTAGACAGTATTCAATGTCCTCTCAGAACTGATGTATATAATTCCCTGCCGGTCGGCCAACACTGGCACATCTATATGTTGGTGTTCACAAGAGAACGTGGCTAATGAGTGGTAACACCGGAAAGGGTCCGATCTATGGAGCAAATAGAACTATTTGACATTTAAACTGAGTGCAAACAAAAGACTTTTGCTAAACTGATTTGCTTGAAATAGAACTGTTTGTAATAGGACTTTTTGTGTGTAAACTGTGTGTAAACAAATGTTTGCTGTTCACTTGAATAGAATTACTTGGAACCATTTAACTTTGACTTATGCTAAATTGAATTATTTTAGATAGAACAATTTGATCATTGAACTGTCTGTAAACAAATGACTGATATTAGTGATACATAGCAATTCCTGGAACCATTTAACTTTGATTTATGCTAAATTTAATTGTTTGAAATGGAACTGTTTGATCATTTAACTATGTGTAAACAAATGTTTGATGTTTAATTGAATTGTAATAAATAGCTATTTAACTTTGTTGACTTATGTTTACAAATAATGTATATCTAATATATATGTATAAACCAGATTTGGCATAGAATAACCTACAGTGGTTGATATGCCGTAAAACCAAACCAAACCCTCGTCTTAATATAACACAGTGTTTGGTTTCAACTATTCCTTTCTAAAACAATTAATTTTTCACAACATGGTTTCAAGTGGTTTTTTCTACTTGATAATAATCATTTGTTAGCCCGCAGTTATATAGTTTCATGTAATAAATAACAAGTTTCAGTAAACAATTATAGCTTCATGTAACAAAAAAATTGTTATCTGATATCAAGTATTCCAATCTAATACAAATAATTTGCACACAGTTATATGGTTTCTAGTGTTCCTAGCGAATATAGATAATTTGCACACAGTTATATGGTTTCAAGTATTCCTATCTAATACAAATAATTTGCATACACTTATATGGATTCAAGTATTCCTATCGTATATAAATAATAATTATAAACATTTGTTTGGACAGGTTATATTGTTTCAAGCGACTGATAATCCTTAGTAAACAATTATATCTTCAAACAATTATTCTTAATTCAAATAATTTACACACACTTATATGGATTCAGTCATTCCTGTCTTACACAATTAATTTTCAAACTCATCTATTTGATCATCATCATCATGTCGCGCCATCAACATGGATCTCTATGACTCTTTCCCGCCACCGTTTTCTATCGTCCATCGCTCCCGGTAGGTCTTCCAGGCTACATCCTGTATCAGCACAGAGCTGTTTTATATAGGTTCTTGCTGGTCATCCTGCCTTTGCTCATTCATGTGAAGGGGTTCACAGGAGTTCGTCACTTATGAATTCGTCCCTACTTCACCAGCAGTGTCCCGCATCTGGTTCGTCTAACTTGGATAGTTTACGTGATGAGTACCAAGTGGCCGTACAGCTGCTGCTTTGTGGGGTGCTGGCTCCATGACTTGTTCAGTATTGCTCGCAGCATTCTTGTATAATTGCTATCAAGCTTTTTCTCCATACGTTTACTTTGCGTCCATGTAGTGCATCTATATAGCAGTTTCGACACGACTGCTGCTTCGAAAAAACTGCGTTTTATTTTATCGGTTAGATTTGACTTCCATATGACCGATAGGCTATCGATAGATGCCCATCCCTTTGTTAGTCACGCGTTGATGTCTGTCTCGGTTGATGAGACACTGCATCCTAAGTAGGTGAATTTGACCACTAGTTTCAGAGAACTACCATTTAGTGTGGAGACGTCGCCTCTTTGATTAAAGCACATGTATTCCGTCTTGTGTGTGTTGACATGGAGGCTCCTGCCTGCAGCTGGTCGTTCCAGACTATGTAGCAGGGCTTCGGCTTGGGTGGGTGCATTTGCCAGAAGCGCTATGTCATCAGCATAGTTCGCATCCGTAATTGTTTGTGCGGGGTATCTTCTGCTTCTTTCCTTTGTCAGCTTGAAACTGTTGTCTATAGGAGGTGGCTTCTATAGATAAGAATAAAAACAGCCATCGAAAGATTACCATGGTCCATACATTTTTGATCCATAGATGGGACCTTAATAAGTACTATCACACCAAATTTTGATTGTTGGTAACAAGAAGAATAACAAGTATTCATATTAGAGTTTGGTGGGATGTGGTGACAATATTTTTTGTCTAAAACTCGTTCTCAGATAATGTTCTAGAATATGACTAGATTAATTTTTGTTTTTTCACGAAAGTTTGGAAATTTTTTTTTTTTTTCATATATTTTAGGTGAGCAACAATGACTGAAAACCAGCTAATCAATGGTCATTCATTACGAATCGTTCTCAGCATCAAAAGTCGATCAGATCTAATGAGAATTCCATCTTTTGTCCCATTTTCTCCAGTTCGTTAAATTACAAGTCGATCAGAACGGGGTTTATCTTCGTCTAACTTGGATAGTTTACTTGATGGTGTTAAGTGGCCGCACAGCTGCTGCTTTGTGGGGTGCTGGCTCCATGACTTGTTCAATATTGCTCGCAGCATTCTTGTGTAGTTGCCGTCAAGCTTTTTCTCCATACGTTTCGTTAGCGTCCATGTAGTGGATCAATACAGCAGTATCGACGCGACCACTGCTTGGAAAAAACTGCGTCCCAAAATGCCTTTTACCACCAAAATACTCTTGAATTGAAATTAATTTCAGTAAGCATTTATTGTTAAATGTTATATTTATTGTTGAATGTTATATATATATATATATATATATATATATATATATATATATAACCCGTAATGGTTAACACCGAAGGAAATGGACTCGATGATCTGAGTTCAAATCCTAGACGAGTCTTTTATCATTCAGGGTTTTCGGACTATTGTCTTCATCTACCCTGCTGGACCCATAGCGTAAAGGTTATAGGTGTTGGTTCCCTTAACTTCTAATTGACAATCATTTGGAGGTTGCAGATTCAATCATGACCGCAAGCGAGTAACAATACAGAAATACTTAACACTTTTACCCAAAGGATCAAAGAAAACGACTCACATGGATTGAATAAAGGATGTGGTTCGAAGTTCCGTGTAGGCTCCCGAGTTCGATAAGAAACACCTGAAGAAAACTGAAGGACATTTCGACCGAAACCTTGTGAATATAACAATAAAAATGAAGACAATAGTCCGAAAACCCTGAATGATAAAAATCATCAAGCTTCGTGTCTGAAATTCAGACAACTAGACGAGTCTGTTTGCATTTCATAAATGCTAATATACTTGGGAAAAGTATGCCGCCAACTATTCTTCCTCTAGCTCTGAGTGAATAGTAGGGTAGACTCGGCTCTTTAATCTTCGCATAGCAACCGGTTTAGGAGAAGGAAAACTCTGAATTCAAACCTGTTAAACCCCGTTTAAATATTGACCTTGTGTCACATCCTGCTCATGCTGAGGGGGTGGTCTCTCTCTCTCTATATATATATAATATATATATATATATAAATAGTTTAAAATGGTTAGTTTCTTTATTTAATGACATATCAACCTTTGTGGTTTATTTAACGCCAAATCCATACTTGCAAAAGAACACTTATACTATTCAAGTCATTGCTAAGGATAAGGAGGTTCAACCTTTCCCAAAGGTAGAATTTATGTCTGTGAATGTCTTGTTGGAGTTAATTGTACGTGACAACCTTTGGCCTATACTCATCAACTTAAAAATTCTAAGAAAAACCAAAACATTCTCAAAGAAATAAGAAAACCACATACAAAATTAGATGCCATTACTGACTACTCAATAACCCAACAAAGAAAATCCAACCAAAAGGATACAAAGTCCCTCAAACCCTGGAATTAAAAAAAAACACAACCCCATCAAAATAGTCGCCATGATAAAAACCAAAGCGAACGCTCAAATCTTTTCTGAAGACAACTTTAAACGACAGAAACACGTGTAGAAGCAAAAAGGCAAATAGCCTAAAACCAAAATCACTAGCGGACCTATTCATTTTAAAGTATATAGTTTTTTCTCTCATTGGACAAACGAAAAAATTTAGTACATTTATATAAATACATATATATATATATATATATAGAGAGAGAGAGAGAGAGCGAGAGAGGGCCAGAAAAACAGAGTGATGATGAATAGATTGATGTAGATATTGAACACACTGAAATAAATAGATATGAACCGGCTGAAATAGATTGATAGTTAATAGAAAGATAATGAACAGAATGAGATTAAAAGATAGGTAGATAATGAACAGAGAAAGAAAGATATATATATATATATATATTCTGGGTGGTAGTGTGTATATGTATCTCTCTTTATGTATGTACATACTCACGTGAGCATGTGTACGCACGCATGTGCATGTGTGTGTGTGTGTGTGTGATATTCAAATGGAGTTGAAGCAAAAAAAAAAAAAGTTGGCAGCCGCTCAGCAGACAGCACCAGTGAACCATGGCAGAAATTCTGATGGATGTTTCCAAATTCAAATTCCCCCCCGCCCGAAGGAAGAAATGGAGACAACCTTCGATTTTCACCAAAAGACAACACAGAAAACTACGAAAGAATGGGAAAAAGGTGACAATGCAAGCGTAACACAGAAGAATCATGGAGACATTTTAAAGAACAGAATCTTAAAAAATAAAAAGCAAATCTCATCATTTAGCAGGGACTGAAAAGTTCACTTATTGTATCCCCTGAGGTATGAGTAAATCTCGTATATAAGTCGACTCTGGATTTATGATAGCGAAATCATTAATTTCTGGAATTCCTTTTTAGAGCCGAGGGTAACTCCAGTAATCTTTGGTACCGAGAATAAGTCTATATTCTAAAATGTCTCAAACCCTCAGGCAGGGTCTTAGTATTTATTCATTAAAATTAATTTATAGAACCAACACAAATCTTATTATTATTGCTGTTATTATGATTATTTCTTGTTAGTTTTGGTTATGTTTTGTATAGATTCTTTGTTTAATGGCATATCAATCTTCGTGGATTATTTAATCCCAAAGCTATCCTTGTAGAAGAACGATAGTGATACTATGTAGCCCATAACCTGATGGATTAGGGGGTTCATACATTTCCAATGAGTATTAGTCCGAAAGAGAACGCAATAACACGACTCCTCTCTCGCAAGTTTTTTATACCAGTTGTAACGGGTGGCTTTTTATTTGCTTCTTCTCAGCTCTCCAGGTATCCTGACTGATTTTACTGATACTGGATAGAATCGATCTTTCCTCTAATTTTCAGTTCGTTTTTTAATGGCATATCATCCTTCTTGAGTTATTTAATACCAAATCCATTCTTTTAGAAGAACAGCCGTTGTACTATTTAACCCATAGCAGGTGACATAAGGGGGTCCATACCTTTCCCGAGGGTATTTTTTCCGAAAGTGAAGGTAATAGCGCGAGTGGCGTTTGAACTTGCTTACTGCGATTCTGCACTCCAGGGTTTTAACCATTACACCACGAAGATATCCCCCTCTAATTTACTGTTCGCCTAGTCTGTTTTTCGGAGACTGTTCCAAAGGTTCCAACTACAACTGGTTTCATTGTCACCTTCGTATCCCATAATTTTTTAGGTTCTCTGGCAAGATCCAAGTATTTGTCCAGATTTTCCCTTTCTTTTATTTTCAATTATGGTCTGCAGGAACGTCAAAATACGCAAGACGACAAATCCTTTCCTTGTCAATGTTCAAGAACAGATTCTAGTTCGTGAATATACCATTTGTATATTTAGACCTCGGATTGATATCGATGAAGGTTACTCCACATTTCCCGAAGCTCCAGCATTAATATTGAGAATAGTTATTTGGTGTTATGATTGTTTACTACAGATTATTAATAGTAACTTGAAACCATATAATTGCTTCAAAAACTTGGAACTTTGCAAACAAATAATTATTAAATATGAATAGTTTCTTGAAACAATATGATTGCTTGAATTATTTGTATTATATAAGAATACTTCTTACAAGGAGGTGGGCTTAGCGCGACGGTTATCATTGAATCATTTCACTATGAAGCTTATTGAACACCAAAACAGTTTTGTTCCGCTACAGCCATCCTTCAAGTGATTTCATTATTCCTTACTAACACGGGAGAGTCTCGGTGGCGTAGTAGTTCCCGCTGGACCGTGGCATCGTTTACTTTCGGAATAATACCCTTTGCAAAAGACGTGAACCCCTTTATCTTACAGCTAAGGTTTGGATAGAACCATTATTGTTCTCCAGGTATTACTTTGGCATTAAATCACCTACGAAGGTTGATATGCCATTAAACAAATAAACCAAACCAATTCATCTTCACAGAACGTGAAACCATTTGCTAAATAAGAAATATACAATTGTTGAGAAACTGGTGACTACATTTGACGGGACAAATAGTCTGCATGCGTGGGCCGGAATATGTTCAACGGCGCGTTGACTCGAGAATAATCAAAGACTGTCTTCAAGCAATACATGTGATAATCTGTTGTTTCGTCAAATTGAACTAATATGCAATTATGCATATTCGGTACGACTAATAATTCTACAAAGGAAACAAAATGAGTTGCAAGTGCTCAATCAATAATAGCCGTAACAAAGTGACAACAAGCTAATCTCGCAATTTCGATGGTTATTTACACTATTCATCGTTTCAGACAATTGTCCGAATTTTGTTGCTATGTTTTCAACCTTTCGGTCGCTATACCTTCCGGCCTTTTCCAGGTGTATTTTGTCGCAACAGGTGGTGAGGCGCCAGTTCTAGAGACATGGAGAGTGTAGAATACACTTTTATTTCCATTACTCCCGGTCCCACTATGAGACAGATTAGTATTACCTTTTAGGGTCCACTTTATGGGTCAAATATTTGTTAGAAATTTATTTATATTCAATAGAACCATGTGCGAAAATAAAACTTTTAAGAAACAACTATACAAATATATGAAAATTTGATGTGTTAAGAATGATATACCCTATTCTCTTGGCGTAAAATACGCCTAGACGGAGTGACACGCCGTTAAGATCAATTAGTGCAATATTTTAATAAGCGTTAGTTTGCGGGGCGTACATCACGTGACTGAAGCAGCTTACTTCGTGGAAAGTGCCTGCTGTGGTTAGTAGTATCATGCTAATTGGTGTGGTGACATGTGTATTGTTTCATTCTGGATGTAACTTGGAAGCAGCTTAGATGAACGTGCAACATAGTCTAAATCGGAAACTTAAGCTTTACGAGTTCGAACTCGACCATAACACCACAGCAGCAACCGAAAACATTTGTTGAGCGAAAGGTGAATCTTAGAACAGTAACCAAATAGTTCAATAAATTTCGCTAGGGTTGCAAGAATCTCGAGGATCAGGCAAGGTCAGGTAGGACAAAAACCGTGGATTCCAAAGCCGTGCCCCAAATTATTGAGGTCAATCCGGCAAGTAACTCTCGGGAGTATCAGGCGATATTAGCGTCTGACAGTCCAGTGTGGTTCGTTATCATGAACTCGAGAAAAGCTGCTGAATTGAGCCTCATGTTACCAAATAGTTATAAAACTCGTCCTATTAACAAAATAACAACTGTGCTATTAATAAAGTTATCAAATGACTTTGTTGGTCGCACATCTGTTGTTGAGAGTGGTCATTCTTACAAAATGAATCGTACTGACAGAATACTGCTATTGTAGGTGTAATGTAAATGTGAAGATAATCATTCGACAATAAAATTTATTGAAAATCGGGAAGTGTAACATATTCAGCAACATTGATGGTTTATTCAGTATTCAATACCGAAATCATTTTTCTTTCTTTTTGCAAGCAGTTATATGGTCGTCAAATGTAAAGCAACCAGTCTAGAAGAAGGAAAAATAAAAAAATATATTAAACTTATTGTAATAAGTACGATGTTTACTAAGTAATCGAAAAACGAGGTGCCTTCAATAAGTTTCCAGATTTTTTTGTACAGGCATTTAAAATTGTTGTAGACTCTTGAAAATTCACTGTTATTGCTATACATCTTATGAGATGACTGACCAATTTTTATGATTTCAGTTTCAAATGAACAGCTACAGCTGGAATTGGAATACACCCTACTAAAGCCTGATTGTCACAGCTGGTGAATTTCAAAAATGCAATCTGGACGTGAAGACACGTTAGAAGTACGATATGCAATCAAATTGTTTTAAACTTTGAAAAAATGGAATGCTTCAGACTGCTTTTCGACCATCTTGCATGAATCGAGCATGAGTTTTTGAGTGGCATAAGAGACTCAAGGAAGGCAGGGAGTCTGTGAGGTATGATGAGAGATGTGGGAGGTGTAAGGAAGTCAGAACACCAGAGTTGATTGGCCAAATAAAGAATTTCATAGATAAGGACCGTCGTGTGTCTATAGAGACAATAAGTGCACAGTTTGATGTCAGTGTGGGAATTGTACACACAATTATTCGCGAGGAACTGAAGATGCGGAAGATTTGCACGAAGTTTGTCCCAAGGGTGCTCAGAGAAGATCAGAAAGAAAGACGTTGTCATGACGGCAAGGAGATGGTCGAGCTGATCAATTCACATCCCGCAGTTCTTGATACTCTGGTGACCTGCGATGAAAGCTGGATCTACTGCTATGACCCAGAGACCAAGAGACAGAGTTCCCAGTGGAAGCATACTGATTTTCCCAAACCCAAGAAGGCCAGACAGAGCAAATCCACCCACAAACTTTTGATGATCCCTTTTTTTGACAGCACTGGCATGATCTACATGCACTGGGTTCCCACTGAGCAGACAGTCAACAAGGAATACTATGTTGAGGTTTTAAGGGAGTTCAGGAAGAGATTCGGTCGGAAGAGGCCAGCACTCTTCAAATCGGGTCAGTGGCATTTCCACCAGAACAATGCACCAGTCCACAACTCCATCCTTGTCACAGACTATTTGACCAAGATGGGAATCAACACAGTTCCTCATCCTCCCTATAGTCCAGACCTTGCTCCCTGTGACTTTTAGTTATTCCCTAAGCTCAAGGAAAAACTTAGAGGCTGTCGTTATGAGACAATTGAGGAGATGAAAGAGGCTGTGACGAAGGTCATTGACATGCTCACACAAGAGGACTTCGATGGGGCCTTCCAGAAGTTGTTGGAACGGTACAACAAGTGCATTGCAACCGGAGGAGATTACTTCGAAGGGGACTAGAGTTTCATGTGTGTACTATCAATAAAAATGCCCATACGAAAAAAGTCTGGAAACTTATTGAAGGCACCTCGTATGTTACTTTTTTGCCGTATTTAGGTTAGCTTATATATCATTGTCAGGTTTGTCTCGCAATGAAGTAATGGTTAACGAGCCAAATATGAGTGACATGTGTTCAGATCAAATCAGATCAGCCAATACGCTACTCTTTGCTGAATATGTTACACTTTGCTTAATGTTAAACTTTGCTGAATACGTTACACTTTGCTGTAAATGTATTCTTCAACTAACCAACCAATGTAGACGACAGTGTAGACCAAAACTCCCCGACCTATTCAGCCCGAGAGCCACAAAGATTAATTCAGAAGGGCCCTGTGCCGCAACCTTTAAAGGACAGAAGAAAACAGCTAAATTTACAAAGTAAGAATCCTAATATATTAATAAAATATGTGGTTTGCAAACACAAAAAGATATCAAGATTAAGTGAAAACATGCAACTGTCTGATTTGATTTATTTTTTTAATCGTATATCAACCTTTGTGTGCTCACTAATTCCAAAGCCATTCTTTTAGAAGAACAGTAGGGGTACTATTTAACTCATATCAGGAAGGATAAGGGTGTCAATAACTTTCCTAAGGGTAAAGTAAAAAGTTGGCGACCTAAGTCGACGGAGACCCGAAGACCCTCTTTTCAATAGGTACCACACTGAGGTGCAGGGGGAGCGCTAACGCCTGATTGCTCCACTTTACTCTTGATTCTTACCTTATAATGCTGTGTGTTAAGCAAGGCAGCATCAAGAACCATTTTTTTAGTCTTTGGTTTGACTCGACCTGGGATTGAACCCCGGTCTCCTGGACCATTGGTGAACACTCAACTCATTAGGTCAATGGCCCGTAACATACCGAAAATAAACGTTATAACGCTAGTGGTGTTCGAACTCGCTTACAACGATGTCACTCTCAAGCACATTAGCCATTACGCCACAGAGACTCCCTCGCCTATATATAAGACCCTAAAGAGTCAAAATTGATCTGTAAGTTATAGTAAAAAAAGGTGTGTTATCCTATGTACAAGTTGTTGTTGTGTTGTTTAATATCAACTAAGTAGAAACCAATGTTTCTTATAATTCATTTATTAACATCAGTTTACAGATGGCAAGTTATCTGATGCGTTGTATCGCGCGATAGGACTCGTAGTAAAGTGTTTTATAATATCACAACGCAAATTGGTGCGTAAGAAATTAGTTCCCATGGTGCTGTTACATCCCCTTACCAATATAAAGGTGTGGTGGTTATTTGTTCAAGTGCTAATTTTCTCTCAGGTGGCAAGGGTATTTCATAGCCACTTCTAGTGTTGAGAGTTGAGGGTGTCCGACCTCTACAATCTGACGTATAGTTTGTATTGTTTTTACGTATTGGAGTGGACACTAATATGGTTTGTTTGATTATAGCCTGAGGAAGAGAAGGCTAAGGATAGTGACTGTCACTTGCTGGTTAGTAGTGATGCTCTTGAAGTTTTGTTGGTAATGGAATAGTTTTAATTTCATCTTGTGTGCTAAAATAAATCATGTTTTAAGTTTCGGGGTGTTTAATTTTGTTTCTTGGATGATGAGGTGACGTGATTGTTGTAAGTGGATGTTTCTGTCTTTCTTATTTGAATTCTGTTTCAAATCTTGGAAGATCCGTCAAGGATTTCGACAATGTAGAATCTTGGTTCCGCACATTTTCTTAATACCATTGCTGGTTGCCATTTTCCATTGACACTTTATCTTAAGATCAGTAGTGATTGCTCGTTTTCGTTGGATAGTTTCTCAGATGTTGTTGTCATCGAGCCAATTTTACTAAAGTTATCTGGAAACATCTGGATGGATTCTTTACTTTTATTGATTTTAGTTTGGTGTAGTTTAGTTTTATGGCACATCAACCACTTCAGGCTATATAATGCCAACTCTGGTTTATTCTTATATATTAGATATACTTGATTTGTAAAAGTCTTACCCCTCTGCAGAGATGGAGTCAGTATGGAATTCAATTGAACATCAGTCATTTGTTTACACACAGTTAAATGATCAAACAGTTCTATTTCAAACAATTCATTTCTGCATAAGTCTAAATTAAGTGGTTCAAAGTATTGCTATGTATTACTAACAATTCAATTAAACATTAGTCATTTGTTTACACTCAGTTAAATGACAAAACAGTTCTATTTCTAACAATTCAGTTAAGCCTAAGTCATTTGTTTGCACGCAGTTTAAATGTCAAACAGTTCTATTTGACCAATAGATAGGACCCTATCATGTGCTACCACTCCAGGCCAAAGTGGACCTGGGAGTGATGACAATGAAGAGGTGTTGCATATTCTTCAAATCTCCAGCATTACTGGGGCCTCCCTATCAGATTTTTAGTGTTATATATCAGGACACTCGTTTGGGGGGTTCTGACCACTCTGCAGAGACGCAATCATTGTATTTTACAGCCCCAGCCAACGAGGCTATGATTGATTTTTGTTCTCCCAGAAGTTTGTTGAGCCTTTTGGTGGTTTGCGTTTTCATTATGTGAGTTTTTCTTTTTATTGTATGGTGTAGTACTATTAAGTTGTTTTTGTAAAGGTAATCCTAGAAATATTGGTCATTATGCATCCACCATGTAGAATATGTTGGTGTGCATTTTGTTGGATTATGTTTTTTTTCTCTTTACTGTACAGTGTAAAGTAAAGTTAGCAACCGTAGTCGAGGGTGACCCAAAGGCTCCCCTTTCGATAGCTACTACAACTAGGTGTAGGAGAGGGCGCTACTCCTTTCCTTGGACTGCTCCACTTTACCCTTGATCCTTACCTTATAATGCTGAGTGTTAAGCAAGGTAGCATCAAGTACCATTTTTTGAGTCTTTGGTATGACTCGATCAAGGATTGAACCCAGGTCTCCCGGCGAACACTCTAACCATTTGGTCAATGTACAGTGTAGTGTTATTAATTTAAGTTGTTCTTACGAAGGTAGTCCTAGAACTACTGATCCTTGTATTACTACTATGTAAAAAGTACTGTTGTATCAGGCTGAGCTGTTATATTTGCATAGAATGTTGATGCTACCGGAGCATTTTTAGGGTTCCATTGTTTGCCATCAGTCTAGTTTTCTTCAGTTTTGTTTTCCAGTTCACAAAACCGTCAGAATCTAATTTTCTTTTTTCTTTTTTTTAGTGGGGGAACATTCTTCAGAATATAATGACTGTGTGTTTCTAGACACACCCAGTGCATTCCACTTCTGTTCAGTAATACAATGTTTAGGTGGGCGAAGACTTCGTCCCTCTGTTAAGACATGGAGGATATTTGATATTACGAGATGTTAGACTATAGAACTATTCTTCTAGTCTTTGGGTATTGTACACAGTATCAGTCTGGATGGATTGCCTCTTTTCGTATGAGTCCCTTTTGTATCGAGGTTAGTTATGTGACTTTGTGTTGATATGACATTGGCTTCGTTACCATAATCTCAGTCTTTGTTTTACTCTGCTTATCAACCAAACCTACTCTATGGCTAGATTTACCACATGTGCTTCATGTTGACCCAAATGCTGGACATGGTCCACAGCATAGTGAATGGCATTTGCCACAAATTAAAATATTTTTTCTGCTTTCCAGTGATGCTGTGGTGAGCCTATGGCTCGTATAGCAGTATTTGTAGCTTCGTTGGTAGTGTTTTGCATGGATTTAAGTTGTTTTATATGGGCGTTAGATTCTTTGTAAATGTTGCTTAAATGAAGTGTCTCTTCAAGTGTTAGTGTGTTGTCTTTCCTTAGCAGTTCCTTCTGGAAGTCTGCGATTGGGATGCTGATGATAATAACTTCTGTATCTCGCTCATGTTGCTCGGTTTCTAGTACTGAAAACGTTTGTGCCAGTCGTCTGTATCTGTCGGCAAAATCATTCTGTGAATCTCTTGCTTTCTATCTATATGACATTAATATGAGAAAATTCATCATAAAGCTCTCTTTCGGTTCTTGCTGCTCAAGAGATTTACCGAAGATAATGTCAAGCAAGCTTTTTTCTTCCTTTGATAGCATCCAGGAGTTGTATCTTTTCATTCTTTCGTCACCTACTTTTAATTGTATGTTACTCACTCGTTGGTCTACCTTTATCTTATTTACAATAAAATATAATTCCATTCTCGGTTCAAAAAGTTTTAACGTTGTTGCCGGGTTTGATGATGTCCAATCCACAGCAAAAGTGTTCATAGCAGCCATGTTAAATGTGTCCGCATGTACACAGTAAGTAAATAGATAACCTGTCTGTTATCCGTATATATGAGTGGAACGTGTGAGTGAACCTGGGGCTGTTTGCTAGGTATGGATGAGAGAATGGAAGGAAATAGTAATCAGACAGAATAGGAAGTTTGAAGGAACAAGATTGTAAAAGTTATTGAGCTTGAAATGTTACAAGCCCTAATGTTACCAAAAGGATGTTTTTTTCTCTTTAAAAGATGAATTAGTTACCTTGATAAAAGTGACAGTATGCTTTTGGAAAGCAGGTTTGGTTCAGTCTGTAGCTTTAGTTTTTTGCAATACTGACCTGTTGTTGGTCGTTTCATTGACTGTAGATTTAAAACCATTGTTTCGTTAACTTAATACTGGTTTTTGGTTTTGTTTTGGTTTTGTGTTTTGTTTTTTATTTTGTGTATTTTCAACTACTACCATATAGAATTTGATTTTTTGTTTGATATCAATTGAGTAGAAAGCGATGTTTCTTATAATACATTTGTTAACATCAGTTTACAGTCGGTGGGTTATCTGATGCGTTGTATCGCGCGCCAAGACTAGAAGTAAAGTGTTTCATGGTATCACTACGCTAATGAGCAAATACACATCAGTGTGCATAGGAAAGTAGTTCCCATGCTACTGTTATACACTACACTCACAAAAATTTCAGAACGGGAGTCTTACCACCGGATGCAGTGTGGTGTCTTAACCAGGACACATATATATAGAGAGAGTTGCATCATTCATCAATCATCTCGTCATCACGTGACGGAATTAATATTTTGAAATAGTTTATCTTAAATTCTACTGGTCATTTCATCATCATCATCATCATCATCATCATCAAATCGTATGGGCAGTACAGTGTAATCTAACTTTCTCTTGCCATCTATCCCTATCATCCATCGCTCCTGACAGGTTTTCTAGGCTGCATCTTGTGTCCACACAGAGCTTATTTACTTTCTTTGCTATTTTGCCAAAACAGGCACGTCAATGTGCAGTAGTTCATTAGAGAACGACGCTTATGAGTCCGTCTTTGTTTTGCTAGCACATTTCTTAACCTTCTTACTTAGATTTTTTGTGAGATGAGTGGCTAGTGGCTGTATAGCTGCTGTTTTGTAAATTATTGCTCACCACATTTGTCCACGACAGAGGGCAGCATTCTTGTGTTGTTCCCATCAAGCTTTCTCTCTATGTTGATCGCATCAATGTGGTGCATTCATATAGTAGTATAGATACAGCTCTAGCTGGGAAGAAATTCCTTTTATTAGCATTCCCCACATTTGCTAAGCGTATGTTGACATTGTTTCCAGTAGATGAGATGTTGCTGCCGATGTAAGTGAAATAATCCATTAATTTTAAAGGCTTGCCACTGAGAAAGTAAATGGCAGCTTTTTATTTAAGACACGTGTACTCTGTCTTATTTCTAGTCACGTTGAGTCCATTGCCTCAAACTGCTTGCTTTGAGCTATGCACTAGGGATTCTGTTTGTGCTGGTGCATTTGCAAAAAGTGCTCGATCATTTGCATAATCTACATCTGTCATAGTTTCTGCGGGATATCGTCTGATTCTTGCTTTTTTAAAATGTGAAAACATTTTCTTTTATTAGATCTATTGAGGTTTGAAGTACGTAGTCAAGGCAGAGTATAAAAAATATGGTGCTAATGTATTGCAAGATTCCAGCAACCATGTCGAAGAAGTCGATGTCTCCATCAGATGAGCGAACCTTTGCTTTCATGTTTTTATAAAGCAATAACAGTTTCTTTGGAGAAGACCATATGCTTGTTGTATTTGCTCCATCTTTCTTCTGTCTATGGAATTGTTGTGGACCAGTAAAGGGTCCGGAAGAATAACACAACTCGGGTTTGCGTGGAACAAAGTATATCAACGAAGTATAATACAACATATGTACAAAGTGTTAGAAGTCAGTCCAACTGCCAAGTGTTCGCCGGGAATAAGTACATAAGAGTTCATTACCGACCGCAGGTTGGGTACTATAACAGGAATCAAGTGCCTTGAAGAAATCTTTGAACAGTTGTGTTGCCTCGATATTATTTGCTCGTATTATTTCAGTAATTCCATGGATTATCAGAATCTGAGAGGTTGTAGATCGATATTTCTTCGAAAGCTGTTCTGATTTTTCCGAAGAATTTTTTCGATTTCGGGTTGTCTATGATTGAGAAGCAGGGCATTATAAACTTTAAACGCTATTACAGTAAGAGTTATGCTTCAGTATTTCTTAATCATTTCGGGTTCGCCTTTCTTGGGGAAGAGAAGGATGCAACCCTTTTGTTTAGTCCTCTCTTGTGTTTTATTTGCATCATTAGAGAAGTATATCGTCAAATTTTCTTGTCTTCCAAACTTCAGAAGGTATTTCGTCGAGTCCCGCAGATTTTCTTTTTTTAATGTTCTTCAGTGCTGCGTCAAGATCTTCGTTTGTAAAATTATTATTAACCAACAAGATATCAAACTAGAAGTTTGATGTCTAGTTGGTTAGAAATAATTTTTTGATGGGTTTTTCAGTAATTTTAGGAAAGTTTCCATGTGATTCTTAAAATGTTCTTTCCACTTCAGAAATCTTTCTTCTTGGCTGGAAAATTTTGGTTTTTCTATTGATGTGCAGCTTTTGTGTTCACTTCATTTACTGTCGGCCATTCTATTCGTGATTTTCTATCTTCCATCGAATTTCTAATTCTATCGATTTTACCTCTAATGTACTCTAATTGTTCTTTTTCGAATGTGTTGGCTAGATCTCTCTGGGCTTTCTAAAGTTTCTGTACGTTGGCATTTTGGGTTTTTTTTAACTGAATAAGGATGCTTTTTTTAGATATATTTTTTCAAAACTAAAAGTAACTCCTATGGAAATCTGCATTTTTGTCTTGGCTTCGTTAGTTTGCACTATGCTGCTGCTATAAAGTAGGCAGTAACAAAGTTTTCATATTCGCCATTCAGTGTATGTTTTTCAGATATCTCCTCAAGAGTATCGAATTTGTTTCTTACATTTAC
The DNA here is from genome assembly GCA_963585895.1 of Sepioteuthis lessoniana. Taxonomy (NCBI): domain Eukaryota; kingdom Metazoa; phylum Mollusca; class Cephalopoda; order Myopsida; family Loliginidae; genus Sepioteuthis; species Sepioteuthis lessoniana. The sequence goes on from OY757921.1 coordinate 64,337,108, forward strand.
TTATATTTATTGCTTATATCACTATTGGCAAGTAAGAACCAGACATAACACGTGGGTTGACAGTTTGTTTCTTATTTATTTATTAGACTCATTGTTATCTTTGGTGCAATGTTTTTGTAATCGATAGATACTCCTTCAAAAGAGGAGTTTGTCCTACAGTTCAGTGCACTATCTATCTACTTCTTATTTACAAGTATATAATCTAGCTGAATTTTACCGTTGAGTAGATGTATGACTATATTTTTTCTCTCCTTTTATGGAATTTAGTGTTAAAGCATGAAAGACTGTTCTCCAGTGACAAATCTGCTAGATTCATAGGTTACATAAACACCCGCAAAATAAATGACGTGTGTGCAATTAGAGTATTGTTTGTTGTCGTGGGAAGCCAGTTAAAGTCGTCATTGGATAAGTTACGAAGATTAAAATCTTTTACTGTCGGCGTTGCTGGTCTGGAGGTCATCTTGTGTCCGGCATTAATACAGCCTCGTGACCATCTGTCTCTGCTCTCGGCTAAGAAGCAAAGCAAAGCAATCAGACAGAAGGCACGAAAAGCAACCAGACAGAACATTGCGATCAAATGATCAGAGAACCAAGAATATATCGCTTCAGGCGACTGTTTTCAAGTCTTCGCCACCGTCTTCAACAGTATCAGCATTGAATGGAATATTGTGAAGCATGCAAATACGCAACTCCGGTTCGCAAAGAAACCGTTCAGCGGTTTACACACAGACACGCAGTTCGGCTCACAGACACTCATTTGTATATTAGACAGTGATGTCTGACCACAGAAACCAATGAGAATTTTATACAAAATCGAAAACGAACTGAAAGCAGAGCGTAACATCTGGTCTATTGTTTCTCTCTCTCTCTCTCTCTCTCTCTCTCTCTCTCTCTCACACACACACACACACACACACACTTTCTGTCTATGTCTCTCTCTCACTCTCTCCCTTATGTTCTTCTCCTTCTCACGTTCTCAACTTTTCTGTTTCACTCTCTCTCTCTGTCTCTGTCTCTGTCTCTGTCTCTCTCTCTCTCTCTCTCTCTCTCTCTTTACTTTAATCTTATGATGTACTTTATCTCACTCTCTCTACCTCTCTCTTTCTCTCCTTTATGTTCTTCTCAGTCTCACGTTCTCGACTTCTCTCTCTCTCTTATGTACTCTGTCTCACGTCCTCTAAGTTTCTTTTCCTCTCTCTCTCTCTCTCTCTCTCTCTCTCTCTCTCTCTCTTATTTTCTGTCTGGCTGGCAGTTTCTCTCTCTCTCTCTCTCTCTCTCTCTCTCTCTTTATATATATATATATATATAGCACTGTCGATAGATAATAACAAATTTAGACACATGAAAAAAAGATGTTAGACTAAAGGATAAGAAGTTCATTTTCTTCAAAACCAAATACATCAGAATTGTATTATCTTTAGTCGAACATTATATATTCAAAACGTATAAGTTATCATTATTTAGCAAATTCACTGTATTAACACCCTATAACCAAATATATAAATATGTCGAAGGACAAAAATAAGAACACCTCTCAAGGAATTTTATTTTTTGTTTATGGAGGAATTAAATTTTTTTTTCTGTGCAGTAGAGTTTGGTGATAGATAATGCGAAATAATAGCCGTTTTGATGGTAAAATGAAATAGCAACATCTTTGTTTTAGAAGAAAAAAAAATTATAAAAAGGAGAGTTGTACTTTTTTATCGGCGCAGTAGTTCATAAACAATTAATAGCAATTGTTATAAAAGCATTCTGAATCTTTTAGGGAAAACTTTTATGGTATTACGATCAAGTTAAGTTAAGTAGGGATGAGCCTTTTCCCTTCTGAAATGGGTGACGAGGATCTGCGAATGCTGTAAATAATCTGAGTTTTGTGAACTAGACGATATACACATATATGAAAAAAATATTCAGAGGATATGTTTTCATATATGATTATATTCCAATGTAGTTTTTTTTTTTTTTTCAAAACAATCTTCTGGACGATTAACAGCGGATGTTAGTTCCTTCATTTGAAAAATATTTTCAAATGAAAAAAATAACCTCATTAATTGTATTCACTCTCTTTGAAATTGAACGCTATTAACAGTAATAAAACGCTAAGAATTTTTTTCAATTTTTCGTTTCATATTTTCATTTAAAAATATCTTTCGTATGAAACATTTAATATCTGCCATTAATACCTCTAGCCGAAACAAAAAATAATTTACCGCTAGATATAAAAACCTCATCATTCGTCCCAACCGTTGAGATTTGTTTTTGTCAGAATATAGAAAAAATTTATCCCTGACGAAAAAAAGATCTTTCGCCATGGTTCGTCTCTATCATTTTTGATTACTTCGTTCATTACGTGTCATTGTCAAGTGGATCGTGAGGAAATGTTTGTTCGTGCGTCGATTGAATCACCTTGAATCGATGCCCAATAAAGACAGAGTTGTCCTCAGAATTCTGATTACCACGGGTTGATGTATACAAGTCTCGTTCTGGATGAACACACTGGGCATGCGCAAAACATTCAAATAAAGAAATGGGGAATTTGAAAAAATATATTCTGTAGAAGTCTCGGCACCTGCGTTTCAATTGGAGTTTGTACTTTGAATTCGACCTGATGGAAATTACTTATATATTTCTTTAGCTTTTGTTTTATTTGACCTCTGACATTAAACTTTAAATTTGGACTTTCTTTAGGCGTTCTTTCTTTCGTTAGTTTTTTTCTTTTGTTCTTTCTCTTTTATTCTTTTAGTCGTTTATTTCGTTCGTTTCTTTCATTTGCTCCTTCTTTCTTATATTTTTTCTTTCCTTTTCTCTTTATTTCGTTCATTTTGTTCGTTTTGAGTTTTTTATTCGTTCTTTCTTTCATTCACACTTTCTTTCACTCCTTCATTCTCACTTTTACTTTTTATTTCTTCGTTTTCCCATCAACTTTTATTTCCTTCACTCGTTACTGATATTATACTTACTTTGAAAATATATTTTAGAACTTATCTACGTCTTTGCGATTCTTACATGGCAGCCTGGAATCATGAAATGAACCTCTAATACTTCCCGATAGATGACGAACATTTTAAGAGTTCAAATCGTCCTCTGGATCCCATAAAAATACATACTGAATTGCGTAAATCAACATCAAACCGTTTGGCTGTCGACAGAAAACCAGCAAATCCACTATTACTTATCAATTCAAAAATGCTTTTATTATTTTTAAAAAATGCATTAGAAAATGATTTTTCTAAAATAAAAATTCTCTTCAATTGATTTTGCTATAAAAATACATTAGAAAAGATTCTACTATAAAAATGCACGTCAATTGATTTTACTATAAAAATGCATTAGAAAAGATTTTTACTATAAAAATGCACTTCAATTGATTTTACTATAAAAATGCATTAGAAAAGATTTTTACTATAAAAATGCACGTCAATTGATTTTACTATAAAAAGCCCATTAGACTGATTTTACAATAAAATGCAAACCAGATTTATTAACTGTATATTAAACAGTTTGTCCATAGAGTACAAACAAAATCTATACAATTACCAGTATAGAATTATTAGTATGTGCGAAATTTTCATAATCCTTCCTTTGCGAGGAAAGTTCCGATAGCGTAGTGACTAACGTGCTTGACTGAGACATCATAGTAAGCGAGTTCGAACTCCAGTCGGACCATTGCATTCACTTTCAGACAAATATCTTTGGGAAAGGTATGAACCTGTTTTTCTCCCATGCTATGAGTTATAAAGTCCAATTACTGTTCCTCTACAAGGACGTTTTTGGTACTAAATAGCCCACGAAGTTTGATATGCTATTAAAAAACAAAAAAGAAACCTAACAATATCACAGGATTCAAAAAGAGTTAATTTACATAATTATACAGGCGCTTCTTCGCGATTTTAGGCAATATTTTGAGGTTTTCGTAAATTTAACTTTAACGGGCAAAATAAATGCTACAGTATCCTCTTAAGAATCAAGAGAAAAATATCATTGCTAAAATTAAGATGGAAACAGGTCAGAAATGAAGATGGAAAGCCAATAACTATCGATTAGGCATGTTAATGGAATTTCTTTGGTAGTATTAGGTTTGTTTTTTGAAAATTCCTTCTTTGTTTTTGTAAACCGAATTATAATTTTATTTGGCTTTTCATTTCAGGTTTATTGGCATTTGAATGACACGAGCCTTTTTTTAGGATTGTCTTCTCTGTGTTCTTTTACAAATTCTAAAGCTCAGACGAGTGTTTCGAATTGACTGAATTTAAAAGAAAAAGGAATTAAAAGAGGTAAAATTGCTGTTGCTGCATTGAGGGAAAAAAGCAAAGAAAAAGTTGAAGGAAATACTTTATTACCAGTGCGCATATTTACGACTGCGCCTGAGCATGCGCACACAGATAATACCAGAAGTTAACAAAAAACGAGAAACAGAATAATAAGTCAATATCGATCTATCTCTCCCGCTCTTTTTCTTTCTTTCTTTCTTTCTTTCCATATTAGTTTGCTCATATCTATCTATCGATCTATCTATCTATATATTTACATATATATATATATATATATAAGTGTGTGTGTGTGTGTGTGTATGTGCGTGTGTGTAGTAAAAATTATTTATAAGGAATTTGCGTAGCAAAATAATTTCCAATAAATTTTAAAGTAACATAATTTTCAATGCATTTTTATAGTGAAATAATTTCTGATGCATTTCTATAGTAAAATCACTACCAGTGTACTTTTATTGTAAAAATCATTTCTGATACATTCTTATAGCAAAAAAAAAAATCATTTCCAAAGAATCTTTTTGTAAAAATCATTTCCAGTGCATTTTATAGTAAAAATTATTTCCAATGCATTTTTTATTAAAATAATTTAGAATGCATTTTTATGGTAAAATAATTTTGCATACGTTTCCATAGTAAAAATCATTTGCGATGCATTGCTATAGGAAAAATTATTTCCAGTGTATTTTTGTTGTAAGAATTATTTCCATTGCATTTTATAATAAAAATTATTTCCAATACAGTGCTATGGGGGAAATTATTTCCAATGCATTCTTTTAATAAAAATTATTTGCAATGAATTTCTTTTGTAAAAATCATTTGCAATGCATTGTTACAAGGAAAATAATTTTCAATGCATTTTTATAGCAAGAATTATTTCCTATGCATTTTTATAGTGAAAATTATTTTCGATATAATTTTATATTAAAAATCATTTGCAATGCATTGCTGGCCTAGGGGTTAGAGTGTTCGCCAATGGCCCGGGAGACCTGGGTTCAATCCCAGGTCGAGTCATACCAAAGACTCAAAAAATGGTACTTGATGCCTCCTTGCTTAACACTCAGCATTATAAGGTACGGATCAAGGGTAAAGTAGAGCAATCCAGGGAAGGAGTAGCGCCCTCCCCTACACATTGGTGAAGTAGCTATCGAAAAGGGAGCCTTCGGGTTACCTTCGACTATGGTCGCCAACTTTACTTTTTTATTTCCTATGCATTCTTATAGTAAAAATCATTTTAAATGAATAGTATCCGACAACTGAAGACTGGATGATGATAAAGCATCAAAACCCTTTCCTAAACCCAAACTACATCAATATGTGGAGTAGAGAAGATGGTTTGGTTGTGGAAAATTATGACGTTGATTACTGGCTTTTCTTTTCCCCATTCAATTGTAATCTTTTTGTTTGTTGAAGTTGCAAAGGAATTAAGGACGGAAAGAAAAGAGACAGGGATACTTTTAAATCAAATTTTTATTTTAAAGGTTTGCACCTATTCAGCGGAGTGGAATGTTCTCGAGCCAGGAAAAGCTGTCTACTCCGTAGAGTGGTATAATGAGATCTGAGGAAGCGTTTCTTTTTGGCGCCAGGAAAGCCATCTTTTCAGACATGCACAAATTGCGCTTCTTGTCAGAGACCTCCCGGGAAATTATTATTTTTTGATTTGTTTATTTTATTTCGAGTTTATTTTATTTTTATTTTTTCATGTTTTTGGGGTTTTTTTTAATTTCTAATTCAATCCCCAGAAAGAGATAGGTGTGGTCACAGTTTTGTGATTAGCAAGTGGAATGATTTACTTCAAATTCTTAGACCCAACCAAAATAATCTCCGAGGTAAAGTGTTGGCGGAAAAACAACAAAAGTACTGCAACATTTACAACCAACATTAGTAAATAAAAAAGACCATTTTTTCCCACCATATTGAATTACATTGAAATACATTGATTGTATTCCCCTGCAGTTGGTAATACACATTCGTTAAAGATGTCCTTAGTATGCATATTTACCAACCCCTCCGCTCGGGCGGGATGACACAAGGCCACTTTTTAAGCGGGGTTTAACAGGTTTGAATTAAGAGTTTTCCTTCTCCTAGACTAGTTGCCTTACCAAGGCTGGGGAACTCAGTCTGCCCTACTATTTACCCATAGCTGGAGGGAGGATAATTGGATTCATACTTTTTCCAAGGGTATTAGTGCTATGTGAAATGCAATTAGCCTGGTCCAGGATTTGAACTTGTGTCACCGTGTCCATTTCCTACGACGATAACCATTACACCACGGGATGTAAGGATGTCCTTAGTATGACTATAAATTGTATCTGGTAGTGAAGTTCCAGTTCAGGTGAATGTGAAGTATTACTTCATTGCTATTACTCCCAGGTCTACTCAAACCCAGAGTGGTCCTACATTTTCAATTTTCGAAAGGAATACTTGAAACTATTTGATTGTGCGCTAGCAAATGATTATTATTAAATAAAAACAGTTACTTTAAGCCATATAATTGTGAATAAATTATTAGTATTTAATTGGAATGTTTGAAACAATATGCCTGCCTGCAAATTATTTGTATTAGATAAGAATACTTGATCTCATATTACTATATGCAAAGAAATTATTGACAAATTTGAAAAAGTGAAATTTTTTTAATGCAGTAGAGCATTGAAAATGTTCTTATTATTACAACCCAACATTTACAAATGAATAGCATTTTTACAATAAATAACCCATTAGAGATTATATGCCGTTAAACAAATAAGACAAACCAATTCTTCTTAATGACATCACCGGAAAGCATCTCTCACAAAAAGACAAGTACAAAAGTAACAAACTGGTCTACGAATCTTTATCTTGCCCAGCTTACCCACCAAACCTTTTTTCAACTGACTACGACTTCTTCAAGCATTCTGATAACTTCCTGCCAAGGAAGGTATTCAACAGCAAAGCAGAAACTCAAAAAGTTCCAGAACTCCAGAATTCTATTCCACCGGAATAGATAAACTAGCTTATTGTTGGCAACAATGCGTATATTCTAATAAGACAACACTACCATCAGGTAAAGAGAAGGCTGTGGTCAGCGAGTGGAATCATTTACGACAAATTATCGAACCCTGGCGAATCTTTGCAACGTTTACATTCAACAATAGTAAATAAAAAAGACCAATTCTTCTTGCCCTGTAGTGGCTAAATAACCCTGCTTATAGTGGCTTATCTTTGAATATAATAATTTGTTGGTTTCGAGTGGGAAATAGAGCAACATTACGCAAGAAGAACCAAATTTTATTATTATTGAGATAAGGAAGTAAAGAGAACACACACACACACGCACGCATATATATATATATATATATATATATATATATTGGAGTTATGGTAATCTTACATTGGCTGTTTTTTGTTTTCCTCGTCAATAGACGCCCCCCCTTAGAGATGAGTAGCAGTTGTTTCCTGACTGAACAATTTGACCTCACTTTTGACCAGCGACTTTTTCCGCTCAGCATCTGGTGAAGCTCACCCTTCACCCAGCTTTGGACCCATCCTCCTTGCTTTACATCCAACATGGTGCTTCCCATGGCTTCCAGCGAAAAGAAATCTGAAGTTATTAGACAAGTTCACGTACCTCAGCAGCAGTGTCTCATCAACAGAAAAGGATGTTAATATACTCCTTGCAAAAGTGTGGACTGCTATCGATAGGTTATCGATATGAAAGTCTAATCTATCAGAGAAAATAAAACAGGATTTCTTCCAAGTTGTGGCTCTTTCAGTACTATTGTATGGATGCACCACTTAGACGCTAACAAAACGCGTACAGAAAAAGCTAGATGGGAACCACACAAAAATGCTACAAGCTATCTTGAACAAAACCTGGAAGCACCAACCACGAAACAACAGCTGCATGGCCACTTCCCCTCCCCCAACACACACACACACACCCATGTCAAAAACCATCCAAGTAAGACGAAAAATACATGCGGGACACTGCTGGATAGGCAAGGACAAACATATGAATGACGTTCTTCTATGGACCCCAACACATGGACGTGCTAGAGTTGGCCAAGCAGCAAGAGTTTATTTCCTCAATTCAGTGCGGACACAGGATATCGTTTGGAAGACCTGCCGAGAGTGATGGACGATAGGGACGGATAGAGAGAGAAAGTCAGGAAAATTCGTGCTGTCAGCGTGACTTGGTGGTAATGATGATGATTTTATATATATTTCCAACATTTTCATTATATATATATATATATATATATATAACATTTTTATTATATATATATATATATATATATATATATATATATATAAGGAAAATGTTTTATACACATATATATATATATATATATATATATATATATATATATATATAATATTTCCGACATATATATATATACTTAAGGAAAATGTTTTATACATTTCAACGCGAAAATTTTATTTTAGGCTAAGGTGTATTGCTTTAAAGTTAGTTAAAAAAACAATTAGTTTTTACACCAACCTAATATTGATACAAATGGTTCGCGTGAGAAATTTGGATCTTCTTAAAAGTGTTGTATCTACTACAATAACTTGATACAAATTGTATGAAGTCGAAAAAATCTGTCGAGAAACAATAGATATATATGATTAAATTTGTGACAATGGGGTTGCAGTAAAGATGGTAAGGGTATGAATTTCTTTCAAAAGATTTTAAAGTATTTTTGTCACTTTTTATTGATATAGTGGTAGATAGTTGAAAATAATAGCAGAGTTGTTGAATCGGTAAACTTTCCCGGCAGAACTTCCTGTCGTATATCTACAATGTAAGTAAGCTTGAAGCAGCAACGCATTTCTTTCTTTCAAGGGAATTTTTTTTTTTATTTTAATAAAATTAGGAGACCTTCGAGGCTAAACAGTAGACGTTTCACCTTTTGAATAATTGTGAGAATTGGATTAGTGCGATGTTGAGACAGTCGGTATCTTTTGTGTTACAAAACAAAAGTCGTACCAGCGGAAGAAGAACTGCGGATGTGAGATCGATAGAGCAAGGAGAGATAGAAGTGAAAAATGACGGATGAAGAAAAGAACACAAGGAAGGAAGGAAGGAAGGAAGGAAGGAAGAGAAAAAAGCAAAATTAGTGAAAGAGGGGAAACGGGCGAAAGATGAAGAATGTACAGATCAGTCTTGATAAAGAGAAAAAAGTTGAAGGGGAAAATAAATTTAAAAAGGTAATAAATTAATCTGATGCGTAAGAAAGTGATATGTATATATATACATACACACATGCACACACGAACATATATATATATATATATATATTACTTTTTATGCACATCAAATTAATTTATTGCACACGCAAACATACACACACATACACACACATACATATATATTACTTTTTGTGCACATCAGATTAATTTATCACACACTCACTTACACGCGTATACACACACACACTCACAGACACACATATATACATTACTTTTTATACACATCAGATAAATTTATTACACACACACATACATACATACCTATATATATATACATGTTACTTTTTGTGCATATCAGATTAATTTATTACACTCACATACACACATACACACACACACACACACACACACACACACATATATATATATATATATATAAATATATATATATATATATATATATATATATCACTTTAATGCACAACAATACATCTATTGCACACACATACACATACACACACACATATATATGTATATATATTACTTTTTATACACATCAGATTAATTCATTTCATACACACACATACACACACATGTATATATATATATATATATATATATATATATATATATATATTACTTTTTATGCACATTGCCCAGTCGGCTGGGCTGTAGAATACACCGACTGCACCTCTGCAGAGGGGTAAGACCCCTCCAACGAGTGTCTTGAATATGACACAAAACAATCTGATGGTCAGGTTCCAGTAATGTCGGAGCTTTGGGGAATGCGGAGTACCCCTTTATTGCCATTGCTTCAAGGTCCACTCTGGCCCGGAGTGGTAGCACCTGATAAGGTTCCAATCTATGGGTTAAATAGAACTCAACCATTCTTCCTTTACAATACTGATTTTTGCATTTAAACAGCATATTTATGCTAAATTGAATTGTTTAGAATAGAACTGTTTTGACATTTAAACTGCATTCTTATGCTAAACTGAATTATCTGAAATAAAACTGTTTGACATTTAACTCTGTGCATTGCCCAGCCGGTTGGGGCTGTAGAATACACTGACTGCACCTCTGCAGTGGTCTAAGATCCCCCAATGAGTGCCCTAGATATGACACTAAACAATCTGATCGTGAGGTTCCAGTAATGCTGAGGCTTTGGGAAATACGGAGCACCCCTTCATTGCCATTGCCCCCAGGTCCACTCTGGCCCGGAGTGGTAGCACCTGATAGGGTCCTATCTATGGATTAAATAGAACTAACGGCATACTTATGCAAAGCTAAATTGTTTGAATAGCTTGAAATAGAAATGTTTTTGACAATTAAACAGTACTTACATTTAAACTGCGTGCTTATGCTAAACTGAAACAGTACTTACATTTAACCTGCGTGCTTATGTTAAACGGAATCATTTGAAATAGAACTGTTTTTTGACATTGAAACTGTATTTACACTAAACTGAATTGTTTAACATAGAACTGTTTTGACATTTAATTGTATGTAAACAAAATCTGTACCTATACTAAACTGAATTAGCTGAATTAGAACTGCCTGACTAAACTGAATAGCTTCAAATAGAAATGTTTTTCACAATTAAACTGTACTTATATTTAAACTGCGTGTTTATGCTAAACTGAATTGTTTGAAATTGAACTGTTCTTGACATTGATACTGTACTTACACTAGACTGAATTGTTATATATAGAACTGTTTTGAAATTTTACTACGTAAACAAAATCTGTACTTACGCTAAACTGAATTAGCTGAATTAGAACTGTTTGAATAAACTGAATAGTTTAAAATATAAATGTTTTTGACAAGTAAACTGTGTACTCATGCTAAACTGAATTGTTTGAAATAGAACTGATTATTCCCATAAAAATGGATTTGGCGTTAAATAACCTGCAAAGGTTGATATGCCATGAAACCCAACCAACCAACCTTTTTATGCACATCAGATTAATTCATTACACACACACACACACACACACACACACACACATATATATATATATATATATATATATATTCATTTAGAGTGGAGCATGGCGTAACGGTTATTGTTTAGGAAATAGAATCAGTGACGTAATTTCCACTTTCCCGCTGATGCCCTTGGAAAAAGCATCAATCCAGTGATGCATAAATAGACAAGCAGACTGAGATCTTTCACCTTGGTACGGCAACCAATCTAGGAGAAGGGATTCTTTGAATTTAAACCAGTTCATATATATTCAACCGACGCTGAATTCAAACTTTCTCAGAAATTAACATTTTGTGGAATCTTGTGTGTGGGTGAAAACTGAATACGTACCGTGACAGTACAGCCGCCCTTGCCAAACACGGGGTTGATTCCGCTTCTAGTCCGCTGACCGATTCGTTATCTGCTCACGTTGTGTCTTTCAGGTCCAGACAACAGATCAATCGCAAGTTGGAGTCACCGGTCAGAGGATAAACGAATGAGACCGCACATTAAGATAGTAAAAAAAAAAGTCAATACCAAAAAAAACAGAGAACAAAACACGGCTTGCAAAAATAAAAATATTTTACCCATCCAGGAGGTGGCAAGTTTTAGTCAGAGACCGGTTAATGAATTAACAGTTCGTCAATTCTTCATATAAGTTTTAGGCTTTTCTACTCTTACTGTCGATAGTCTGGCGCAAGACAATCCTAAATGGCAGTTATGTTTGCTTTTATCTTTGGTACTACTTCACAAGTGCTTATTACGTTAAGCTTCTTTGATTTTTCACTGCGTCATATTATTGTCGGCTTTCTTCACTTTCTGTACTCAGTGCCGTCAGGTACAAGGTCAAAGATGTAGAATCTAGTAGTCGTCTTTTTCTACTGACGTGCTAATTCGGGCTTTTCTCTGTTTGTCAGCAATTGTCGTATTTTCTCAATTCATTTCGTTTTTTATACACCCAGGTTAGTCCGGTTGAAGGTCGGGTCCCAGAGCGAAGGGGGGCTTCAACTTGCGTTCTCTCCGCGAGACTCTCTCTTCTTATCATGTTCGCTTAATTCACTTTACGTTTTCTATAACCAGGGCAGTCTAGTAAAAGTCCCTCTTGATTACTCCTCGCTTCTTTACCTCCATGAGTCTGGCACAAGGGCATCTCTCATCCGCTCCATGCTGGTCTTTAAAGTATCATATTATCTTAATTTCTATTCACTTTTTATCTCCGCTGATCTGCCACAAGGTTACTTCAAGGCATCGCATTATTTCAGGCTTCACGTAGCTTTTCTACGTTCACCTCCAAACAACATGTAATATGATTTTTCTTTGCCTCTCTACTCTGAGTAGTCTGACCCAAGGTCAAAGCTCAGAATACGTGAAATCTAGTAGCTGCCTCTTGCTCGTCTTCCGCCGGTCTGCCTCTGTATGCAATGGGTAAAAAAAACTCTGTCATTTTATGTGTATCTTCAATTGAGGGGTGGTACGGGAAAACCAAAAAATATCAAATTTTTCTTAATTTGGATTTCAATTATTTTCTGCTGACGCGTATTGGGGGGGGCTTGTTTAAAGAAAATAAATTCCATATTCGAAGTTTAGGAAATAGGTTATCCAATTTTTGATCAGTTGCTTTTGATGATTGACAGTCGGGGCTTTTGCTATGGATTCAGCTCCTTCACCCTAAACATCCCGGAACACAGCGAGCTGTCAAAATAATTTATCTAACTTCTGATGGCTTTAGTTGAAACAATAGAATTACATTTGCTTTTCTTTTTTCCCCATAGCAATTAGTTTTTATCAAATTCCTTTCTCATCAAAATAGCAATTTTTATCAACTCTTTATTTCAAAATTCCATTATGCTATCACACATTTGTAATGTATTACTCTAATCTTCCAAAATCTAAATCGGTTTCTTTTTCCTCTGATTGATAGTTTCTATGATCGGTCTCTGACCCTCTATAGGGTTACATTACTCCCTTTTATTTTCTTGTCATTTATTACTAAATGACACGCCTAAAAACCCTCTTCTTTTTTTTTCTTTTTCCCTTTTTTTTTAAAGAAAGTCTGCTCAAGCAAAAGAAAATCTGATTCCAGTAAACATACAATAGAATCTACAATTCTGTAGAACAACAAAAAGTCTTTCTCTTCTTTTGTAGAAGGATATAATATATTTGACTACATGGGGATCGTAATGTCCCTTACAGATTAACTGTTAAGTCATATTATGCAAAAAGAACATGAATTTTTTAACCTTCAAATGGAAGTTTTCACACATTTGGGATTCGAAACACCCCTTACCTATAAATGTAATCAAGAGTAAAATCTGTTCTTTCTTTTTATTTTCTCCTTGGGATGCTTCTCTTGAGAAAGAGGCCTCTCTTTTCATAAAGTCCAATTTATTAAGATTCAACAGGCTTCGATGAGGTATTCTCAATGAATCCTTCCGTATCTCTGCACCTACAACTGCAGGAACATTTTGTTCAATTAGTAACTTTTTATACGTCTCTTCAGCCCCCATAGAGCTTATATTACAACTACTATAACAATTATTTCTCCAAGCATACCGAACCAACTTATAGTTTCTGGGTTATTTTTGCATATCACATTCGTTTCTTTTATGGCATTTTATCTTTCTTTCGATTGTTCGAAGTTATTCTTCTCCAAATGTTTTAGTAAATCAGGCTTAGTTTTTAAGGTTACTTTGGGAAATTTCTTGATTATAGGTTCCTATAATTCTGCCCAATTACTTGAATTTCTCTCAAACATCTTTACAAATGATTTCTTCTATTCCTCGATAGCCAACCTATTAAAATGGATTTCCCCTTCATCTTCAATCTCACTTTCTGTTTCAATATCTTCTGGTCCTGCAACAATTAGCCTCCTCTTCTTTCTCTCTTTCCCTTTTGGGTTGGGGTTTTGCCAACCATTCACTTTGGCTAATTTCAATTCATTAGCATGCGCCCTCTTAACTCGACCCGACATTTGGTCCCAAATTACAAATTTTACTGGTCCTGTCTGTTCCACTATTCTAAAATAAGTTTCCACTCTCCGATCTAATTTTCCTTCTCTTGGGTGTATCTTGTAAAATACTAGATCCCTCACACCCAACTTTCTTCTTTCCCATTATTTACTCTTTCAGTACTTTTCTTTTAGACACGCCTAATTCTATTCCTTGCCTGGGTAAATATTTGATGCTGCTTCTCTAAAAAAGTTTTTTGTGATCCTCGCCTCCCACCATATATTTCCTTCTAGATCTCAGCAGATTATTTATTGGCAAGACTACATCACGTCCAAAGATGTAATATGGGGAGGATTTGGACGTCTGCGTCAAATATACATCCCAATTCTCCCTATCGCTCTCTATTAATTTCGCCTATATGTCACCGAGGGTTCTATGGAATCTTTCTACATAACTCTGAGGGTGTTACGGGGAAGAAGTTAAATGTTGTATTCTTTGTTCCTCAAGGGTTTCTCTCATGATCTCATTCAGGTTTTCTGGTCCATTATCTATGACCAGTCACACAGGTGTCTCATACCTAGGGAACACCTCTTAAAATCAAATTCGCCGCCGTTTGGGTCTTTTTATCGGGAATCGCATACGCATAAGGCCAGTTAACTAACCAATCCACAAAACTCAATATATATTTGTTTCCTTTCAGAGATTCTCCATATGGACCTAAAATATCCATACTCACTTTTTGAAAGCGGTAATATTGGATATCAGTTTCCATCTGGTGGGTAGCTCCTTCAGCCCTGCTCTGTTTATAGCACACAAAACAGCTATTTACGTATTCTAATACATCTTTATCTAGCCCGGGCCAAAAATAACTCTAACATATCAGCTCGTAAGTTTTATCAACTCCCATGAGTCCTAATTTTCCATGGCACTGTGCCAGTATCACTGCTCGCAGCATTCTGGGTACAATCAACTTAAGTTCCATCTCCTCTTCATCTTGGGACATAATACAGTCTGTCTTCCTGGATTAGATATCTGGCGATCTCACCAGCCTCTACCTTTTTCTCATCTGGGCCTATAGAATACACCAACTGCACCTCTGCAGAGGAGTAAGACACCTCCCAACGAGTGCCCTGGGGCTTCAGTAAAGCTGGAGCTTTGGAGAATGCGGAGTACCCTTTCATTGCCATAGCTCCCAGGCCCACTCTGGCCCGGATTGGTAGCACCTGATAGGGTCCTATGTATGGATCAAATAAAACTAAATTGCGCACTTATGCTAAACTGAATTGCTTGAAATAGAGGTGTTTTAACATTTAAACTCCGTACTTATGCTAAACTGAATTGTTTGAAATGGAATAGTTTTTGACATTGAAACTGTACTTACGCTTAACTGAATTGTTTGAAATAGAACTGTTTTGATAAAAACTATAATTATACGAAACTGAATTGTTTGAATTAGAACTGTTTGACTAAAGTGAATAGCTTGAAATAGAAATGTTTTTGACAATAAAACTGTGTACTTAATCTAAACTGAATTGTTTGAATTAGAACTGTTTATTTGTATAAAAATAGATTTGGCATTAAATAACCTACAAAGGTTGATGTGCCATAAACCCAAACAAACTTTTTTCTTGACGTAGCAAGTTCGCTATCTTTCTGATTTTCACCTATCTAGGTACTTTAAGGGGGTCACCTATAACCTCTGCATCTTCTTCCTCTTCACTATCCCACACAGGACGGTCCTCTAACTTATATGATTTTATCACCTGAACCTGGTAATCCCTATCATCAACTCCTGGTTCTAACTCAATTGATTCTGCCTCTAACTGCTTTGGGATTCTCGACAAGAGGTCCGTACAGGTATTACCGTACCTTTTACCAGTCATTTTTTAAACATTTATCTGAAGTGGCCAACTAACCTTGCTTAGGTTTACTTGACTTTGGGTATAAAAATATATCATTTAAACAAATAATTTATTTCTAATCGCTTAGTTTTGAGAATGAAAAACAAAACAGGCACATTACACAAAAAGAAGCAAATTTTATTTCCATTGACATAACAAAGCATTTATTCGAACAGGTTTCGTTCTGGTGGCTGTTAAATTTCTAGAATATGTATTTTTAATCGAATAAGTTTATTTAAAGAGATTGTTTTCTATTCTACAAAATTTTTTACAGATAATCCATCAAGAAGAGTAAAAAGGCGAACTCCTAGTGAAAGTGTTGTTAATTTGCATTCCCCTCTTTTCAGAATTCTTTATGGCCTCTGTAGTCTTGGACTTTCGGAACCAATTTATTGTGTATGTTGTTAGTGTCTATGTGGTGCACCCATACAGTAGTGTTAACGCTGTCACAGATTGGAAGAAATCCCGTTTTATTTTATTAGATAGATTAGATTTTTATACGTGACTAATAAAATGTCAACTACTACTTGAAGAACCTGTATTCGACTGGTAAGAGCTCAAGACCTGAATCTCAGACCGGCTAGACAACTAAAAACAAAAACTCCAATTTCATTTTCAAAACAACGTTCAACAAAGTCAATATTTGTTGTCAAATTAAAATTCAAGCAGAACGATAATAAGACTTAAATTCATATTAAAAAAAAGGGTTGTCAATTTTTTACATTATTCTATAGGACTAATATTCTTACATTTGGATTCGTTTGATTGGGTTTTATGGTACATCAATCATTGTAGGTTATTTTATGCCAAATCCTTTATATATATATGTACTAAATATATAATATTTGTAAACATCGTGTTGACTGCATTTTTAAACGAGCCAAAGCTCATCCTTTTGCACACAGTTGAGTGGTTCCAAGTATTGCTATGTATCACTAACAGCCAAGTATTGCTCGGTATAACTAACAATTCAGTTAAACATCTGTCATTTGTTTACACACAGTCAAATAGTCAAACAGTTGTAATTCAAACAATTCAGTTTAGCATAAGTCATTTGTTTACACTCAGTTTAAATGTCAAACAGTTCCATTTGACTTATAGATAGGACCCGAGCAGACGCAACCACTCCGGGCCAAAGTGTATCTGGGAGCAATGGCAATAAAAGCGTACTCCACATTCACCAAAGTTCCAGCATTACTAGAGCCTCATCATCAGATTGGTTAGTGTCATAATTAGGACACTCGTTAAGAGGGTCTTATCCCTCTGTAGAGATGCAGTTGGTGTATTATACTGCGACTCCTCCAGCCGACTGGGTTGAATATTCTTACGTAAAAATACAAACAGATTTTTCTTGAGAATGTTCAGTTGGTAATACTACAGATATCTTTCGATTACATCATTTTTGTTTTCCTCGAGATTATTAATAATGCCATGAAATTATTCAACTTATTTCCAGGCAGTATTCATATTTCTAACAATCAAAACCAAGCAATCAGAAGCAAATCGTTTATTTAAATTACTTATGACTATGACAAAAATTGTCATAGTCAAAATCACCCTCATGCAAAGTCTAAATAATGATAAATGAAGAGTAAGGGTCTATTCATTGACAGGGTGACCCAAAATTCTCGTTACCATAGAAAAACTTGATTTTTTTTATTTAGAGATGAAATGTTTCTGCGTATGGCAATATATCATTCTGAAATTTTCCCGGAATCATAGAAGATGCGTAGTCATTCTAGTGGTAGCGCAATGTTTGAACCAACTTATATTTATTTATCTCAAACTGTTCATATCTATCTATCTATCTATGCTTGTTCATATCTAGCACTCTATCAGCCGGTTCATATCAATCTAACTAGCTAGCTAGCTCAGCTTTTTTATATCTATCTACAAATAGGTCTATCTCAGCCTCTTCACATATAAATATATATGTGTGTGGGTGGGCGTGTGGGTGGTTGTAAAATCAACAGATTTTCATACTAAAGAAAAAGAGTTAATTTTTGTGCAAAAAAAAAGCGCTCGAGAAGCTGTCATTTTTGTATTTATATTTCTGTATTTATTGACCATTCGGAGCTTACGTGCTCGTTTTGAAACCCCCTTGAGATTCGCAGATGACATCTAACTTGCAGCGAAAAATTTAAAGCGTCAAAAACCAAAATAATTCTAGAAATCTTTTTTAACCAATTAGGATCATTGATAAATCATTAATCTTTAAATCTAATTTCCAGCCAACTTCAGTCTTATAATAAGCGATAAAATAAATGCACCTCCAGCATGTTTATAGATTTATTCTTTAAATCTACTCAAAACTTTCGACTTGATTTCCTTTGAGTTAAAATCTAACATTCTGTTCCTTCAAGTATGCATTTAATTTCAACACTGCTTAATTATAATAAATTGTATGAAAATATTGTTTACGTAGGTTTATTTGTTCTACTATTACCGCCTGCGTTTGCTGATGAAAATTTCAGCAGCAGTCGCTTATTTATTTGCGTATAAAATACTTTCTCTTTTACATAGTGACATACTCAAACAAAGATCTTTTACACACACAAAATATATCAACTAGATTTAGACAATGCAGACTGCTACATGAACTTTACTCTATTGTAATATTTATGCTCTAATAATATCTCTTCTTACCAGAAAAGACTTTGTAACTTTCGTTTTTCAACAAACTTTTCACCCAATTTACAAAAAGATAAAATTTATTTATTCGTAGATCAGTGTTTTATTCAATTACACACACTTATCCGCAATATAGATATGTGTGTGTGTGTGTGTGTGTGTGTGTGTGTGTGTGTGTGTGTGTGTGTGCGTGTGTGTGTGTGTGTGTGTGTGTGTGTGTGTGTGTGACCATTTATCATTCTCAGCATGTTCATATGTATCCATGTATCAGCTGGGGCTGTAGAATATGCTAACTGCATCTCTGCAGAGGAGTAAGACACTTTAAAGAGTGTCCTGGTTATATCGCTAACCAATCAGATGATTTGGTTGGTTGCTTGATTGGTTGGGTTATATGGCATATCTTTGTTACTATTTGGCTTATAGATAGGACCCTAGCAAACGCAACCACTCCGGGCCAAAGTGGATCTGGGAGCAATGGCAATAAAAGGGTATTCCACATTCTCCAAAGTTCCAGCATTACTGAAGCCTCAGCATCAGATTGTTTAGTGTCATATCTAGAAAACTATGCAGTCGATGTATTCTACAACCCCAGCCGACTGGGAAACAGATGATTAGGCTCCCGTAATGGAGTCTTGGTGAATGTAGCGTACCAGTTCTACTCTGGCCTGAAGTAGTAGCACCTGATAAGGTCCTAACTATGGATCAAATAGAACTGCTTGACAATTAAACTGTGAAAATAAATGACTTCTACTAAATTGAATTGTCTGAAATAGAACTGTTTGATCATATCATTTATCTGTGTATAACTGATGTTTAATTGAATTGTCAGCTATACATAGCAATACTTGGAACCATTTACCTCTGGCTTATGCTAAATTGAATAGTTATTAATAGAACTGTTTGATCATTTAACTGTGTGTATCTACAAAATGTGTTTACAGATCCTCTCTAATATATATGTAAAAATGGGACTTGGCATTAAATAACCTACAATGGTTGATATACCATAAAACCCAACCAAACCAAATCATATATATTTAACATATATGTATCTAATATATATGTATTTAACCAGGTCATTAACCAAGTGGGTAGAGTGTTCGCCAAAGATCCGGGAGACCTGAGTTCAATCCCAGGTCGCGTTATACCAAAAACTTTAAAAATGGTACTTGATACCCCCTTGTTTAACACTCGGTAATATAAGGTACGTATCAAGGATAAAGTGGAGCAATCCAGGGAAAGGAGTAGCGCCCTCCCCTACACCTCGGTGTAGTAGCTATTGAAAAGGGAGCCTTCCGGTCGCTCTCGACTACGGTTGCCAACTTAACTTTTTTTATATATGTATAAAGCGGATTTAGCATTATATAACCAACAATGGTTGATATGCCATTAAACCAAACCAACCAAACAAATGACTTATGGTAAATTGCATTGTTAGAAATAGAACTCTTTGGCAATCTGTGAGTAAACAAATGACAAGTGTCTATTTGAATTGTTAGCGATACATAGGAATACTTGGAACCATTTGACTGTGTGCAAATGAATGAGTAATTTTGAATGGAATTATTAGAGTTAAATAGAAATTCTTGAAACTCTTTAACTGTATGTCTAAATTGAATACCAATGGTATTGCATAGCAATACTTGCAACCGTTTGACAGTGTGCAAATGAATGGATAGTGTTGAATAGCAATACTTGTAACGACTTGACTGACTGCAAACAAATGATTAATATTGAATATAATTATCTGTTAGATAGCCATAACGGAAACCATTTAACTGCGTAGAAACAATAGCAATTTGAGTGTGCAAACAAATTAGTTCCCATCCAAAAATGAAATTATCAACAAACAATTCACTTACAAATTATAAATGTATATCCATTTAAATGCGTGCCAAAAAATTAAGGATGTTAAATTGTTACTGTTACATTGCAATACTTGAAACCGTTTACCTGTCTGCAAAAAATAAGCTCAGACTTGTTTAAAAATATCATCTACAAAATGTGTTTACAAATCATATATATCTAATATATAATTACAAACAGGATTGGCATTAAATAACCTACAACGGTTGATATGCCAAAAAAAAACAACTAAATCAAACCAAATCTATTTTATTATCTGAGACTGTTAATATCAATCTATCTCTCTATCTATCTATTTTAGCCAGTCCGTATCTATCTATCAATATATTTATTGATCTGAACTTATTAATATCTATCTATTCATTTCATCCTTTTTTCTATCTATATGGATAGTATAATGAAAGAAAAATGCCCTCAGGGTGTCTGTAGCAGGGAGGAAGAATATATCACCCATCATACTTGCTCATACGGTAACGATCTGGATATGTACCCGGCTACAACGTGTGATTGCGGCAGAAAATTCAACAACTTGCGAGGATCACGAATCCACAAGGCGCGCTGGTACAAACAACGTAATTCTCCTGCCGGAGAATGTAAATCGAATGATGGGCCTATGAATCAGGTTTACCCCCACAGTATTCACGAGCCCATTGCTGACCATCAGCGTCCTGGAGACATTCCTTGCAAGCCAAGAATTTAGTGGCCCAAGGGTAATCAGATAGCTACCTGGACAACCTTAGACCAGGGGCTTTCTTTTTACTCACCACCCATCTTGAGGGCCACATTGATCAACAAATAACATCTTTCAGCAGAATTATATGTGATGTTTGTCTCGAGTGCTTTTGTGCAGTAACGCATAAAAAAGATAAAACTGAAAGAAAAGGAACCGAATAGATGACAGATATAGAAAGGATTTCAACATGAATGATATGCACACGGAACCACCTTTCTCGTGTGATTACGCAAAATCAAGAAACGGTTGCTATGACATCAACAGCCGTAAGTAAATGCGTTACTAAATCACAAACTGCAATAAAATGAAGATGAACGAACGTCCAATGCAATGTCTGCTTTTAGTTGATCTGGTGTATATATAGATATATATTTCTGTAAAATACCCTGTCCGGTTGCAAAAGCTGCTTGGTAGCGCCAGGAGTGGCAGTACCGCCTTGAGCTACCGAAACTGTGTTATCACCCTGGTTGGCGGCTGATGAGGACAGAGTATCGCACGTGCTTTCACACGTTGTATGATGAAAATTTGATAACATCAACCTATCTTTAGGTTTCAGCTATGGTTTAAACAGTACCAATACTGTTCTTCTACAAGGGTTGCTTTAGCATTAAATAACCCACAAGTGTTTATATGTCGTTAAACAAAGAAACCAAACCAAATCAATCTATATCAGCCTTTTACATATATATATATATATATATATATATATATATATATATATATATAAGCATGTTTCATTAGATAATAAAGACAAATTTTGTCTGTATAATTTATTTAAGATCCTTTCAAGTTTTCTGATAAAATGTTAGTTTCAGGTTGGAACTGGTAGATGAATTTCCCAAAATTGTCCCGAGCGCTTTTAAAATCTTCATAGGCCATCATCAGGGGTTGATTGCTTGTGTAGGGTGTGTTTGTTTTTTAAAAGAGTTTTGAAAATTTTTGAAAGCATAAGCTTTCAAAAATTTTCATAACAAAAATATCAGAACGTAAAGTTGAATAAAACTGGGTAAGTGATGTATTTAAAAAAAGGAACGCAATTTAAAAAGGGAACGCCATCAACGGAAATAGGAATACTATAGGAATACGGAATAAAAAAAATACTGAAAGCATTTCAAAACATTGTCGCTATTTTCAAAATTAATTCTATTGATTTTAGGTTTTTGTTTTTATATGATGGGCTTCTACGATTTGTAGTCATAGCTTATCATTCTCGTGTGCGATTATAGTGATCTTAAATAAATTATACAGACAAAATTTGTCTTTATTATTTAATGAAACATGCTTAAATGAACGACTGCTGCCTACGCACACACACACACACACACACACACATATATATATATATATATATATATATATATATATATATATATATTTCAGCGTTTGCATGTCTATATATCTATCAATCTCTCTATCAATCTATTTGTCTATCCATTAATCTATAAATCAGTTTGGCAAGAATCCAATTGGTTGATTTTAAGTAGATTTTTAAAATCGAGTTTTTCAACAAATTTTCTATTCATATTATGACAATTTTTATTTATTTATAAATAAACAACTTTCTATAAAGTGTACATACATAAAATTTAAATTAGAATTTTCCAAACATTTCTTATTACTAATGCCACTAAGATTTTGATGACACAACTATTTTAATGTTGTTTTTTTTTTTCTCGCAATGTTTTTCTTCTCTACATTATATCAACTATCAGTCTGTCTACCGGTATGTCTGTATTTTTATATTTGTTTCAATTTTCTTTCATCAAAAGCTCCAATAAGAATCAACAACGGCTCCTCTAAAATGACGGATAATGTTTTTTAAAGAAAGAATCCAACGTCAAGGGAAAAAAAAATCTCGTGAACAAACAGAAATTCCATATTTTCTTTAATGTCTTGCATATTTACTCAGTTAGAAGCTCCTCTTTATTATTACAATTAATCAAACATATATAATTGTTAGCAAGATCACCTCGCACACTAATTACTTCTGAGTGGTGTGTTCGATTCTCACTAAATACCTCATACCTTTTGCTAAATCAAAGCTAATTTTTGTTTTAAAGCAACACACCATATGCTATAATGCTGAGTTAGACTAGCGGGCCATCCTTAGTGAGTTCAGTTCTCACTGAGTGCCACATACTTCTTGCTTTGTGCTAAACTAAGACAAGCAGAGTAAATGACAACGGTGTATATACGTATTAGTGCTTCTGTTTATGTAGATATTTTAATTCCTAAAATAACCAAAATCTTTGGTCACCTATAGCTGCCGCCCCACGAGCACTTCGCCTCGCGAACACTTCGCAAGGAGTAATTCATAGCTAGCAAAACATTACAAGTGAATTAGATTCTCAATGGATGTCCCCAAAATTCTGACCATTGGAGCAATGAGGAGGCCCTGCTCCAAAATCAGAATCTCCAGAGCAGACTTTTGTTGCACGCCCTGTCCGAAGACAAGAACACAATGCCATGTCCCACCAAAAGACGATATCAAGGTGGAGCAAGGAAACGACCAAAAAATCCGAATCGAATTAGGTCTTTTGAAGAGGTATATCAATTCTTTCTTCTTGATTGGATTCCTGATCTTAATTTAGTACTTGGCAGTACTCATTTCCTATCCAGGTAATATGCTGCAAGTTTTACTGGGTTATATAATACCACGAGAAGAACATGACTACAAAAGCATCTCTCTCACTCTATTCACATCTATATATATATATATGGTTGGTTGCATTTTATGGTATATTAACTCTTGTGGGTTACTTAATGCCAAACACACACACAAATAAACACACACACACACACACACACATATATATATATATATATATATATATATATATAAGTTAATAGTTTTGAGGTAACACTATTTTTAAATGAGCCGGAGCTCATTTTTTGGACACAGTCAAATGGTTTTAAGTATTGATAACACTAATAATTCTAAATGGTTTTAAGTATTGCAATCTAACAGTAATAATTCAATTCAATATTATTCATTTTCTGGCACTTAGTGAAATGATTTCAAGTATTGCTATGTAATACTAATAATTCAATTTAACATTAATAATTTGTTTGCACTATTTCTAAATGCTTTCAAGTATAGTAAATTATCAAATAGTTCTATTAAGCTCATAAATGAGACCCTAATAGGTAGTACCTGTCCGACTCAGAGGTTACTAGGGAGTAATGGCAATGGAGGAGTACTCTACATTATCTAAAGCTTCAGGACTTAAGCCTAACCATCAGATATAGTGTCATATCTAGAACACTTGTTGGAGGGTCTTACCCATCGGCAGAGATCCAATCGGTGTATTCTACAATCCCAGAAGACTGTGCAATATATATATATGTGTGTGTGTGTGTGTGAGAGAGAGAGAGAGAGAGAGAGAGAGAGAGTCTGTTTATATCTATCAACCTGTCTGTCTGTCTGTCTAACATTCTATTTCAATCTGTTCACATTTATCTATCTATCTACCGATTTTCATTTTCCGTATATATTTTCCACTTATAAAGCTGGCGTAACAGTTACCGCTCGGGAGAATGGAATCGGCAAGACGAGTTGTAATTCTAGCTAATGTTGTTTAATTTTCTTTCCGCAACAATGCGTTTGGGAAAGATATGGATCGATGTCTTCTTCCTCCCAATTATGGGTAAAATAGTGAGTCAAAGAGTGCTCTCAAGACTCTCTAGCAATAATAAACAGGAAGCCATGGACTGATTTTATGTTTCATTCACCCACTGGTACTGTAACTTTGTTTGTTTCGGGGTGGGGCTGCTTTTATAAGGTATTAAGAACCTAATAGAGCCCATCCCTCTCCAGGTCTACAACTGGTTTGTATTCAGTTTTTCTTCTCGTAGAGCGGTTGCCTTACTAAGGTTAAAGTGCCTAGTGTGTCTTACTACTTGATTATATCAAGAGGGAGAATAGTTGAATTTATACCTTTTCCAAGAACATTGTGAAATGTAAACAGCCTACTTCAGGATTTGAATGAATCAAATTTCGGCATTAAATAATCCATTAGAAGTTGATATGCCGTTAAACAAATTAACCAAACCAAAACAATATATATCATCATCATCATCATCATCATCATCAGTTTGTGCTGATAGTACTCTCTCTTTCTCTCTCCCCATCGGTCATCGCAAAATTTATAAAACGTAGTAATGAAAGAGTTAAAATAATTTTGCAGACATTTTCTCTGAGTTTTGTAGATAAATGTTTAAATCCAGTTAGATTTAAACGATTTATCAATTTCAATATTTGCTTGTTGTTTTTTTTGTTGGTTTTTTTTTTTTTTTGTTTTTTTGTTTTTTTGTTTTGTTTTGTTTTTCACTCCAAAGTAACAATGCTACGTCAAAAAAAGCAAAAAAAAAAAACTCTGAGAATATCGATATAAAATTCGATCTGTATAGCATTCAGGATTTTACAGAGGACTGCTTGAGTTACTTCGTATCTGTGTGTTATTTAAAGGGTCTCTTAACGGTCTAGATCCTAACCTCCATGTCTTCTACACATATCTGATTGATTGTGGGGTCAAGACATAACTAGCGCCGACCGTAAATCACGCTTATTTGATGTCATTCGTTGTGTTACGCTCGAATGAACAGAATTCACACTTTCGTAGCCCCCTAGCTTGACTGCTTTTTATACCAGACCTCACCACCCAAATCCAAACATGGCTAGTCTCGTACAGATTTATTTTCCGGCTTATTTGAACACTTCGTCGTATTCCATTCAACAAAACTTGAAGTAAATACATATTTGTTTGTATAATTTTTCGTTTTTTTTTTAACCTTTTCTTTCTTTCTTTCTTTCTTTCTTTCTTTCTTTCTTTCTTTCTTTCCCATTCGCATATTCTTTCATAATTTTCAAAACATTATAATCCCATTATATCTCGTTTATTTTCGGGTCGTTGGATACTGTCTCAATCTATAATGTTATGACACCTATTATATTTCTGAGTTCTAATTGAAAGAAGAAGAAGAAGAAGAAGAAGAAGAAGAAGAAGAAGAAGAAGAAGAAGAAGAAGAAGAAGAAGAAGAAGGTAGTCATCCGTGATTTCTAAAAAAAATGTACATAAAAACCATAAGAAGGAGACTCAAGATTACATCAGTTGAAATTCTTTCCCAAAGGGTGAGTCCACGAAGCATTGGGGTTAAAATGCTGCACTGCGCCATCGAAGTAAGCAAGTTCGAACTCTGTTAGTGCGATTACGTTCAGTTTTGGATTAATTTCCTTGGAAAGTTATAGATCCCTTTATTCCGCCCAGCTATGAGTTGAATCGTACCACCAATGTTTGCCTACAAGGATGACTGTGGCATTAAATAACTCAGGAAGATTGATATGTCATTAAACAAAGAAACTAATCAAATTCTTTTCTAACAATTGACTCATAGATAGGATCCGAACAGGTACTATTACTCCGATTACATTAACCCCCCAAATGAAACTGAACATTGATTCATAGTCTTTTAAAACATTAATATTGTAACGAAGTGTGAAATGTTTTACAGTTTAAAATGATTGCGAGGTAGGTTTAATTGTTCGCCGATATTAGGAATACTTAAAATCATATAATTGCGTACAAATGATATTAAAGAGAAAATAAAAGACCATGGAATTCGATGACATACTGCTCCGACATGGTTATGCCGTATATAACCAAAACATAATAGACAGATGGACAAAGAGATGCATCCTCCCTTTCCTTAAGAAGGGTGACCTCGGAATAGCCAAGAACTACCGAGGTATATAACCCTTACATCCATAGCGGCCAAGATCTACAATTCTCTACAACGCAAACGTATAGAACCCAAAATTGAAAAGATACTTAAGAAGAACCAATATGGGTTTCGAAGAAATCGATCCAAGACATAACAGAATTTTGACTATCCGTCGAATTCTTGGTGTGCGTACAAAAAACCTTGACGCAACAATATTATTTGTTTACTTCTCCAAAGCCTTTGACTCCATACACAGAGGGAAGATGGAGCAAATACTACTCGCTTCCGGCCTACCCAAAGAAACCGTCGCAGCCATAATGATGCTATGTAAAAACACGAAAGTAAAAATCTGCTCCCCGGATGGAGACAGACTACTTCGACCTTGTAGCAGGAGTGCTGCAGGGAGACACTTTAGCCCCATACCTCTTTATCATCTGCCTAGACAACGTGCTTAGAACGTCTATTGATATAATGAAAGATAACGGTTTCAAGCTGGCAAAGGAAAGAAGTAAAAGATGCCTCGCACAAACAATTACGGACGCCGACTACGTCGATGACATAGTGCTTCTGGCAAATACATGGCGATATCTCCGTACTAAATGGTAGTTCTCTGAAACTAGTGGACAAGTTCACTTGCCTTAGAAGCAGTGTCTCATCAACCGAGACAGACATCAACATTTGACTAACAAAGGCATAGACAGCTATCGATAGCCTATCGGTCATATGGAAGTCACATCTAACCGATAAAATAAAACGCAGTTTTTTCCAAGCAGCAGTCGTGTTGAAACTGCTATATAGATGCACTACATGGACGCTAACTAAACGTATGGAGAAAAAGCTTGATAGCAATTACACAAGAATGCTGTGAGCTATATTGAACAAGTCCTGGAGGCAACATCACACAAAACAGCAGCTGTGACATACTCCTGTGGACCCCTTCCACATGGACGAGCTATTGCAGGACGACCAGCCAGAACCTATATACAACTGCTCTTTAGCGATACAGATGAAGACCTGCCAGGAACAATTGACAATAGAGAAGGGTTGAGGGAGAGGGTCACGGAGATCCATGCTGGCAGCGTGACATAATGATGATGATGATGATGATAGAAAGGTTAAAATTAAATATGACTAGTTTACTGGATATACATGATTCTTAGAAAATTATAATTTTGCTTCTTGCGAGATTTCTGTCTTGTTTTAATTGGTGAATTTTCATTGAACGCTAAGTTGATTTTCACAGTGCTGTGCTTTGAATGGTCTCGATTCTTCTGTAACGTAATTGAACGCCTCATAGGAAATTGAATGAATAGATAAATAAATCAGACAGTAGTCGCCGAATAACAATCAGAGACACTCGTTGTAGTTAAGAATGACTAAGAAAAACTGGAGGACCGAAGTCTTGTGCGCATGCGCGGAACGACCGGAAACGGATATGTTTCTGCACCCGATATGACAGACGAAAATGAAACAACTTGTGTCCTTTGGGGAGTCGACGGCAAGACGTGAGAACGTGAAGACGTTTGTAGAAAACGAACCACGAAGATGTAACGAGAAAGTTTACGAGCTCCAAATTCTGAAGCACCCCAAAGGGGGAACATTAGACCGAGTAGACAAGTATATTAGAACCAGGAAAATATTCAAGCTCTGTGTCTACTCATCTTTTTCTCACTAGGATATAATTGTCTAGTTGACAGTCGTCTCATGCTTCTATACGCCCTTTCTTTCTCCCAGCAACTGCCTGTTACCATGTAGTAAATAAACCTTTGGTGTATGTATAACAGAATTTGGTATTAGTCAAATTGTTAGCTCGGTGAAGTCATAACGGTGGTTTAAAGTTTCTTAAGTATCGCAATGGTACACTTCCGCTGAACTCCAGTTCTCACTGTCTCTTTTCCATACCTTCGGGGAACCGTTCCAAGAGATCTAGCTACTGTTGTATACTGACTCTTGACCGAGCTGTCAATCACAGACTGTGTAGATGGGTGGAAACAGTCATGTGGTTCAACGGAAGTCGTGGGAGTTATGAAATGATATATGCAGATACCTGCGACAGTTGAGTCAATTGGTGTCAGTGAGAGTCAAAGTCAAAGCCAGTTTGCAGTCACTGAGAGCTCCCAGATGGGGGCTGTGGCCCCAGGGCCTCCGGTTGAGTAACTATAGCCGAGAAGCAGAAGTGCAAAGTGGGGTCTTGAAAATAATACAGCGTGCTACGGTCAAAAGAAGTAGTTATGGGTCAATACAGCAGTCTGTCTTAGCCTGTTCCCGTCTCCGTCCGTCCCTCTCTCAAACCCCAGAAATTTCAACCCCTTTCGAGAATAAAATGTGAGACGTATAGGGTTTTTTTTTTCAAATCGCTACAAACTGATCTTAACGCACTAACTATCACTGTCTCATTCATGATCCACGGCTTTTTCAACTTTTTGGAAAAATCCAAATAATTAGTCTCTTGAATAATTCCCACTGGAACACTTTTCCTACCTATCTTTGTATTCCTTTTGTGCCAGTTTGTTGCATTCGCTTATTATGTCATTAACCGTTTTATCTCTATCAACACATAATCTACACTTGCTATCATCAATATCATTTTACTCTTTGCGAGTTTTTCACACCAGCATCAGTTGGGCTTTCACTGGAATCTGAGTGACAGATAGTTTTCTCAAATCTCCAGGACTCTTTTCAGTATTCTGGCCGATCTAAGTAATGCTGTAGTTTGGATAGTTTAAATTCTTCTTCTGATTTTCGATCCTTCCAGTCCACTTTCCGATCCTTTGCCGACCGTTTCTAGTACACCAACTGCAATTGGTATCACCGTCACCAGATATTTCAGATATTTTTAGTTCTCTGACAAGGTCGAAGTATTTTTCTGTCTTTTTAATCTGTGGTCCGCTAAAATGGCGAAATCCACTTAGACGGCAAATTCTCTTCCTTTTTTGTTTATTTTTAGATTTTTTTCTTGTTCTTTTAAATTAGCTCTAGGTCTGGTCTTCTGACAGAAATTTGGTGATCCGTTTGTGTCTCAAAAACTGAGAGAATTTCATGTGTCTCATTCTCGAAGAGGGCTTCAGGTTTGAGTATACACCTTTTCTGGGTATGGTCAAAATTCGCTCACTTGAACAATTTCCAGTGGATCACCCTTCCCACCCAGTCATGCTTAGTCTTGTACTCCACTTGTGCTTGCTGGTTGTATTCGCTTACTATGTAATTAATCGTTTCATTTCTTTCCCCACATATCTAGACTTGCTATTCTCTTACATATTATCGATTTACGATATTGCGTTGTTTTGTGCTGCTATTAGAAGAGATTCCGTTTCTCTCTTAAGATTTCCCTTTCGTTGCCATGTTCACGTCTTCTCGTATCCAATATTATCCGCTTGTCCCTTGAAGTATCCATACAGTTGTTTTTCTTCCTATTTCTGTTTCCTAGTTTTTGTTGCCTTTCTATCTGTACTCATGTTGCTACTAGTGTAATTGGCTGCTGTATTTAATCTTTCTTTTTCTTTTTTTAATGTATTCCTCGAGTCCTTGTATTGATGCATTTACGCAATCCTCAATATTTGGCACGACGACATCAATATTGTTTTTTCTGTTTGTTCTGATGTTGCCATTGCTGTTACTGGCAGCTGTAATAAGTCTTCTTCTGCTCTTTTTAATGTATTCCTCGAGTCCTTGTATTGATGCATCTACACAATCCGTAATGCCAGCGAGTCCACTTCCTCCTTCTTTTCTTGACAGATATAGTCCATGTCATATCTCGGATGTAAGGCTTTGTGCATAATCATCAACATTCTTGTTCTTTGGTCCATTTGTTTGACTTTCTCCCTTGTCCCTTTTACGAATGGTCCTTAGTATCTTATAAGGAGGACTGTCCAGGTTTTTATCTTTTTGATGAGATTTTTACTGCAGAGCTTAATTTCGAGAAATTTTCTAATTCTGTAATATTATTAGGGTGGTTAACTAATTATATTAGTGATTTTATTTATTTAGTAAAATTGTAAGTTAAAAAATTTGGGAGTAAGTGTTGTTCCTTGCAAAGGTCCACGTGTCCGAGGAATTGAGTTTGGCAGATTGTTGAGTTGACAGATTATTTTTGAACTCGAGGTTAGAGACAGGATATGAAAGCATAAACAAATCAAGTACTTGCCAGCAGGCGTAAGAAATAAAAGTTTAAGATACGTATGATGATTCATGATCGGATGGTGTATATAATTAAGATGGCGTGTCTTTATAACATTGGCTGAATCAGATAATTAATAAATTATACAAGAAAAGATAAGTTTAAGTTCAAGAGAAGGCAGTTGAGATTTAAAACCCCGAGTGACAACTTGAGTGAGACGTTGGTCTGGTTGGGGTGGGGAGGGTGTCTTTTTGTAGCAGCGAACGAGATTTGTTCATAGACCCTTACAAGATCTTTCTCTCTCTGTGTTTGTGTTAGACTGCTAGATTGGAGACAGTCTAAAATAAAAGACATTTTCATACCTAATTAACAGTCTCATGTTGTTACTTTTGAATATTTGATATTCAAAATAATCCATCGTATTATAGTTCTTCTGACTCACTCTTTGCTATTTTTTTCCTTCAGCTGAGCTTGTTTGATGGTGTCCACTTCAAATATTCCTAAGTTCTCGTTATTTTTCTCTTCAAGAAGTCTGATAGAATTCTCTGGCCGATCTCAACAATGCTGTAGTTAGAAAGGTCTCCTCTCGTCCTCTTATTTCCAAATCCTCCAGTCTCTTGCCAATCCTTTGGTGACTGTACAGAGCGTCCCAATTACTATTCACTCTCACTTTCATGTTACCGAGTTTGTTTGGGGGGGGGGGGTTCAGTTTTCTTGCAAGGTCTAGGTCATTACCTCTCTTTTTGCTTTCTTTCAGTTTTACCCTGTGGTCAGCCGGAACGGTAAGTCTACTATTCGGCAGATTCTTCTTTTTATTTTGGATTAATATTATAATTGTTTCGTTTTGTTTTTGTTTTTTTTTTTGT
Source organism: Sepioteuthis lessoniana (assembly GCA_963585895.1). Classification (NCBI taxonomy): domain Eukaryota; kingdom Metazoa; phylum Mollusca; class Cephalopoda; order Myopsida; family Loliginidae; genus Sepioteuthis; species Sepioteuthis lessoniana. The sequence goes on from OY757921.1 coordinate 64,369,297, forward strand.
TTGTTTTTATTTGTTTTGTTTTTTTGTTCTCACAACTGGTTGAAATGAGTTCCAGTGATTGCTAGCAAAAAAAAAAAGGTCTTCACTCTATTCGTCTCTGCCAATAAAGTAGCATCTTCACTCTGTGTTGCGCTTATCGCGTTGTTCCTTTTTCCACTCGAAGCGTTTTTGTTTGGTTGGTACACTAGCTTCAAGAAAATTTTCACACGCTACTCCCGCAAATTCTCCTCGCTCAAGACCACCTTTTATTTTAAATTGAGATGTTAAGGCAGCTATATTTCTTTTTCTAATCTCTCTCTCTCTCTCTCTCTCTCTCTCTCTCTCTCTCTCTCTCTCTCTCTCTCTCTCTTGTACCTCTCATTTTGCACGCCACTCTTTTCGTCACGAAGTAAGTTGTCTTCTCTTTTACAATTATTATTACTATTATTAGTAAACAGGAAATTTCTTGAAACCACATGTATCCACATTATTTCTTATAGAAATAGTTTTAATAATTATAATTGCTCACAAGTGATTACAGTTATTGATAGGAATAGTTAGTAAAAGTCATACAATTCCTTCCAAATTATTTATATTGATTGGTTAGGTTAGGTTAGTTGGTTTTTGTTGGGATATTTGATGTCGAAGTCAGTTTTTTCCAAGCAGATCTATTTACAATTTCTCCCAGGTACACCCAGATTCGGATAGGGAGTACCTGTTAAGATCCCATCAATGGGTTAAATAGATTTATTTGAAAGTTATTCATATTAGATAGATATACGTAAGACAATAACGGTGTAGAAGCAAATGATCATCTTTGAGGAGAATTAGTAATGTTAGATAAGAATACTTAGAACCATATAATTTATTGGCGTTCGATAAGAAAACTTAAAACCATATAATTTATTGACGTTCGATAGGAATACTTAAAACCGTATAATTCAAATAACTATGAATAGCAATCCTATTTAAATGATTATTGCTCCAAGTAATTTTTCTTAATTCAGATTATTGGCAAGTATTCCAATCTAATAATATTAATTTTCAAACAGATCTATTTGACCAATAGATGTAGCCTTAAAAGGTACTACCACTCATGGTTAGACAAGAACTGAAATTAATATCAATTAGATTTCGGCATTAAATAACCCATAAGGAGTTGATATGTCATTAAACAAATAAACTGGACCAAACTCCAAGAAACAAAAATTCTTTTAAAGGATGAGAAACTTTATTCAGTAATCAACCCTCATTCATAATTAGATTTTCAGGAACTTCTTTTTTTTATAGTGAAATAAGTCATTGTCTTGATGATAGCTTTTATGATTATTCTCGACTTCGAAAGTGTTATTATAACCCTTGAACTTTACCAACTAAAAGTTAACTCCGTTTATTTAAGAAGAAAAATTTAGAAGAAACAAAAGTCGGTTAATTACCTCACGCAGCTAAATCTTCAAATCAAAGATTTTTATTTTTAATTTGTAAGGTTATCTTTCACCTATTTTTGTTTTGCATATGTATTATCATTACTTCAATGATAAAGCAGAAAAGAAATACCGCTAATACATGCATGCATTTCTTCATGCAGAAAGAAGGGAAAGAATGTCGCAAGGGAACAAAAGGAATACATTACCTATTATATATAGATTAGCAGATTCTAAAACAAGGCGGACAAATGTAGTCAGAGACAACAAATAGGCATGTGACATTGTACCACAAACGTGGATAATAGAAAGACTTAAAATGTACATCTCAGAGTAAGTCGTAAAATCTATCATGAGATCTATAGAAAACTAAAGTGTGAAACAGGCAGCAAGAGAATAAATCCTTGCAGATGTGAAAATCCAAACATGTATCTTCCAGGGAGACTCATTATCGCCTCTACTATTTTTTCTAGCGATGATGCTACTAAATTATATAGGGAGAAAAGGCATAGGAGGCTACAAATTTACAAAGTCGCAAGAAAAGATAAACCACCATATAGACATGGATGAGATTAAGATATTTGCTAAAAATGAAAAAGAACTAAAAATTTTATACAAACTATAAGAATCTACAACCAATACGTAGGAATGGAATTAAGGATTGAAAAATGTACAATGCTCATAATGAAAAAAAAAGAAAAGAGAAACAACGGAAGTAATAGAACTGCCAAATTTAGGAAAGCATCAGGGCACTTGAAGGTTAAGAAAACTGCAAATAGTTTAAAATATTTAAAGCAGATTCTATAAAGTAAACAGAAATGAAAGAAAAAATAAGAAAGAAGCTCAAAACAAGAACACATCTCGTCGAAACCAAACTCGCAAAAAGTAAAATAAACAAAAAAAAAAGAGAATTTGTCGTATTGTAAACTTTGTCGTCCCAGCGAAATACAAACGGAAAATAGAAGAAAGCAAATATACAAATACTTTGACTTTGCCAGAGAACTAAAAAAGCTATACAACATGAAGATGATGGTGATAGCAATTGTGACAATATACCCGCAGGCCGGTCCTCACTATCTCATCTTCTTAAACCAACTCATGGCCATCTGATCGTGCAGGGGTTTCTCTCATCTCCGGCCAGGGGCATTTCACATTGCTTTACAAACACACAAGACACTACATACATAGCCGAGATGGTGGAAGAAAAGAAGAACAAACAAGCATGGACTTGGGTTAGCTCCAAGCGCAAGAAGGGGGAGTTTTTTTACACTTTCCTAGCATTCTATGCTGTTGTGGGCAATCGCGAACGTGTATCCGAGGGAAATTCCTACAGAGCCACCAGGAGCACTGACTCATCCCCTTGCGTTAGCTGACCTGGCTTCTAAATCCACAGGTCCCAACTCCTCGCAAAGCTGCTGTCCTTTTCTAACCGTCGCCTTCCCCCGACTTCTGTTGATTCTTTTCTTCTGTTGACTGCCTGGGACCTTGCCTTTTCTCGTCTTCTTCCAGTCTCGTGGGAGATCTTACGCGCAGGCCCTTTGTGTGGGTTTCGCGCCAAAACAGACAAAAGAATCCTCTGACTGTCTCTCACCAACACCCACACCCACAGAAACGAATGCCCCCCTCCCATCGTGCCACACAATTCTAATTGGTGCGCTTGGAACTCTCTCCAAAGGCATTGAAAAAGGGACTGGAGGAGATAGATTTCGGAGGAAGAATCGAAATCATCCAAATTGCCACATTGCTGAGACCAGTCAGAATACTGGGAATAATCCTGAGGACCTGAGGAGACTTGCTATTACTCAGACCCCAGTAGAAGACCCTCAGTTAACGTTGGTGTGAAAAACTCGCAATAACAATGATAATAATAATTTACCGTTCCGGCTTTCCACAAATTGAAAATAAAAGAAAGGGAACCTTGTCAGAGAACTAAAAAAGCTGTGGAACACAAGAATGACAGTAATACGAATAGTAATTGGTGCACAATGAACAGTTCCCAAAATCTTAGAAAAATAGGTGAAATAATTGGAAATCAGAAAAAAAAATGGACACTATACTGACCACAGCATTATTAAGATCGGCCAGAATACTGAGAAGAGTCTTGGAGACTTGCGGAGGTTTACTGTCACTCAGACTCTAGGGAAAGACCACAACTAAAAACATGCAATTTGAAAAACATGCTAATAATGATAATAAAAATAACAAACGCCAAACAAGCGAAATTTCACACAAGATCTCACGTGAGAAGACATAGACATGACTAAGAAAGAGAAACCTTAAGACAGAAACTGAATCTCTTCTAATAGCAGCATAAAACAACACCATAAGGACAAACTATGTTAAAGCAAAAATAGAAAAGAAGCAAGAAAAAAGCAAGTGCAGGTTATGTGGTATTAGAAACGAAATGAACAATTATAATAAACAAAATACAGTAAATTAGCGCAAAAAGAATATAAGATTAGATTCGATTGGGTAGGGAAGGTAATCTACTGGGAGTTGTGCAAAAAATGTTAATTTGACCATACGAACAAGTGCTATATGAACAACCCAGAATTAGTCTTGGAGAATGAGACGCACAAACTCCTCAGTGATTTTGAAATACAAACGGATCACCTTATCTCGGCCAGATGACAAGACCATGTGATAGTAAAAAAAAAAGAACCTGCCGTATAGTACACTTTGCCATCCACGCAAACCACAGAGTAAAAATAAAAGAAAACGAAACGGGACATAAGCACCAAGACCTTTGGAACATGAAGGTTACGATGATATCAATTCTGGTTGGTGCATGTGGGACCACACTCAAACTGAAAGACATGGAAATAAAAGGACAAGTAGAGATCATTCAGACTACAGTATTACATATTCAGAACTCTTTTTGAAGTGGACCAAAGAAGAACTTCAGCAAATGGACCAAAAAGCAAGAAAACCAATGACCATGCATCAGGGATTATATCCCATAGATGACGTTGACAGACTATATGTATCAAGAAATGATGGCGTAAGAAGATTTGCCAACATTGAAGACAGCGTCGATGCATCAATACAACGAACTGAGGACTACATAGAAAAGCACGAAAGAGGACTGATTACAGCCACCAGAAACGATACTGACAACAGGAAAACCAACAGAATGACAATGACTAGAAAATAAAAATGGGAAGAAAAACAACTCTATGGGCTTTTTAAACGACTAATAAACAACATCTCACACGACAAAACCTGGACGCGGCTAAGAAAAGGAAACCTTAAGAGAGAAACAGAATCTCTCCTAATAGCAGCACAAAACAACGCCACAAGAAGCAATCATATCAAAGCGAGAATAAATAAGACGCAACAAAATAGCAAATGTAGGTTGTGTGGTGATAGAGACGAAACCATCAATCGCATAATAAGCGAATGCAGAACACAAAAGGAGTATAAGACTAGACAACACTGGGTGGTCAAGGTGATCCAATGGAAGATATGCAAGAAATTTAAATTTGACCATACGAACAAATGGTATATGCACAACCCAGCTTCTGTCCAAGAGAAAGACACACATAAACTCCTATGGGACTTTGACATACAAACGGATCACTTAATCTCGTCCAGAAGACCAGACCTTTTAATAATCAACAAAAAAGAGAACTTGCAAAATTGTGGACTTTGCTGTCCCGGCTGACCAGAAAATAAAACTGAAGGAAAGTGAAAAGAAGGATAAGTACCTTGACCTTGCTAGGAAATTGAAAAAATTATGGAATATGAAGGTGACAATTATACCAATCGTAATTTGTTTCTGGTAGTCACCAAAGAATCATAAAAGGAACAGGAGGACTTGGAGTTAGGAGGACGAGTGGAAACCGTCCAAATTACAACATTATTGAGCAAGAAAACCAATGACCATGCATCAGGCATTATATTCCAGAGATGACGTTGACAGACTATATGTATCAAGAAATGATGGAGTAAGATTTGCCAACATTGAAGACAGCGTCGATGCATCAATACAACGAACTGAGGGCTACATAGAAAAGCACGAAAGAGGACTGAATACAGCCACCAGAAACGATACTGACAACAGGAAGACCAACAGAATGACAATAACTAGAAAACAAAAATGGGGAGAAAAACAACTCTATGGTTGTTTTAAATGATTAATAAGCAACATCTCTCACGAGAAAACCTGGACGTGGCTAAGAAAAGAAAACCTCACGAGAAAGAAACTTGCAAAATTGTGGACTTTGCCGTCCTGGCTGACCAGAGAATAAAACTGAGGGAAAGTGAAAAGAAGGATAAGTACCTTGACCTTGCTAGGGAATTTAAAAAATTATGGAATATGAAGGTGACAATTTTACCAATCGTAATTTGTTTTTGATAGTCACCAAAGAATTATTAAAGGGACTGGAGGACTTGGAGGTAGAAGGACGAGTGGAAATCATCCAAACTACAACATTATTGAGGACGGCCAGAATACTGAGAAGAGTCCTGGAGACTTGAGGAGACTTGCTGTCACTCAAACTCCAGTGAAAACCATCAGCGTCAGCTGATGTGAAAAACTCTAAAAGAGTAAATAATAATTATAATAGTTATCTGGGATTTTGAGATACAAACAGATCATCTAATCTCGGCCAGACAAGCTGACCAGCTGTTCATTATCAAAAAAAAGAACTTGTCATCTCGTTAATTTTACTGTGTTGATGGACTGCAGAGTGAAAATGAAAGAATAGTGTTCGTCAACAAAAAACAAAGAGAGAGAACCAACCGAATAGTGGTGTGAAAAACTCTTAAAAGATAATAATAATAATGGGAAAAACTCTCAAAGGAGTAAAATAATAATAACAATAATAAGGATAATGATAATAATAATCGTATGAAAAACTCTCAAAAGTGTCAAATGATAATAATACTTTTAAAAACTCTTAAAATTCCTTGGGACTTTATGATACAGACGGATCCTCCAATCCTAGACAGACGAACAAACCTGCTGTTCATTAACAAGAAGAAAAAAAAAAGAACTTGTTATCTCGTTAATTTTACTATTTTAACGGACTGTTGAGTGAAGATGAAAGAAATGGAAAAGATAGGCAAATATAAGGATCTTATCATACAGCTGAAAAAGTTGTGGAACATGAAGATTACGGTGATACCAATTATAGTTGGTGCACTTGGAACGGTCCCCAAGGGCTTGGAAAAGGGACTTAAAGAATTAGAACTCAGAGAAAGAATTGAGACTATTCAGCCCACAGCAGCGTTGAGATCAGCCAGAATATTAAAAAGATTCTTGGAGACTTGCTGTCACTCAGTCTCCAGAGAAAGGCCTCCATTTCGAACTGGTGTTAAAAACTCACAATAATAATAATAATACAAGTGGAGACTATCCAAACTACAACATTATTAAAATCAGCCAAAATGCTGAGAAGAGTCCTGGAGACTTGAGGACACTTGCTGTCACTCAGACTCGAGTGGAAAGCCATCAACTAGCGCTGGTGTAAAAAGAATTCTCAAATAAGTAAAATAATCACATAATACGCGAATGCAGTAAATTAGCATAAAAAGAGTGTGACTAGACCCGACTGGGTAGGGAAGGGGAGTACCCTGGGACTTGTGAAGAAGTTTAAATTTGACCAAACGAACAATTGGTAAATGAACAACCCAGAATCCGTCTTAGAAAACAAGACGTAACTTCTCTGGGGTTTTAAGATTCAAACGGATCACCAAATCTCAACCAGATTACTAAACATTGAGATAGTCAATAGAAATAGAGAACCTGTCGAATAGTGGACTTTGCCTTTCCAGCAGACCACAAGGTAAAACTGAAAGAAAGCGAAAAGAGAGATAAGTACCAAAACTTTGCTAAAGAACTGAAAAACTATGGAACATGAAAGTGACGATGATATGAATTATAATAGTGCGCTCGGTACAGTCACCAACGGATTATTACAGGGACTGGAGGAGTTTAGAATAAGAGGATGAGTGAAGATCATCCAGACTACAGCATCAGAATGCTGAGAAGAGTCCTGGAGACTTGTCGAGACTTGTTCCCACTCAAACTCCAGTGAGAAACCATCAGCTTACGCTGGTGTGAAAAACTCTCAAAAGAGTAAAATGATAATGGAAGAAAAAACAAAGCAGACAAATGTAGCCATGGCATGAATAAACAGCAAAAGGGCATATGACATGATACCACAAATATTTATAATAGAATGTCACAAAATTATTAAACTTCCTCACGAGGACTGTGAAAAACTAAAGCGTGGAACAGACTATAGGTGAACAAACTCAAGAAAAGGGAAGAATCCCAAGCAAACAGATTTGAAAGAAAAGTTAAGGAAGAATTGGTCCTCGAAACCAACCTCCGCAGTAGAAATATAGTCAAAGAAATAGATACTCGGGTGGTCTTCCTTGTGAGATATTTTGGGCCATTTTTAAAATGGAAAAGAGAGGAACTTAGGTGTTTGTACCATATCATCAATTTTAGGGCGCCTCGAGTGGTGTTAGCAAGTTAGACTAGCAAATCTTTACAAGTGTGTTCGAGTCTCACGGGTACCTCTTTCATATGGCCTTGTGCCACATTTAAGCAAAAAGCTTTACAAACTACAATATCCTCTATTTCTTCTTTATTGTTGTCAGTTATAAATGAATCAAATTTCTGTATTAAATATCCCATAAAGAGTTGATATGCCGTTAAACAAATAAACCAGACCCAACTGTCTATGTGGTTTTGAAAATTCTTTCAAAGAATAAGAAATTTTATTTATCAATCAAGCGTCGTTTACAACCAGTTGCACCGATATACTAAATCTGTTTAACTGAAAAATTTACTTTGTACAGACTAACATCCAGTTGCATCATTTTATTTTTTTTATCAAAAACGTATTTTATATAACCTTATTTATCTCTCAATGTTCGTAATTTTAACTTCTTTTTATACATTTCAAATTAAACATCTCTTACCTACTTTTTCGTCTTGTCTCCATCAAAGTTAATGCGAGTATTGCTGACTTAAAAGCCATGATGTATTTGGTTCAAACATTTTCTTCGACCTTTTCTTGATTAGGCTTATTATTTAAACGGGGTCCCCTTTAGCCTCTTTTTTCATTACGTTACTCTTTATTTTCCCCTTCATTCCTTGTAAAGTCCTTTCACATCATTCCTTAGATATAATGTTTAATTAATAGTCATATCCCAAAGGTGTCTTTCCTATGATATGTTGGAACTTTGAAAGGACATAAAAATATGTCTGCATTGAGGCTGTTTGTTGTGTCGAATATTCAAAATCACTAATTCTTCCCACAATGATTCAGCAAAAATGAAAAGAGACATTAAGATGGATTTAACGCTAAGGTAGTCACGTGACGTTTTTAACCAATGAAAAGATGTCAGTCTGGGTTTTAAGTGTAAAAACGGCACCATCTATTCAAGTGGAAAAAAGAAAGACCAAGCGGGAGAAAGGAAAAAAAGGAAAAATAAATTAAATAAAGGAAGAATTGCGACGAAGATGAAAATGCAAGAAAGAAAAAAAGAAAAAATAAACGGCAAAGAAATAATAACAGAAACTATGAAGGAAAAAAAAAAGAAAAACCGCAAAAGCAAAAAAGAAAAGAAATAACGCAAGTAAAAAAGCAAGTGGTGAAATGTAAGAAATAATGTGTGTGTGTGTGTGTGTGTGTGTGTGTGTGTGTGTGTGTGTGTGTGTGTTACAACATGAATAAAGGAATAAATAAATTAATCGAAACAAAAATAAAAATGATTGAACGAAATGAGAAAAAGAAGAAAAAATAATTTAAGCTAAAATGCGAAATGAAAAGAAAAAAAAAACAAAGATAAAAAAAGCAAAAATTTTTAAAAAGGTTTTTAAAAAAAACAACGAATATTTCTGAAATGAAAAATCAACAAAGAAAATTGTAAAAAAAAAAATGTAATATTAAGAAAAAATGTACCGAAGTGAAAAGTAGAAATATGTTATGAAATGGGAATACAAAACGAAAAAAGAAAGATTGAAACGATAAAAAAATAGGAAAAATAAATTAGTAATAAATATATCAAATGGAAACTAAAAAAAGAAAGTAAAATATTGAAAAGTAAAAGCCAAGAATAAAAAACGAAAAAAAGAAAAAATATATAGATTGATTGTCAAATGAGAAATCGAGAAACATCATCAAAAATATCTGAAACAAAAGAATGGAAATGATAGCAATTTCTAAGAAAATGTGTTAATATAAAATACGAAATGCAAACAAAAACCTAAAAGAAATTTTGAACATGAAAGAGAACTAGAATAAATAAATAAAACATTGTAAAAAAATGTAACAAAAATACTAATTTATTTATAAAAAAAATGCACATAAAAAATTATTACAAAAGAACAAATTTCGGAAAAGGAATGATTGATATCAAAGAAATAAAAAGAAAAAATAGCTATTCAAAAAATACGGACTGGAAATAAAAAAACGGAAAAGTTCGAAAAGAAAAGACAATGGAAAATAATTAGAAAAAATATAGATAAAAAAATATGCGAAATGAGTAGAAAAGAACAAAGTCTTGAAAAAAAAAGACTGAAATAAAAGTAAAAAGAAAAAAAAATGGTTATTCATAAAATGTGAAATAGAAAAAAATCCCGCCGAAAAACGAAGTATATGATAAAATGAAAATGCGCAGGATAATGGCATTGAGACCGTCAGGAATGGCCAAGATAACAAATGGATCCAAAAAGACTATATCAGATGACGGTCGGTGGCGCTTTGAAGATAGAAACGCAGGAGTATCTTCTTACTGCCTACCTCCATCTCATCCAATTCCGACATTATCTTTCCAACTAGCCTAAATGTCTTTAGATACTATCAAAAAAGAAAAAAATTGGCGAAAAGAAACGAAAGACGAACACTTCATCACTGACTGACAATCTCATGAGATTCTATGACATTTGACCTTTGGGTCTCGTTGTCTGGCTTTTGATGTGAACGCCGGCCAAACAAGCATCTTCCTTGGTGTCCGGTGAATAAAATAAAATGGAGATTGTTATAAATGAAACGACATGAGTCAAAATTTTCCACTGCTCGTCGGTTTTAAGAGAGAAGATTGAGTCATCCGAGTCCAATAGAGCATTGTGTATTTATGTTTCTAGATATGGTCGTATGATTTTCTCTACCCCTGTATATTTTTATATCGATATCTTCACAAATATATTTAAATGATATCTATCTGTCAAACTAGCTAGCTAACTAGCTATCTTATCTTTTTTATTTCATTCATTCATTGATTCATCCTTTTTTCTTTCTTTAAATTATCGCCTTCTAACTTTGTTTTTCTGGAGTTCTTTCTTTCCTTTTCTACAGATCTTTACTTCATTTCTTTATCTGCTTTATTTTCTCATTTCTTTCTTTCTTTCTTTCTTTCTAATCCATTTCTTTTCCATCTAATCTTTACTTCCTTCCTTTCTTTCTTTCTTTCTTTCTAATCCATTTCTTTTTCCGTCTAATCTTCTTTCTTTCTTTCTTTCTTTCTTTCTTTCTTTCTTTGCATTTTAGCATTCTAACATTCTTATTGAGTTTTTCTTCCTTTCTGTTTATCTTGGCTGCATTTCTTTTTTTTCTTTTCTTTTCTTTTCTGTTTTTGTTTTATTTATTTATTTATTCATTCATTCTTTCCTTCTTTCTTTCTTTCTTTACATTCTAGCATTATTACCACGTTTTTGTTTTTTCTTTCTTTCTTCCGTTTTCTTCATTTCTTTTTTCTGTATTTTTTTCGCATTTATTCATTCATTTATTCTACCTTATTGAGTTTTTTCTTTCTAGATATTTTTCCTTAATTTTTTTGTCTTTTTCATTTTCTCATTTTTCAAATTTTTCTTTCTTTTCATTTTCTTCCTTTTTGGTCAGTCTTATTTTCTCATTTTTATTTCATTCATTTTTTTTCCTTTTTTCTTTCTTTTTTCTTTCATTTTTTTATCTGTCTTATTTTCTCATTTTTTTTTAATTTCATTTTACTTTCTATCTTTTTGTGACAGCTTTCAAACTGTCTTATTGTGTTGTTTTTTTCTTTCGTTCGTTCTCTCTTTCTTTCTTTCTTTCTTTCTTTCTTTCTTTCCTCTCAGTTTATTTTTCTTTCCTTTGTTTTTCCTCTAAGTCCTTACTTTTTTACTTCATTCATTAATTCTTTATTTCTCTTTTTTTTTCTTTCCATTATTGTTTCCTTTATTTTTATTTATTTTTCATTCATTTCTTTTCTCTTTCTTATTTTCTTTTTTTTTTCTTTCATTTTTTTTCTTTCATTTTTTTTTTTTTCTATTAATCATTTCCGCTTCTCTTCCTATCTACTTTAAAAGTTTTGACAGTGAATCTGTGTTCAATGACACCAGTCGTTTTTAAAGAGAACCTTCCAAGTAAAAACATCCTTGTTTCTATCAATGAGAATGTGTAACTTTTTATAGATGATGTTAAGGGTCGTCAGTCTTCACTATTGAGAACAAGAATCAAGTAGATCGATAGACTGTTTTAGATCTTCTCTTACAAATGCGATAATTCAATATTGTATCCTGATGGACGCACAAATTATGTCGACCCCATCCTCCACCAAGCCGTCTCCAACTTTAAGATTAGGCTTTTCTTCGTATAATTGGCGAAAGACAATTTGAAAAAAAAACATTCCTTTATTGAAAAACTAGTTGAATTAATTACTCACTAATTAAATATCAGAACGGTAAACCATATCAGAAATGACTCCCTGAAAAAGAATCTCAGCCTCTGTAAAATCGATCATCGGCAGTGAATAGCCCATGTTAATAACAGACAATAAAGCCGGCAAACCCTCCCAAAGCCACTTCACTGCACCCTTCAAGAACAGCCGTTGATTCCGAGTAAAGAAAAAGAGGCATTGCGCAAAAATTGCAATTCTGCAACGGAACTAAAATCTTCTCAGACTTTACCCTGTCCCTGCTGTGGCAGGGCCTGACTATCTTGTATAGACCTCATCAATCGCCGGCGAGCCTGTGCTGATCAAAAATCTTCGTTTGCGAAAACAATGACATGCATTTTATTGTAATAGTCAACAGTTGCGATAATTTCTTAGATCATTCATTGGTTTGGTTTGTTTTTATGGCATATCAACCATTATGTGTTATTTAATGCCAAATCCTCTTTATACATATATATCAAATATATATATATGATTTGGAAACACATTTTGTAAATAGCATTTTTAGACGAGACTAAGATCATTCTTTTGCACACAGTTAAATGGTTCCAAGTATTGCTATATATCACTTACAATTCAATTAAAGATCAGTCATTTTTTTAAACACAGTTAAATGATCAAATCTTTCTATTTCAAACAATTCAGTTTAGTAGAAGTCATTTGTTTGCAAAAAGTCTAAATGTTAAACAGGTCTATTTGACTCATAGATAGGATCCTATCAGGTGCTATCACTCTGGGCCAGAGTGAGCCTGGGAGCGATGGCAATGAAGGGGTACTTCACATTCCAGAAATCTCTAGCATTACTAGAGCTTCGCCATCAGATTGTTTAGTATCATGTCTAGGACACTCGTTGAGGGGTCTTATCCTTCTGCAGATATGCAGTCGGTGTATTCTACAGCCCCAGCTGACAATGCTGACCGCACAGTTGTGCTTTTACACCTTGTGGTAATAGTTGTGTGAATTTTTTAAATGAAGCATTGTCAGCTATTATGAATTTTTGACTTGTATTTCTTTCATCTTCTTTCCTTTGTTTTTACATTTGATAGTAATTGTCCTACTTTAGTGTTAATATTTCTTTATCTTGCTTTTACACCTAGTAGTATTTGTCCTACTTCTATATTAGTGTTTCATTCTCTTGCTTTGTAACCCTGTAGTAGTTGTCCTAGTTCAATATTAGTGTTTCCTTTTCTTGCTTTTACACCTAGTAGTAATAGTCATAGTTCAGTGTTAATGTTTCTTTCTCTTATTTTTACACCTAGAAGTAATTGTCCGAGTTCAATATTTGAGTTTCCTTCGCTTGCTTTTATACCTAGTAGTAATAGTCCTAGTTTAATGTTAATATTTCTTTCTCTTGCTTTTACACCTAGTAATAATAGTCCTACTTCAGTGTTAAGGTTTCTTTCTCTTTCTTTTACACCTACTAGTAATTGTCCTAGTTCAATATTTGTGTTTCCTTCGCTTGGATTTACACCTAGTAGTATTAGTCCGAGTTCAGTGTTAATGTTTTTTCTCTTGCTTTTCACTTGTTTTGAGGCTTTAATTCTGGAACCCCAAAGAGTATGGAATTATCCCTTCCTGGCCAATACTCTCCCTAACTTATTTTTAATAATGTCTATCTTTCAACACGTATGTAATATGGGTGAGTACTGCTAGTTTATTTGCGTCCGTTAATCTCTAAAATCGATTTTCTCCATTATTTTCTTATCCAGAACGGATATCACTTATTGGCCTTTTAGCATAGGTCAGCCATGCATTCAGTCGATAATACGGCATAAATGAAGCGTGGCTAGTCCTTTGCAATCAGTAGTCCAGGCAGAAATCATCCCATATTGTCTGAACGTTGTATGGCCAAGGACATATCCTGACATTACAGCAACAACTAGTGAGACTGGGGCACCTTAAGTAGTGTAATGGTTAGCAAACTAGATTAGTAGATTATTTTCAGTGAATTTGTCTCTCATTGAGTGATCTATAGTTTGTCCCAAACTAAGCAACACTTAGTAAATATATTTTGGGCATCTCATTATACTGTAATGAGTAGCAAACTAGACTTACTAATGAATGACTTCTGATCAGTGATTTCGATTCTTACTAGGTGCCCTCTACTTGGTACTGTGGTTAGTAAACTTCTCTCTCATATCAATTTCTAATGAATAATAACTTTGATTCTCACAATTTCTTTTATTTATGCTGTATGTATGAATAAAGGATTTCGCACAAAATCTTGAAAACTTTTGCATCTATCAAATATTATCATTTTATCTAAGTTGATTTCATTGAATTTTTCAGTCGTCATAGTCGAGCCGAGTTCAAATTCAGGTCGAATCCGTTTGTGTTTCCCTTCATGCTAATGCTCTTGGTAAAACCATGAATCCATTATTTCTTCTCTCGAGCAGCAAATAATCTTAAGGACATACTGGAGTGTTTAGCTTTCGAAATAAGCAAATCGGGCTAGAAGAAAACACTCTATTCGAAACTAAGTATATATATATATATATATATATATATAAGTTGGCCGACCATCGTCGAGAGCGATTCAAAGGATCCCTTTTCAATAGCTACTACACCGAGCGTGCTACTCCTTTCGCTGGACTGCTCTACTCTCCCTTGATCCATACCTTATAATGCTGAATGTTAAGCAAGGAGGCATCATGTACTATTTTTTAGTCTTTGGTATAACTGGACCTAGGATTGAACCCCAGTCTCTCGGACCATTGGCGAACACTGTAACCATTATGTTAAATATAAAGAATAATAATATGTGGCTATCTAAAATAAGACTAAATGGAAAAAAATTGTTAGAAAATAGAACATACATATTTTTTTAAGTATAGTGTTGCACATGGTGTAGTGCGCTCTGAGAGAACCGAACTCATTTCAGCAGCCATACTCCTCGAGGTTAACTTAGTAATATTGTTTACTAATTTTAGCTTTGTCATACACAAAGGAAAGAGGAGGAGAACTTTGTGAAGGAAGATTGTGTAGCGCCCCTCTTCCAAGGAGAGAGTATCTGGATTTGAACATCAGCATGTAACTCCACCCCATAAATACCTGCTTGCTTCTAAAATCATAACTGCATCTCTAGCCTGTTGTGCTTGCATTGCGTACGGATTCTACTGGACTTTATATACACACACATCACCACACATTATAAGTGCAACATCATTTACTTTCCCCAACCAAGATCTTTTTCAGGCTTTTCCGTTTCAATTCAACTCTATCGTGCTCTTCCAACCAGATTTTCCCGCTTTGCCCCACTGAGCTTAATCTTCGTCGTCTTCTTTCATTCGTGGCGGCCATCTTTTCTTCCGTAACGACGTTTAAGAGTAAAGTTATTACTGGCGTAACGGGCGATCAACAAAGATATTTTGCATTTACATACAGAGAGTGTCAATTCATCTCTTGAAATCATTATTTTTTCTTTTAAATAATGAAGAAAAGAAGCAACATCCATAAGTTCAAGCCAGGAATTATTTTTGTTTCTTAGAAAAAGCTTTTGATTCGATAACTGCAAACCTCTCGATATTACGACCTTTGTGTAATGATATGAATAGCATTTCGGGACCCAAAAAGAATAGGTATAATATTTCGCGAATACAAAACAACTCAGTGGTTTCGATAGAAAAATTTATTTTTGGTCTGTAACATTAAACATAGTTGCACGCAATAAGAAGGAAATAGATTGAAAGGATTACAAGTGTCCATTAGAAACGGAGTTAATTTCATAGGAGGCAGACGAAACGAAACAGAATACCGACTCCACTTCTTCCCCGACCGGGCTCGGACACTCAAAGAGGCCGCTCGTCTTTGGACCCGAAACTAGACCCGAAACTGCCCGACACAAATTCACCCACAACTCCGACTAACTGCGACTCTGACTACAACTGACTGCTAAATATCTTTCTTATATATATTATTCTAATTATCTTATTAACTAATATGAGAAGAATACGTGTCATTAAAACTTACGTCATCTTATCTCAACTGACAAAATATACTGCCTACAACTGATTTCAAAACAAACCTTCGTTATGACAGGGCTGACGTCGAATGGACCCACGGTTCACCTGCCGGACTTTTTCGATGCGAACTTGTATTTAAGAATTCAAACTCAAAGATTTTTTGCCTAACTATCGATTCATTAACAAAATAAAACGATTAACTAGTATGATTAATTACTGTCCTTTATTATATTACAGACCTTTGTAATTGCAATGTGGGTTCAGAAATTAGCAAGACTGAAGTTGTATTGATCAAAATAGGAATAAACAATGAATGAAATGTTAATTTTCTTCAAAATACAAGGTGTTGGTGTGGTTTCTTTGTTTAATGGCATATCAACCTTGGCGAGTTATTTAATGCAAGAGCAATCCTTGAAGAAGAACAGAAGTGGTACTATTTAACCCATAGCTGGGTTGATAAGGGAGTTCATGCCTTTCTCAAGGGTATTTTTCAGAAAGAGAAAGTTATAGCCCGGCTGGAGATTGAATTCTCTCAATACAATGTTATAGTCTAGTGCGTTAACCACAACGCCACGGAGACTCCCGGAAATTGATATATTCAAAAGGTATCGAGAAGGTGGCTGTATTTATCAAAATAGATAAGAACTATGAATGAAGTTTTAATTTTCTTTTCAAAATACTTCCCCTGACATTCAGCACACTTGTTCCAGCAGGTTTTCATTTGTTCGAAGCACCTCAAAAAATCTTCTTTTCATATGTGCGAATTTATAGTTTGAATAACACACACACACACACACACACACACACACACGTGAACCTCATATATTAACATATACTGCCGTATAAGCGATACATTTTATACAAATCGATAATTTCAATTCAGTTTTCAGTCATATTTCTTAATCATATATATATATACTTTTCTCTCTTTGAACCAATAACAATCTTTATACACACACACACACATATATATATATATATATATGTATATGATATATTATGAACATTTATTTCTTAGAAAAAATCAAACTGACCAGGTGCAGCACTTGATTTGGCCAGAGCGAAAAAGGGAGAAGTAATCCCAGACAATACGGCACCAAAAAGCTACCTCCAACTATTTGTTGAGAACTACTATTGGTTCCCGCTGATGAATTCGGGGACCAAACTATAAAAGCAGGAAAGAATAGCCAACAGAAGGGTTTTGTTTCTTGAACAGCCGATAAGTATTTCAAATATGCAAGAAGTTTCCCAAAAATAAAAGTAAAATTAAACAAAAGTCGACTACTGAAATTCTACCAAGTAAAACCATCTGTAAGAAAATTCAACCCGAGAATTCTGCTGAAAAGATAACTTTATAGAAGACTCGAAATTAAATGAAAACTGAAACATTTCGACAAAACTAAAAAGAAGAAAAAATTACTCAAATTCAAATAACTTTGTTTCTCGGACACTCTCTCAGATAAGTTCCCGCAAATTACATTAAAATCTGTAACACTTTATCTTTTCTATCCCTTTCTTTCTTGTTTCTTTGTATAAAATTCCTTTTTAAAAACTTATTGTCTGTGTTATCTTTTCAAGTCAGTATACGAACTAGAAAGCTGCGGAACTTACCGTTTCAACTTACCGTCTAAAATTACACTCTAAAGCCCCCTAAAAACATTACCCAGGTAAATACTAAATCTGGCTTTAGTGTCATTTCCTTCATATTAAATTTCATTCTCTTCCTGTCAAATTTTACTCACTAAACACTTTTAATATATATATATATAGGAAAAGAAAAAAATTCTCTTCTTTGGTATCATTATAAATTTACTTCTGGTCGTGATGACCGTCATCAGATGTAGTAGAAAAAATTTATTTGGGCGTTCTTATATTGCTTCCGGCGAGAATGAGATTTGAAAAAAAATTTAAGTTCTTGATTTAAATTTTTTCAATTAAAATAATTTTTAAATACTTTTTATCATATTTTTTTAATCAAAAAGAATTTTTTTTACGTTGGAGATATTATATCTATTATCATTTTTTATTTACACGATGTTTATACAATCCTATATAAAAAAAAAAATTTAAAAAAGGTTACCCCTAATTTAAATACTACTTAAAATTAAAAATCTTATTCCGGAAAAATTAAAACGTGGGTGCGACTTATAGATAAAATATACATTTATACTTCCGTTGAAACTATTATGTTTTATAAATATTAAATGATATAAATCGTGTTATCATGTATAAAAATTTATTTCTAAGACAAAAATCAAGCACTTGATTTAGCCGGAGTGGAGAAGAGAGAAGTTATCCCAGACAGTGCGGTACCAAAAAGTAACTTCCTCCTTTTTGTCAAGAACTACTAATTGAACCCTCAGTACGAATTCGGGGACCCGAACTAAAGGCACAAAAACTTAAGCTAGGCGGTGTGTTTCGTCACTCACTTCATGAAAGGAGCTCTTCAAGAAATAAAAGTAAAAATAAATGAAAGTCGACTACTGAAGTTCTTCCAAGAAAATTCAACTAAAAGAAAATTCAACAGAAAGAAAATTCAACCGAGAATTCTGCGGAAAATAGACTTAAAGAAGATGCAAATTCAAAGAACTCAGAAACTTTTCGATAAAACAACAACAGGAAAATACTCAAATTCAAAGAACTTACTTTCCCGGACACTCTCTCAGATAGGTTTCCCGCAAATTGTTCTAAAAAAATTTGCAACACTTTATCTTTTCTATCCCTTTCTTTCTTGTTTCTTTTGTATAAAATTCCCTTTTAAAAACTTTATTGTCTGTGTTATCTTTTCGAATCAGTATTCGAACTAGAAAGCTGCGGAACTTAGTGTTTAATTTTACTGACCGAAATTACCGTTAATTCTTCAGTAATAGATATTTTATTAGAGTAACTAATTATTAATGATATGAATAAATTAAATATTAGTTTCCTAAATTTTTCTTTACATTATTGTTGCCGTACAAAGACTTAAAAAAATGGTACTTGATGCCGCCTTGCTTAACACTCAGCATTATAAGGTAAGCATCAAGGGTAGAGAGGAGCAATCCAGGGAATGGAGTAGCGCCTTCCCCTACACCTTGGTGTAGTAGCTATTGAAAAGGGAGCCTTCGGGTCACTCTCGACTAAGTTCACCAACTTTACTTACTTATCGTTTCCGTCCCGTCTACGATACCCAAAATATCTGGTTTAGAAAAAAACGCTGAGTCAGTCGTGACGTCAGACAACAAAGCATCGTACGTATGTCATGAGTGAACTTCGGTTATGAGCAACTGAAGTACTCTTCGAAAGGAGTTAATTCTAGTAGCCTTTCAGAAACAAAATTATTAGCACAGGATAAAACATATTATATTTTAAAGTTTCTCTTCAAAGTATAATCAAGTATCTCATTATCACTTATATCTTATAAGAGGACTTCTTGTGTACTGAAATACTTCCATCAACCAGCAGAGTGACAGCGGCTAATACTATATAAACACACAGGCAGCAGCCAAAAGTCGACGGAGTAGCCAGGCTTAGCCCGGAGGAGAGGAATCTGTTACTTTTCCCAGCAGCTTGGGGTCTACGTTCTCACCACTAAACCAAGCTGCCGAATGTGGGGTCTGTGTCCTCAATACCAGCTGAAGCAGAAGACGTGGAATCCAACCAACCACAGCCGCGGACTCGGCACAGCCTGCTAGACCAATCTCAGGATTTTGTTGTTTTTTTCATTCAAACAGCTCTTTTCAGCGCTATCCTCCGAAAGTCTCAACATCTTCAACGGCTCTTCTAAGAGCTAACTTCAGGAAGTCTTTTGAAATCATTCTTGGTGTTCTCACTGCACCCTCCAGTTCCTGCACCTGCTGACCAGCTCCCCCATGAGACGACAACACAGCAGCCAGTACCAACTGCAGATTAGCTTCAGCTTAACCTAGCAGTCGTTCCGGCACGACCAAGCTACAGCCCTTGCATATTCTAGTCAACGCGTGACTCACTGCTCGGACTAGCACAAACATTTCAAGCTGACTTCGACACATCCCCGGTTAAGCCAAAGTACTGTGCAGCCGGGACATCGATCATCCAGCTTTAGCAACCAATGCCTCCACATCATTGACCGTCTTAAGCAACATCTACAATCTGACCATACAGCAACAACTAATCTACACCAAGCACAGAGACCATCCTTACCTTCTAGATGCGCTGTCAACACAAACTAATAGACAGCTGAGTCAAAGACTTTCTGCAACATAGACTTTCGACAATTAACAGAGACTACAACGTCGGGATAGAACAACTGCGATTTCGATTTCTACACCTATACACCTTTTGTGTAAGATTCGCTCAATAAAATCTGAATTTAAACTTATCCACTTGCCTCTGTCTTTTGTCCAGTCCTCTGTCAATCAAATAACACATAAATCACCTACTCACAGGATCTATGCATCCACATATACCGAAACAAAATATTTAAAAAACAGTGAAACAAAAACGGTGAAACAAAAACGGTGTAATAGTGGTATAGTTTCTACTTTTTATAAGGATATATAAATCTTATTTTTTATTTATTTTCTTGTTTTTATTATCTTATTACAAAAACACATATTTGTGCTTTTCCCATTAAATCTAATTGTATTCTTTATTTTAAAAAATCTATTTTGAATTGTTTATTATTTAATCTATTTTCTGAAAATTATAGATTAATTTTCCAATATATAGAATTTAAAATATATAAATCACTTAATTAATGGTAGTTTGATATATTTGATGAAAATAATATATCAAGTTGAATTATACTAAGAATTGAGTTCTATGTCTACATGCCGAA
Source organism: Sepioteuthis lessoniana (assembly GCA_963585895.1). Lineage (NCBI taxonomy): Eukaryota > Metazoa > Mollusca > Cephalopoda > Myopsida > Loliginidae > Sepioteuthis > Sepioteuthis lessoniana. The sequence continues at coordinate 64,390,134 of OY757921.1, forward strand.
ATTACTTCCTTTCTTATATTATGTAAATTTCCATTCAAATATTTTAATATACATATTTTATATTCTGAGCATGAATTACATTTACCATGTAAACTCTTTGTCGAGGAGGACCATTAAATTATTTCCCAATTCATAATAGGTGTTAGTCTTAGTTCAATTAGATCCCAGGGATACCTAGATAGGGCAGTTTGATTTTTAATGTTGGATTTCTAAATGATTGCAGGTGGTTGTAATATCTAAATTTCAAGTTTAAGCTTGTCATACCTATGTATGCCTTATCATTAGTATCATTTTCTTTAGCTGAAATGTTGGCTTGATTTATAATATCATCAAGGTTACATTTATTTCCAAGTGAGCATTCATTTTTTTTATTTTACAATTACATGAATGTTTTAAGTTGTCATTGTTATTTCGGTCCAGTTTATTTATCAATTTCTTGTGATTATCAATTATTTTAGATATATTGTTAGAACAAGAATAACTCATTTTCCATAATTCTTATTAATTATATTTCTAAGGGGGTTATCATCTTTAAAATGTTTGTTTATTAAACCTAGAAAATATTTGCCTATATTGATATTAGAGAGTTTGCAAAAAGGAGGGTAAAACCAGATATTTCTACGCCTGTTTTTATTAATACTTTTACTTATTTTATTATCCATATTTATATCATTATTTGTTCTATTGTTTCCTATATTATCGCTCCAATTTTTGTGATGTCTATTGGCTTCTAAATACTTAAATTCATTTTTATAACCGCTGTTATGTAAAACTTTATTGTAAAATTCCTTAATCTTAATAAATACGTTTTTAAAAGATGATAATCAGTTTATTCTAATATTATTTGTTTATTCTATTATCAATCTTAATATATATGTATATATATATATATGTACATTGATATTAATATATATATATAAGTTGGCCGACTATAATAGAGAGTGACCCGAAGGCTCCCTTTTCAATAGCTACTACCACGACGTGTAGGAGAGGATGCTACTCCTTTTCCTAGATTGCTCCACTTACTCTTGATCCGTAAACTATAATGCTGAGTATTAAGTACAATTTTTTTAGTCTCTAATGACTATGACCTGGGATTGAACCCTGGTCTCAAGGACTATGGGAGAACACTCTAACAATGATGCCAAAGGGCTATATATAGCAGCTGTTTTTTGGTCCAACGAGTAAAAATTAAATATTTTAGTATGAATCGGTCGACAAATGATTTTACATTTTATATATATAAATGTTTATAATGATGGACACTCCCATCAATTTCGGTGTATGAGGGCCCAACAGCTTTTTTCAGGCCTGATGCTCGTGTCTCGTATGAGATTTCAAACCAGCCATTGATCTGCAAACAATCCCGCCGATCGTACATATAGGAGAGTTATTAGAGGAAAACGCTGTTATGACAGCTCAAGCTTTTTTTCCGTTCTCCCTCAATATTCTGAGATACAATTTTTCTTTTTTTTTTTTTTAACTTCTTAATGGCTTTGTGGCATTTTGCTCTCCAAACATTGCAAATGGAAGCAACCTTGTATGTATCAACAGGTATATCGAGAGCTCTTAGTTGTTTTTCAGCTTGTCTCTGTTCCATGGTATTCCAACATTTCTCTTTCCGACATGAAGTTGGCTGTAAATGAAGATCTTTGAAATCCTCTCGTTTCACATTCGTTTGATATGTCCAGCCCATCTTAGTCGTGATCGTATGAGGAAGATTTCTATGCTTCCAGTATTGCACTAAGAAAAAAGATCTGTTTGAGATTCTGTTTGCTGTAAGTATCTACATATCAAGAGATGACAACTTTTGTGAATGGTTAATTTGTGATCGATAACGTTCGGGTCTTCGATCCATACAAGACTCGTGAGTACGACTGCCTTATAAACTTTTTTTCTTTTTCTCAAGCTTATTTCGCCTTTTATTACAAAAACGATGATAAAATTCACATAGTCGAGGGTTTGTTTTGGGTTTTTTTATGGCATTGATGGTAATTAGGGATCTTGGAAAATGGTGAACCGGTGATTGCTGTTTTACACTTCTTATTTGTTTGGAAGTGGGCCTTTATCAGTACCTCCACAATTGATAGAACAATGAGTGCTATATATATATGTGTGTGTGTGTGTGTGTGTTGAACTACTTTTACACGTTTACTTTGCATTTAAAATTCGAAATTGACTTAGGGTCTGTCTGGTATCATTTATTTCACATTATGTTCTAATAATAATGTCCATATATTCATATTCACATTCCCCTCTCCCCGCTCATTTATATAAATTTTTTAATAAGTTAACAGGAGAATGGTGCATCAAAGTGCCACAGATTCTCCCAAAAAATACTTCTAAGATTTTGAATTCAGATATTTTCCTTCTTTGAGACCGGTTTCTCTACAAAAAGAGCACATTTTTATCCATATGTATGAAGAAAAGAAATGGATTTCGGTACAGCTGAGTTTGAATTATTTCCGACGTTAGGGCATCCACAATAATTTTCAGGTCCGACACTTCTGTAACAAGAAGTAATCGAGTCTTCCTTTATCTAGTAATTTTTTCAGCCTCTCTTAAATAATACGAGAGCTTAATTAGAGATCTTTGTAGTGTCATTGTAGATCCAGGAAATGTTTCCCTATATTCCTTCTTGGCTGCCATTTTCCAGAGTTCTGTTCTTCATAAAGTGTCATCTCTGATTGAATTACCTCAAGCATCGTTTTTCGTTTGTTTTTTTTTTAATCCAAGAGTCTAAGTCCAACTGGAATGGTTTTATCAAACATAACTTGGGTTGCTGATAATCACACACACACATATATATATATATATATATATATATATATATATATGTGTGTGTGTGTGTGTGTGTGTGTGTGTGTGTGTGTGTGTGTGTGTGTGTGTGTGTGTGAGCGATGTCGAAAATGTTACTGTATGACTCGTTGTATGAAATATCTATTAAAAAGAGTTTCTAAAGGAAAATTATGACAAAAATAGTCGAAATTAGGTTTTAGAAATAAAGAGAAGATTATCTGTAAATATTGGGTACAGCAAGTTCTGAAATAATTTTGTTGATTGGTTTTTAATTTTGGTAAGACAAAAGCTACGATGTAAAGAGTTCTAGGTATGACACGAGACTTCATCTGGTGGAGAGGCTTCTATTCCAGAGCCCTGTAGAGGATGGAATCATCCCTCCATTGCAATTTCTCCAAGATTCACCCTGACTACGAGTGGAAGTACCTGTTAGAGTCTCATCTATGAGTCAAATAGATCGGTTTTAAAATCATTAGTATTATGTCACGTGGTCTCCCACTGAGAGAAGAGAAATAAGGAATTTCTACTATCCCTCGTGTTTGAATTAGCAAGCCGCCAAAGAAAGATAAGAGAGATAATGTAGGTCAATCCCAAAGTAAAAAATCCAGGTCAGAATGGAAACCAACAGATGTTTGTACTTTGTGACCTGATGGGTAAAGAATGGGGTACAGGGACATATAGTAGCCCTAACGAATCGCCTGACAGAGGAAGGAAGAAGATAGAAGCCAAATGATTGGCTAGAATCCCAAAAGCGGAAATAGCCCCCTTCTTCCGTCAGCGGAAATAGGGAATAAGAAAATCAGTTTTGGGACAGAAGTCATGGTGAACGAATCTAAAGCCAAGATTCCGGGTAAAGAAAGCGGAAAGGATCTTGGACAAGTGGAACCCATACCTTCAAGCCAGAACTAAATATAATATAAATAAATTCCGTCAACCCTAAAAAAAGAAAATATTCTCCAAAGGAAAGTCGTCGTAAAGATAAGTAAACTTTAAGACTGCTTCTCCCTATACCCAATTATATACTCTCTCTCTCTCTCTCAATTTGAAGAAAGACTAACGAAGAAAGAAAAGAAAAGAAGAAATACATTTATGTTTATGTACTATCCGTTAATAATATAGCCGACGCGTTGAATATGTGTATCCACGTGTATAGTAAAAAGATTGATATGATTTGATGTTCCCACGTGTTGAGGTTGTTCATTTGTATCGTCTACTATCAAAAGTTGCTATTTCATGTTTCTTTTTCAGCTTCTATTCGCCTTATGTTATTCTCACTTAAATTGTCCTTTAAAAATATTAGACGAGAAACCGGAGTTGTCGACTACTCTAATTAATATTATTACATCTAAACCTAGAGATCCATATCTTCCATTGTTCTAGGGGAGGAAGAACTAGTGGCCTTGGTGGATGTGTGTGTAGTGTGAAAAGTGAAAACCCCTTGCCAACGGCGGTCAGTCTAGCCATAAATTAACCCTCATATAATATGCCAGTTCCTATATGCCCGAGAAAGGACTCTGAACAAGGACTTATTCTACGAGGGATCAAGTGCCAGACCGCCCCGTCTTCACACGTGCAAAAAAAAAATAACTCCCCGTTTGGTGATAACTATATTTAAATGCACCAGTTCCCATACGCTTTTAAATGGTTGCTCATCCGGGGATCTTTTTATTTTAATTTGCCGTCACAATTAGATAAGAAAACTGGAAATCATACAATTGTGTGGAATTTTTTATATTAGATAGGAATACTAGAAACGATTTAACTGTGTGCAAAAAAATGATTATTATCAAATAAAAATCATTCCTTTAGACCATATAATTATGAATAAATTATTAGTATTAAATAGGAATACTTTTAACCGTACAGTTGTGTATATATTTTTAGCATTACAGGGTAATGCTTGATATCTACGGTAGATTGCCTTAAATCCGTTCTTTCATTATACTGAATAGTATCTTGCTCTAATAATTTGATTATTTTTTTCTTTCATTTCTTTCTTTCTCTTTTCTTTACTGTTTTCTTTCTTTGTTCTCAATCTATTCTTTATTTCTTTGTTTTTCTTACATTCTAGTCTTCTTCTTGTCTACGTCATTTCTTCTTCTTCTTCTTCTTCTTCTTCTTCTTCTTCTTCTTCTTCTTCTTCTTCTTCTTCTTGTCATTTATTGCTTTTCTTCTTTTTCTTCTTTCGTTTTTCATTCCCATTCTTCTTCATCAATATCTCTCCTAAATGATTCTGTTTCAATCACTCTACACTCAACAAAACAAATCATAAAAGACGAATAAAAAAAGTGCATTTTTAATACAAAGAAGCATTGAATATACATTTATGATTATTACCCAACAATTCCAGATCAATCAAATCTGGGCATTAAATAACCCATTAGAATTTGATGTGCCTTTAAACATATAAACCAAACCAAATAAAATTAGTTATGATTACAATCCAACATTTACAAATAAATCAAATTTCGGCAATAAATAATCCATTAATATTTGAAATGCCGTTAAATAAACCAAACCAAACCAAGCTACAGCAAGCCATATCACCAAGCGTCTTAAAATAGCTGGATAAGTAGCTCTTCATAAAACATTAAAATCCGAAAAGGATTTGAGTGTAAAGAATGATGTAAGCAGTATCATATATGGAGATCTCAACTGAGCAGGGTAATAAAAGTTCGCCTATTTCCCGTAAGAGTTGAAACGGCGCTGCCGTTTGAAAGCACCACATGGACTACCAACAAAGCAATGAAAACCTTGCGCGGAATGTACACGTGGATGTTACGAATAGCGATGAGCGTCTCTTGAGGAGGAAACAAATGACCAATGAAGTGCTGTCAAGAGACCTCCTAAAAGTATCAGCAAAGGTTAGAGAAAGACGTATGAGACTCGCTGGACATGGTATACAATGAGGTTTCCAAATTAATGTTGTGATTTGGCTTGGTTTAGTTTGCTTTATTTATTTATTTAACAGCACATCAACTTCTAACCTCATGCTTTTACTAGACAAGTCAAAAGTTTAACCTGCTTACGAAAATAATTCTTAAACACATCAGTTCTTCCTTTCTAGCTTTTGTTGAAATATTACTGTGGTATTGTAATTGTTACTAACAACAGTTTTTGTTTTTTGTTTTTTTAATTTTTTTAATTCAACAAAATTTAGTCATACTAACATTTAAAGAATATTTACATTCATTACTGAATGTATTCTCAAAATAATATAACTTAATAATTAATGCAATTAAATGTTTCTGACATGATTTGATTTGGAAAGACGAAACGACAAAGGAGATAACTCTAATGGGTTTTGAAAGTGCTGAAAATTTGGGATACCCAAAAATTACCCTTGGGAGCCGAATCGAAAAGAATTTCATTTTCATCCCCAGACAAATCTCAAAAAACTTTATCTCAGAAAAATTTATGCTAAAATGACCCACTTTCCAAATGATTCGATTATGAACAAATGAATAGATTTAATATTATTATCGATCCATTCTCGTTCTCGGTATTTTTATCTGTTTAGTCTCTCTCTCTCTCTCTCTCTCATGGGAAAAGTTCGCGGTTTAACTAAGAAGGGAATAATGATATAAATCTACATATTCATCTCTGTTCAACACACAGGTCACATCGTTTTTAAAGTTTGTGTTACACTTCTAAAAGTTTGGTTAGTTAGTTGGTTTTTACAGCATGACAATCCTTGCTATGTTATTTTATGCCGAAATCATTTTAACAATTTTGATTGTCGTTTATTTTTTAAGAACAGATCAACGACTAATGTATGCAAACATGTATGGACCAAATTTTACTCACCAGGTATTCATGCAATTAAAGATGGTAGAATGCCATGAAATGTTATAGATATAAGCATTTATCAACAAATCCTCTAGATATTCTAAATTCAAACATCATTTATGTTCACCATCCATCATGTAAGAAAACTACAATATATATATATATATATATATATATATATATATATATATATATATATATATATATATAACCCTCCACTAGAGAGGATACCCAACTACACTAATAAATAAAGTATTCGAATTATTAGAAAAAATGACATTAAAAGAACTATGAATAAAAAAAAACATAGCAAAGAAGAACCCTTTGCATACGCTTTAAAATACAACAGAAACAACCCTGAACAATTCAAAGAAATAATTTTAAAAATCATGAACAACTTAAAAACAATGATAGAAAAAAAACTACTAGACAACAAAAATCATTAAAAGCCCGAGACAACCTAGAGTTGGTTTTTTTAATGCTCACCTCATCTATATTTGGGGAACGCACAACTCATTGAGTTTCAAAATGCAAGAATAAAAGATGCGAAGTATGTAATAAAAGAAAAATCCGATATCTTCGTGAACCCAAAAACGACATTTATGAAAAAATTACGCTGAAATTCAAAAAACCTACTCTTCGTAATCGAATGTTGCAAGTGTAAAATAAGTATACATAGAATCGACTCAGACTCTAAATAGCAAGGTATCCTTACACAGAAGTAATATTAAGTTACCAGAAAATAGAAAAGTCTATGTTTCAAAACACTTTACGAATGTAGTAATGAAATGTTTAGAATAATGTCAATATACAAAAACTGACAACACATTACTCCAAATAAAAGAAAAAACTTCATAAATAAATCTACACTAAGCAGAACCTAACTATACACAAACTGACACACACGCACATGCACAAACAGATTCACTCAAGGAGGAAGGTTAGTAGTAGATTTTAGGATATATCAACTATCGTAGATTATTAAGAGGGAGAAGAGTAATAAAGGAAAAAACAAACATCTCCAAACGTATATAAACTTACATGGATACAGACACTCACGCATACACACAAACACACAGAATACACTCTTCTAAACATAAAATAACATCTGCAAAGGTCAAAGGTCGTCACAGACAATAAACTATAACATAATATGCATTGACACAGGTTCTGAGATTGAGAAGAACCACAGCTCTATCAAACAATCACCACCATAAAAAACTAAAGGGAACGCAAAAATGTGTCACATACTTCCTGAAAACGACTTTAAATTTAGAAAACACGCGTAAAAGTAAAAATATAAATGACCTAAAATCAAATTCACTTGGGGACCAATTCATTTTAAAGTTATTGATTTTATACATATAAGTGGATTCTGAAATGAAAAACTAAAATTTCGTCAAATTCTATCATAAAGTTTAAAAAAATAAGTCGAAATACTAATAAAGAACACAAAATAGTAAAAAAAAGAACACGAAATACTAAACAACAACTTTAAATACTAAAAAAAGACAAGAAATACTAAAAAAAGAATACTAATTACTAAAAAAAACACTAAATGCTAAAAAACAATATGATATACTAAAAAAGAACCCAAAATACTGAAAAATAATTAGAAATACTAAAAAAAGAATTAGAAATACTAACAAACATACAAACAACTAAAACGAATATGAAATACTAAAAAGGAACTTGAAATACTAAAAAGGAACTTGAAATACTAAAAAGAATAAAGAATGCTAAAAAGAAATTTGAAATACTAAAAAGAATTTGAAATACTAAAATGGAACATGAAATACTAAAAATGAACACAAAATACTAGAAAGAATACGAAATACTAAAAAAAGCATAAAATAATGAAAAACGCGAAATACTAGAGAAGAACATGAAATACAAAAAAAAGAACGCCAAACATTCTTAAAAATACAAAATATACTAAAACGGAATACAAAATAGTAAATTGTACACGAAATACTAAAAAGAATACGATATACTAAAAAATACCACAAAATATTAAAAAGAGTACTAAACGCTAAAAAGAATACAAAATACTAAAAATAATCTAAAAGGCTTAAAAAGAACACAAAATACTGAAAAAAATACGAATTGCTAAAAAGAACATGAAATACTAAAAAAATACGAAATTCTAAAAACAATTCCAAATGTCAAAAAGGAAAATAACCAACTAAAACGAATACGAAATATTAAAAAAAGAACAAGAAATACTAAAATAAAACATAAAATACTAACATAGAACCTTAAATATTATAAAAAATCACGAAATACTAAAAAGAACACGATATAAAAAAAAGAACACGAACTATTAGAAATGAACACAAAATGTTAAAACAAACACTAAATACAAAAAAAAACACGAAAATGAAAAAAGAACACTAAATACTAAAAAGTGTTCGAAAAAGAAAAAAGAATGCTAAGTAGTAAAAAGGATTCGAAATAGGGAAACGGGAGAGGAAATACTAAAAAAGAAAACAAAATACGAGAAAATTATAGGAAATACTAAAAAGACAAAATGAAATACTAAAAAAGAACATAAACTACTAAAAATAATACGAAATGCTAAAAAAATATGAAATACAAAAAAGAAAACGAAATACTAAAAAAGAACACTAAATATTTAAAAAAAACTCGAAATACTAAAAAAGACGCAAACTATTTAAAAGAATTCGAGATACTAAAAAGAATACAAAATACTAAAACAAAACACAAGATACTAACGTAGAACACGAAATACTAAAAAAGAATATGAAAAACTAAAAAGTACACGAAATGCTTAAAAGAATTCGAAATACTAAAAAAAGAACACAAACTACTAAAAAAGAACATGAGATACTAAAAAAAAGCTCTAAATATTAAAAAATAGTAAATACTAAAAATATGCAAAGTACTAAAGAAGTACACAAAATATTAAAAAGAATTCGAAATACTAAAAAAGAACACAAAATACTAAAAAGTATTCGAAATATTAAAAAGTAACGCAAATTTCTAAAAAGAATACGAGATGCTTTTTAAAAAAAGAACATGAAATACTAAAAAGGAACATAAAATACTAAAATAGAATACAAAATGCTAAAACAGAACACTAAATACTACAAAGCTCAAATAGAAACTCATTGCTCCTTACTAAGATTTGATTTGCTTTATTTGTTTAACGAAATGTTAACCCTTTATAGATAACCTAATGCCAAAATTTGATTCCGTTATGAATGCCTGATTGTAATCATAACTATATATTCAATATTCCATGGCTTTTTTATTGCACTTTTATTCGTCTATAAGCCTTTTTTGCACATTGTTATATGATATAATCCTTACTTACCAATTATAGTTTTCAAATTACTCTAATTACCACAAATAATTTGTACACATTTGTATCGTAATAATTTATAAACATTTATATGGTTTAAAGTAACTATTTCTATTTAAAATGATCATTTGTTTGCAAATAGTTTAGGTTTCAAGTATTTCTATCTAACACCAATAATTTGCAAGCAATTACATGGTTTCGACTGAATAATAATAATAATCCTTACTAAACCTTGAGTAATGGCAATGCAAGGGTAATCCACATACCTCAGAGCCCCGGAACGTATGCCTCACTACCAGATACAATCAAGTGTCATACCCAAGTCACTCATTTTGATGGGAGTCGACCATCTACAAGGAATACATCATCATCATCATGTCGCACCATTAGCACGTCACCTCTCCCTATCGTCCATTGCATCCGGCTGGTCTTCTGGACTACATCCCGTATAGGCACAGAGCTGCTGTATGTAGGTTCGATCAGGTCGTCCTGCCTTTGCTCGTCCATGTGAAGGGGTCCACAGGAGTACATCACTTATGAGCTCGTCCCTACTTCTCCAGCAGTGTCCCGCATGTCTGGTTCGTCTAATTTTGATAGTCTTTGTGATGGGTAGTAGGTGGCCGTACAGCTGCTGCTTTGTGGGTGCTGCCTCTAGGATTTGTTCAATATTGCTCACAGTATTCTTGTGTAGTTACCGTCAAGCTTTTTCTCCATACGTTTAGTTAGCGTCCATGTAGTGCATTCATTCATATAGCAGTATCGACACGACCGCTTCTTGGAAGAAACTGCGTTTTATTTTACGGTTAGGTCTGACTTCCATATGACTGACAGCCAATCGTTAGCTGCTCATGCCTTTGCTAGTCGCGTGTTGATGTCTGTCTCGGTTGATAAGACACTGCTTCCTAGGTAGGTGAACTTGTCTACTAGTTTCAGTGAGCTACCATTTAATGTGATGTCGCCTGTTTGATTAAAGCACATATATTCCGTCTTTTGTGCATTGACATGGAGGCCGATGCCCGCAGTGGCTCGTTCAAGACTAAAACATGGAATACAGTCAACCTATTCTATGCCCCGCCAACAAGCCACCCAGAAGTACAAACACACACAAACACACACACACACACACACACACACATATATATATATATATATATATATATATTGGCTTGGGGATGATGTTCAGTAAATACGCGAAAATGTTTTGGCAGTGACATATTGTAAATCGTAATACAAACGCTTAGAATCTTCAGCCAAGAAATCAGGTTGGAGTTTAGTATTCAGTAATTTGCAAGAATCATAATGATAACAGGAAAATGTTTACCTTTATTAAATTGAGTTTAGTTTGGCGCAAGTCCAGAAATATGAGGCACCCAGCAAGAATCAAAAGCACTAGAAATATTTTGCTAGCCTAGTTCCCAAAACATAATACAGCATGAAGTACCCACTAGAAATGTCTCATCGAAAGCATTCTTCGTTAAATAAACCGGAAGTATGTAAGGTCATAAAAGAAAAGCCTGATGAACCTTTTAATCGAAGTGGACCAACTTTTTGAGCAATTGAATATGTTGAATAATACGATTCACAATCGATGAAACAAGTGGAACAGAAAGGGTGTTAATGATACCCGGAATTAGAGAAGAGACAGGCTGAATGAAAGAGGAATTGGTGAGGAGAAAAACATCAAGAAGTAGAAGGTGTACTCCACACTTTCAGATTTAAAAGATAAAGTGAAAGAAAGACAAACTTAAAGAAACAATCGTAGAAACAGATGAAAAGGAAGATAAGAGGAAAGAAAGAGATTATTCGAAATATTATGATTATAATATCATTAAATGAATTGAATACATAAAAAGAGATTACTATCAAAAAGTAATTATAGAATAGTCTTGCTTTTTTATTCATTTGAAAATGCGTATAAAATGGGCGGAATGAACGAGATAGATGCATTGAGCGAGCAATATTAACAATTTGACCTAATCAATAAGCATGTTAGATAATTAGATTGGGAGAAGGAGATGAAAAAAGGGAAGAATGTTGAAAATAAAAAAAAGAAGGATAGACGAATAGGAAGACAGAATTAAAAGGAAGAAAAAAACAAAAAAGAATGAAAAGATGAAACGAAAAATAGAATAAAAGAAACGATGAAAGAGGAGACAGACGGAAAGGAAGAAATTAGGGAAAAGAAATTGAAATGAAAAAAAAAACGGGCATAAACTAAGAGGGAAAAAAGTTGAAATTAGTTGATTATTTGATTTTTCGGCATATCAACCTATCTAGGGTTATTCTATGCATAGAGGTTAGGAAATCACATTCATTGAATGTTTATATTTTTGTATAGTTGTATGGTGTCAAGTATTCCTATCCAATACAAATAATTTTACTCGGTTGTATGGTTTCAAACACAAATAATTTGCATACAATTGTATGATTTCAAGTATTCCTATCTAATACAGATAATTCGCACTCTCTTGAGGGGTTTCAATAATAGGTTATATATTTATATGTACACAGTCAATAATAGGTTATATATTTATATGTACACAGTCAATAATAGGTTTATATTTATATGTACACAGTTATATGGTTTCAAGTATTTCTATCTGATATAAATGATTTTCACACAGTTGTATCGTTTTAAGTATTCCTATCTAATACAAATAATTTACCCAATTATATGGTTTGAAGAATTCCTATCTAATATAAATAATTTTACACAATTATATGGTTTCAAGTATTCCTATCAAATACAAATAATTTGCCCTCGATTATATCGTTTCAAGTATTCCTATCTAGCACAAATAATTTGTACACAGTTGTATGGTTTCAAGTATTCCTATCTAATACAAGTTATATGTACACATGTATATGATATCAAGTATTCCTATCAAACAGAAATAATTTGCACGTAGTCGCATGGTTTCAAGTATTCCTATCTAATACAAATAATTTGCACACAGTTGTATAGTTTCAAATATTCTTATCTAATACTAATAAATTATACATAATTGGTTTCAAATAATTTTCTATTTGATAACAATAATGTGTTTGCACTCAGTCATATGGTTTCAAGTGACTAATAATAATCCTTTGTAAACAATTTTAGCTTCAAGTAATAATTCTTATTACAAATAATTTGCTCACTTAGAGGATATCAAGTATTCCTATCTAATACAAATAATTTGGACAGTAATATGGCTTCAAGTATTTCTATATAGTGCCAATAATTTATACACAATTATGTAGTATTAAGTAAGTATTTCTATTTAATAATAGTCATTTGTCAACTGCTATATGGTTTAAAGTAACTAATAATAATAATCCTTTGTAAACACTAATAGATTCAAGTAACTATTGTTAATACATATACATATGGTATCAAGGATTTTGCCTAGTAAAATAATATACACAGACTTTAATGGTCTCAATTATTTCTATCTAATATTGATAATTATATGGCTTCAAGTTATCATTTCTATTTGATTATAGTCATTTATTATATGGTTTTAAGTAACTAGTAAACAATTTTAGTTTCGAGTAACTATTCTTAATAAAATAATTTAAAGTCAAATAGCATCAAGTATTCCAATCGAATTCTAATAATTTTCAAGCTGATCTATATGGCCCATCAATGTGTCCCTAACAGGTACTACGACTGCGAGTCAGAGTGGACATGGGAGTAATGGAAATGAATATGTACTCTCCATTCACCAAAGCTCCAGAACTGGAGCCTCAACATCAGTTTCAGTTTAGTATCATATGTAGGACACCCCACTTAAACAGAGGGACACAGCATATTCTAAGCCTCGCCGACGAAGCGAGTGAAGAAAAGAGGAATTTGGAAAGAAAGAAGAGAAAAGAGAAACAAGATGAACAAGAAGAAAAGTAAAAAGGATGAAAAGATGAAAAGAACGGAAGATTAAAATAAAAGAGACGCTAAAAGAAGAGACTGACAGAAAGGAAGAAATTTGAAAGGGAAAGAAAGAAAGAAAAAAAGCAAATCAGTAATTTTAATGAAAAAAAAAATTTAAATTAACCCAATATTCCTTTTGTTACACGTCTTTCTTCTTTTGTCAGCTCATTTTTTGTCTGTTTTTGTTTTTGCTTTTTTTTTTATTTCTTTTTCTTTGCTTCTGTTTAACTTTCAAATCAAAGCAGTAGTAATATGATTCTGGAAAGTTCATTCTCCCCACATCAGAATTTATTTTTTTATTCTCAAAGTGTGACTCAATGGTTCATTGGGTTGTCTAGTAAAGATAATAAAAAGCGAACAGCAAAAATTGCATTAACTTTTATTTTACTTATAAGTACTTCTTTCCATTCTTTTATCTTATATATATATATATATATATATATATATATATATATATATAACTCGCTTCGATTGCTTGTGTGCTTCTTATCTACAGACTTGTAAGTTAATGAGCCAATCTTGATTAAACTTGACATATGAACTCCTTAACCTCAACAAGTATTTTAAAGTCATCTTCAAGAAAGATGGAACCCCCCAGTTTCCCGGAAATTTTGGGCGTAAAATTCTTCAAGAAATTCTATACAGCTGAGTGCCCAAGCCACGAGGTTGGGGACCTGGAAACTTTTTGAGAGAACTGTAAATGAGACATTCTGCCTGCATGCCCAATGGAATCAGTGACCCGAGTTCAAATCCTGAATGGGGTTATTCATGTTTCATTTTGAACTAATGCTCATAAAAGTATGAATCCATCAGTTCTTCTCCCCTCCCCCTCCACTATGGGTAAATTGTTGGACAAACTGGCTTCTTTTATCTTGAATAATTCTCGGCCTGATCAAATAGAGAATGACCTAGAACTCTGAAAGCAACATGCTATACTACAGGAAGCGCCCTTTGTGTAACGGTTATTGGCATAGGAAATGGAATGGGTGATCAAAGTTCAAATCTTGGATGAAGTTATTTGCATTTTACTAACGCGCTAATGCCCCAAGGGAAAAGCATGAACCATCTCTTCTGCCATTCACCCTGCTTCATACATATATATTAGATATTTATTATTTGTAAACATAAGTCAACAAAGTTAAATAGTTCCAAGTATTGCTATGTATCACAAACAATTCAATTAAACATCAGTCATATATATTAGATATATATTATTTGTAAACATATAACAATTTTCGCGGATTATTTAATGCCAAAGCTATCCTTTGAGAAGGACAGTAGAGGTACTATTTTAACCTATAGCTGAGGAGGAGGGATAAAGTGGTTCAAGCCTTTCACAAGAATTAGTCAGAAAGTTATGGCAATAGCACGACTAGACTTTGAACTTGCTTTCTACGATTTCGCAGCCCAGGACGTTAACCACAACGCCACGGAGATACCCCCCCCACGAAATTTACAAGATAGAAAAAAAATTAAAATATCGATAGAAATAAACGATAATAAAAGTTACAGACGCGTAAGGAGAAAGAGGAAGAGAGAGAGGGTGGAGAGTTAAGTTATGTTAGAAAAGAGAAGATATGAAACAAAAAGCGTTAAGCAGAAAGAAAGAAAGAAAGAAAGAAAGAAAGAAAGAAGGTGATAAAAGGGAGAGAGAATGTGTGTATCATATGAAAAGAGAGAGAGAGAAAGAAGAAAGATAAAGAAAAGAGAGAGAGAAGCGAGAAAGAAAGGAGAGAGAGAGAGAGAATGAAAGAGAGGTAGAAAAGGAGAAAGAAAACACAAAGAGAAAAGTGAAACGGATTAGGTGAGAGGAAAACTTAAAGAGAGACGCATCAATAGAGAGAGGCATAAACACTGAAAAAAAGTATGACAAAGAAATAAATTACATAAATGAAAAGAAAGAAAGAAAGAAAGAAAGAAAGAAAGAACGAGTAAAAGATAAATGGGAGAGAGAAATAGAGAAACAAAATCATAAAGAGAGAAATTATATGGATGAGGAAAGATGAAGACATAAAAGAGAGAAAACAGTAAACAGAGAAAGAAAGAAAGAAAGAAAGAAAGAAAGAAAGAAAGAAAGAAAGAAAGAAAGAGTCAGAGAGAGAGATAAAGGGAAATATATAAAGAGAGTAATTAAATGAATGGGTAAAGAGGAAAAGAGAAAGAGAAAACTTAATAGAAATAGAGAGGAAAGAGAGGAAAGAGGAAGACATGATGAGAAAACTAACATAAATGAGAAAGGAGATAGAGAGAAAAGAGAAAAAAATGAAGAAAGAGAGTGAAAAAAGAGGGCGACATAAAGAGAGAAATTACATGAGTGAGAAAACTGGTTAGAAATAAAAGAAAACTAAGCAAAAAGAGAGAGAGGGGGTGTATAAGAGGAAAAGAGAGGTTGAGAGAGAGATGGAGAATGTATAAAAGAATAACAGAGGCTGAAAGAGAGGGTGAGAGAGAGATAGAGAGCATTAAAACAAAGGAGTAGAAAGAAAAAAAGAGAGATGTAGTGAAAGACAACCGTTAGTTCTGGTAGACGGTGAGGAAAAAATAAAAAGTAAAACAAATTTAAAAAAAACAACAAAACAAGCAAAGAATCCCATCCTCAAAGAAAGAAAGAAAGAAAGAAAGAAAGAAAGAAAGAAAGAAAGAGAGAGAGACAAACAACAGTAACAACAACATTTGATGGTTTGAAAGTTAGCAGGAGTGGATCGTAGTTGATAGTGAACAAGAGTCGAGTTCATCCGGGTTTCTTCACAGGATTGGTCTGAAAGGCAAAGGTCGATAAGATCATCATCATCATCATCATCATCATCACTGGGGTTCGAACTGGACTGACAAGTTGAACGCGAAAGGATCGGTTTAATTAAACAGCCGACTTCAAGTGGATCCATCAATGTCAAAGGAAAGAAAGTGCCTTCTCTCGCTTTATTACTACATCAGCTGCCAAGTCACCATGGATACGTTGTGGTTAACGAGTTCCTGTCAGACCTTCTCGATAAGGAATTGCTAGAGAACCCAGTAGTGTAAGACTATCAATCACTGAAGGACTAAGACAGGGTTAATCTAGTTTGTACAAGGATTGATGAAAGGTCTTTGTGTCTTGTGTTTTTAGCTCTTAAATACGTTCAAAAGTAGTTTTACAAAGGTGCGAATAATTACAAGATAAATATTATGAAAAGACTTTCCTTCAAAGCGTTTATTATTATAATCAAACCGTAAATTTAGGCCAGTTAAAGTTTAAATCAGAGGTTCCTCTATCTTTTTCGTATTGATTGATTTTGATTGCATGTCAACCCGTCTGGGGTTATTTTATACCTTGACCTGAGGGAATTGCGAACATGTTAGTTTATATTTACTGTTTTTAGGATTTTCTTTTAAAGTTTTTTTCCACATGATTATATTTGTTTGTTTTTTGTTTTAATGGCATATCAACCTTATTGGTTTATTCAATGCCAAATCCATCTTCTAGAAGGACAGTAGTGGTACTATCTAACCCATAGCTGGTAGGATACGGAGGTTCATACTTTTCCCAAGGGTATTTGTCCCAAAGTAAATGTAATAGCGCGAATGGTGTTCGAACTCACTTACTACGATTCCACAGTTCAGCGCTTTAACCGTTACACAACGAGGACACCCCGCCAAATGATTAAAGAATATCAAGTGTTCCTATCTAATACAAATAATTTGCCCATAGTTGGATAGTTTCAAGTATTCTTATCTAATACAAATAATTTTCACATAGTTAGATAGTTTCAAGTATTCCTATCTAATAAATATAATTATTTGGCTTCAAGTAATTATTTCTACTTAATAATCGTCATTTGTTTGCACACAGTTATATGGTTTCAAGTAACTGATAATAATCCTTAGTAAACAATTATAACTTTAAGTAACTATTTTTTATATAAATATTTTGGTAACATGGCATAAAGTATTTCTATTGACTATCAATAATTTTTAAACAGACCTATTAGTCCCATTGATCGGACCGGAACAGGTCAGTGTGACCTAGCAGTAATGATAATAAACGAGTCATCTATACATAGCACCAGAACTTGAGGCTCACCATCAAGGGCAGTTTAGTTCTATACCCAGGAAACCTATTTTTGGAATCGGTGTCTTACACTTCATCATGGAATACAGTCAATATATTTGAAGCCCCATCAACAAGACGTTTAATCTTCTTCGGACTGATACACCTTAGTATTCTAACACACGGACATAATTTCGTAACCAGGTTAGTCTGCGAGTCCATCGTGTCTCATACGTCTTTCTCGAACATTTGCTGATACTTTTAGGAGGTCTCTTGACAGCACTTCATTGGATAGTTGAGATTGCCATATATGTTACAGCTTACGTCATGCTTTTCACGTAATGCTTTTCGGATTTAAATGTTTTATTAATAGCTATTTATCACCAGCTACCTGAGCTTACAGTATCTGCAGCCGAGTAGAATACTGATATCATATGCCTACTGGAATATAGATATTACCATAGAGAACTAGTACGAAAATACCATGATTCTGGTAATTGATGGACATTTATCGCGGTATTTGCATGGAAAAACTCTGTCGATGCTGCCATTGGAGAAGTAGGAATGTTCCTCGATCCTCGTACCTTAAAATTACTCAATAGCATTGCGAGAACCCAGCCGAAAATTATGTGTGCTACATTTAATGGTACTCCCCCCCTCCAACAACAATAACTGTCTCTTGCTACTGTCCCACCAATATCATTGATGAAATAGACTTTATCTTCTATAACGAGCTATATTCCGTTATCAAAACATTCCTAAATACATTATGATTATCGATATAGACGCGAACGTGCAAATAGACAAAGTCGAAAATAACAAATTCTGCATACAAAACTCACCAAACAGACATGGTGAATATCTAACCAAGTTTTCGCTTGAGAACAAGCTTTCATACCTAACAACAAAATACAAAAAGGGGAGCTATGTACTTATACCTACCTAAATAACTCAAGGGGATAAATAATGCTTGGAATCGTGAAGAATACTTCTCCTTTGAAGGAGTATCTTCCAGTTACAGAATCGTCATGGCAAAGACTCACCTGAGCCTATCCCGAAACAAACAGATACAGCCTACAGATATGACTGGTTCCCATTTTCCAATCGTAATATTAGAAATCAATATACGTTAAATGTAAGAAACAAATCTGGTACTCTTCAGAAGACATCTGAAAGACATACTCCGAATGATGAATATGAAAACTTTGTTACTGCCCATAAAGTAGCAACAGCAGTAGCAGAGTGCATAGCAACTAAATCATGAGCCAAATAAAGGGTTCCTTGGGAGTCAATGATAGTTAGGTAAGAATGAGATAACATGAAAAAGGCATCCTTACTTAATAAAAGAAACAAAAAAATGCCAATACGCAGAAATTTAAGAAAGCCCTGAGAGAACTAACTAAAACATGACAAAAAGATCAACTAGAATACATTCAAGGGTTAAACAATAAAGAAATTCTGTGGAAGATATACAATCGCGATTAGCACGGCAGACAATAATTGAGGTAAATGGAAGTAAAAACACCTCAAGAGCAAAACTACAAGCTGCTAGCCAAAAAGTAAGACTTTACAAGTGGAAAGAACATTTTAAGAATCTGCTCTAGTACCCTCCTGAAATCACTGATAGACCTGCCGAAAACATTAATAAAAACCAACTTGACCTCCAACTAGAGCAGTTTATGGAGGAAGAACTTGAGGCAGTATTGAAAAAATTTAAAAGCAAAAAAGCTGCTGGCCTCGACGAAATACCTCCTGAAATATGAAAGATAAGAACATTTGATGCCATATTTGTCCGATTATGCAACAATATGTATAAACAAAACACAAAAGAGAAATGGACAAATGGTTGAATGCTTTACTTTCCCAAGAAAGGCGACCTCGGAATCACCAAGCACTACAGTGGCATAACCCTTACTGCTATCAATGCTAAGATTTATAATGCCCTGTTTCTCAATCGAATCTTACCATAAGTCAAGAAAATTCTTAGGAAAAATCAGAATGGCTTTCGAAGAAATTGCTCTACATCATCACAGATTCTGAGAATCCATAGAATCATCAAAGGAGTACATGCAAAAAAACTCGAGGCAGTATTATTGTGCGTATATTTCTCGAAGGCATTTAATTTCATTCAGAGATGAAAGATTGGGCAGATACTACAAGCATAAACCCTCCCCAAAGAAAGTCTTACCGCTATAATGGTGCTCTACAAAACACGAAAGCAATAGTTTTCTTACTCGATGGTGACTCTGGCTTCTTTAATATTGTCACTGGAGTCTAACAAGGAGATACATTAGCGCCATATTTGTTTATAATTTGCACACATTATGTACGATGAACGTCGGTAGCTCTAATAAAAGAAAATGGTTTCCCATTAAAAGGCAAGAAGCAGAGGAAATGCCACAGAAAAAATGACAGACACAGACTACGCAGATGATCTAGCTCTTCTCGTAAATACACCAGCCCAAGATGAATTTCTGCTGTATAGTCTAGAGCAAGCGAGAATGCAGATTAAAAAACAAAAACTAAGTACAAGTATATGCTTTAAACAAAAAGGAGCCATCTCCACTTTAAATGTCAATCCTCTGAAATTAGTAGACCAGATAAATTACTTTGGCAGCAATATCTCATCTACTGAAAGCGATATCAAAATATACATCGGGAAGGAGTGGACTACTTTTGGCTGATTATAGATCTTATAAAAATCT
The DNA here is from genome assembly GCA_963585895.1 of Sepioteuthis lessoniana. NCBI lineage: Eukaryota > Metazoa > Mollusca > Cephalopoda > Myopsida > Loliginidae > Sepioteuthis > Sepioteuthis lessoniana. The sequence goes on from OY757921.1 coordinate 64,410,689, forward strand.
GATCTCCCTGATAAAATAAAGTAGGATTTCTTCCTAACTGAGACTGTGTCAGTACTATTGTAAGGATGCACTAACTGGACGCTAACGAAAACTTTGGAGACCTACACAAGAATACTACGCGCTGTTTTGAACAAATCCAGGAAGTAGCACTCCTCAAAACACCAAACTCTCATCTCGCAAACCATCCAAGTAAGATGATATCTTGCTCACTGTTGGAGTAGTAGAGACCAACTCATACGCGACACTCACTTATGGACTCTCACACATGGACGAGCCAGTGTTAGCCGACCAGCAAGGACTTACATACATCAGATCTGTGTAGACACTGGATGCAGTCAAGAGGATCGGCCAGGAGCGTCGGATGATAGGGACGGATGGTGAGAGAGAGCCAGAGAAATCCGTACACGACTTAATGATGCCTTATCCAGGTACTTTATAACGCTGGATAATTTGACAGGTTCCCCCGTTCTCAATTTCAACTGACATTCTTGCAGCATGTTGCATGCAGTAGATTATTTCAAATTGGTTTGACTTTGGTTATTTGTCTTATGTCGTATCAACTCTTAACGGATTATTTAATACTAAAATCTGATAGATTTTTAAATGCTTGGTTGTAATTAATCATAACTATATTTTTAATGTTCCAATGAATTTTCTTAAATTGCATAGTTTTTATTTGTCTGCACGAAGTTATATGATATCAAGTATTACTATATAATACAAATAATTTGCAAACTGTTGTATAATTTCAAGTATTCTAAATGAAATCCAGTAAGTTATAGAGTTATTTGGTTTAAAATAACTATTCCTATTAAATAATATTTTTTGCTAACAGTTATGTAGTTTCAAGTATTCTTATCCAATGTTAATAATTTGAATACCTATTATAGTAAAAGTATGAAAGCAGAATTATGAAGCATTGGTTTAATTCAATATATCTTCTTACCCCTTTCTCGTACTTGACATAACGCATATAAAATCGTAAAGACACTTGATTTATTGATTTTATTGACATGTCATTCCGTCACGGCTTATTTCATGACCAGAAATTACGCAACTGCGTTCATTGATGTTATTTCCCAGGAAATTTTGCACAGCTATGTATCAAGTATTCCAATCAAATACAAATAATTTTCACACAGTGCAATATCCAAAAATTATTTTTATTTGATAGGAATACTTGAGTACTCCTATCAAATACAAATAATTTGCAAACAGTTGTATGCTTTCAAGTATTCCAATCTAAAACAAATAATTTACACACATTTGTATGGTTTCAAGTATTCCTATCTAATACAAATAATTTGCACACGGTCGTATGCTTTCAAGTATTCCTGTCAAATACAAATAATTTGCATATGGTTTCAAGTATTCCTATCTAATTCAAATAATTTTTGAATGGTTTCAAGTATTCCAATAAAATACAAATAATTTGCGCACATTCCTATGGTTACATGTATTCCTATATAATGCAAATAATTTTCACTCAGTCGTAGGCTTTTAAGCATTCCTGTCTATTACAAATAATTTGCACACGGTTGTATGATTTCAAGTATTTCTATTTAATGCAAATAATTTGCACACAGTTGTATTTTTTCAAGTATTCTCATCGAATTCAAATAATTTACGCACATTTGTATGGTTTCAAGTATTCCTATCTAAAACAAATAATTTTGCACACAGTTGTATTTTTTCAAGTATTCTTATCTAATACAAATAATTTGCACTCAGTTGTATGCTTTCAAGTATCCCCGTCTGATACACGATTACATGGTTTCAAGAAATCATTTCGATGTAATTATATTCATTTGTTTGCAGACAGTTATATGATGTCAAGAAACTGATAACGATAATCCTAAGCAAAAAGAGCCACAAATGATAATTCTTAATGAAAATAATTTGCACATGGTTAAGTTTAAACTGTTCCTATCGAATACAAATGATTTTAACAGATTTATTTATACATGGGACCCTATCCGGTAGTAACACTCCAAGTCCAAGTGAACTTGGGAGTAATGGCAATGATTGTGTACTCCACGATCCCTCATCATCATCATCATGTCGCGCCGTCTGCGCGGATATCCCTGACCGTCTCTCGCCATTTCTCCCTATCACTCATCGCCTCCGGCAGGTCTTCAGGATTACAACCCGTGTCCTCACATAGCTGCTGTATGTAGGTTCGTGCTGGTCGTCCCACACTTGCACATCCATGAGTGGGGGTCCACAGGAGTACATCGCTTATGAGCTCGTCCTTGCTTCTCCAGCAGTGTCCCGCGTGTCTGGTTCGTCGAACTTGTATAGTTTTTGTGATGGGGGGCAAGTGTCCGTATAGTTGGAGTCTCGTGGGGTGTTGTCGCCAGGACTTGTTTAATACTGCTCTCAACATTCTTGTGTAATTTCCGTCCAGCCTCCTCTCCAGCCGCTTCGTAAGCGTCCATGTGGTGCATCCATATAGCAGTATCGACACAACCGCTGCCTGGAAGAAACTGCGTTTCATTTTATCTGTTAGGTCCGACTTCCATATGATCGAGAGCCTATCGATAGCTGTCCATGCCTTCGTCAGTCGTGTGTCGATGTCCTTCTCGGTTGATGAGACGCTGCTTCCTAGGTAGGTGAATTTGTCGACTAGTTTCAGAGAGGCTCCGTCTAGTGTGGCAATGTTGCCTGTTTGGTTGTAACACAGAGATATTAGAGACAAATATGCATTAGAATTAAGAAACAGATTCGAAGCACTACAAGAGAAGGTAGAAATAGGCACCCCAAATGACGAATATGAAAATTTTGTAGAAGCGCACCTGGAGGCGGCAGAAAAGTGTATTCCAACAAAACCTAGAACTAAATATAGAGTCCCTTGGGAAACGCTAGCGGCTAGAGAAAAACGTGCACTTGTGAAGACTGCCTCCAAAAACTATCAACAGAACCCAACAAATACAAATGCACGAGAACTAGAAAAGGCGCAACATCAATTAACAGGAATATACCTAAAAGAACAGGCAGAATACGTACAAAATCAGATAGATAAGATTAGAGACTCGGTGGAAGATAGGCAATCCAGGATAGCCTGGCAAACAATAAACGAAGTAAGTGGAAGAAAGAGCACAGCCAAAGCAAAATTGAAAGCTGCAAGCCAACAAGAAAGAATAAAACTGTGGGAACAGCATTTCAAAAATCTACTAGGAAACCACGATCCCTAGAGCTCCAGAAATGGATCTGAACAATCAAATGCATTTTAGTGTTATACTCGGATGCTCTTTTTGGTAGGGTGAAGACTTACCTCTCTGCAGGCGATACAATCAACCGATTCGAAGCCTCGCTGAGAGTGTACACTATTCAGAGAAGTTTGGTGCATACATGTTTACGTTTTGATAACGCTAAACTCAATAGAATTATCAATAATAATAGAAAAATAAATGAAAGATAAGCACCTGGGCCTTGCTAAAGAACTGAAAAACTATGGAACATGAATGTGACGGTGATACCAATTGTAATCTGTGCGCTCGATACAGTCACCAAAGGACTGATAAAGTCCGGAGGAATTGGAAATAAGAACACAAGTGGAGACCATCCAAACTACAGTACTATTAAGATGGGACAGAATACTGAGAAGAGTTCTGGAGACGTGAGGAGACAACTTATCACTCAAACTCTAGTGGAAAACCATCAGCTAACGCTGGAGTAAAAAAAACTCTCAAAAGAGTAAAACAATAATAATAATATGCGATTTGATTAATAAAATGGAGGTGCCTGGCCCAAATCCTAAATGTTAATTGGAGCTAAGGGTAAACGAAATAGCTTTTTATTTCTAAATTTTCATATACAGTGTAAATGATTTATTTTAAAGAATCGCTTTCGCCAGAAATATCAAAATAAAAACATTTAAAAATTTACTTAAGTCTTCAATAAATTTCTAATAGGGTTTTATGAAATTTCAGAGCATCCGTACTATCTGTGTTTCATCAAAATGCAATTTGATTAATGAAATGGAGGTGCCGGGCTTTTTTAAGCTAAAACTTAGAAACTTCAAAGGCGCAAGCATCTTCAAATATTTTCTTTTAATTCTTTCGTGTGTGTGTGTGTGTGTGTGTGAGTTGTTGGTTTGTAGGTTGGTTGGGCTTTATGGCATATCAACCTTCATAAGTTATTCAATGCCAAATTCTGTTTATATATACGTTTAACCTAAGATTTCTAAACGGATACTTTTTAGATAACATTTTAGATGAGTATGGTTTCATTTGTTTGCAAACGATTAAATGGTTTCAGTTTATATTTTTGGTACAACGTTGTCTCTTTCAAGAAGGACAGAACGTCTTCTATTTTGACGTTGTCGAACAGATCGCCCAAAAGATTCACCTTGAAAAATCGCCTTCTGATGAGAGCAAAAGCTCTACATTCTGTGAACGTGTTTAACGGTGCAAGGTGTTTGATATGTTAAACACTGTGGTTGTTGTTCCTGTTTCTAGATAAAAGAGTGAGTAAGCCTTGTATGACCAATGCACAATCGGAATATAATGACTTGTTCTCTTGATTTTCTGAAAGCTGGTCTCCATTCTCCCAAAGTGGGTTGGATTTGGATGTGAGTGTTATTATTCCAGCGTATTTGCCATTTTGCATTAAGGAATTTGCTGATTTGGGGTTTCAGGTCAGTATACAGTATCCTGAATTTGTCGAGGGTTAGATCTAAGGTCGATTTGGCTGCCGAGTCTGCTCATTCATTTTCTCTCACTCCAATGTGGCTTGGGATCCTGTATATAATTATTTCTTTACAAATTGACATTGAGTGTAATCTTCTCAACAGCTTAATAATTTGATGGTTTTCAAGTTTTTTATTACTTAATGACCGACAACGAATCTGAGAATATGATAGATGTAATATGTTTGCTCTTCGAAATGATGTCGAGAGCAAGGTCTATTGCACGGGCTTCCTCTGTTAAGATTGAGTTTTCCGTTGGAAGAACTTTCTTGATAACAGCCGCGCAAACCGTTTTATCATTGTCCTTAGAGTCATCCATGAAGTCATTTAGGTGGTGGGGATGGTGTTGGAGAATATTGTGAAATTTCTCCTGATAAGTACAAGGATAGATTTTTGTTTTAGGGAGTTCATTCAGTTCGAAGATCTCTTCGGGTTTTTTAATGATCCAATGTGGTATTTGAGGTAGGATGCTTTCATGTATATCATTTAGAGAAATATTGAATTCTTTGAGGGTAGATTTCATCCAAAGACCAAAAGGTTTTATTGATCTTTACTTTTTTTCCAACGTGTTGCTCGTATTTAGAGTTGAGGATGCAGTCATAAGTTGGGTTGGATGTGCAAGATTTTATAGTATTGGGGAGCCAGTTTTTTTTACATCTGAGTTGTAGGAGTGCTTCATGGGCCTTTTGAAAGCTCCTAATACCTGTCTTAGGCCTTCGAGGTGTATAGAGTCGAGCTGTTTGAGGTAGGGCCTCTTGGCTGATCTATAAATAAAAATGGCATAATCTAGTTTTAAGTTGGTCAGTAATCTGTATAGTTTAAGGAGCGTTTGTCGACCAACTCCTCATTCTGTGAAGTTGACTATTCGCAGAAGTTGTTGTGCTCGGTGGATTTGCTTCTTAAATATTTTATATGGGAGATGAATGTTAATTTCCTATCGAATATAACCCAAGGAATTTATATTCGTCAACGACAAGTATTTCCGTATCTTCCAGTTTGATGAGAGGGTCAGTGAGAATTTTTCTCAGTTGACAGAAGTGTATGTACCGTGTTTTCTTTTTGGAGATTGTGAAATCATTGATGTTTGCCCTTCGAGTAATTTTCCGGATGCATTTTGTAGTTGACGTTCGGCAGTTCGCATATATTTTGACATGGAAGTGATACAGAAGTCGTCAACATAGATTTGATTTCTTTGTTTAATGACATATCAACCTTTGTAGGTTATTTATTGCCAAAACCCATTCTCCAAGAAGAACAGTAGTGGTATTATTTAACCCATAGCTGGGAGGATTCGGGGGTTCATACCTTTCCAAGGGTATTTGCCCGAAAGTGAACGTAATAGCGCGACTGGAGTACGAACTCGCTTACGATTCCACAGTCCATCGCTTTAACCATTACACAACGAGGACACCCGTCATCAACATAGGCGTAATCCATAATTCCAGGAGTGAGACACTTGGTGATTATGTTTATTCTTATATTGAACAGTGTTTGTTTGAGGCTGAGGTTTTTGCCATTGTTTCGTTTGCTATTGGGATGAGGGTTTCAGTGAAATGTTTTATTTGGTCTTTGATGTTAGGATCTTTTAACAGTTTCTGTTTACATATGGTTTCAAAAACTTGCCAGTTTGCTTTGTTTATTTTCCAGTGAAGGTGTCTATCCTCATGAAGAGGTCGTAAACTTTCGAGTATTATAGGGAAGTGATCACTGCCGCAGAGATCCTAATAGACTTTCCCCCCAATAGTCCATATAGCTTACAAGATTGTATAAGATTAGATCAATGGCTGGGTTGGAGCAAATGAATCGGTTGAGACAAGTATTGGATTTGTTATTTAGAATGCAAAGTTTATCAATATTGACTTTCTCAAGATCTATGCGTTTTTGTTGGCTTTCTGACACCCCCATACTGTGCTGTGGCTGTTTAGGTCACCTAGCAATAAGTGGGGTTTAGGTATTTGTTCTATAAGTTTGTTTATTTTGGTGTCACTTATGGTGTTGTCAGATGGGATGTAAATGTTGCAGACGTTTATTGGCTCATGTTGGGTTGTTTTGATAGCGATTGCTTGAAGTTTGGTGTCTCTGTGTATTTAGTGTTGAAGTATGTCTTTTCTAACTTGGATCGAGTCACCCCCAGAAGTTCGGTTTCCGTCTTTCTTAAAATGATTGTATTGTTGGTAGTGTTTGAATTTTATTGTATTCGATTCTTTTAGGAATGTTTCTTGGAGGCAAACTATTTTGGTATTATAGCTAGTCAAAAAAGTGTTGGCGTTTTTCATCGTTGACCTTGATTCCTCTGCAGTTCCTCTGTATGAGAGTTGGGCTACATGCTTTGTTTGGGTTGTTGGAGTTTATTATGATGGATTGGGGTTATTTTTCTTTTTGTTTCTGGTACATTGTAATTCTTCTGTTTCTATTCTTTCGAGAAGTTTGAATCTTGAGTTTTTAGTTCTAGTTTTTAATTTCTGTTTGATTCGGAAGGGTCGACATCTTCAGTCGTTCCCGTCCAGATGATGAGAGGACATGATCTATTTTAGATTGTGGGGAACGTTCATGTTTGTCACAATTCAGCTCGAGGTTTGAGTTATCTAATTTAGATGTAGGTGGCCGGATTGGCGATCTATGAGAGTTAAGTTTTAAAGGTTATTTTCTTTAGGGGGAGTACTTAATGTTTGAGCTGTAGGATTTGTTTGTTTGTGGGTTGATGATTTTACTTTAGTTGTTACATTGACGTTTTCTTTATTTACACCGACAGGTTTTGGTTATGTTTGAAGTCCATTCGAGTGCTGTTTTTTCAGTTGTTTCTAGAATTTTAGCCAATCATTCAGTTCCAAATGGATCCATTTCTCCACGAGACTTCTATATTTGTCATCTTGATTGATAGTATTCGCCCTCCGTGCAATAGAGGCGTAGCTGTTTTCGCCTACGTAGGCCCCGACGATTTCTCTTGCTTCCAGGAAAGACACTTTCCTCTTATGTTTCACTTCGAGTATCTATTTTATTTTTTGTAGGCTTCACAAGATCTTGCGTAAGCCAAATGATTTTGTCGGCAGTTTTCACATCAGGTTTCCTTCAAGCAATCTTCCTCCATGTGGTCCGGGTTTTTTTCACTGCATTTGGCATATGTGAGTCGTTCTTTACAGGCTTTCCTGTGGTGTCCATATTTTTGGTATTTGAAGCACCTAAAGGGAGCTGGGACGTACTTTTCGACCCTCTCCACACAAAAGCCTATCTTCACCTCCTTGGAAATGTGGTCAGAATGTAGATGTTGGTTTCGATTTTTTTCTCTTCCTGGTCTAATTATTATTCTTTTTGCGTTTGCGATCCCCTGTTTTCCCAGGGTTGCCGACATATCCTCTTCCATTTCCTTCACCAACTTCCTACTCCTGATAACTCCTTTGAAAGTGTTAAGTTTTTCATGCGAGTAGGCTTTGCATTTGGTTGTATGGAAGATTTTCATTGTCAGTGTGTTTTCTGCCTTCCTCTGGCTCTCCACCTCGACAAGCAAGTTACTTTTCTGATTTGCTTGACGTTTTACTGTGTATCCCTTGTTGAAATAACTTTCTCTATAAGGAAAGGCGAGAATTTGGCTAAGCAGACCTCCTCCAAAGACTCAATGACAATGAATCTGGGTAAGTCTACTGCCTCACTCTCCGAGTTTGATTCTGACAGGTATCGTTTACTTTTGTTTTTTGGGGGGTTGAAGACGCTATAGATGCTGTATAATTTTCGCTGGCCCTGTGCTTCACCACCCACCACAAAATCCAACTTGTGTTGGGAATATACTAAGGAGGAAACCCATTCGTCTTGGTTAAGACGGGGATACATGACCAGTATACTCGATCTAAGAGTAGGTTTACGATCCGTTGCCAATTTCAGGTTCTCAGCACTGATCAAATTCCTATTCTCTCAATAAAAATGACTCGCAGCCACCGCTTTCTAGAACCTAAAAGATAAGGGTTGGAAACTTACAGCAAGTGCAAATTTCAAAGTACGGTCGGGATAAAACATATAGGTGCAAGGGCTTGACCTGATCAGCCGATTAATCGGATCGGGCCCATCCGACCGCCTACCGGACAAGTAAGGGACAAAATGTTGTGTTGCAAGTCTTTAACCACTCGGTCAAACCACCAGGATCCCTTCCTACTACCTCACAGGTCACTACCTACGGCCAACAGGTGGCCCCATTGTGAGGGGAGGTCTTATCTCTCTGCAGAGGTGTAGTTAACGTATTCTACAGACCCAGCCGATAAGGCGTGTGTGTGAGAGGCAGAAAGAGAGAGAGATCTTCTGGAGTGTCCTCTTTCTTGGAATAGTACGAGTTTAGATTTAGATTTGGGTTTGTAATTTTTCATGGGTTTTATATTGTTGCTATGCCAGACCCAGGGATTGATTATTATTTGTGCTCCTAACACACATCTAAACTCTTCGCAGTATTCAGTCTTAGAACAGCAAACATGAGGAGACGTAATGTCACTCAGAATCCAGGGAAAGACCATCAGCTAACGCTGGCGGGAAAAACTCACAGAGAGTACAATAATAGTAAGAAAACATGATCAACAACAGAAATCTCATCAAAAAGAATAAACACCTGGATAATATCCCAAGTAAGATAATCGTGATCTTTCTTAAAATTTACAAGGGAAGAACTCAGACAAATGGACGAAATGATAAGGAAATTGTTGACGATACACAATGTTAAAACATCTGAGAGATAATATAAATAGATTCTATGCATCAAGAACGAAGAAAGGGACTCAATAGTATTATGAATTGCATTGATGTATCAATAATACAAAGACTCGATGATAGCATTAAAAAGAGCAAAGAAAAATTAATTACAGCAGCCAGCAACGGTAGCTTAAAAACAAACAGTAAAAACAACGAAAACTAGAAAATAAAACAGGGAAGAAAAACAACTGTATGGATATTTCGAGCGGCAGAGACTCAGACGCATAAAATTCTCTGAAATGTTACCTAATCCCGACCAAAGGAGCAGACTTGATATTAATTGATAATGAAAAAACTTTCAGTCTTATGAGTTTTGCCATCCAATGAACCACGCAGTGAAAATAAAAGACAAATGATAGACAAATATTTGGAACCTAAGGGTGAATGTGCTGCCAATAGTAGTTGATATGCTTGGAATGGTCCCCAAGAATTTGGACTAGAAGAAATGGAAATCAGAGGAAGAATCAACACCATTCAAACCACTGCATTATGATCAGCTAGAAAACTGAGAAAAGTCCAAGAAGCCTGAGGAGACTTGCTATCTCTCAAACTCCAGTGAAAGACTGAAAAATCGCGAAATAATAAACAGCTGTAAGTTACAATTTTAATACCGCTGTAAGGTTTCAGTTAAAGCAAGAGATCGTGGTGAGATGGGTCTGATAGGAATAGGTGTCGCATCTCAAGGATAGCTGGTATATAAAGAATCAATTTATGTATGAAAATGAGGCCAAGAGAAAAGGCGATCGGTTTCGTTTAGCTTAGTCTCTCTAATCCTTTCCTGCAGTTGACATGACGCACGTCAAATCCTAAGGACTAAGGTAGGTCAGTCGCTGTACATATATATATTACCTCAGAACTGGATTCGAACCCTTGTCTTTAACAGTTTTGTACAGTTACTTTACTAATTAGCCTGTCTTTTTGTCTTTCTCTTCCGATTTTTTCTTCCATCTTTCATTTTCTGCGGAGTAGCCCATCTTTGATTTTCTACGGGGTAGTCCATTGTCCGGGAGACATCGTAGTTAACGAGTTCGATCTCCAGTCACGCTATTACGTTCATTTTCGGACTAATTCCCTTGAGAAAGGCATAAATCCCCTTATTCCTAAGCTTTTGGTTAAATGGTCCGACTACTGTCCTTCTACAAGAATGAATTTGGCATTTGATAACCCACGAAGGTCGATATGCCATTAAACAAAGAAACAAAGCCAAACCAATTTATAGCAATCGATCTTCATTTATATTTGGTGCAAACACTTGTCAACAATAAAACCTCTCTGTCCCGTCTAATTCGCCTGCTTCTTCTACCCACTCGATTATATTATCGCGAAAATCGAAACGACCGGGTACAGCTGTCGGAAAGGGAAGAAGGAGTCAGGGTTTAAAGGTGGCGGTTTTATTGAGTGTCTCGAAAATAAACTCCACTGGCCAGATCAATGGTGAGATTGAAAACAGTCAGAGCGTCGATAGAAACGGTATGTAAGAAGAAGAGATTAAATGATGTGTTGTTTCTTCATTCTACGAATTGACCACTGGATCTGTTTACAGTTCCCAAATTCTACGACGGCACTAAACTGTCATTAAATCTCATTGACGGTCACATATATAGACATTGTTAAGACTGTTGAAATTTCCAAACTTGAAATAAAGAGTGACATCAGTGACGTCATCAATCACTCTCTTTATTTCACTGTAATCAGAATTAAGATACCCACTGAGAACGACGAATTATAGAGAAGGCCAATTACGTTTCTGAATTTGTTCATACTAATCTATTTCTATGTTTGAATATGTCGATTTTGTCCAGAGAAATTTGTGTTGTAAAAAGTGTAAATTCAGAAAGCATGAAAATACCAAATTAGAGACGTTTAGCTTAAATTTTTTTTTTTAATTTTTAAAAAGATTTCTGACCCAATTGCAAACAAAGACTATAAATGTGATAAATTTCTACCACAACGTCGGTGCGTTCAGTATAAATAAGAAAAGGCACATAGTTGTTTGCTCACTTTCACCAATATGACAATTGAAGCTCCACTGATCCGCTTCGTTCATAGTACAAATATATTCTTACCGGCTTACTTTCGTTCACTTGAAAGAGAGATTGGGTACATCTCTTTATGACGCTTACATTTCAACATATTACTCATTGATTTAACGAATTCATTAGTGATATTGATATATAAAACATTTATTACACGATGATATTTACTTATCACAATTTATCAGTGATATTTACATATAAAAATTTATTATACAATGATATTTATGTGTCAAAATTTATTACACGGTGATTTTTACAAAAAAAATTATTACAATGATATTTATATATCAAGATTTATAACATAGTGATATTTACTGTCACGAAGTGTTCAGTTTGAATTTCAAATAATAAAAAATCAAACTTTTTTCTTCATGCAGTCATCGTAGCACAAGTGGGAAATGAAGACGGCAAACTGATTGCTGTTTGGGGGAAAATATCCAAGAAAATACGTAATAAATTGGAAAGACATAGTTCATAAAAAAAACATTAATTTGCAACAAATATTAAAACTCGAGAAAATTGAGAAGACAACATGAGTTGAAATAATTATTTCATTAAACAATTTATTTCAAGATACGAGGAAAAAGTAAAAGTAAATAAGAACATGCATACATGTTCCAAGAAAATATTATTTTCGTCTCCGCGGGGGAAAATACTGTCTTCAATTCTTATCGCAGACGATTCTGTTTTTTAGACATACACAAGGAACAACAAAAAATAAATAAACATAAAACACGAGAGAAAGTTTTCTTTTTCTTTCGGTGGGAGAAAACGATTTATTCCAATTTCTTTTTTTTTTTTTTCTTTTTTTTTCTACAAAACAACTTTAGCTTCAAGATGTTTTACTGTCTTGACATTTTTTTCCGATCCAACAACCTTCAAATCTTCTCGTCCGTCTTCTTCGTAAAATTTTCTTTCGCCTCTAAAAATGGTCTTCTGCTTTTAATCAAATTCCCCTCTCTGCGTTCATTGGTTAATTTAATAGTTCAAGGAGCATAACTCCCGTTTTTTTATCTTAAATTTGATTCATTATTTTTTAAACAAACAAATACATTTGCCTTCTTTTTTTAACTATCTATAGACTTGATAATTCTTTTAACTCTTTTTTTTAAGTTATGATATTCATATATCAAAATTTATTACAAGGTCTTATTTACATTGTTGAAAGGATAGACACAGTGAATTTATGGTTTAGCAGTGTTGATTTACACGAGCTAAAACAGAAAAAAAAGAAGAAATATAGATCTTAGACCGGAACTGTCTCAAGCTACGTCACAGAGATCTTCAACCACTTAACCCAAGAAAATGAGAGAATTCACACTTTCAGAGTTTCATCCACTGGGCAACGTGGAACCTCGTCGCACCCTGACGGCCGGCTTAAATCCGTTTATTCGCTTCCTCACTGAGTGACGAATGAAGCTTTATAACAATTTTATATAACGTTTATAACCTGAAATGGTTGAAGAATGACTCGGTCGAAACATTATCGCTTCAACAATCAAATACATACATACATACATGCATACAAATAAAACCAAATCTTTGGATGGTAATCAACCATCTTCAAATTGCAAAAGGTTAATATTCAACCGTAAGGGAAGCGACCCCTATAAAGTCACCATTAACTTTAGTATAAATCAAAATATTGAATAAGAATATGTACCATTGTACTCCTGGATATGCGTAGATAAAATAGAACTGATAAATCAACAAGTAAATACCACAATATTAAAAGTGGGATGAAATTAAAGTCACTGTCTTAAAGAGTCAAAATGTCATCAGGTGGACGATCAACCTGTATGCAAATCAAAATGGTTGTAAAAAAGGCATTATTTAAGGGTGTCATAAAACCTCGAGTAGGGACAACGAAGTAAAAAGTCTATTTTTTATTCCATATTTTTCCTCAATATAGGATTATTCTATATTTTCCTCTGCATCGCGTGGAAAAAATGATACCATTGACTTAAATAACGCAATCTAGTTGGTTTAAGGAATATTTCATGAAGCTAGATAAAAATGTTTTGCGTCTTATTTGTTTTTAGTTTATTTACTGCTAAATAAAAAAAATACAGGAATTGGCATCTATTTTATATGTAAATTTGAAGAGTTTGCAAAATATCAACTTGGCTTTTCTTGTCATTTCTCATTATTTTGTATTTATCATCTGTCTTACTTTTATTGTCAATCACGCTCATTGATTTGACTTGTTGAAATTGGCAATAAATAATTTCAATTTTTACACCTTCATTAGTTTTAAAATGCCGTTTATACAAACTTTTTATGTCTTAACATATTGACAGTTTTAAAAATTGTTTAGATTCCGTCAACATTCAAGTATTGAGCTATGAACTCAGCCCTTACTGGTTTTAGGTAAGAAAAGAAGGTACTGCCTGAGGATCTTACCAAATGGGTTAAATAGTATCACTACTGTTCTTCTACAAGGATAGGTTTGGCATTAAATAACCCTCAAAGGTTGATATGCCATTAAACAAATAAACCAAATAGACCATTATTTAAAACGCCATAATATTTTTAGGGGGAGTATGTATTTACTAACCCCCTCCCTCACCAGTAGGATGAGACACAAGGTCAATTTTTAAACTGAATAAAGCTGGTTTTAATTCAGAGTTTTCCTTCTCCAAGACTGGTTGCTTTACCAAGGCTAAAGAACCCAATCTACTTCACAGTTATTCTCAGATTGCTTAACTTTCATTCAAGCCAGGAGTCTCCAGCCTTTTCAACCCAAGAGCTACAAAGTTTATCACAGGAGGTTCCGAGGATTCGATCTTAAAAGAACAGGGAAAAAAAAACAGCTAAATTCATAAGGTAGCAATCATAATTTATTAATGAGATATTTGATGTTGTTTCCAATCATAAAATTATGTGATACTGGGGTGAAGCGGTTGACTGAAGAAGCACATTAGACAAGTGATGATTTGACTGTTACAAACGAAGCATACTTTTGGCGTGCCTTATTTTGTTTAACAACGGTTCACAATGGTATTTAATGTCAAATATGCTCACTACTTGTTAGGTGTGGGTGATAAGGCTGGGGAATCGTCCAGATGGAAGCACGGGGTTCTTCTTGAAATCAAGCAAGAAACTTGGACTTCAAATCTTCTGGACACTGAAGATCAAAGACTTCCCTCTGAAATTGTAGTGGTACTTCTTCACAGTCAACATGAAAAAAGCAAAAATAAAATTTAGAAAGTTGGGTGTAAGGCCGCAAGAAGAAGCCTCGAGGACCACTTATGACCTACCGGTTGCGAGTTGGAAACCCCAAATCTAAGATAAGTTTAGTAAACAACTAACAGTGAAAAAATTGCAAGAATCAGGTAACTTCATGAATAGACACAGCACAGCACTGAAAATCACGTGGAAAATCTTTATCAGTTTACCTGGAGGTCGTGAATGTAATGTAATGGCCGCCTTTCTCCATCAGCAAACCCGATACCTGACTTAGTGACCGAGAGCAAAAGGTCAGTCGGACAAACTCACGTTTTGGGGACAAGAGGGTGTCAGACTCAGGACTGCAGGATTTTTTTAAAAGGTCAGTTTGTTACCGAAACAAGTCAAGACATTAATTTTGGAGATACGTGAAAACGCCTTACTCATCTGGTGGGTTGGGTTGCTTTGGATTTTTGTTTAATGGCATATCGACCTTCGTTGGTTATTTACTGCCAAAAGAATCTTTTTTAGAATAGAAGTGGTATTATTTAACCTATAGCTGGAAGGATAAGAGAGTTCAAGCTTTTTCCAATCTTATCAGTCCGAAAGAGAATACAATAGCATGACCAGAGTTCGAACTCGCTTACTTCGGAGCCGCAGTCCAGCTCTTTAATCATTAAACCACGGAGGCTTCCTCTGTGTGATGTGGCAGCAATGACTTATAGATTACTTCGACTTCCTCCATGGATATAGCAAAACCACTCCACGTATTTTAATACGCTTCCAACCGCCTTGATAGAATTAACATCAGAAATAAAAGGGAATATGTTTTATTGTTTTTTTGTGACCACGCATTTGTCTTTCCCTTTACTGATAAGAACAACCTCTTCATCTTCTCTCTCTCTCTCTCTCTCTCTCTCTCTCTCTCTCTCTCTCTCTGACAACATTTTCTTGAGACGCCTACAACACTAACTTACTAACAAGTCGATAATACAGTGTTTGGTGGATAAATCTTCTAAGAGGGTATTTGACAGAAAGGTCTCAGATAATCTACCTTTTATTTGCTGCCGGCTTGAGGGAGATAACATCAGGAATAAACACGAGTGGGATTTGTTTTGTAACCACGTGTCAATCTCTTCCTTTCTTGATATAGAAAAACTCTTCATTTCTTTGTCTCCTCAAACTTCTCCGACAACTTTTTTCTCCGAGAACTTTCAAGACAACCAATTTACAACGGTGGGTTCAGTCCTTGAATAGCCCAAAATATCCTGTAACTGGATTCAGCGGAAGAAACTGAATATACTCTTCTCAAAGATTATTTAATTGAGAAGAATTAATTAAGACGGAGTTCGAACAAATTAACCAAATTGCATTAAACAAAAGATCTGGCTCGAAATTCCTAGCACGTTACGGAATCCGAAGGTTGGGGAGTAGATCGGTCGAAACGCCGATACTAACATTCAAAATGAGAACAAAATCAGCGTCCAACTAATTTTTAAAGCCATTTCTCTGCAATATAACGCTGATGCCCTAGTATAAATGATCGCACAGCTATTGACATGATTTTTACATTGCAGAAAAATAAATAAAATGACGAGGATGAGGAGGAGAAAAAGAAAGAAGACTATATAGAACTGGGGAATTTTATATATATAAAAAAACATCTTTGTAAACATTATTCGCATTCAAGTAGACGTTCTCGGTTGAATATAAGTAATACATAGCCGAGACATAATTTAATCTAAGACGTGAGAAGTCGAGAAATTCATAAGACGATAACTGAAATCCTCGAAAATAATGCAATATTTCACTTTTGGGCTGATACAAAGCATTATTCGAGTGAGACGAATGGTTTACAATACAGCGAATATCTATTAAATATTGGCTTCGAATGAGCGTCGAAATTAAGTGAGAAGAAGAAGAAGAAGAAGAAGAAGAAGAAGAAGAAGAAGAAGAAGAAGAAGAAGAAGAAGAAGAAGACAATCTTTTGATTTGATGTTTGGCTTTTTAATATGTTTGTTTTGTGCAAAGCGATTGCATTTTCGGTTGTGTGTGTGTTTGTCATTTTAGGAACATCTTCCGAAAATTGATAGTTAGGTTATGACAACTACATTTAATTACAAGCAGGGTTACCTGACGATGACCGGGAAATCAATAAAAGACAAACTGCTTTAATGAAACAATTCTGATATGAATTTTAGAAAGACTTTTCTTTGTCACTGTCTCCTTCACTTTATATACATCTATCTCCTAAATTCTTACTGTGCATATCTCACTTTGTTCTTATCTATCTATCTATCTATCTATCTATCTATCTCATTTCTAATTTCAATCTATCTGTCTGTCTATCTATCTCACTCTGTTCCTATCTATCCATCTATCTCATTCTTTCTCTTCATATCTATCCAACTGTCTATGAATCTATCGCATTCTGATCTTATCTATCCATCGATCTAATACATTCTTTCTCCTTATATATATATATATATATATATAATTCTTTTTCTTAATAATATATATCTATCTCCCAACCTATTTCATTCTTTCTCTTCATATGTGTTTATATATATATATATATATATATATATATATATAATTCTTTTTTCAACATCTATCTATATTAATCTTTCTCTTCATAACTATCTAATTTTTTTTCTATCTATCCAGGTGTCTGTCAATCTATCTCAATCTGCTTTTATCTATCTCATTCTTTCTCCTCATATCTATCCATCTATCTATCGATTGATCGATCGATCTCTCTCTGCTTTTATGTATCAATCTCATACGTTCTCTTCATATCTATTCATCCATCAATTTATCTATGCTCGTACGACCTTTCTGTAGGTCTCTTAGACTCTCCTTTCATAAGTCTATTTGAGGATTTTCCATTGTCAGATTTCCCCGAGATAAAAAGCTATACTCCCTTTAACTCTTCAACCTCAGCTGTGGGAAAAGAAAACATTGAATTTTTTTAGATTATCATTACAAGTCGACTAGTTCGTGAAATTTAATAAAAAAAATTCTTTAAATTCTATATTGGGAAGGCATTATTGTGCTCAGAGATATCTACATATGAATACGTGTATATATACATATTTATATATATATATGTGTGTGTGTGTGTGTGTGTGTGTGCACGCGAACAGATATATCTAAAAAGATGTTTTGATAGGCATATATGTATATATTTAGCAAGGTTGATAGGTTAGTATTAAACAAAAAAAACAATATATTGGACATATTCTCATCTAATATAATAAATAACGTCATTCGTACAGTTGTTTTCACATAAGTATATATATATGTATAATCATCAACTTGATCGCCCAAAGTTCCCTAACTCTCTCTCTCTCTCTCTCTCTATATATATATATATATATATATATACCATCCATCACTTCTGATAGGTCTTTTAGACTGCATCCAGTGTCTGCACAGAGCTGATATAAGTCTTTGCCGGTCGGTCAACACAGGCGCGTCCATGTGTAGAGGTCCGTAGAAGAACATCGCTTATAATTTTGTCTTTACTTCTTCAGCAGTGTTCTGATCGTCTTACTTAGATGGTTTGTGAGATAGGAGGTAGGTCGTTGTACAACAGCTGTTTTGTGGAGTGTTACTTCCCGGAAAAAAAACTATATATCACCATCTTCATAGCACGGTGTTACTTTACTCTCTCTCTCTCTCTCTCTCTCTCTCTCTCTCTCTCTCTCATCGCTCCAAGCCGGTCCCCGAGATTGCAGCTAATGTTAGTCTTAACTGATGGGCCAACTCTAGTGCATCCATTTGTAGGAGTCCATAAGACAATCAGAGGCAAGTAGCAGTACAACTGTTGTTTAATTGGCTGTTAGTCCAAAGGTTTGTCCAAGACAGCGTGCATCCATGTGGTGTCATCCATACAGTAGTATTAACATAGTGACAGTTTAGAAGAATTCCCTATATATTTTATCAGGGATATCAGATTTCCATATAATCGACCTGTCAACAGCAGCCCACGCCTTCCCAATGTGTATGTTGACGTCGCTTTCAGTAGATGAGATATGGCTACTGCAATAAGTAATTTCAGAGGTTTGCCACCTAAAGTGGAGATGACTTCATCTTATTTAAGTGATTTACTAAGCTTTTTGCTTTGATATAATACAAGGCCGTACGAATGGGCCACCCAGTGAGACTCACACTCATTTGTGAGGGTTCGCTAATCTAGTTTGGTAACCATTATAACACCCAAAGCTCCCGTTATCTTTTTAAAAACACGTGAACTCTGTTTTGTCTGCGTTCACTTTGAGACCAATGCCCCTTTCTGCCTATGCAGCGGAGATTCGGTTTGGGCAGGTAAATTTGGAGGAAACGTTTGATCATCAAACATAGTCTGCAATTCTCATACATTCTGTGGTACAGAGTGTGCTTCTTGGGTTATTTAATATGAGACCATTTTAAGGAGATACAATCGGACCAAATTTACTTATAAACTGCCAAGGTTACGTACTAGGAACATTAATGGATATATATATATATATATATATATATATATATATATATATATATATATATGATTTAATGTAACAAGAAGAAAACTGAATCACGGTAAAAGTGCCATTATAAATTTATTTCGACGAAGAATATTAACTTCGCCACTTCAGATGATATACATGCTCAGTAAATATCAGTAAATATGGTTTAGTGCTCAAATGTCGGTCCGTAGAAAAGGGTAAAACGTAAAATTATCAAATATCTTTCTTACCACCTTATGACTATTTATTTCATGTATCAAGATAAAATAACATTTTAAGATGGAGTAGGTTTCATCTGAATTAAACTTTAAACAATGAGACTCTCTCCGCCTCTCTCTCTCTCTCTCTATATATATATATATATGATCTCATATATAATCTCATGATTCCTTCTTATATATATATATATATATATATATATATGTATATATATATATATATATATAAACGAGATTTAGAGAAACAGATTGACAGAGTGATAGAGATTTTAAAGTATAAATGTATTTAATAAACTTGTATGAAATATATATATATATATATATATATATATATATATATTTCATGTAAGTTTATTAAATATATCTAAAGAATAAATATATTTAATATACTTATATGAAACATACACACACATAGATATATATTGATATGTATGTAACATATAAGTTTATTAATCACTATATCTATTCTTTAAATATCTTTGTCAGTCTGTTTCTCTCAGTCTCTTGGCACCGCCTTATATAGAGAGGGGGAGAGAAAGAGTTAATCTGTTATATGTACATATGTGTATGTATATGTGCGCGTGCGTCTATACACAGATCTATATTGTTTAGAAATTCTGTCAGAACTAATATCTTCCACATATACATATACACATGGACATATATATATATATATATATATATGTGTGTGTGTGTGTGTGTGTGTGTGTGTGTGTGTGTGTGTGTGTGTGTGTGTGTGTGTGTTGAACTACTTTTACGCGTTTACTTTGCATTTAAAATTCGAAATTGACTTAGGGTCTGTCTGGTATCATTTATTTCACATTATGTTCTAATAATAATGTCCATATATTCATATTCACATCCCCCTCTCCCCGCTCATTTATATAAATTTTTACATAACACCTACACTATTCAACACACAAACAGACACACATGTACACGAACATAAAAGCCTTCTCACTAGTAAGCAAACTCAAACTTATATATATATATATATATATATATATATATATATATATATATATATATATATACGATCTTCGCCAGTAAACCCGAAATCTACATATACATTATTGTTTACAAGATTAAAATATTATCACTTTTCCCGACCAACCAGACGTTATTGATACAACAATCTTTGAACTCGCGATGTCAAGGTTGATATTGGGTGTAACAGCTTCCCATTAGCTGAGCTGGTATGTTGATGTTATAATGACAAATAATTCCTTAATTTTCATTCCAAATTTTGGAAATTTAAATTCCATACGAACATTATACATTGCAGCAACTTTACTTTAGGCGGATTATTATTTATTTTAGAGATCCACATCTCGATGAGAATGTTCAGTTCTCTTTTGGAATGCAATATATTAAGTTAACAACTTCCGTTGGGTACAGTGAGTATATACCTGACCCTTCATTCATGAACAAGATTTGACACAAGGAGTAAATATGGTTTTCCCCCTCCCAGACGGTTGCTCAGTCTGCCTAACTATTTACCCATAGCTTGGCATAGAAGTAGATTCATGCAATTTTCAAGGGCAAAAATGAAACAAAAATACTTCATAAATAGAATTGCTAATGTTAAATAGCAATTTTTGAAAACATTTAACTGTGTGCAAAAAATGATTAATATTAAATAGAACTATTAGTATTAGATAGGAATACATGAAAGCTTTTAAGTGTATGTAAACAAATAAGCTCTAACAACTAGCTTAGAAATAAAGTTATCAGCAAATTATCGGCTTACAAATCATATATATATATATATATATATATATATATATATATATTGGAGTCGACCCGAAGGCTCCCTTTTCATTAGCTACAATACTGAGGTGTAGGGAAGGGCTTCCACTACTTTCCCTGGATTGCTCCACTTACCCTTGATGCGTACCTTATAATGCTGAGTGATAAGCCATTAGCCAACATATATATATATATATATATATAACCAGGATTTAGCACTGAATAATCTACAAGAGTTGATATACGATAAAAAACCAATTTACGATCCTTTTAACCAGGAGTGAGGAACCTGCGATCTTAAGGCTATATAAGAACCTCTAAACCATCAAGTATGTCCTTCCTCGGCATTGTCGAATGATCAATCAAGCTCGCACATCACCAGATTAAATTTTGATATTCTTGTGCTTTTAAAAAAAACAATATAGAAAAATCATTGACCTTTAGATTTATTTATTTATGTTACCACTAAGAAGATCCCCATTTCCACATCGCTATTGCCTTAACCAATCAGACGGTAAAATAACAGATTAAAACATTTTCACCTATTCATGAGAGGTTGAGGTTCTAAGAGTTATTTAATTTTTCATTTATTTTAGTTGATTAGTCAAAAATTTAATTGATATTAATTAAATTTGAACTAATGAACTAAAAGTCAAAACTTTCGATCTTATCATAAGCATACAAAAAATTCAGTAAGTTTGGTCTCATTACAAAACAATCAATTTCAATGTAGTCGAAAAGCTAGTAAAGCAAATAGTCTGTTCAAATACTTATAAGCGATACTAAATATACATGCATAAGTATATATATATATGATTAAAATTCAGCGCTAATGGCATTTTTATCCGTAAAATATCTACAGTACTCGATTCATGAACCTGCAGAGCAATATCATAAAATTTCAAATATTATATAAGACATATTCGTCATTTTTCATCAATGCGCACCTCGAGGCAGCAGTGAAATGCATTCCAACAAAACTCAAAAGTAAATATAGAGTCCCATGGGAAACTTTAGCGGTGAGAGAAAAACATGCACTAGTGAAAACAGCCTCAAAAAAGTATTAAAAAAAAAACAACAAACACAAATGCCCGAAAACTAAAAACGGCACAATATCAATTAGCAGGCATATATATAAAGGAACAGACAGAATACATTCAAAATCAGATAGATAAGATTAGAGACTCGGTGGAAGATAGACAATCTAGGATAGCCTGGCAAACAATAAACGAAGTGAGTAGAAGAAAGAACACAGCCAAAGCAAAACTGAAAGCAGCAAACCAACAAGTAAGAATAAAACTGTGGAAACAGCACTTCGAAAACCTACGAGGAAACCCACCGAAAATAACGCATGAACCAATCACCAGAATAATTAGTAAACAATTAGACATTAAACTAGGACCGTTCACACAAGAAGAACTCGACTCGGTTCTCAGAAAAATTAAAAATAGGAAAGCTGCAGGGCTGGACGAGATTCCCCCAGAAGTGTGGAAGACCAGACAATTCGACGACATACTGCTCCGACACTGCAACGCAGTATATAATCAAAATCCGATAGATAGATGGATGAAGGGATGCATCCTCCCCTTCCCTAAAAAGGATGACCTCGGATTAGCCAAAATCTACCGAGGCATAACACTTACATCCATAATAGCCAAAATCTACAATGCCCAACTCCGAAACCGCATAGAACCCAAAATCGACAACATACTTAGAAAAGACCAAAATGGCTTCAGAAGAAATAGATCCACGACCTCACAAATATTAACCATCCGTAGAATCCTTGAAGGTGTACGGGCAAAAAACCTACAAGTGACATTAATATTTGTCGACTTTACCAAGGCCTTCGATTTCATTCACAGAGGAAAGATGGAACAAATCCTACTAGCATACGGCATACCTAAAGAAACCGTAGCAGCAATAACGATTCTCTATAGAAACACGAAAGTAAAAGTACGATCACCAGATGGAGACACAGAATACTTCGACATTGTAGCAGGAGTACTACAAGGGGACACGCTAGCCCCATACCTCTTTATCATTTGTCTAGACTATGTACTTAGAATATCGATTGACAAAATCAGAGAGAATGGCTTCGAGCTGACAAAGAAAAGAAGCAGAAGGTACCCTGCACAAACAATTACCGACGCCGACTACACCGATGACATAGCCATACTGGCAAATACACCCGACCAAGCCGAAACACTACTGCATAGTTTGGAACGAGCAGCCGCAGGCATAGGCCTCTATGTCAATGCACACAAAACGGAATATATGTGCTATAATCAAACGGGGGACATCTCCACTCTAGACGGAACCCCTCTTAAACTAGTAGACAAATTCACTTACCAAGGAAGCAGCGTCGAATCAACCGAAAAGGACATCGACACGAGGTTAACGAAAGCATGGACAGCTATCAATAGGCTATCGATTATATGGAAATCAGAGCTAACCGATAAAATGAAACGCAGTTTCTTCCAGGCAGTGGTCGCATCGATACTGCTATATGGCTGCACTACATGGACTCTAACAAAACGGCTGGAGAAGAAGCAATTACACAAGAATGCTGCGAGCAATCTTGAACAAGTCCTGGCGGCAACATCCCACAAGACACCAACTGTACGGCCACCTGCCTCCTATCACGAAAACTATTCAAGTTAGACGAACCAGACATGCAGGACACTGCTGGAGAAGCAGGGACGAACTCATAAGTGATGTACTCATATGGACCCCAACACATGGCCGTGCAAAAGCAGGACGACCAGCACGAACATACATTCAGCAACTATGTGAGGATACAGGATGTTGTCCAGAAGACCTGCCTGAGGCGATGAATGATAGGGAAAAGTGGCGAGAGAGGGTCAGGGATATCCGTGCTACCAGCACGACATGATGATGATGATGATGATATAAGACATAAAACACGACGAAACTCAGAAATTTCACACTTTCGATCCTCAGTCAAGCTAACATTCAACATATCTATCATTTTCAACTGAATTTTTTTATACTTTTTTAAGTCACTTGATTATTATGTGAACGACATATTAAGTCACGGAGCTAAATCAGACGTCAAATTACAAACCAAACATTTACTTTTATGACGGCATTTCGCAACCAATTCTTATCTTTTATTTAACAAATTATACGGAAAACTTATAAGATAGAATTTTTTATCAGGCACAATTTAGCATTTCCTGAGTCTTCATTAGAAGCAAGCATTCTTTTTAGGATAGACCATGTGACCTCTGGTTCCTTCCAATGATTTATTATGATATTTCTAGAATTATTTAGATAATCTTGTACTATCTACATATCGTTCATTCCAAAAAGAAGCTTTGTGAGTATTATATCGTTTCTTTTATGGTTGCTATGTCGAACTAAAATAGATCCTTTCCATTTCCTTATCACCTCTTAATATTGCTTGGTGGACCACATTTTTAGTTTGGCATTTGCTTTCCAAGGAACTCTCACTTGTTCTACAAATGCATTAGATTTTCAAATCATTATTTTGTTGGTTTGTTTTTGTCATATTTATATATATATATATATCAGGATAGGTTGATTTTTTTCACTTTTCTTAAAATATTAAAAAATCTCACTTACCGAAAGTTGTGCATGGACCTATTAAGAACTCATACAAAAAATTAGATCAAATAGTTCAATGGTTTTTTTGAGCGTTTGGTATCAAATATCGTAGACAAAAATATACTGAAAATTCCTCGTTTTTGCAAGATTTGGCTTGAATATTTGTGTGAAAACCAAATAATCTTAGTATTTAAATCAGGGAATGTCCTTTCATTTTATAAAAATGATATTAATTAAAGAAATGATGACTAATCTTCAAACTGAAAATCTCCCCCCCCCCCATTTTCAGTATCTGCTTCTATAAACTGCCTTTTACCGTTATGAATTAAGCAATAATATTTGAATACCTTAAAAACTGATTTTTTTTTTCTGTTATAAGTGAAAATATAACAAACAAAAAAGTAAGGAAAAACAAACCCTATTTTGATAGAGCTTAATATATAGAGTTAAATTGCTCCATATATGAGCCCTTAGACAAAAATGCTGATCACAATTTCTGACTCAAAACTTTGGCTGGTATGTATTGATGCCTTGCTTCAAAACCATATACAGTTTGTGAAGCTTCCGTTGTTAACTTGACTGCCCGTTCCATTGCCTGAGAATGTGGGGGCAAATCTGGCAAGTCCAGCTTGATTCCATTTAACAATGATTCTCGAAGTTTAGACTCAGAAAAATCTGTCATTGGTGGTTCAAAAATGCCACATAATGTTAAATCTATTAATTGTGTCCAATGTGTAGCATTAAAATTAATAGTTGGTATTCTTTTTAATCTTTTCCTAGTTGACTCCCCACTCCTGAAATAATATAAAAATCAATTAATTGAATTATTAAGAAATTCCAATCTTTATTGCTTTAATAATTATGGTGAAATTAGATAAAATCTTTAAAAATGATTCTATAAATTGGAATAATTGAGTCAGTGATATATGAATAAATATTTACTTACCTAATGGCCAAAATTCTTTTTAAAGCTTCTTCTCTTACTTCAACTTCCTCAGATTTGACCATGGAATATAAAAGGTTTTCTGGCAGTAAACAAAATGTATTACCTTGTATATTTCTTAATGCTATCTGTTGGATTTCATGAGGTTGCTCCTTAATCCTCTGGATCATATTAAAAATATGCAATTGCTGATTGTGGAATTTATTATTTCTTTTAATTTCAAACCAACAAGTGGCATATACATTTACAATAAAATTTATTAAACTGTGGAGTTTTGTTGTGAGCTTTTGGGGGTATGCACCACGAGTCCATAAACACATGAGTCTGATGGCCCAAATCAACCATCTTGCCTGGTTTAAAGGACCAATTTTCCAGAAGGCATATCTAGAGTCAACCTAACCTCTAGAAATACATACTGCGTATTTATACTGGAGTCTTTGGTCACAACTGAGATCATGTATTTCATCAATTTTCAAAATTGAATCCAGAGGACTGTTAATAGTGGAAAAAGATATTTGGGGTTAATCATGGCAATCCTTTGAGCATAATTTCCCCAGGTGGGGCACTGAATGCTGTAGAGCCTTTTGTGCAACCATCTATATTTTCAAAAAGGGCTCTGAAAGGTATTTCATTATGCTGCAGAGAGGAACCAATTGTGTGAAGATTTTTAAAAGATTTTTCTAAAATTGCAACCATTCCACCTACACAACTTGTGTTGGCATTAGTGTTGTCAACAAGGATAGCTTTGATTGTGTTCTCACTGTTGAATTCATGCAAAACATCCACCACTTGCTCTGCATGAACAGCACATGTTGCACCAATATTATGAAGAACTCAGATATTTACTTTCATATGGTGTCTCCTTTGTAAAAGTTAAATGGCGTTCTGGTCCCTTAGTTTTTTCATAGTTTTCTGTCCATTTTCCTCTATATTTTCCTTATTCAGCAATGTGTTCTTATCCATTCTCCTATCAACTGCAATACATATAAGATTTTCCATACTTTGATTATGTTTTTGTAGGGCAGTTGTT
>OY757921.1:64437546-64490046 GCA_963585895.1 Sepioteuthis lessoniana
GCAGTTGTTTTCACTTTAGTCTTTGCCCTGTCAACTTTACATTTCTCAATAATAATATCGTTTATATTAATATTGGGTATAAGAACGCCCATAGCCTTCAAATTCAAGAGCAAGGCATTAGCAAGGCTGGATCCAAGATTAGAAGATATGTCTCCCCTGACTAACTCGGGAGCATATCTTGGAAATTTGATAAGGCTACAAGGCCTTTTGGATGACTCTTTAGCTGCAAATATTCTTCTTCTAGTTCTTCACTAGGAGAAGATGAGTAGGAGGGGGAAGAAACCCTGGAGATTTGATGTTGAAGCTGTTGGTTTTGAAGGTAAATTTTTTCTTGACCCTTCTCTTTCCTTTTTCCTTTTTTATCGCACTTTTATCTACCGTATCTAGCTCATAAACAGTTTTTTAATGAATAAACACTAACTTTTAAAATATAAACAAATCAGAATAATTATATAAGTTGTATTTTTTAATAGTTAAGTCTGTTTTAATGAAAAACAAAGAGATATTCGTGTTAATTAAAATCGTAAACAATAAAGAAGAAGAAAACAATCGTTTAGTGGGGGTAATTTCAACAGGTGAATACCATAAAAAATATACAATAAATAAAACAGCATATGTAAAAAGTTATTCGTATATTAAATTAATTATTCTTGTGTTTTTATTCCTTTTTAATTTTCATATTTTCATTTACTTTCTAAATAAAAGGAATACTAAACTTAAAAATATTTTTCATTAAGTGTATTGTATTATTTTATTTTTGTTAAAACTCGGGTTTTATTTAAGCGACGCGTGTTGCCGGTGACACCTATACCGTGATAAAAATCCAAATTTATTTGGTCTTTAAGTTTGATTCCTCAAATAAATACAAATTTTTGTGGTAACTTTTGACATTATTTTGCAACTTTCGTTGAATGCCATTTTTTACGGTTCCTAAACTCATCATCATCCTCATCATATCGCGCTGGTAGCACGGATATCCCTGAACCTCTCTCACCACTCCTCCCTATCGTTCATCGCCCTAGGTAGGTCTTCAGGACAACATCCCGTATCCACACATAGCTGCTGAATGTATGTTCGTGCTGGTCGTCCTGCTTTTGCACGGCCATGTGTGGGGGTCCATAAGAGTACATCTCTTATGAGTTCGTCCCTGCTTCTCCAGCAGTGTCCTGCATGTCTGACTCGTCTAATTTGAATAGTTCTCGTGATAGGGGACAGGTGGCCGTACAGTTGGTGTCTTGTGGGGTGTTGCCGCCAGGACTTGTTTAAGATTGCACGTAGCATTCTTGTGTAATTGCCGTCTAGCTTCTTCTCCAGCCGTTTTGTTAGCGTCCATGTAGTGCAGCCATATAGCAGTATCGATGTGACCGCTGCCTGGAAGAAACTGCGTTTCATTTTATCGGTTAGGTCTGATTTCCAGATAATCGATAGCCTATTGATAGCTGTCCACGCTTTCGCTAACCTCGTTTCGATGTCCTTTTCGGTTGATTCGACGCTGCTTCCTAGGTAAGTGAATTTGTCTACTAGTTTAAGAGGGGTTCCTTCTAGAGTGGAGATGTCCCCCGTTTGATTATAGCACATATATTCCGTTTTGTGTGCATTAACATAGAGGCCTATGTTTGCTGCTGCTCGTTCCAAACTATGTAGTACTGTTTCGGCTTGGTCAGGTGTATTTGCCAGTATCGCTATGTCATCGGCGTAGTCGGCGTCTGTAATTGTTGTTGCGGGGTACCTTCTGCTTCTTTTCTTCGTCAGTTCGAAGCCATTCTCTTTTATTTTGTCAATCGATGTTCTAAGTACGTAGTTTAGACAAATGATAAAGAGGTACGGACCCAGCGTGTCCCCTTGTAGTACTCCTGCTACAATGTCGAAGTATTCTGTGTCTCCATCTGGTGATCGTACTTTTACTTTAGTGTTTCTATAGAGAATCGTTATTGCCGCTACGGTTTCTCTAGGTATACCGTACGCTTGTAGGATTTGTTCCATCTTTCCTCTGTGAATGGAATCGAAAGCCTTGGTAAAGTCAACAAAAATTAATGTCGCTTGTAGGTTTTTTGCCCGTACACCTTCAAGAATTCTACGGATGGTTAATATTTTCTTCGGAAGCCATTTTGGTTTTTTCTAAGTATGTTGTCGATTTCGGGTTCTATGCGGTTTCGGAGTTGGGCATTGTAGATTTTGGCTGCTATGGAAGTAAGTATTATGCCTCGGTAGTTTTTGGCTAATCCGAGGTGCCCCTTTTTAGGGAAGGGGAGTATGCATCCCTTTATCCATCTATCTATCGGATGTGTGTGTGTGTGTGTGTGTGTGTGTGTATTTATGCGTGGACGTGCTAATAAATCAGTATCCTTTCTGCATATCCGTTGTCCCTCTCACCTCCACGCTAAAACTACAAAACCTATTGGCGTAATTTTTGCATTAACAATTCACAAGACTTAAGGTTGACATTAGGGATCAGGTAATGAAAATCGTCATTCCTAAACAAAAGAAACAAATACTTTTTATATCATATTTTTCTCCCTTCAATCGTCTTACTAATGGTATTGTGCCTTTTAATAAAATTGATTTTATACAACTTTTTGGCGTCAATTTCAACGTCATATATCGATTTTTCATTAATAAGCACAACCATTTGTTTCTCCTTTCTTTTATTCTTCCTTCCTTTTATTACTACTCCCAACTTTCTTTTTTTTTTCTTTTTCTTTTGCAACATTGTTGGTGAATAGTTCTTGGTTTCGAATTTATATGTTTAATTTTTTAAGCCTGTAACAGGAAGAGAGATAAGTCGATAAAGTTCAGTATCTCGTCTGGTACGTTATATGCTTGATCTAGCACTCTGGATTAAAAACAATAATTAACCAGGACTTGGAGAGGTGACCAATCTCCTTAGGTCATCTAAGTGTTGGAGGGGACGAGCCCGATAATGAGGCCCACGGGAGGCAGAAGTGGGGTTCGGTGGCGTAGCCTGTGAATCCCAATAAAAAAGATGGGTTTTTCGATTCGCTCCCTCTTCTTTTTTAGTGGCTGGTATACGAGGAGACAAGCATTAGTGTGTACGGAGAACGAGTGAACCTTTCAAAGATACGAAAAGAGCCGGTTTCTATTAGAATGAAGAATCTACCCGCGCACATCCATTTTCAATTTCTACATGTTTCCATGACAACAGAAACTGAACGGAGAGAATAAAGCAACACTGACATAGTAGTTCTTGGGGACCACACAATACTTTCTCTTTTTTTTAATTCATTTATATAATCGTTCTTTTTATGTGTTTTCCTTGTTTCTATCTAATTTCACCTTTTCTATTTTTCTTGTTTTTCATTCATAAGTCTACATAAATATTTTTTTTAATTCCATTCCTTTTCTTTTTTTTTTTACATTCTTCTTTGACTTCCATTTCTTTCCTCGTATTTATTTCATTCTTTCTTTCACCAATTCTTTTCGTTCTTTTCACTGTTCATCATTTTTTTTATTTCCTTTAATCTTTCTCTACTTACCATATATACCCATATATAGGTCAACCCAATATTCATGGTCTTCAAACCAGTTATTGATATTCATTTTTAAGCTAAAGGTTGCTTGCAATCCTTTCCATTATTACTCGTGGATAGACTGACGCGAATTTTTGTTTTTATTATTATTTTCCTCGCTGATAAATCAGAATATTTTAAAATGAATTCATATTTTGATGCCGTTTGGTATGCGATCGAAGGTAATATTCCAATGTGAGAAGGTAATATTCCAATGTGAGAAGGTAATATTCCAATGTGAGAAGTTATTATAAGAGTTCTCTTTTGACAGATCATTTTTAAGACAACTTTTTATATTACCGCCTTTTAATTTTCAAACGTTACAAAAATAGCCTTCATTTCTTTTTTATTTTATCAATCCTCAGTTTAAAGGTTTTAAGTGTTCCAGTGGAATTTTTATGTGCGAAAAAATGTGATTTTTTTATTTGTTTGTTTGTTTGTTTGTTTGTTGTTTTTTATTGTCTTTTTGTTTTTTACTTTATGTTTTGTTTTTTACTTTCATTGAAATTTCATTGTCAGGAAGCCCATAAAAAATAATCAGCTTGGATTAATTGCCCTGTGCCTGAAACACATATGAAGCACATATGCTGACAGAAATAAGAAGTTTTTAGCAACGCCTTCTGGGAGGCTTGTTTCCTGTGGGGTTACGATCTTATTTACATATACCAGTACCGTAGGGGTTGGTTATGTAGAATCATCGCAATGAATTTATTAATACGATAGTGAAAATAACTCTCGCAATTGCTGACTTGAAGGTTTAAAAAAATTGTAACAAATATTACATCTCATTGTTTATATAGTATTATAAAACTAACGTATATATTCGAGTAATAAACGACTTTATGTAACGAACAACCCCTAATTATTAGCAACAAAATGAGTTTTTATCATATATTGCATGTAATGAATGACTCTAACTTTTGGTTCTGCTAGCATACGAAAATATTTTCTTCAATATCCTGACATAAAGGGAAAATATTCAAGTACTTATTAATACTTTCAAAACTACTTTAATGCGATCAAAATCAATCCAGTACTGTAGATAGACAATATAGTCTAGACCTTGACGTAGCTTACAGTGTTATTTTGGAAGATAATGAAGATTTGCGTATTTTTTAACTATTTATAATATTTTTACAGATGTTATAAATAGTTAACATTGTTAAGTAAACACTCTATTATCTTAACTAAAAGTCTTTGTGTTGGTATAGGCTATACAAGGAAACTTTGGATAGACGTAACGTCAAAGTTAGACTTAAAAACAAGGTAAGCTTTGACGTTCTAAAAACAGATCTCTTGTAATGAACGGTTTCTTGCTTTTGAGGTGAAAAATTGGTCTTTGAAAGTCGTTCATTACACGAGTATATGCGGTAATTTAAAGAAAATAAAACTTCCCCTTATGAATGGCAAAAACATATCTGTATTCAGCTCAAAGAAATGATAAAGTTTATATTTTATTTTCCCTGGCAACACTGGGTATCCCAGCAAGTAAATCCATTGACACGTAGTTTGATTTAATGGGCTGCTGAACATTTCTTATCTCAAACAAGAGTAAACAAAACTTGAGGAATGATATGCAAGAATCCTACTGGTCGATGAATATGTAGGACGTGCAAAAAACTTAGGAGCAACAATATTATTTGTCGACTTCGCCAAGGCCTTCGACTCCATACACAGAGGAAAGATGGAGCAAATACCACACGCCTACAGCCTACCCAAAGAAACCGTCGCAGCCATAATGATGCTATATAGAAACTCAAAAGTAAAAGTCCGTTCCCCGTATGGAGACGCAGACTACTTCGACTTTGTTGCAGGTGTACAGCAAGGAGACACATTAGCCCCATACCTCTTTATCATCTGTCTAGACTACGTGCTTAGAACATCTATCGATAAAATGAAAGAAAACGGTTTCAAGCTAACAAAGGAAAGAGGCAGAAGATACCCCACACAAACAATTACGAACCCCGATGACATAGCGCTTCTGGCAAATGCACCCGCCAAAGCCGAAACCCTGCTACATAGTCTGAAACGAGCAGCAGTAGGCATAGGTCTCCATGTCAATACACACAAGACGGAATATATGTGCTTTAATCAAACGGGCGACATCTCCACACTTAACGGTAGCTTGCTGAAACTACTTGACAAGTTCACCTACCTAGGAAGCAGAGTTTCATCAACCGAGACAGACATCAACACGTGACTAGCAAGAGCATGGACTGCTATCGATAGCCTATCGGTCATATGGAAGTCAGACCCGACAGATAAAATAAAACGCAGTTTTTTCCAAGCAGTGGTCGCGTCGATACTGCTGTATGGATGCACTACATGGACGCTAACTAAATGTATGGAGAAAAAGCTGGACAGCAACTACACATGAATACTGCGAGCAATATTGAATAAGTCATGGAGGCAGCACCCTACAAAGCAGCAGCTGTACGGTCACTTACTATCCATCACGAAAACTATCCAAGTTAGACGAACCAAACATGCTGGACCCTGCTAGAGAAGTAGGGACGAGCTTATAATTGATGTACTCCTGTGGACCCCTTCACATTGACGAGTAAAGGCAGGACGACCAGCTAGAAACTACATACAACAGCTCTGTGCCGATACAGGATGTAGTCCTGAAGACCTGAAGGAAGCGATGGACAATACAGAGGGGTGGGGAGAAAGAGTCAGGGATATCCGTGCTGATGGTGCGACTTGGTGATGATGATGAATTACCCAACCACTCGTAAAGAGGCAGGAAGAGACTCAATTTTTAAATTAAGTAAAGCTGGTTTGGATTCAGAGTTTTCATTCTTTTAGACTGGTTGCCAAACTAATCTACTATTAACTCAAAGAGGAAAGGAGAATAGCTTCATGCTTTTCTCAAGGGAATTGAACTGAAGTGAAACGCAAATAGCTTCGTCCAGAATATGAACTCAGGTCACCGATTTCATTTCATACGACGATGACCATTATGCTCTGTTCGCTTCTTTTGGGATAGCATAGAGGTTTGAAAGCTTTAGATCATTCTTGATTTGGTCAGAGCTGGAACTTTTTAGCACACACACACATACACACATACATAAATGTTCATATATATATATATATATATTTAAATATATATATTTGTTTGCTTATTTGTTTTTTTCTTGTTTGTTTATTTGTTTGTTTGAGTGTATATATATTTTTTCTTTGCCTGAACATGGAAACACACATACACACACACACACACACATATATATATATATATATATATATATAATTCCTGAATCTGGAAACACAAAACACACACAAACACACACATATATATATATATATATATATATATATATATATGTGCGTGTGTGTATGTGTTTTCAAATTTAGGAATTAAATATCTATTATATATATATGTGTGTGTGTATGTGGAAAGGCATGCACGCCTATATATATATATATATATATAAAACAAAGATGGATTTCCACGAAATATGCCTACAATAGACTTGATGCCAAAATGCACATTATATATCCATATATGATTGAATATTATTTTTGATGAATATATAAACGCGCACACACACACACACACACACACACATATTTACATACATATATATATATATATGTATCTATATATATATCTATATAACCCTTTTTTCTCTTATTTATGTTTGGAAGAAGGCAAAATGTCTAGCCTGGAAATCATTTTCGTTGAATTGAATTAAGGAACTTTGTGTTTGGGGGATGGCGTCCGGTCTTTAAATCATGGTGGCGATGTCAAAGAATAAAAGAAAATATGTATGATACGGAAAACAATTCCCAAATCTGATTGGCTGACAATAACATCGCCTAAATAAGTACGAAATGAATTTTGTTAAAGCCTTTTTATGGAATAAGAGAGAGACGTGCAAGAGCGAAAAATCCATATAATCTTTTTCTTTTATTTCCAAAATAAATAAAAGATAAAAATAAAAATGAAATGAAATAAAATACATCCACAAGTTAATAAATAAATAAATGAATAAAGTTCACGAAAGCCGAACAAATTCAAGAAATAATGATATGCAATTTTTATATATACATAAAAAAGAGAAGCAACTTTTCCTTCATGAGACGCCATAAAAATGGGAAACTCGTATACGAGTCGATTTCGTATATAGATCAGGCGTTGATTTTTGGCAGAAATTCTTTCAAGACTTTTTTAAAAAAAAGACAAATTAACAGAACGAGTTTTCTTGCGGTATACGTTTTTTACCGGCATCCATAAATCTCCTAAAACCTCAATTATTTACAGTTGGATCTTGACACCGCGACGTAACCCTTCCGTTGCTATGAAGGGGAATTACTCGACACAACACCCTGGGCAATCAAATAGATTGTGGGATATGAACATTATTGGCATCTGTCAGTCTCCAGAGACCCCATGGATTTGTGCCTAGATCTTGCCGCAGACTGGGAATTATCAATGTTATAGGCCTCGCCAATTCACGATGTTTTTTTCTAAAGAACGGTATCTTTTCGATAAAACTTGGTATTAGTACCGCCCAATAAATTGTTGGAACAAGTCTGAACACAATGTTGGCTTGCACCTGGGACAATTATCCCGGTTTTTGCCCTTCCCCTAACAAACTGATAAGGAGTTGAATTCCCGAGTTATTTTTCTTCTTCTAAATCGATTCCCTTACCAAGGCTAGAAAGCGCAGTCTACCTTACTATTTACCAATAGCTTTTATATTATATCATATACATGGCCCTTTTGCCGGAAAAATAGCTCTGTATGAATTGTGAGATTACTTCCCTTGTCTATCAAAGAATTTCTAATGACAGCTAGATGGCGTAATCATCGCAACAGACTCTCGTATAAAAAAGATCTATTTCTACTCGCAGAATGGCTTAGATATAAGGATTTGTTTCTCTTCCTCTTTGAGATGTACCACTAAAAGCTATTCTGTCCCTCGGTGCCCATATTCAGGTGCAATAATACGTATTTTCTTATTATTATTATTATTATTATTATTTGCAAATTGTTCACATCAATGTTAGCTGGTGATCTTTCTTTGGTGCCTAAGTAAAAGTAAATCTCATCAGCTCTCCAGGACCATTCACAGTATTCTAGCCGATCTTTATTAATATAGTGGTCAAGATGGTATCGATTCTTCCTCTAATTTCCATTTGCTCTAGTTTTTTTCCAATTTGAATCTCTTGTACAATTCTTAGTGGATCACCTTTCCCACCCAGTCGAGAGAGTTTCCTTCTGCACTAGTTTGATACATTCACTTATGTGATTAATCATTTCGTATCTATTACCTTATTATCTACACTTGCTATTCTGTTGTATATTGCCGATTTTCGCTTGAATATAATTGGTCCTTATGGTGTTGTTTTGTGCTGCTACTCGAAAAGATTCAGTTTCTCTCCAAAGGTTTCCCACTCGTAGACATGTCTAGATATTCTCATGTGAGATTTCTACAGTTTGTCGCTTGAAATATCCATACAATTTTTTCTCTTTCCATTTCTGTTTCCTAGTTTTTGTTGCTGTACTGTTTGTCCTTATGATGTCAGCGTTGTTATTGGCCGTTGTAATTATCCCTTCTTTATTCTTTTTATTGAGGTCCTCGAACCCTCGTATTAATGTAGAAACGCTATCTTCAATGCTGGTATGTCCTCTTCCTCCTCCTTTTCTTGACACTTATAGTATGTCTTTGTCATCTCTCGGATGTGAGGCCTTGTCCATTGTCATCAAATTTCTTGTCTTCAAATCGATTTGTCGGAGTTCCTTCCTTGTCCATTTTAAAAATGGTCCTGGGTATCTTCCAAGGAGGGACTGCCCTGGTGTGTATTAGTTTTAATGAGATTTCTGCTGTAGAGCTTGGTTTCTAGATGTTTTCTCGAACGTCTGAGTTACTCTTTTCTAATTTTTTTAAATTTTATCTCCGCTTGTTTTATGGGGCCTGCTACTATTACTATTATTAACGTTGTCGTCAGTGTTGTTGTTGTTCTTCTAATCGTCGTCGTCGTCGTTATTGTTTTCCTCTTATTCTTTTTCTTCTTCTTCTTGTCTATGGCACACTTCTGTTTGCCTTCATCGACCATGAGCAGATAATGTAAATATCTTTATTCATCCTTCTGCTGACAAAACATTCCCATTTGCGTGTGCGTAAAAATCTTAGTGAATAAAGGGAGTCGAAGAAATCGCGTGATCAACAACTCATATCAATAGAACAGAACGGCTATGGATGCCAATTGGACTAGTTCTTTGGGTTTCCCTCAAAGCAATATCTCAGCGGGCAATCTCTTTTTCACATTCCTTTTAGTGGTCGTCGACAACTGCACAGAATGTAGGAATTTCACTTTCATTTTCACTTTCTCAAGTATGCTGACTTAACAGAAAAAGGAAAAGCAAAGATCTCTCATTGAAGTCACCTGATATCACAATTCAATTTTGCCGATGAGAGAATCAATCTATCTACTATCTCTCTCTCTCTCTATATATATATATATATATATATATATATATAATAAACGTAAAAAAATCCTTTAGCTTACGCTGAGAGGAACGATAGATTTGGGGTAAGATATCCGACTGACATGAAGTCAACCGGGTTTTGCTTCCAGCTTGAAGCCACTCGCCTGTCTAGCCACACTGAAGAGTTGTGATACAACGAAAGTCTGTCTGTAGATGACAAAATATATGCCCCCCTCGTTATAGGTTGAGCACTTGAGTAGGAAATTGCCAGCTTCCACTTTCACGTAAATGCAAAGCTCTTCTCATGAATTTAGCACTCTGGTAGCCGATAAGCGTATATGTAAATAAATATGTACGTAAAAGATTCCATCGCTTACGCTGAGAGGGACGATAGCATTGGGGTAAGATATCCACCTGGCGTAAAATCAGCCGAGTTTCGCTCTCCGCTTGAAGCATCTCGCGTGTCTAGCCACACTGAAGAGTTGTGATACAATGAAACAGTCCGTCTGTAGATGACAATATATACATATATATATATATATATATATGTGTGTGTGTGTGTGTGTGTGTGTGTGTGTGTGTGTGTGTGTGTGTGTGTGTGTGTGTGTGTGTGCGCGCGCATACCACTTTCCCAAGCCCCAGCTAACTCAGTTGGTTGGAATTGTTGAATACGCCGATTACACTGCTGCAGCCTCCACACACACACCAAGTGTCCTGGATATGACAATAAGCCATCTGACGTTGAAGCTTCAGCCCTGGAATGTGGAGTACGCCTTTACTGCCATTAACCCATGTTCACTCGTTAGGGTCACATCTATGGGTCAAACCATTTCATTGTGTGCAAATAAATGACTCGTATTTAATTGAATTATGAGTATTACATAGCAATACAACTACCATTTAAGCAAATGAGTTCTGACTTATTTAAAAATATTACCAAAAAACTACTCGTTTACAAATCATATATTCAATATCTCTATGTATAAAATAAAATTAAATAACATTAAATAACCTACACGCGTTGATATGTCATAAAACTCAACCAATCCGCTAACCAAGCCCCAGTCCTCTTCTAACTAAATGCACTTTAATCGTACTCTCTCTCTCTCTCTCTCTCTCTCTCTCTCTCTTTCTATATATATATATATACACGCACACAAAGTTGCAATCGTTCAGTGACATATCATCATTACCAGCCATTTTTTGTATTAATTTTGACCCCAAATTTGGGAAACGAGTTTGGAAAAAATAAAAAAGATGCAGCCTTTTGCATCTGCAGTTCTTTTAGTGGCTTAAGCTGTATCTTTTTTTAAATTTCAATCACATCATCAGATCATGGTGGCGTAGAAGAAATTTGACACGAATCTTTAAACAAAAGTGGGACATTTCAAATTCTAAATTACCCGAGGAAGACGTCATTTCAGCGGAAAAGTTTTCCTTAATTGAGAAGGAGCATCATTTAACCATTCAAAAAATTTTCTGGGGGTTATTTTTATGTTTTCGTTTTCCTAAAGTAAAATCTCCCAAAATATGCAAGGGACACTACTAAAGTTAAGAAAAATCTTATAAAACGCTAACACAACCCGTTCACTAATGTTTTGCACACACACACACACATATATATATATATATATATCATAGTATGGTTGTCACTATCTCACTTGGTGGGTTTGTGGCACCCTAAATGCGGTATAATTTGGAGAGAGCTCAATATCTGTGATAGAGCTATTATATAATAATAAATATATATTAGTTTTTATATATATTCATGTATTTTTCGTCATCACGATATTTCCACCAAACTCTTACGTTTTGATCCACCATACATCTTCATCTATTATGCTTACAAATCAAAAGTTTATTTTCTTTGTAATGCAATGATAATGATAATTTGTTCCTTAGTTAAGATCATCACTATACACACATGAATAAAATAAAATTAATTCAGTCCTGCGTGCTCATGTATCATCATACACACATATACAATCACTTATACGACTACACACAATAATACGCAAATATAATCAACACACACAAAAAAAGTGTTACAATCCTATCATTCTTTTGACAGTATTTTTTTTTTTTTTTTCAATTTCTCAAATATCTTTCTTTCTCTGCCTGATGATTGTCATCTACTGGACAGCATGAAACCTGAAGTCGCCGATAAGCATCTATGCGATTAAAAATATATAAAAAATGATACATATTTATTTATCATATAGATAGATAGATCTTGTGGATAGATAGTTAGTATGTCGTCGATGTATATATATATATATATATATACATCGACGACATACTAACTATCTATCCACAAGATCTTGATTTACATAGCATCAATGACAGACTGAACAATGTTGAACCTTCTATAAAGTTCACATACGAACTTGAATACAACAGCACCCTACCTTTTCTGGACATTTTATTTATTAGGAATATTAACAAACTAGAATTCAAGGTTTACCGTAAATCCACCTGTAAAAATGACCACATTCACTTTTATTCACACAACAACAACAATACTAAAAAAGGTATCATCATAGGTTTTGACCTCAGATCTCTACGTATTTGCTCCTCGAAATATTTGAATGATGAATTTATCCACATAGAAAACTCATTCCTTAACCTTCAGTACCCCAAATCCTTAATACACTTTGATAAATCTAAGGCCCTCAAAATCCACAATAAGAATCAACCTCAAACTAATGCCAACTCAATATCTGATAAAACTAGTTTTCCCCATAGAAACATAACTTTGCCAAACAATTCTTCCTCTCGAAGCATAACAAACAACTTAAATAAACTCAATATAAAAACTAATTCTCTACCTTTTAAAACAATCCGCGAATTAGTACACTCTAGCCCCTAACGTAACATATTTTCAGACGCCGGGGTTTATTGTATCTCAAGTAAGGATTGTAAACTTAAATACTTCGGCGAAACATCTCGAAACCTTCACGTCGCTTGAAAGAACACACAAGAGACATAAGAACTGGTAACTCAAACATGCATTATTCCTGCACATTTCTCAATCTAATCACAACTTCGACTTCAATTCTGCTAAGATGCTCATTTACATCCATAATAAAAGTCTTTGACGAATTTTCGAAGCCGCTGCTATCTCATTCTTTAATTCCCTAAATACTCGTCCTGGATTTTATAATATTTCTCCTTACTTGAGCTGATCCATTTTAAATAGCTACAATATATTCCATATTTAGTTAATATATTCCACATATATCATAATTTTTATGCTTTCTATTTTTACTTTTATTTTTCTTTCTTTTTATTCCTTTTTACGTGAAAGCTTTCTCGATAAACAAACGTACATAAATTCTATACAATATTCCGAATAAGTCAAATGACGTAATTTCAAACAACAAACGCTGCTTCACCAATTAAACGGCCAACTTTTTCTTATTATGCAAATTTTCCCCTAGGTTTTTGTATTTTTCATTTTTAAACATCCATCGTTGACTTAGCATCGCTAATATCACCCCTCGTGGTCCTGATGATGGTTCAGTAGAACCAAAACGCTATAGTGTCGACTTCGCAATAGATCTCTCCTTCCACTTTTTTCTACATATTGTCGGATTATAATCTTTTATTTACTTTTATATATATATATATATATATATGATAAATAGATATATATTAGTTTTTATATTTTAATCACTGTCGTTTATATATATATATATAAACTAAAGTGATTAAACAGATAGAAGTATTTTTGCGTTATTTATTTTTTTATTGTTCCAATTATTTTCGACTTTTGGTCATCGTTAACAGAAAAATGTTTGTGAAAAAGCTTCTTTTTTTTTCTAGTTTTTAAAATAGTATAACCTCGTTGCCGTGATAGTTGATTGTATTAATCATTTTATCATCTGGTTTCGTCGGGACACAAGTTTTTCAGTTAGCTGTTAAGTTAGCTAAAATCTTTTGAGCTGAAATGTAAGTAAAATTGGAAAGCTCAAGCGAGTGCACCAGTAACCAGGGTAGGAAGACCAAATGTTAGCGAAATAGATTCATGTCTTGTCACAATTTTGATTGAAGAAATGAAAACTCGGTGATTGGGGACACGTGTGAGATGACGCAATAACTTAGTGAGATGACATCACACAAACGATATCCTGAAATTTGATATATAAAAATTAGCGAATTTTGAAAAAGTTCTCAGAAGTTGGAAGCAGTGGTCAGTTGGAGTTAGACGTTGATCAGGTGGGGTGGGGTGTCTCTTGGCCTCGCTGTTCATAGACCCTTACAAATTCTCTCTCTCTCTCTCTCTCTCTCTCTCTCTCTCTCTCTCTCTCTCTCGTGCTACTGGATGCAGTTTGAACATTGAAAAGCATATCTGGATAATAAAGCGACAATTTTTATGAATATATTGGACATATTACTGTTACACCAATACGTTCCAATAAATGATTGTTAATTGCTGACGGAGAATTCTTCTTGTCTGTGAGTTGCCAACACCCAGGTAACTTTATTTCAACGAATCGCCCCGAATATCAGAAGTTCCGGATGAATTGTGTCATTCCCTATCTGTGGATCTTTTAAACAAAACGCAGGCACAGAGAGGATTGATAAACAAACTACCTGGAAACATATTTGGCGCCATTACCAGGATAAGACCTATTATTATTATTACATTTGGTACCACAAATATTGTTGTGCACAACGGTATTACATTTGGGGCGTGTATCAGCATTGGTATCGGTAACCATGCCCAGAACATAGTGTTACAATAGACTATATATATATATACATATATATATATATATATATACATATACTATTTATTGTAACAGGTTAATTTTATAATTATAATTATTAATTTTATAATTTTATATTTGTTAAGAGGTTATTAATTCCGATGTAAGTTGGTTATAGCAGATAATTTTCTCTCCCTAAATCAATTTATTCCTTTATTCTATATGTTTGACTTATCCCCTTCATTGGATCTAAATGTTTGTTTGCCATCACATAAAATAAGTGGAAAGGAAAGAGAATTCAAAAATTGATACATCTTCATACAGGAATTGAACGTCATTTGTCAACCAGACAGGAAAAACAAATGGTCTGGTCTTTACTTAATAAAAATAAATAGATAAATAAGAATAAAGAATAAAAAAGCAAATAAAATTTGGCTAGGGTATAGAGTGACCTGGTTTTTTTGGGTTTTTCTAAGTCTTCATTAGAAAATTCTAATTATTTCTTTGTCTGAAGATGCAGATCTAGCATTTTTTTAAATATAAGGTCTGCTGAAATAAATATTCT
The DNA here is from genome assembly GCA_963585895.1 of Sepioteuthis lessoniana. Classification (NCBI taxonomy): domain Eukaryota; kingdom Metazoa; phylum Mollusca; class Cephalopoda; order Myopsida; family Loliginidae; genus Sepioteuthis; species Sepioteuthis lessoniana. Next base: position 64,452,787 of record OY757921.1, read on the forward strand.
TACAGAAAAATATGAGTAATTTTTAAAGGTTTTTCTTTTATATATATATATATATATATATATATATATATATATATATACATATTTATATATATATATATATGTGTGTGTGTGTGTGTGTGTATGTGTGTGTGTGTGTGTGTGTGTGTGTGTGTGTGTGTGTGTGTGTGTGTGTGTATGTGTGTGTGTGTGTGTGTGATCTTAATTAAAATTTAACCCTAAAAACACTTTTAAACATAAAATCCTTACAGTGCTCTATGCACTAAAATGCAGAGCAATATAACAATATTTTTAAGTATAAAAACAGGATAAAAACATATAATTCTGAGTTTCACGTTGACAACCGTTAAGTGAGCTATTATTTGTAACGTGTTGATTAATAATTCAACCGAGGATTACCAACCTGATACATTGAATCCTAAGTTTTTTGCCTGTTTTATTTTATATATATATATATATAATTTTATTTTATATTATTTTATATATATATATATATATATATATATATATATATATATATATATATATATATATATATATATAAGGATATGCAGCTGATATGCAGGTGGTGCAATGATTATTGGCGCGAAGAATGGAACTGGTGAGCTGAGCTCAAATTCTGACTGAGCCTGTTCACATTTAGAGACACTGATACCCTTGGGAAAACAGATTTTCTTTTCCCCATACATGTGTAAAATATTCAGACTGTAGTTTTGATAACCTACCTGTCCGGGTCAACTAGAAGTTGATATCCGTAAGATAGTTTTAAAGTCGTCTTCTTTCTGAAAACTTCAACAACAAAACTGATGCCAAGATATATTGATTCTGCCCACCCCCTTGAACAGCCTCAGTGGCAATGAACAATTGTATTTCATTCAACCTTTCCCATAAGTAATCCTAGCTCCGTGACCTTGCAGGACTAAAAACATTGGCTTAATGAGAAGAGTGTTCGCCGATGGTCCGGGAGACCAGGGTTCAATCCCAGGTCGAGTTATACCAAAGACTCAAAAAATGATATTATGGTTCGGATCAAGGGTAAAATGGAGCAGTCCAAGGAATGGAGTAGTGCCCTTCCCAACACCTCGATGTAGTAGCTGTTGAAAAGGGAGCCCGAGGTTAACCTTCGACTAAGGTCGCCAACTTGACTTACTAAGAAGTAGAATGCAATTGGGAAAGGAATCCCCATAGTGTGATGTAGTAACTAAAGTGTGGGAGTGTTATATCGTCGTGAGTTCGAACTCCAGTCACGCCATTAGGTTCACTTTCGGACTATCACCCTTGGGAAAGATATGAACCTTCTTATTCCCACAGGTAAGGATGGATTAGTAGCACTGTTCTTCCACAAGGAAGGTTGATACGCCATTAAACAAATAAACCGAATTGAATAATATGCTATTTTTCATGGATCGGGTTGCATATAAAAGAAGTTTTTTTAAAAATTATCATTTCGTAATCTAATGACTTGACCAATTCTCATTCAAATGATCTCAAATTTTAACAGCAAGTATAAAGAGAACTCAAAATTCTATGTTTAATGTTTTATGCTTTGTTGTGTTTTTCTTTTTTTTTTTTTTTTTTTCGTTTCAACCTTACACTCGAAAATAAAAAGTATTGTGTATGTTAGTGTATGCTCGAACATAATCGAACAAGACTGGATTACATTTGAGAGAATTCGCTAAAATCCACCAACTGCAAAATGCAGATTTGGACATGGAACAAAAGGTTTCAATACGAATGCTATCAATGCTAAACAAAAAGATCTGAATGACTATCAGTAGAGAAAAAAAGATGATGGAAAACTTGTAAAATCATTCATGTAATCTACACACCTTTCAATTTATAATTTAACTTTAGATGAATAAATCTTAATAAATAAATCTTGCTCAAAATCAAACCTGTTTAGTTCATTTACCTTGACTTGGTAGTTACTCAAATGATAAAAAAATTCTGAAATACTATAAATATATAATTATGCAAAAGTCTACGGCCCCTTTAAACTATAGTAAATTTCTACTAATTGCCAACTTATAAGTGGATGTCTCGTATTGCATTTTTTTATACATGAAACATTAGGCTTGTTGGAGTCATTTCCATACCTAATTATTATATTTTGCAAATAGGGATTCTGAATGAGTAAGGAAGAAGCGAGGCAGTCCCATAGAATAGCCGAGCACAAGTTTTCAGAGATCTTACATAAACCAATAAAGATAAAGTGTTTTAAAACAGAAAAATGTTTATAATGAAAACTTATTACACAATGCTTATTTCATGTTCCAGTACATTGTTAATTTTTGTATGGCTTCTCTGAGCTTGAATAATTGCTTTAATTCGTCTGGGAAGAGTTGCGTACAAACTCTTTACCATCTTTACAGGTATGAGGTACCATTCTTTTTGACTAAGCACCTACAATTCTTCAGGATTGCATGGATTCTTCTTCTTTATTTCTGTTTACATTTACTCAAAGATGTTTAAGTCAGGGCTCTGAGCTAAACAATCTTTCAATAAGGTAACACCTTCATCAGCCAAATTCTTTTGTGCTATACGCGATCTGTAGCATGTGGTGAGTCCTCGTGGTGTAATGGTTAAAGCAATGGACAGCGGAATCGTAGTAAGTGAGTTCGTACTCCAGTCGCGCTATTACGTTCACTTTCGGGCAAATACTCTAGGGAAAGGTATGAACCGCCTTATCTTCCCAGCTTTGGGTTAAATAGTACCACGACTGTTCTTCTAGGAGAATGGCTTTGGCATTACATAATCTGCAAAGGTTGATATGCCATTAAACAACCAAACTCACTTTCTTTTGATTTGGTTGTGTTTTTTGGCATATCAACCCTTATGGATTATTTAATGACAAATCCCTTTGATTGATATGTATCATATATATGATTTGTAAGCGATTAGTGTGTACATAATATTATTTTTAAACTAGTCAGAACTTATTTGTTTGCACACAGTTTAATGGTTTTAAGTATTGCTATTTGACACTAATGATTCAATTAATATTAATCATTTTTTTGCAAATTAGTTTTAAGTATACCTATTTGTTGTTTGCACACAGTTTAATTATTTCAAGTATGCTCCCATACATTGGTTCTTGGTTTAGTTAGTATGCACTTCGTTGCTGCTGCTGCTTCCAAATGGGCGGTAAGAAAGTATTCATTCGGAGTATGTCTTTTAGATGTCTCCTGAAGAGTATCAAATTTGTTTCTAACAGTAATCGTGTATTTATTGCTTATGTCTCTATCGGTAATTGATGACCAGTCATAACGTGTGGTTTTAACTATTTCTTAGTTCTGCGTAGATTCTGTAATCGGAAGATACTCGAGACGATTCTGTAATCGGAAGATACTCCTTCAAAAGAGCAGTATGCCTCGTAATTCAGAGCTTTATTTAACTTTAAAAACAAAAGTATCCTAACTTATTAAAAGAAACAAAAAAAATACCAATTCACAGAAACTTAAGAAAGCCTTGATAGAACTAACCAACACATACTAAAAAGAACAAAATACGTTCAAACCCAAACTGATAAAATCAGAAATTCTGTAGAAGATAGACAATCGCGATTAGTATGGTAAACAGTAAATGAGGTGAACTGAAGGAAGAGCACCTCGAGAGCAAAGCTAAAAGCTGCCAGCCAAAAAGAAAGACTTCACAAGAGGAAAGAACATTTGAAGAATCTGCTCGGAAACCCTCCTGAAATAAAATAGACCTATTCAAAAAATTATTAATGGCCATCAGAATAGGACAGTTTACAAAGGAAGAACTTGACGCAGTACTAATAAACATTAAAACACAAAAACTGAGGGCATTAACGAAATAACCCCTAAAATTTGGAAAACAAGAATCTTTGAAAATATTCTTCTCCGATTATGCAACGAAGTCTATAAACAAAACACAGAAGAGAAATAGACGAAAGGAAGCATCCTTCCCAGCCACAAGAGAGGCAACCTCGGAATCAAAAAGAACAACAAAGGCATAACTCTCACTGCTATAGCTACAAAGGTTTATGATACCCTGCTTCTCGTATCTGACCCGAAATCGAGATTATTCTTAGGTAAAATCGAAATGGTTTTTAAAGAAATAAAAAAAAAATTTCTGAATTTTAGTTGTGAGAGTTTTCACTATATTTAAGAAAAAATCGATGCTGTTGCGGAAAAATATTCGCATATTATCAGTGGAACATATTTTCTGTTTTAAAACAATGCATCTTGATTGGTTTATGTGAGATGGCCGACAACTTTTGCATGACCATTTCTAAGGGTGGTCTTGCATCTTCCTCTCTTATTCAGATCCACTACTAAAAAATATAATGATTAGATATCGAAATGTCTCCAACAAGACCAATGTTTCATCTGTAAAAAATGCAATCCGAAACATCCACTTATAATTTAATTAGTAGAAGTTTACTATAGTTTAAAATGGTCGAAGAGTTTTGCACTGTATTCTATATATATATATATATATATATATGTGTGTGTGTGTGTAAGTCACTGAAACCCTCCCTTTATTTAGTTTTTTTATGAAATGTCTATAAAATATAATCCGGATGTTAAAAATACTTTCCTATAAAGATATGTCCCCGGAGAAATTAAATTTTATTCAAAACTTCAGACGGAGATGTAGAAAATATGCCCCGAAAAAGAAAATAAAAAACTGTAAAATGAAAATAAAATTGCTTTCTTTTGGAAAGATTGTCGCTGCTTTTTATTCTATTTACTTATTTTTACATTAGAATATATTTTGGACTCTCGGGTTGTGAAAAATATTGGCTAAAAAATTAATTTGGAAACGATTTATTTAAAAGATAATTTATGAATAAATGTGTATGTGTTTTGATATCAAAAATTCTCTTTTTTTGTTCTTATTGTTACTCTGCTTCTAAAACGTTATTAAATAAAAACGTTTTCATAATTCCAATGGTCTGGTGGACTTTTAACAAAATATTGTAATTCTTAAACACTGCATTTTCATTAAAAGTTCGCCTTTAAATTAGTGATATTTATACCTGTGTACGAGGTAGGTACAGAATAGTTACATAGTGCACTCCCGTTACCGCACGAGACAATAACTATTCTTCACTAATATATATATATATATATATATATATATATATATATATATATATATATTGTGTGTGTGTGTGTGTGAGAGAGAGATAGATAGAGAGAGAGAGAGAGAGATAAGACATGAAAATCGGTTAGTAGAATGTTTTTAAGTACATATATATTTACAAATCCCACGGTATGAGCAGAATACGACACAAGGTCAATTTTTAAGCGGAGTTTTAACAGATTTAAATTCAGAGTTTTCCTTTTGCCAGACCGGTTACCATATCAAGATTAAAGAGCCCTGTCCTTCCTACAATTTGCTCATAGTTGGAGGGAGAACACTTAGATTAATGCCTTTAGAAGGATTATACTTATATATATATATATATATATATATATATATATATATACTTATTACTTTTTTGCTCTTTACGAACTTTAGACCTTCCCTCCAAAAAGAGTATGTACTGGGTATGTCACAAAACTGCATTGCGTGGTGAAATGCCAGTTCTGTAACTATGGATAATGTAGAGCACCCCTTCATTGCCATTACTCCTAGATCCACTCTGACTCGGAGATGTAATAACTGAAAAAGAAAATGAAAAATTCTCTTCTCCCATGAAAAGTACGTTGCCAAATCTTCTTTAGCCCACGAGATTGTGTCTGGAGTAGAAGCGCATTTGTATGTATATCGATTAATTTATTCTCACCAATATTTTAGCAGATATATGTTGACAATATAAAGATGTCAGATAGATTGAAAAAATTACAAAAAAGCAAATATTTTAATGCATAACTTAGAATAAAATATGATTTAACTTTGGACTGGTGTTTTGAGTATCTCTCGCTCACTAATCCGACCACCTAGTTTATTTATTTTGTTTTGTTTTGTTTTGTTTTTGGTTTGGTTTGGTTTGGTTTGGTTTGGTTAAGATTCGGCGGGGGCGGTATTTGTTATGCCTCCTAGGGCATCTCTGCTTTTTACTGTTTTTTCACATCAACCTTAAAAAAGATTCTTTACATAGAACGTATACACTATATAATATCTACTGACAGATCAAACTCTGTTAGGTATATTTCCGAAAAATATCAACGTAAATTCTTCGTCAAAGAGTCTTTTCCTGAAATTATTCAATTTAATCTTAAAATTTTCGACACTATTGTTGTTTTTAATCTGATCAGTCAGTTTGTTCCAAAATGTAAGATGTCTTGGGTAGGAGTAGCCTGGCTCAGCCCATACCTCTCCAGGTTTATAACTGGTTTAAATTTAGAGTTTTCCTTCTCCTAGACTGGTTACCCTATTGAGGTTAAAGAGCCCAGTCTGCCCTATTATTTACGCATTGCTGGAGAGAGAATTGTTAAATCTGTACCTTTCCCAAGGATATTAACGCAATGTGAAATGCTGCCTTGTTTAAGATTTGAACTGGGTTCGCAAAGTCCACTTCATGCCAAAATAACCGTTACGCTACAAGCATTTACATATTGAAGATATTCAACAAAAAACATACCGACTCAGTCTATAAAACATCGCAGACATTTTATATGTATTACAACAATTTGCAAAAACAGTTATTAAAAAAGCCAAGAAAATACGTGAAAAATACGACTAATGTCTAAAAAATTGCCGTATTGGAAATGGCCCAGTCGGCTGGGACAGCAGAATACACCGATTGCATCTCTGCAGAGGAGTAAGACTTCCTGATGAGTGTCCTGATATGACACTAAACAATCTGGTGGTGAGGCTCCAGTAATACAAGAGCTCTGGGGAATTTGGAGTACCCATTTATTGCCATTGCTCCCAGGTCCACTTTGGCTCGGAGTTAGAACTAAACTGCTAAATTGAATTGTCTGAAATAGAACTGTTTTTACATTTAATTGTATGTAAACAAATAACTGATGTTTAATCTAATTGTTAGTGATACATAACAATACTTGAAACAATTTAAATTTGTTGACTAAACTGAATAGTTTGAATTAGAAATGTTTTTGATATTCAAACTGTGTACTTATGCCAACCTAACTTGTTTGAGAAAGAGCTGTTTATTTATGCATCAAAATGGATTTGACATAAGATAACCTACAATAGTTGATATGCCATAAAACCAAACAAAACAAAACCAAGTCATATTGGAAAAAATACATAATCGTTTCCGTTACTTCCAAAACAAAAACATCTGAATAAATTTTTGAAAACGCACGATATATATATATATATATATATATATATATATATATATATATATATATATATATATATATATATATATATATAATTTTTAAGTCGGCCGACCGGAATCGAGGAGCAACCCGAAGACTTCCTTTTCAATAACTACTATATCAAGGTGTAAAGGAGAGTGCTACACCTTTCCCTGGATTGCATCACTTACCCTTGATCCGTACCTTATAATGCTTTGTGTTAAGCAAAGAGGTAACAACTACCATTTTTTGTGTCTTTGGTAAGACTCGACCTAGGATTGAACCCTAGTCTCGTGAGCCATTGGTGAACATTCAACTCACTATGCCAATGGGCCAGTATATATATATATATATTACACAAACTATAATCTAACATTGGTAGTCTTGTTTGAAAAACGACAAAATCCGTCGAAATACGTTAGAAAAATCCTTAGATAGTGCCTCTACCTTTGCGGAACTTTCCCGTATTGAGCCTACGGGGAAGATTCATTGTGGAACATAGGCTATTCATTCTACACTACAGCGACATCAGTTACGTTCGCCCGAATATCGAAGATGTATGATTGATTGACAGACGGTAGGCATTCATGGAAGCGACCAGACCTTTTCTACTAAGCACGTTTATACCACTCTACATGGGTAAAGCACACACACACACACATACACACACACACACATATTTATATATATATGCCCTCCCACATATATACACACACTTGTACATAGATATACCTACCCACATATATACACACACGCACATGTATGTGTGTATATGTGTGTGTGAGTGTATGTGTGTCTGCGTGTGTGTGTGTGTGTGTGTGTGTACCAACCTATACACACACATGTGTGTGTGCTTGCTTATATATATATATATATAGGGGGAGTGGTGAGGGTACAGGAGTAAAGGTGGGGTGAAGAAGAAGGAGACTGAAGGATGAACGGTGGCGGCGGCAGCGGTATATGAGATGAAAGTGTCGGGGGGCAGAAGAAGGGGAGGTGCGTAGAGAGACACATCAATTGGCATTCTGGTGGGGATTACGAATAATGTGATTGAATTGATGAGGGTGGGGGTGGATATGAGACGGTTCGGACGGTGGAGAGCATCGGCGGTTCCGTGGAAGAGATCAAAATTAGGCTCTATACATGTGTGTGTGTGTGTGTGTGTGTGTGTGTGTGTATTCTGGAAAGAAGGCAAAAAAAGTTAGAGAAAGAATAATTTAATAATAATGATTATGTTGATGATAATGATGTAGATTGTTGGCATCATCATCTTGTCGATGGTCGAGCTGATTATATGCGTGGATGATGATGATGATGATGATGGAATCAAATGCCGGAAGTGACAAAAACGAAAAGCAACAATTGTTTCTTTTCAAATAGAAAGAAAGAAAGAAAGAAAGAAACCGAAGAAGAGGAAGTTAACGAGCAATCATCAAAAAGACGAAGTCACCAACGATAAAAAATGTACAAGAAGAAGAAGAAGAAGAAGAAGAAGAAGAAGAAGAAGAAGAAGAAGAAGAAGAAGAAGAAGAAAACAACAACAACATCAACAACAGCAACAGCATCAACAACTACAAAACAGAGAGATTAGTAATTATCTTATTTTAGTCTGACATAAGGCTACTGGCGTGGACCAACTATGTAGGGCTTAAATATTGAGAAATGAGAAGTTGATGGAAATTATGAAGGAAGATGAAGCAAAACAGAAGAGACACAGGTTAACAACATCAAATAAAAAGGATGCATTAACAAGGCAGTAGTGTTAACAGAAGGAGAGAAGAAGAGGCCAAATATTGGAGAAGGAGGAGAAACGAAGAATTACGTTTGTTGCTTTTACTTTTTTTATTCTTGCTTTTTTCTTTTTCATTCTTCTTTATTTCCATCTTCGCTCTTCTTTTGTTTCTTCCTTTTTCTCTTTCTTTTCTCTTCTTTTTCATCCTCATTGTTCCATTTCTTCTTCATTTTCTTTTACTCCTTCATTCTTATTTTTCCTTTTCTTTTTCTACTTCTAAAGTCTCCCCTGCGAAATGACTTAAGTGCTGGACTGCAACCTCGAAGTAAGAGAGTTCAATCTCAAGACGTTCTCTTACATTCACTTTCAGACTAATTCCCAGGAGAAAAGTATTCATTTCTTTCTTATCCATTCACCTATGGGGTTAATTCGTATCTATGCTGTTCTTCTACAAGAATGGCTTTTGTATTAAATAACCCACAAAAGTTGATATGCTATTAAATAAAGAAACCAAACATTCTTTATCTTCCTTTGTCTCGTCTTTATGCTTATTTTATTTTCTTCTTCGTTTTTCTTTTTCTTCGTCTTCAATCTTTCTTCTTTTTCTTCTTAATTCTTTCTTTACTTCGACTTCTTTATCATTCCTTCTCATCGTCTTTTCCATGACTATTCTTTATTTTCTTCTTTCTTTACCTCTTCTTCTATTCTTCATTCATCTCTTTCCTCTTTTTTCTTCATTCTTCCGTTTCGTTTTGTATTTTGTTTTCTTTTTTCTATTCAATCCTTCTTTTTATCTTCTTCCTTTTTTCTTCTTTTTCTTTTTTCACACTTTCTTTTCTTCCTTTTCTTCTACTTTGTCTCTCTTTCGTCTTTATTGTTTCCTTCTTCTTCATTCCTCAACTTTTTCCTTTTTTTTATTCTTTTTCTTCTTCTTCCTTTCTTTCTTTCGTCTCCATTTCTTCTTTTTTTTCTTATGTCGTTCCTCATTCTTCTTAAACTTCTTTACAACTTATTTTTCCTTGTTTTCAACTATGTCCTCCGGGCTTAGAATACGCTGACAGCCATTTGACCCCATACATGGGACCTTAACAAGTACTATCACTCCAAGTCAGAGTCGACCTGAGAGTAATGGAATTTAAGAAGTGACTCTACACTCCCCAGAGCTTCAGACCTGCAGTTTCCCACTGGATACAGTTTAGTGCCATACCAAGGACAAACACAGTTTGGTATCATGCCTGTATTTATTGCTGCAATAGAACGTACGATGGATAAAGTACAGTCATTTTACTTCTCTTAAAATGCCGTCTGTTGGGTGGGGTTTCAGCTGAGATTAATGATCATATATTTGTCCGATTCTAAAACTCAGACGGATTATCCCCATCAAGCTGTAAGAACGGATCAAGATTATCGTAAAAAAAAAGAAGATTTATGATATCTTGGAGGTTTTTGTCCCGTCAGAACACAAAGAAATAAGACTTTGACAAAAATTAGATGGGATTATGGAATATGACATTGATGGTTTTATACCCATCATTATCAGAGCACTCGAAACAGTCTTGAAGAGTCTTATAAAGAATTCAAAAGAATTTGAAACCCAAACAAGACTAGAAGCTAGAGCCATCCTGAAACAAGCTCGAATACAACGGGGAGTGTTGGAGTATCGAAAACAATTCTGCTCTGATTCCGAAAGAAAATGAAAATGCAAAAAGAAATGGAAAAAAAGAGGATGGCACAATGAAGAAGATTATGAAGAAGAAGAAAGTGAACATGTAAAATGTTTTTTAAAAAAAAGCGAAAGTAGATAATGAAAAAATTACGGACAAGGAAAAAAAAGATGAATGCAGAATATATTGAAAAATTGAAAAAATAAAGACACAGGAATTTAATAACAAGAAGAAAATCAAGAATAAGAAATGGTTGGATAGCTGGTTGATTTTTCAACTCTGATTAGGTTATTTAATGCCCAAGTCAGTGTTTTTTGCATGCAATTGTATAGTTTCAAGTATTCCAATCTAATACTAATAATTGCAAACAATTGTATGCTTTCAAGTATTTCAAGCAATTATATAAGTACAATTAACTAATGATAATAATTAATTAATACCCAATTATATACTTTCAAGTAGCTATTCCTATAATTGCCAAAAATGAAAAAAGAGCTGGAAACCCTCATACAAAGAATAAGAATATATAACCAGGAATGGAATTTGGCATTAAAAAATATGCAATGCTGATAATGGAAAGTGGGGAAAAAGAAACAACGGAAGACAGAACTGTCAAATCAAGAAAGAATTAGAACGCTTGGAGAAAAGGAAAATTACAAGTAATTGGGACAATTGGAAGTGGACACCATCAAACAAAGTGAGATGAAAGAAAAAGTAAGAAAAGAGAACCTTAGAAAAAGCAATCTTTGCAACAGAAATCTCATCAAACGAATAAACACCTGGACAGTCCCCCTTGTAAGATACTCTGAACTATTCTAAAAATTGACAAGGGACAAACTCAGACAAATGGACCAAAGGAAATTGATAATTTTGCACGAGGCTTTACACCTGAGAGCGGACATAGACAGACTCTAAATCAAGAAAAGAAAATGGAAGAAAACTCGTGCGTATTGAGAATTGCGTACAGGCACCAATAGTTGGTTGGTTGGTTGGTTGGTTGGTTTTTATGATATATAAACCCTTGTAGGTTATTTAATGCAAAATCTTGTTTTATATATATATATATATATATATATATATGATTTGTAAGCGAATTTTATCGGTAACATTTTTAAACGAGCCAGAGCTCATTCGTTTGCACACAGCTAAATGGTTTCAAGTAAATAATCAAATAGTTCTATTTGACCCCAGAGATCGTACCCTAAAAGGTACTACGACTCCAGGTCAGAGTAAACTAGGGAGTAATGGCCATGAAGGTGTACTCCACAATTCCCAAAACTACAGGACTGAAGCCTTATAATCAGATATAGTTTAGTGTCAAATCAAGAACACCCGTTGGAGGTGGCTGGTCTTACCCCTATGCAGATATGTAGTCAGTGTATTCTACAGCTCCTGCCGATACTTCAAGCGACAAACTGATGAGATTACACACGAGATGACCGGGACATGGCCACGAAAAGGACACCTCAACAGAGAAACTGAACTTCTTTTAATAGCAGCACAAAACAATTCTATAAAGACTATGTTAAAGCGAAAATTAATAATACGTAACAGAATTGCAAGTGTAGATTATGTAGAGACTGAAATGAAACGGTTAATCACATAATAAGCGAATGCAGCAAACTAGCACAAGAAAAGTACGAGACTAAGTACGACTGGATGGGAGGGGTGATCCATTAGGAATTATGTTTTTTAAAAATTCACTTCCATCCACGACAAACTGGCTCTCGAAAAGAATAAATGCTTAAAAGAAACATATATACCCAAATGAATGACCAAAGGTAATACCACCCTGATCCAAAAAAGACCCCCCCCCAAAAAAAAAGAACCGCCCCCAACAACAATAGGTCGATAACGTGTCTAATAATGATATGGAAAATACTTACAGCACAGATTAGGAAATTGATTTATTACTCACAAAAGATATCCGACAAAGTCATAAAGTTCATAATGGGGCCCAGGAAAAACCGGAGCGTGAAATTAACAGCAGGAGGAGAAAGCTTAACTGAGGTGAAAATCCAGAGAGATATATTCCAGGGAAATGCTTTGTGACCATTACTATTTGTAATTGCAATGATGCCACCCAATCACATACTTAAGAAATGCACGGGGGGGCTATAAACTTACTGAATCGAAAGAAAAAGATTAACCCCCTACTGTACATGGATAGCATAAAGCTATTTGCAAAAAAGGAAAACGAATCGGAGACCCTAATACAAACAATAATATACAATCAGGATATAGGGATGGAATTCGGCATAGAAAATGTGCCCGGCTAATCATGAGAAGAGGAAAAAGACAAATAATGAAAGGAATAGAAGTACCAAATCAAGAAAAAATCAGAATGTGCTGAGAAAGGGAAACTTACAAATACTTTGGAATATTGGAAGCGGACACGAGAAACCAAACTCTATAGCAGAAATTTCAACAAAGGGATTAACACCTGGGCTGTCCCCTTGTAAGATACTCGTAACCATTCTTGAAGGAAGAACTTCAACAAATAGGCCAGAGAATAAGAAAACTAATCATGATGCCTAAGGCCTGATATCTAAGAGATGACATCGAGAGGCTACTTGTATTAGGAAAAGAAGAAGGAAAAGGACTCACCAGCACTGAAGAGAGCGTCGATGCATCAATATGAGGTTTCAAAGAATACGTAAAGAAGACTAAAAAAGAGAATAATTTTAGCGAATAGCTGCAACACAAATAACACACTGATCAACAGGACAACAATAACAAGGAAATAGAAATGGGAAGAAAAACAACTACATGGATATTTCGAGCGACAAACAAGCGAAATCTCAAACGAGAAAACTTGAACATGGCTAAGAAAGAGAAACCTAAAAAGAGAAACAGAATCTCTTCTAATATCAGCACAAAACAATTGTGGAACAGGAGAATGACGGTGATACCAATTATAGTTGGTGCGCTCGGAACAATCCCCATAGACTTAGAAATCAAAAGACAAACGAACACCATCCAAACTACACCATTATTAAGATTGGCCAGAATACTGAGAAGAGTTCTAGAGACGAGGAGACTTGCAATCGAACAGACTCCAATGAAAGACCATCAACTAACACTGGTGTGAAAAAGGTTAATGTTAATGATATTAGATATTTCTATCTAATAGAATTAATTTTCAAACAGATCTATTAAACCTATAGATGGGACACTTAGAGGTACTACCACTTCGGGTCAGAGTGGATCTGGAAGTAATGGCAATGAAGGGGTGACTCCACACGTTTCAGAGGTTCAAAACTGGAGCCTCATTACTGGATGGAATTTAGTGTATTACCAACAATACATCCGACGTATTCAGAGCGGTAAATATGGGCACAGTTGATCCTAATATTTAGAGTGTAATTCAAAGCCTTGAAAAAAAATTTTGAAATTCATAAAAACGATATATTAAAAACATGTTACGAAATCTGGTAAATAACTTGAGAAAAGCTTTGTCACTATAGCTGTTGGCATTCTAGAGTCATACCTTAACTAACATACAAAATACATTCAGTAAGATTACTTATATATATATATATATATATATATATATATATATATATATATACGAGGTGCCTTCAATAAGTTTCCAGACTTTTTTGTACAGGTATTTAAAATTGTTATAGACTCTTGAAAATTCACTATGTTATTGCTATACATCTTATGAGATGACTGACCAATCTTTATGATTTCAGGTTCAAATGAACAGCTACAGCAGCAATTGGAATACACCCTACTAAAGCCTAATTGTCACAGCTGGTGAATTTCAAAAATGCAATCTGGACGTGAAGACACGTTAGAAGTACGATATGCAATAAAATTATTTTAAACTTTGAAAAAATGCCACAAAGACGTATGGAATGCTTCAGACTGCTTTTCGACCATCTTGCATGAATCGAGCATCAGTTTTTGAGTGACATAAGAGATTCAAGAAAGGCAAGGAATCTGTGAGGGATGATGAGAGGTGTGGGAGGAGTAAGGAAGTCAGAACAACAGAGTTGATTGGCCAAATAAAGAATTTCATGGATAAGGACTGTCGTGTGTCTATAGAGACAATAAGTGCACGGTTTGATGTCAGTGTGTGAACTGTACACAAAATTATCCGCGAGGAATTGAAGATGCGGAAGATTTGCGCGAAGTTTGTCCCAAGGGTGCTCAGAGAAGATCAGAAAGAAAGACGTTGTCATGACAGCAGGGAGATAGTCGAGCTGATCAATTCAGATACCGCACTTCTTGTTGCTCTAGTGACCTGCGATGAAAGCTAGATCTACTGCTATGACCCAGAGAGCAAGAGACAGAGTTCCCAGTGGAAGCATGCTAGCTCTCCCAGACCCAAGAAGACCAGACAGAGTAAATCCACCCACAAACTTTTGATAGTCCCCTTTTTTTTTTACCGCACTGGCATGATCTACATGCACTGTGTTCCCACTGGATAGACAGTCAACAAGGAATACTATGTTGAGGTTTTAAGGGAGTTCAAGAGGAGATTCCGTCGGAAGAGGCCAGCACTCTTCAAATCGGGTCAGTGGCATTTCCACCAGAACAATGCACCAGTCCACAATTCCATCCTTGTCACAGACTATTTGACCAAGATGGGCATCAAGACAATTCCTCACCCTCCCTACAGTTCAGACATTGCTCATTGGGACTTTTGGTTATTCCTGAAGCTCAAGGAAAAACTTAGAGGCTGTCATTATGAGACAATTGAGAAGATGAAAGTGGCTGTGATGAAGGTCATCGACACGCTCACACAAGAGGACTTCCATGGGGCCTTCCAGAAGTTTTTGGAATGGTACGACAAGTGCATTGCAGCCGGAAGAGATTACTTCGAAGGGGACTAGAGTTTCATGTGTGTACTATCAATAAAAGAACCAATACGAAAAAAGTCTAGAAACTTATTTAATGAGCCTTGCATATGTATAAACAATATTTGGTATTAAATAACCTTCAAGGGTTGATAGGCTATAAAACCAAACCAAACTTGTAGTATCGTAACCTACTTCGTCAATAGCAAGCGATTTCGAATTCTAGTCGCACTTTTAGATTCATTTTCGGGCAAATACTTTTGGAAAAGGTATGAACCCGCTTATACCCAGGTATGGGTTAAATAGTGTTACAGTTGTTCTTTAACAAAGATTGATTTGGCATTAAATAAATTAGATAGATAGATAGATAGATAGATAGATAGATAGATAGATAGATAGAATCAGATTGTATGCATAGATATATATTTACCTAGCCTCTCTACAAGAGCAGGATGCAAGACAATGCCAATTTTTAAGAGAAGTTTAAAAGGTCTGAATTCAGAGTTTTCCTTCTCCTAAACCGGTTGCTAAACCAAGGTTAAAGAACCCAGTCTGACCTATTATTTACCCATAAATGGAGGGAGAATAGTTAGATGTATACCTTTCTCGTGGGTAATGGTGCTATGTGAAATGCAAACAAACTCGTCCAGGGTTTAAACTCGGATCACTATGTCCATTTCTCACGATGACAGCCGTTACATGACGAGAGCTTCCTGTAAAGTATATAAGAGAATTGTTAATAAGAAGGATTTTGCCGAAAATTTTGCTCATTGCTATTAAGCCAGAGCAGGTATAAAACTTTTAAATATTATAATTAATAATACTTGAAGTTCTTATAGTGGAATTTTAAGTGGAGTGAATAATAGTAGTCGACTGTAGACGAGGGCGACCCGATGGTTCCCTTTTTAATAGCAACTACACAGAGGAGTAGAGGAGAAAAAAGTGGCTAATCAACCGTGTTTGTATTATGAGGTTGTAAGTTGTTAGTATACGTGATACTCATACGAAGAAATAATAAAATTTATTGTAGTCGAAATACGGGAGAATAAATAATAGAATTAGTCGAAGAGTAAATGGCACAAAAAGAATTCATTAACATGCCTACACTCACATATCAATTCGATTTTCATCTTTGCTTTTTCTTCTTTTGTTTCCCGCGTATTTCAGGACACAAAGTATTTCTTCCAGATATATTGTGCAGCGATTATCAACTTTGTAAACTTTGGCTTCTTTGAAAGCGTTGGTAGTGTAATGGCTATAGTCATGGAAAATGGACACGATGACTCGATTTGAAATCATGGACAAATGTGCATTTCACATAGCGTTAATTCTGAATTCAAATCTGTTAAACTCTCACCCAGTGGGCTGGGGTTGTAGAATACACCAACCACGACGCTGCAGAGGGGTACGACCCTTTTGCCAAAAGAGTGTCCAAGATATGACACTAAACAATCTGATGGTGACGTTCTATTGATGCTGGAGCTTTGAGGAGTGCAGAGTACGCATTTATTGCCACCACTCCAAGGTCCACTCAAGCCCCGAGTGTTAGCACCTCATATGGTCCAATCTATGGGTCAAATAGAACAAAACTGCGTAGTTATGCTAAACTGAATTGTTTGAAAAAGAACTGAAAACGGCTGATAAGTCTTAAAACCACAAATCAAGCAACAAACACGTTAACCTCGGCTAAAATTTGAGCTTGTGTCTCTGTTTTGCTCTCAAAATCTTACCTTCTCTCTATCTTAACCATTGTCTCTCTTTTCCTCTCAGAATCACACCTTCCCGCTTTCTCAGCTAGTATCTCTATTTTCTTTTCAGTATCTTATCCCCACTCTTTCTCAGCCATTGTCTATCATTCCCTCTCACAATCCTTTTCCTTTTAAAATCTTACTTTCTCTTTAACTCAACCATTGTCTCTCTTTTCCGCTCAGAATCTTACCTTCCCTCTATCTCAGCCATTTTCTCTCCTTTTTCTTTCAGAATCTTACCTTCCCGCTTTCTCGGCCATTGTCTCTCCTTTTCTCCTTAGAACCTTACCTTCCTTTTATCTAAACTATTGTCTCTCATTTCCTCTCAAAACTTTACCTTCTCACTTTCTCAATCATTGTCTCTCTTTTCCTCTTAGAATCATACCTTCCCTCTATCTCCCCTTTTGTCTCTCTTGTTCTTTATGAATCTTACCTTCCCTCTTTCTCAGCTATCGTTTCTCTTTTCCTCTCAGAATCTTGTACATCTCTTCTCTTTCTCATCTACCTTTTATCTATTTTTATTCTATATACTGCATAAAAGTTTTAGATGAAACATATTTCTTCTGAAGACTATTTTCTTTTTAGATGCATGAAACTTGTAGTCATGAGAAGTTTAAAAAAACATCCGTTGCTTAGATAGATAGATAGATAGATAGATTGCTGGTTGTGTTTTATGGCATATCAACCCTTGTAGGTTATTTAATATTTATTTGCTTATATATATATATAATTTTGTTGTAGGTTCAAAGAGAGAATAAAGATATTTTAAAATAGGTAGTTCCACAAAGAGATTTGTATGTTTTAGAATTTATTTATTTATTCTGTCCTTACATACATGTATGTTTCTAGCTTGTTGCTTTCGTCAGGGAATATATATGGCACAATGTCTTGTTAATGGGGTACTCAATGAGACTTGAACGCACTCGTGTTTGCAGTTTGAATGATTTTCAGTTGGTTATGGGTTTATATAGAGGTCATACTTTCTCTTTCTTAGAGTGTGTTTACCTTAGTCTGCTTTACCCCTCTTTGATATTTGATATGTTTTGGTCGTTGTGTGTGTGTGTGTGTTGCAGTGGTTTTCGATTTCACTAACAGTTATTTTTCCTCTATCTGTGAGTGTGTCTTGGAAATTGTGTGTGTGTGTGTGTGTGTGTGTGTGTGTGTGTGTGTGTGTGCATGTGTGGTTGTGTGGTTTGAAATTTACAGGTAACTATTTTTTCTAATAATTTTTGTCTGCGTATATATATATATATACATCTCTATATATGTTTGTGTAATATATATATATATATATACGTGTGTGCGTATGTGTGTGTATGTTTCCTGCTTGATGCTTTCGTCAGAGAACATGTCTGACACAAGGTCTAGTAAATGGGGTATTTAACGAGACTTGAACTTACTCGTCTTTGTAGTTTAAGTGGTTTTTACTGACTTATGGGTGTGTTTTTCATGAATGCTGGTCATTCCTTTTTCTTAGAGTGTGTTTCTCTTAGCCTACTTTATCCCTCATTTACTTTTAATACTTGATACGATTTGTGTGTATGTGCGTTGGAGTGGTTTTAGATTTCACTTAGAGTTATTTCTCTCTCTCTCTCTCTCTCTCTCTCTCTCTCTCTCTCTCTCTCTCTCTCTCTCTGTGAATGTGTGTCTTGAGATTTTTTTATGTATATATATATAAATGTATATATATATGTATATTTATTTATGTATGTTTCCATTTATGTGTGCGTAAGATTCATCTTTTATTCAACTTAGGTTTAAATTTATCGATAAAAATTCTTTTACTTTCTTTGAAGTAGCGAGTAGTCGCTCGTTTGATATACTGGTATTATTTTAAGTTTACCTCGACTACATTGATATTAATGTTTCGAAACATTTAATTTTCTGTTTTCTTCTATTTTGAAATTACTCCCGTGAAGTGATGTTCTTGTTTATGGGCCTGTGTTGACCCTATGTATATTTCTTTGCATTCGCTACATTCAATTATGTAGACTACGTCTTTTGAGTTGCAGATTAAGTTTTTATTTATTTTAAATTTGGTTTCCGGGTTTTTAAAGGTATAGGATTTACCTTCTATAATTATATCATATATCTTACATTGTCTATTATTACATTTGGTGACCCCTTATGTTGTGTTTTCTCCGAATGTAGAAGAATTGAGTATTCTTTTAAGATTTTTGGGTTGTCTCTGGCTTTTGATGATTTTTGTTGTGTCTAATATTTCTTTGATTTTGTCCTTGTTTTTAAGTTCTCCTAGATTTTTCATGACCTCTGTGAATAGTTCTGGATTATTTTGTTGTAGGCTGCGACGTATGCTAGGGGATCTAATTGTTGTGTTTTTCAGGTTCCTTAATTATCTTGGTATTTTGTGCAAATTCCCATCCTTTATTTATTAGTGTTGTTGGGTATCCTCTCTAGTTTAGAGTTGTGTGTTGTTCTTTAAGTTTTTAAAAGTTTTTATCCGTGATTATTGTGTGTATTCTACGTGCTAGAGTGTAAGGGATGGATTTTATACAGTTTGGGGGTGGTAACTTTTGAAGTAGAGGTATTGTTGGGTGTCTTTTGGTTTGTGGTAGATATCTGTGATGATTTGGCCATTTACGCTTTTTATAAGAATGTCTAAAAAGGGTAATTCTTTTGAGCTGTGTACAATAGAAAATTTTATTTTGGGGTGTAGGTTTTGTAGCAGGTTGTGTAATTCGTTGATGCCACCCCATGGGCATTTCCAGAATATGAAGCAATCATCTAAATATCTTTTCCATGATTTGGTAAATTCTTCTTTTTTATCGTTACTGTATTTTTTACCTTTCATTTCATGTAGGTTTTCTACTAAATATGCTTGGGTTTGGGTAGCATATGTTGGTGCCATTTTAGTTCCAATAGCTGTTCCTAGGGTCTGGATATAGTTAATTTATTGAATTGGAATGAGTTATTATTAAGGACTATTTCTATACCCTCTATGATAATTTTTTTGTTAAATCTTGGGTGTCATGTGTTGGGGTATTTATCTATCCAAAATGTGATGGCTTGTTTTCCTAATTCATAGGGGATATTGCTATAGAGGCTTGTGACGTCAAATGTGGCTGTGAGTGTGTTGTGATTAATTTTTTCTGATATGGAGTTTAAAAAATCTATGTTTTCCTTAATATAGCTTTTTACTTTATTAAGTCTGCTAATCGGGCACGACGGTCCTGCTACAATGGATCTAAATTTGAGATCACTGGGAGATATATTTGAGATCACTTGAGATATATTCGGCGTTTTTTATTTGTTTCGACTTGTGAATTTTGGTAGTTCGTAGAAGTTACTGGTTATGGAGATATAGTTTGTTAAGAAGTTTTTTTCTTTTTTGGTTAGTGATTTGTTGTGTATTTTGCAGAATTTTGTGATTTTTTTATATTATATTATTGTCTATGTTTGTATCTATAAGTTTGTAGTTGGCTTCATCTTTCGATATTTCTTGGATTTTTATTTTGTAGTACGTTTTATCTAAGATGACTACGGCACTTCCCTTGTCTGCTTCTTTGATAATTATGTTTTCATTTTGGTGTATATTTTTAAGGCTTGTTTTTGTTTTCGTGAGAGGTAATTTTTGTTGTTGTTTTTTTTTAGGTTGGTATTCCATAATTTCTCGAAGAATATGTTTAGTTCACTATTGTTGTTTTTGTCAGGGAAGAATTTGGTCTTATTTTGTATTAGGAAGTAATCTGTGCCTTTTTTTATTTTTGAATATTTCTATTAGTCTAAATTTTCTTTCAAATTCATTGAGGTCTTTTTTAAGTTCTCCTATGTTGCTTTTTCGAGTGGGGCAAAATTTAAGACCTAGTTTGAGTAAATTTATTTGGTCTATATTTAACTTGTGTAGATAAGTTTATAATTTTCGGTTTAATGCTACTTACGTTTTTTATATTGTTCTTTTCCTCACGTTCGTTTTGTTTAAAAAATGTTTTTTGTTTGTATTTCTTAAAAAAATATTAATTTTTGTTTGTATTTTCTGAATAAAGATTTTTCGTGTTGTCGCTTATAGGGTGGCTTTTATTGTATATGAATGGGTTTGTTTTCTTTTTTCTGGGGTCGTATATGTAGTAGATTGGATAATTTTGCCGTGTGTTGGAGTTGTATGCGTGGTAGTTTGACCAAGGGGGATTCTTTTAATTATGTTTTTCATTTGGAAGGTGTTTTTTACTGGGGGATTAATTGTTCCAGGATGTTTGGTCAATTTGTATGTATCTGGTATTTCGGAGCGTTAATTTTCCAAAACCACTCCAACACACACACACACACACACACACACACACACACACACACACAACTACAAAAACATATCAAATATCAATAAGGGGTGGAGCAGACTAAGGTAAACACACTCTAAGAAAAAGAGAGTATGGCCGCTATATAAACCCATAACCAACTGAAAATCATTCAAACTGCAAACACGAGTGAGTTCAAGTCTCATTGAGTACCCCATTAACAAGACCTTGTGCCATATGTTCCCTGACGAAAGCAACAAGCTGGAAACGTACACATATGTAAGAACAAAAAAAAAATAGATAAATTCTTTAAAATAAAAATCTCTTCATGAACCTGCCTATTTTAATATATATATATATATATATATATATATATATATATATATATATATAAGTTAATTAATTTCTGGTCGTGATGACAATCATCAGATGAAGTAGAAAAAATTGTTTGGGGTGTTCTTATATCACTTCCGGCGAGGATAGGATTTGAAAAAAAATAATTTTTCAATTAAAATAATTTTTTTAGTTAAGATAATTTTAAAAAAAAACAAAAGAAAAAACAAACAAAAAACGTTACTCCAAATTTAAATCCTACTGAAATTTAAAAAACCTAATTCCAGAAAATACATTCATACATCCGTTGAAACTATAATGTTTTACAAATATCAAATGATATGATTCGTATTATCAAGAAATAATAATTCAATGCTGATATTAATTTACAAAAACTAATTTTGGAAACTAATATTTAATTTATTTATATTATAAATCATTAGTTACTCTTTTAAAATATCTATTACACATTAATTCTTTACTTATAAAGATGACTTAACATTCGATATGTGGATTACATATTAATTCTTTGTTTACAACGATTGACTTAATATTCGATATGTTAATTTCTTCCTTATATTTGGAAGAAATTGATATATCGAATAGTAAGTCAATTGTGATAACATGGACTTTTACGAAGATTTTCATAATTAGGTTTAGTTTTTGTAAATTAATATCTGTTTTGAATTATTATTTCCTGATAACACGAATTATAATATTTAATATTGATAAAACATAATAGTTTCAGCGGAAGCATGAATGAATATTTTATCTTGATTAAAGAATAGGATAAAAAATATATTAAAAAATTATCTTAATTAAAAAAGTTATTTTGATTAAAAAAATGAATTTTTTTTCAAATCCCATTCTCGCCAGAAGCAATATAAAAACACCCAAATAAAAAAAAATTTTCCTTCTACATCTGATGATGGTCATCACGACCAGAAATAAATTCATAATGGCACTAAGGAAGAGAACTTTTTTTTTTTACTTTTATATATATATATATATATATATATATATTGAAATAGTAGGTCCACGAACTGATTTGTATTTTTTATAATTATACATCGATAGCCGTTGACATTGAGCTCTCAAATTGGATACTCCTACCTCTTAGATTTCCTCCTCGGCTTATACATATATATATATATATATATATATATATATATATACAAGTTGTATAACACCTGATGAAGCGATCTACGCACACAATCTGTTGAAATAAATTTCTAATGGATTAGATCTGTTGAATTTTCTTTATATATATATATATATAATTTGCAAACGAATAGTTTGTTGGTAGCATTTTTAAACGAGCTCATTTTTTTGTCAACATTTAAACGGTTTCAAGTAATGTAAATCATTGAATATTTCTATTTGACCCTATAAATGGAACCCAAACAAGTATTACCCATCCGGGTCACAGTGGAATTTGGAGTAATTATCATGAAATAATACTCCACATTCCCCAAATCTCCCGAACTGGAACATCACCATCGGATGCTGTTTAGTGTCATATCTAGCACACTCGTTAGTCGGGGGTCTTTCGTCCTCTGCATGAATGTACACGAGTTATTCTTCAGCCAAGTGGACTGAAATAGATAGATAGATAGATAGATAGATAGATAGATAGATAGATAGATATTATATGAAAAAACTGAGACGATTATATAAAAAAACAGAGAGGAAGAAAAAAAGAAAAGGCTATGTTAGATCTGAACAGTAAAGATCTGAAAATTGTTACTCCCTCTAGCGGCAAATGACTAGTTTGACGGCCACAAATCGACAGATGAACGAGTGATTAAACGCAGCCTTGGTATATGCTGGCAAGTGAATTTGTCGGGAAAATGTGTACAAAATAGATTGTACGTGAGGAATGACTGATTGCCGAAGGCGTCGATAGACGCAGTCTGGCCACCTAGCGGCTTGCTTAGCCTTAAGGATAGATAAATGCGTTTGTTGGCAAATAATGTCCAAAACTGGGGCGCATGCGCGCACACACGCATTCAAAGACACACAGACACACACACGTATATATAAGTGAATACGTATAAGTGGCTGAATGATAGAACAAAAGAACCAGTAAATAGAAAGATCTAATGAATGGTAAATAAATAAGAAAAAGAAGTCGATGTTTGGAAAAGAGAAAGGGAAAGAGAAAATCAATCAGCTAATCAATCGGAGTAAAAGTCATTTTTTCGATTCAGAAGTCGAAAAACGGAAACGGCAAAGGAGAAAAAGAATGTAGGAGAAAAAGATGGGAATGCCCCAGTGATAGAGAGTAAAAGAAAGAGAATAGCGGAGAAAGAGAGATGAACAAGTTATAGAGAAAAAGAAAGAAAGAATGAAGGAATATGTAAGAAGATGAATAAGATATAAAGGGTAAAAGGAAGAGAATCAATGAGAAAGAGAGAAGGAGAGGATGTAGAGAATAAAATAGAGAGAATGAAAGAGGAAGTGAAACGAACAAGATATAGAAAACAAGAGAGGAAATAAAGATAAAGGAGAGTGAGAAGATGAATAAGATATAGAGGGTAAAAGGGAGAAAATAGAATAGCAAGCACGAAGAGAAGATAAGAGAAAAAGAGAGAATGGAGGAGATAGAGAGAAAAGGTGAGAGTATGAAGAAGAAAGAGAGAAAAGATACACTGGTCTCTAAAGTATCAGATTATCTCGGGTTCTCTCAGCTACTTTATCTCCGCGGGTTTGGTACAAGATCATCTTGAAGTCACACATCGGTTCAGTCTTTCTCGCTTCTCTATAAAGTTGTCTATTTGTTAGACTACACCACGTTCGAACAACATATAATATGGCCTTCTCTGTCTCTCCCTTCTGGTTTGTCTGAATGTGTGAAATCTAGTTGCTGCCTCCAGCTCATCTGCTGCTGGTCTACCTACGTGGAGCAAACCTGATCAATTTTTATATATATCTTCGTCAAAGGAGCAGGGAGAAGCGAAAGAAAGAAAAATATCAATTTTCTCCTAATTTGGATTTCAATGATTTTCTGCTGACGCGTATTATTTCCGGACAATTTAGAAAATTAAGTTCTAATTTTATTCTAATTTTAGGTCAGTTGATTTCGATGCTTGAACGTTGGAGCTCTGATCGGGATTCGGCTTCTTCCCTTCAAACCGTCTGGAACACAGCAATCTCTCAAAACAATTTACCTAACTTCTGACAGTTTAAGTTATAGCTACATTTGCTTTTCTTTTTTTCCAATGACAATTCGCTTTTGTTAAATTTCTTTTTCATCAAAATAACATTTTTTATCAATACTTCATTTCAAAAATCCATTACAAAAAAAAATAATTTCAAACAATTCAGTTTAGCGTAATTACACAGTTTAGTTCTATTTGACCTATAGATAGGACCCAATCAGGTGCTACCACTCTAGGCCAGGGTGGACCTCGAAGCGATAGCAATGAAGGGATACTACGCATTCCCCAAAGCTCCAGCATTTATGAAGCCTCACCTTCAGATTGTTTAATTTTATATCCTGGACACTCGTTGGGGGTCTTACCCCTCTGCAGAGACGCAGTCAGTGTATTCTATACACTTAAATGGTTTCAAGCATTCCTATTTATCATCAGTGATTATTTTAATCAATTATTCCTATGTTACGTAAATAATTTGCAAACAGCTGTAATGTTTGGAATATCTGATAATGATAATCCTTTGTATATGATTGAACAATTCTATTTTACCCATTGATGGGACCCAAATAGGTACAATTAATCCAGCTCAGAGTGGACCTGTGAGTAATAACAATAAAGGGGTACTCTAATTCCCCAAAGTTTCAAGACTGGAGCCTCACCATCAGGTGCAGTTTAGTGACTTACTCTGCCTACTCAAGACACTCGTTAGGAGAACTTCACCTGTCTGCAGAGGTGCAGTCGACCTATTCTACGGTCCCAAGCGTCAGAATGAGAAAGAGAGTTGTTGAAGAAGGTATATAGTGTAAAAGTGGAAGGAAAGGGGAGAGAGGAGAAAGAGAGGATGTCAACAAAATATAGAATGTAAAAGAGGGGGAGCAAATAGAAAAATAACAAAAATGTCAATTTTAAGCGGAGTAAAACTAGTTTGACTTCAGTGTTTTACTTCTCCTAAACTGGTAGCTTAAACAAAACCAAAAAACATATTCTGTCCCATTATTAACATAACTCGAGAGAGAGTAGATATATTCATGCCTTCCTCAAGGGAATTGGAGGGAAATGAAACGCAAACTACTTTGTCCAGAATTTGAACTCGGGGCGCCGATTCTATTTTATTTGACGATAACTTTTACGCTAAGCGCGCCTCCTGTTAGGTCACACGTAGGTTTCATAACTGTAGATCATTCTTAATTTGATCGGACCAAGAACGTTTTAGTACATACATACATACATACATACATACATATATATATATATATACAAATAAGTCGTTTTGAAAGTGACAAATAAGTCTTAAGAATTTTTTAAGAACTTCCCCTTGTTTCCTTACAAAGGAACATACGTAAGAATCAAGGGAGTTTAACAATTCTCTATTGTCAGTTCCTCTGGGTTTTAGCGCTTTCGCCCATTCTCTGCCCATTGTCAAAAACAAAATTTATATCTGAGCGCTGTCTTCGAATACAATTAAGTTGTTTAATTGCTGGCTTATGACCAAGTCACGTTGAAAGCGTTGGTTTCCGCTTATCACCAAAGTTAAGTAGCTAAGACCTTTTTTCAAAACTTATAAGGGGAACCATTTACTAAGATGCAGGTACTATGGTTTTTAAATTTTTTTAGAGCTGTAACCCATTCCTATTTCAGAGTCTATCTTGTTGACAATCCAAAAATAAATAGAAAATAAAAAGGAAATCTTGTGAACCGCCAATACAAATAAGAATTAAATTTATCAAAATATTTAATGAAAATCATGTACAATATATACACTGAGAAATGACATTTAGTGAGAAGAATGTGCTTCCCTTGCTTGGCATAAATGGTCAATTCATGATTATATTTTTGATAAAGACACACATAATTCACTTTGCCCAACTCTAAATGTATTCAGTATACCATACAGTTAAGTGCTGAAAAAAACTGTTTTGCAAAATATGTTGTTGCAAATAGATTGCAGTATTCTGACCTCCTTTTGAGACAAAAGTGGATACTTAGAAGCCATGCCAAGCCAAAATTTTGGGAGTGGTCGCAGATTAAACTGAATTTTCATAGGTGTGTGCTATTAACTGGAAATACGAATTTTCGGTTCTATCACTAATCGGATAAATTTTCAAGACACCCCACCAGCATCTGCGGACTACTGCTATTGACGTTGCAGACCTCTGTGGCCCCGGACCACAGTTTGAAGAATAAACAAAACTTAGTAAATAACAAGATTTTTATTTTTTATTGTTTCTTTTTTTGTCAGCTAAAGTTCAAGTTATGTCATTAGATTTTAGAAAATTAAACCCGTTTACATGACGATGTCTTACGTTATGGAACTTGGAATTTTGAAAACTCGTGATTTTCAAATCCATCCACTTAGGGTCAAAGCATTTATCAATTATTAAAGATATTTAAAATACCACTTTTCTCGTTAAAATATATCTCATTTAATGCAGGTTTTCGGGAGAATAACTGTTGTTTTAAGAATAAATTATTAGAAATAAAAGAAAACTCATTATGTGTCGTCTTCCCGCTATCGTTGATTATTTCCGCGAAGGAAAAAAGAACAATGGAGACAGTATACAGTCACAAACACATTAACGAGATTGGCTGGGATAAAGAAACAAAAACCAAGTAGAATCTTTTTCCTTCCTTCCTTCCTTCCTTCCTTCCTTCCTTCCTTTCCAAAACGTCACACGCGATGACACCAGCCGAACAACAACAACAATAACAACAACAATAACAACAACAATAAAAAAAAGTTGCTCTCCTCTCATTACTCACTCCTTTTATCCACCCCAACCACCTACCTATCATTCCTTTTCGTTCTGGTGCTTTTCTCTATAAATCCACCCGTCTCTCAGCTTATTGGTTTTCCCTTTCTTTAAAGGTTTAACTGTCGGTAAGTACACACGGTCTCTTTTTCTCTTTACACCACAAGAACCGTATTAATTAAGAAGTTTTCAGCGTAACCAAAAAAGGAATTACCTTTTTCTTCTTAATTTTTATTGATTTCTTTTTCTTCTGGGAGTCCGCTCTATCGATGGAACCAAGAAAAAAGGACTGTATCCCTTGCAGAGGGGTAAGCCTCTCCCACCAAAAGGAGAACCCTTGCTATATCAATAAACTGCATCTAGTGGTGAGGCTCTAGGTCTGAAGATTTGGAGATTATTACTCAAATCCACTCTAACCCGAAGTAGCCGAACCAGTTATGGTCCCATCAAATAGATCGGTTTTAAAATTATTACTATTGGATAGGAATACTTGGTATCATGTAACAGTGTACAAAAAATATACGATCTTAAAAAGTGATTACAATGAAGCTTTCGTTTCAATCATGCTTTCTGAGAGGAATAAAATTTCGCTATTAAATAGCCCATAAGGAGTTGATGTGCTATTAAATACATGAACCAAGCTAAAACATTTAGCTGGTTAGCCACTATAAACAAAGGGTTATAAAAGGATTTATGGAGGATAAGTATCTAACAAAATAGTATAAGAGAGACAACAACAAAACAAAAATCCAAACACTAATTGAGAAAAACTCGTATTAGCAGTGAACTTGAGAAAGTCAAACATTATGGCATGGAAGAAAAGAGAAAATATTCATGATAGAGTTTTATCCGCAGCATAAATGTTCTAGATAAGAATCTGTTGAAATGGAGAATTCATTCGGTTCCCCACGAAACCATAATGTGATAGGAAGTTGGTTTTATGTTAGGCTACCCCACAGGAAATGAACATTCCACGGGGTGGGTGCAAAATTTCTAAGTTCCGTCAGCATTTCTTTTCAGTGGGGCTTCAGATACCGAGCAACAAACTTAGCCCTTACCCTCTTTTGGGCGAAGAGGCAGATGCTGCCAGAAAGGAAGGACTCCGGGAACTAAGCTGATTATTTCTTACCCTCCTGAAATAAATGCCGTGTGAGAAACTGTAGGAATGCAACACAGTGAGAGGAAGATTCGGATAAAAGAATGCTGCCTGCTTGGAACAGCAAAGTTCCAAATGAGCATGAATCTGGAATTTTTCGACTTGGTGGAACTAATGAATGCAGCTCTTCCGAACATCTTCTATGAAAGTAACGATCGAAGAGAAACAAACTGGCTATATTCCGGCGACGGGAATGTGAGTGAAGTGACCAGAAGCGGTCATTTCTAATATGATCATGCTGTGACCGTATTATCTACAACTCTCCCAGTTAGCTTTTTTAAGAAAAGATTAGTAAGTCACAGGTTTTGGTCGAAACTGTATACATTCATTCCACAGTAAAAACAACAACAAAAAGAACTCACAAAGCGTAACACTTCGCTCTTCAGCGTGAATAGACTCTATCACGATATAGCCAGCAAATGAATACATCCACTTATAGATACACTGTTATCTACACACATAGGTATTGTTGCACTTTAATATGTGCATCGAAGGACAGAAGAGCTGAAAGGGTTACATCGCTACTGGTATATGATTTAAGCAAAATCACAGGATTTTTTTTGTAAAAACAGAAAGATTTGACTGTGTGTCAGATTTCGCAGTTAATATGAATACTGAATGAATATCTAATTTAATTTGAAAGATAATACCAATCAATTAAGAGTAAGCGTTAATAAAAATGATAAATGTCCACCACAGACGTGATGATTATCGAAAGAGGACCAGACATTGGCTAAATAATTTGCACCAAGTACCAAACAATTAATCCGTGCTGTCGATGAGGCGTAGAATACGCTGAATGTATCCCCTGCCAACCCTCACTCCACCCCATAACGGTTATCGTCTTGAGAAATGGAATCGGCAATTCGAGTTCAAATCAGGGATGAATCAGTTTGCGTTTCACTTCGCTCTAATACCCTTTGAAAAGAGACAAATCTATCTCTCTTCCACCCAAGCGATGGATGAATAGTCGGGCAGACTGGGTTCTTCAACCTCAGTTAGGCACCAATCTAGGAGTAGAGCAACTCTGAATTACAACCAACTTTTCTCCGTTTTAAAAGATTAACCGTGTATTATATCCTGTTCGTGGAAGGTGGGGTGGATAAATGCATACCCCTAAAAATAGGACATCCAGGATTGACTTTAAATTGTATTCAATGGAGCTATTGGGAGTGAGAAATCACCCCTTCATTTCTCCCAAGTCCACTCTGAGCTAAAGTGGTTGTACCTGTCCGAGTCCAATCTATCGGTCAAATAGACCTGTTGAAGGGAATGTTTAAAATTATTTTGAATTAGATTAATCATTATAACTTGAGTCTCTTCCAAAAAGTCCATATACCAGGGCAAGCTGATTTTTAATATCGCTATTGCTTCGCAAATATATCATCACGCCGTCATAAAAACAGACTACATGTTGTACAGTAAAAGAAATAAAACATACTTTGTACATAAGCTTGTAATTACACAAAAACAGAGTCAACTTAAAAGGTAAGTCTATTCCTTAAATGATAAATAAAAGGTGTGTCCATAAATAATAGTCCTTCCCAAGTAGATGGTTAGTTTTTATGGTATATCAAACACTGTAGGTTATTTAATGCCGGATTCTGTTTATGTATATATGTTAAATGTGATTAATAAACACATTTTGTAGATAACATGCAGAACCTGAGCTCATTTTTGCACACAGTTAAATGATAACAAGCATTACAATTTAACATTAATAGTTCTATTCAACACTCTTCATTTATTTGCACATAGTTAAATGGTTCCGAATATCTTATACCAATATTTCAATTTAGGCAACACAGTTAAATAATTTCAAATATTGCTATTTAACACTAATAATTCTATTCAAAATTACTCATTCATTTGCACACAGTTAAATGGTTCCAAGTATTCCTATGTATCACTAACAATCCAATTAAATATTAGTCATTTGTTCATACAGTTAAATAAACCAACAGTTCTATTTCTAACAAATCAATTCAGCAGAAGTCATTTGTTTACACAGTGTTTGAATGTTAAAACGTTCTATTTGACCCACGGATTGGACACTCTCAGGTGCTACCACTCCAGGTCAAAGTGGATCTGGAAGCAATGGCAATGAAGGTGTACTTAATATTCCCCAAATATCCAAGACTGGAGCCTTACCATCAAATGATTTTGACCTCCCCAACGAGTGTCCTTGATATAACACAAAACAATCTGATGGTGAGGCTTCAGTGATACTAGAGCTTTGGGGAATGCGAAGTACGCCTTCATTGCCATCACTCCGAGATTCATTCTGGCCAGAAGTGGTAGCACCAGATAGAGTCATGTCTATGGGTCAAAGAGAACGTTTTAGCATTCAAATTCTGTGCAAACAAATGACTTATACTAAACTGAATTATTAGAAATAGAACTATTTTTACATTTAACAAATGCCTAATGTTTAATTGAATTGTTAATGATTCGTTGCAATACTTGGAACTAATTAATTTTGTTTACCTATTAAACTGAATTGTTTGAAATAGAACTGTTTGATCATTTAGCCCTGTGTTAACAAATGAATGATGTTTAATTGAATTGTTAGTGATACATAGCAATACTTGAAAATGTTAAACTGTGTGCAAACAAATGATTAACAGTAAATAGATTTATTTGTATAAAATAGAAATAAGAGAAACAATTTAACTGTGTGAAAAAAATGGGCTATGGCTCGTTTAAAAATGTTATCTACAAAATGTGCTTAGAAATCATATATTTAATATATATGTATAAAAGGTATTTGGCATTAAATAATCTACAATGGTTGATATGCCATAAAACCAAACCAAAACGCCCCGGAATATGCTTCTATTAATTTTGTTTGGGTTGGCTGCAAATTCCACTCTCCAGTTCTCCATAGGTTTTGTAATGAAGTTTACGTATATCTTTGATATTTTGAAAATTTTCAGATATTCTATTATCCAATTTGTGGGACCATGTCATATGCTTTTTTTAGTTCATCTATGCCATGGCTACATTTTCCTCTTTGTTTATCTCCTTGAGAATGTACTAATCTATATATAATAATAGGTCATCTGTTGCTCTTGTTCCCTTGCGATACCCTCTCTTTTCTTAAGGAAACAGTTCACGACATTCAAGCGAATAATAAATCTCTTACCTGTGCAGTTAGGAGCTTCCACATCAAAGGTAAACACGTTATTGGTCAGTAGTTGCTTGGGAGGGGGGTTGTGAGGATCTGTCTGGATTAGAGTAGTTTTCCCCTTCATCATCCATCGTACAAATTTTGGTCGCTGTTTCTCGGAAGCATACACTCAGTTGCTGAGACAATCTGTTTTGGATGGACGTGAATTTTAAACCAAAAAATCCCTGTACCCCATCGAGGCTTTGGTAGCATCCAATCTGTTGATGTGGCTAAGTGTTTCTTTAATCCAATAGTGTTTTTCGTAGATCAATTCTAGTTGGATTAATCCTCTTCCACCATTTTCTCTCTTGACATGAAGACGTTTTATATCTTCTCTTGGGTGATGCATTCTTTGGTAGGTTATTACTTTCCAAACATAAGTGTATATCTTTTTAAATATATATATCAGCTAACATCAAGTTTATAGTATTCAAACTGTGTGTCTCTATTGGTATTGCCAGTGTGTTTATTGCTATAAGTTTTCTTGTGTTCTAGCTCTGTAATTTCCGTGTTTATGTCCAGGTTGATGTTTTTAGACTTTACGAGCGACCAAATCGCATCTCTATTGTTATCACAGTCACTTTTATGTTCCATAGTATTTTCTGTTCCCTGGCTAGGTCTTGGAATTTATCTCTCTTTTTGCTTTCTTTCAATTTTACTTTGTAGTCGGACGGGACGGCAAAGTCCACAATTCGGCAGGTTATCTTCTTTTTTTTTTTTGTTTACAATCACTAGTTCTTGTCGTCTGATATTAATATTTACTCCTTGAGAGTTTTTCACATTAGTATTAGCTGATGATCTTTCACGGGAGTTTGAGTGACAGCAAGTCTTCTCAAGTCTCCAGGACTCTTCTCAGTATTCTGGCCGTTCTCAAAAACGCAGCAGTTTGGATGGTCCCTACTCGTCCTCTTAGTTCCAAGTTCTCCGGTCCCTTTAATAATACTTTGGTGTCTGTAGCAAAAGCACCAATCACGATTCGTATAATTGTCACCTTTATGTTCCATAGTTTTTTCAATTCCCTAGCAAAGCTTAGGTACTTATTCTTCGTTTTACTTTCCTTCGGCTTTATTCTGTGGTCAGCCGGGACGGCAAAGTCCACAATTTTGCAAGTTCTCTTTTTTTTCTCTTGCAATTTTTTCAAATCAGTTTTAGCTGATGGTTTTCCACTTGAGTTTCCTCAAGTCTCCAGGACTCTTCTCATTATTCTGGCCGATCTCAATGATACTGTAATCTGGATGGTCTCCATTTTCGTTCTGATTTTCAATCTATCTAGTCCTCTTTGCAAACCTTAGGGGACCATTCCAGGCACACTAACTATAGTTGATATTGGTATATTATTTTTACTCCTTGAGAGTTTTTTACATCAGCGTTAGCTGATTGTCTTCCACTGGAGTTTAAGTGACAGCAAGTCTCCTCAAGCCTCCTGGACTCTTTTCAGTATTCTGGCCGATCTCAATAATGTAGTTATTTGATGGTCTCTACTCATACTCTCATTTCCAAGTCCTCCAGTCCCTTTAATAATCCTTCGGTGACTGTACCAAGAGTACCAATTACAATTATTTGCGACTTTTACATAGCGTTTGCTGATGATCTTTCACTGGGGTCTGAGTGACAGTAGGTCTCTTCTGGTCTCTAGGATTTTTCCAGTATTCTAGCCGATCTTAACAATGCTGCAATTTGGATGATCTCTATTTGTCCTCCTATTTCCAGTTCTTCCAGTCACCTTTCCTTGCCTTTGAAAACTGTTTCAAGCGCGCCAATTACAATTTTATCATTGTCACTCTCATTTTCCACAACTTTCTTAGTTCTCTGTCATGGTCCAAGTATTTGTTCCTCTTTACTTTTTACTATGTGGTCCGCTGGTACGGTAAAGTCCACCATACGACAGGTTTTCTTTTTCGACTAATTATCTCCTGGTCGGTATCTGATGATCAGTTTGTATCTCAAAAGAATTTTATACGTCTCATTCCCTAGGACGGATTCTGGTTGGTGGATAAATCCTTGGGCAGAATTGTAAAATTTCAATTCCTGGCTCAATTCCCAGTGAATCACTTTCTCCACCCAATCATGTGAAGTCGTTATTATTATTTACTCCTTGAGAGTTTTCTTTACATCAGCGTTAGCTGATTGCCTTTCACTGAAGTTTGAGTGACAATAAGTCTCCTCAAGTCTCCAGGACTCTTCTCAGTATTCTGGCCGATCTCAATAATGTAGTAGTTTGTATGGTCTCCAGTTGTCCTCTTATTTCCAAGTCCTCTAGTCCCTTTAATAATCCTTTGGTGACTGTACCAAGAGCACCAATCACTATTGGTATTATTGTCACTTTCATGTTCCACTGTTTTTTCAATTCCCTAGTAAGGTCGAGGTACTTATCCTTCTTTTCATTTTCTTTCAATTTGACTCTATCGTCAGAAGGGATAGCAAAGTCCACAATTTTGTAAATTCCATTTTTTTTTTTTTGTTGATTATTATAAGGTCTGGTCGTCTGGCAGAGATTTGGTGATCTGTTTGTATGTCAAAATCCCAGAGGAGTCTGTGTCTACTTCTACAGGACAGATGCTGGGTTGTGCATATACCATTTGTTCGTGTGGTCAAATTTAATTTTTTCGCACAATTCCCAGCATCACCACCTTTCCCAACCAGTCTTGTCAAGTTAATTATTATTATTATTATCAACTTTACTTTCGGTTACTTACAGTTCTTTGGCAAGACTTCACTAAGACTTGGAGTGAGGGAAGGTTTTGATTATACGTAATCAATGTTTTTGTGTTTTGGCTTTTTGTTTGCTTTTTGTTTTGTTTTGTTTTCGTCTGATTTGGTTTGATTTTTTCGGAGATTACTTTTTGGGAGGGATGGGGTGAGGGTTGTTTTGGGGTTGTTTTTTGTTTTTGTTTTTGATTTTTGTTTGTTTTTCTTTTTTGTTTTTGGCTTTCATTGTTTTTTGTTTTGTTTTGTTTTCGTTTGATTTTTCTTTTTTTTGCTGTCTCTTCTAGGTGTAATTTTTCATTCACATTGATTGTACTCTTCCAAGGTGATAAGCAATTCCGCTAAGTGCATTTTTTGTATTTCACGTAGACTGGGACAGCCAGCTATCTTGTTAAAGTGTTTATCTGTACCTTTCTTTATCATACTATTACTAGTACAGTGATTGTTTTAAAGTACACATAATTATCTTGACTAATATCATTAAATATGAATAGTTATTTGAAAATATATAATTGTTCATAAAAGCGAAAAGACTGACCTCACCATTAAAAATATCAAGAAGGGTTGACGTGATGTAAATTCAAGCAAACAGCCAACCAACTCAACCCAACTCATGTAAGCTCACTATGCAACTCAATGTTATTATAAAATGGGAAACTTTAATCCCGGTGCCTATTTTCACATTAACCCTTTCCATGCCGATCTGGAAGAAAATGTTAGAATTATAATCGATCAGTGGGAGAAAATCAATCATGGCTGATCATAAATGAAAGTTGCGTTCGATTGTCTTGTCGCAAGCTATGAAGGATAACATAGTCTTCGACCAAATAAGAATGTTCAGCCAATAGATGTGAGGGTCACCATGAAGGGTCATATATATATATATATGTGTGTGTGTGTGTGTGTGTGTGTGTGTGTGTGTGTGTGTGTGTGTGTGTTCACTTTGCTCTTAATTATTCAACTCGTCAGACTTGTCGGTGAAAGATTAACTCATTTGAAATTTGATGTTCTCTTTAACTTACAAATGGATTGTCTCAAATGAATTCTACTTGCTGTATTATTGGGACGTTAAGTTTTTAAGTTTTGCTATCTATCCATGAAATACGGTTTTTTGAAGGCCAACAAAACAAATTTTACACACACGCGCGCGCACATATATATATATATATAATTTGTTTTATTGAGCTTCAAAGAATCTTACACATCACTCTAAATAAAAGAAAAAATTAAACCTACATTAAACAGAACCTAACAACACACGCGCACAAAGAGAATAACTCAGGGAGAAAGGTTAGTTGCTACTTGGATTTTATGGCATATCAACTATCGTAGGTTATTTAAAGAAAGAAGAGTAATAAACGAAAAAACAAATACCCCGAAAGTATAAGGACTACATGGATACGAATATTCACGCATACATACAAACACACAGTTGTAAACATATATATACATATCTGCAGAGGCCAAAGGTTGTTGTGGACAATTAACTCCAACAGGACATTTATAAACACAAATCCAGGAATTAGAAATAACCACAACTCCATCAAAACATTCACCACGATAAAAACCAAAGAGAGCGCCCAAACCAATCGTCAACTTCCTGATGACGATTTCAAAAGTCAGAAACACGAGTAGAAGCAAAAAATAAAAAACAAAAACCTTAAACCAATTTCAATTGTGGACCTATTCATTTTAAAGAATATATATATATATATATATATACGTAATGCATTCAATAAGTTCCCAGAATTTGAAATTGTCGTAGACTCTTGAAAATTCACTATGTTATTGCTATACATCTTATGAGATGACTGACCCATTTTTATAATTTCAGGTTCAAATCAACAGCTACAGCAGCAATTGGAATACACCCTACTAAAGCCTGATTGTCACAGCTGGTGAATTTCAAAAATGCAATCTGGACGTGAGGACACTTTAGAAGAACGATATGCAATAAAATTCTGTTTTAAACTTGGAAAAAATGCCACAGAGACGTAGTGAATGCTTCAGACTGCTTTTCGACCATCTTGCATGAACGAGTAGCATAAGAGATTCAAGGAAGGCAGGGAGTCTGTGAGGGATGATGAGAGGTGTGGTAGGAGTAAGGAAGTCAATAGACCAGAGTTGATTGGCCAAAGGGTTAGGGTTAGGGTTACTATGTTGAGGTTTTAACGGAGTTCAGGAAGAGATTGCCGCGACCTGTTCACTAACGTTAACAGATTGGTTTACTCACTCGCCCTAGAAAAACAACATCCGGTTACGATCGGAAATGACGAAGCCCTTTCTACGACCTTGACCTACCGTTACAGCTAAAAAAGAAGATGAATTAAAATTAACAACAATTACAGAACACTTTTGCCAAAAATAACTCTATGAAAATGGAATTAATTATCCTCGCTAGCCTATATCAGGCTAAAGAAGTACTTCATTTCTACACCCATTTTTTATAGAAGAACTTTCTATTTACGTGGCCAGCAGAGTGGCGATGCGTTCCCTTTATATAAAAAAGGCTTCAGCGGCGAAAAATTCAGAAGTCTCACGA
>OY757921.1:64495046-64685046 GCA_963585895.1 Sepioteuthis lessoniana
TTTTTCGATAAGGATTGGAGACCTTATTTATCAACTACCTCTCGTAAAATTCCGACGTGTAATTTCATTATTCTATCTGATTTTTATGGAATTTTAAACCTTATACATAAACCAATCCGTAGGTAAAATCGTTGAAACCTTTCTTTGTTTGTTTTTTTTCTTTCTTTTGTCTTTAAGCAAACGTAGAGGACATTACTCAACTCTAATTTGTAGATTGTGTTAATCAATATCCAACTGAAAGAAAATCAAATTAAAGCTCTGTTTGGATCAACAGTACATCCCCTATTAAAAATAATATTCTTCTATTTCCATTCGTTTTTATTTTAAGCTGTTTATCAAGTATTTGTAAAACCTACTATCATGTTACACTGTAAATGTCGATACGCATCGGCATGAGCTACTCTTTCCGATACGTCGGAGACGCCTCAAAATAGTAATAAAGTTTTAAAGACTTTATGGCTTTGTTTTTCTAATACTTTCTGTGTTTTTCCTCAATGAATATGAGGCCCATTTCCTTTTTACTGGGTGATTTATGACAAGGGCATTGAAAAGTACATAAATCCTGGTTTTATGAAATCGATTAGTTTCAAGACAGTTCGATGATCTATTTTCTGTTGAGAATGTTTGGAGTGGATGGCATCTTGTAGATATCCGTTGGTGAGGAAGAGAATCGACCTTCAACAACGCTAATGATGCCCTATATATAAAACATTTCTGAAACATATCTATCTGTTTCAAATATCTCGAGAACCTGATAGTTAGTTTCCACCGTTTTTATCATTGTAGTACCTTAAAATAAACGTAAAACACAAATGTTTGATAAAGTTAATTTTTATGGTCAAATTCCCTGATAATTCATGCCGCAACTTACATACATATATATATATATATATATATATATATATATATAACAGTGAAAAGAGTGCAGCACAAGAGGTTTGTTTTCATACTCCTCTGTCGGTTAGACACTCAGCTCAGTACTTTCCTTTTACCTTTTCTTTTTTTTATTTATTTTCTTCCAGTATTCAGAAAAGCTAGACTAATACTTGGATCTTGTCTGTGGGCAGAAAAAGTTGTGGAACATGAAGGTGACGGTTTTACATATCCATTAAAACAGTTCCTAAAAGCCTAGAGAAGAGTCTAGAAGAAGAAGAAGAAGAAGAAGAAGAAGAAGAAGAAGAAGAAGAAGAAGAAGAAGAAGAAGAAGAAGCTTATATTGTTTATTAGCCTAACGATTTTAATGTAAATATTCACCGTCATTTTTTTTTATTTAAATATTGATAGTAAATATCATTATTGATTTTGATTTTTTTCTGTAATTTGATATATTTTGACATTCATGATGTAGAATTTAAATGAATAATCTTTAATACTTAATGAATACATCTAAAGTAGATTGGTATGATGGTTGGAGTGTTTGCCAATCGTCCGGGAGACTGGGGTTCAATCCCAGGTCGCGTCTTACCAAAGACTTTAAAAATGGTACTTGATGCCTCCTTGCTTAACATTCAGCAATATAAGATACGTATCAAGAGAAAAGGGAGCAATCCAGGGAAAGGAGAAGCGCCCTCCCCTACACCCCAGTGTAGTAGCTATTGAAAAGGGAGCCTCCAGGTCACCCTCGACAACGGTCACCAACTTCACTTTTTATTAGCATTATAGATTTATTCATCAAAGTTTTATTCATTCATTTATTTTTATTAGTGTTATTATTTTATTATTAATTCAAACTCATACGATAAATCTGTCAGCATTGCTAATATTTCTATTTATTCTAAATTCAAAATAATGTTACGTTATTATCAAAAATAGTGTTATTAAGTGAATAATTCAATAAATGTTATTCTAAATTTATTATTACTTTTATTACTCACAATTATCCGGAATTTGAAATGGGAAATATAATTATGTAAGACAATTTGGTAGCAATCGGATATAAATTTATTAACATTCAAACTAATTTTGATGTAGGATTTTAATATTGTAGGAATAATGTTTTTAATTCAAATATATCATTCAAATCTAATTTATAAGTATAACTATTTTTAATCATTATTAAGATTATGAGTTTGTTAATAATAGTTTTATTCATTTATTTGTTTATTTTTTTCTAAAATTTTTATTCATAATCTAAATGAATGATCGAATAAATAGATAAATAGATAAATTTTTTCATATATAAAAAATGATGGATAGTTGTTTGTTTTTTTAATAACTCAATTTTTTTCTAATTTTGCGTGCGTGTGTGTGAGTGTGAATAAATATCAATTTTATTAAACGTGACAAAACA
The DNA here is from genome assembly GCA_963585895.1 of Sepioteuthis lessoniana. Classification (NCBI taxonomy): domain Eukaryota; kingdom Metazoa; phylum Mollusca; class Cephalopoda; order Myopsida; family Loliginidae; genus Sepioteuthis; species Sepioteuthis lessoniana. The sequence goes on from OY757921.1 coordinate 64,497,337, forward strand.
CCGCCCCTTCGAAAAGAAAAGAACTTTTTTCTTCTCTTTTTCATTAATAGATATATTTATTTATTCATTTTATATGTCAGTTTTTGTTTTGTTTTGTTTTTGTTTTGTTTTTCAAATGAGTATTAGGCAGAGCAAAGAAGAAGAATAAAATCAAAAATATCATCTTATATTAGATTATCTGAGATTATCTGAGATTATCTGAGATTAGAGTATTACGTTAAACTTATTTTGAATGTTCTTCCCCACCCTCCTTACTCCGGGTAAACTTTTTTTTATCGTAGCTTTTTATTCCCTTGAATTTTAAACGCATAAATTTATAATTCATAACGTAACATAAATTCTCTTTTATGGATTATTAATGAATATGATGATGAAATATTTTGTCTACTAAATAAGTTAACAAAACAAAAACACCTCTTTACATTAAGAATGAAATGTACCAAAACCATAAATGAAAATGACTCTTTATGACATACTCCGAATCGGTCTTCCCGCGGATAAAAAAAAGATCTACGCCTCTCATTGATGAACCAGGTTGGGATCTAAAAGTCAGCAACTCGAACAAAATCCTTCATTCCCTTCGATTTTATCAGAAACTGGGTCATCCTAACCATGATCTATCCAGATTTTCATTACAACCAACAGAAAACAAAAATACACAACAAAATAGTCATATGAGAATTCTAAAAAAAATATTATATGCTTTCTATTATGCAATTAGCAAACTATCCGGAAGAAATCCAACACAAGAAATCCAACACAACATATGGTGAGAAAACACTAAATACAAGGATAGACACTTAGGTCCCTCTAAATTACCCAATGTGAGAAGATGAATCATTAAAAGCAACCGCTTAACAGATACTGAAAAAGATAATATCAAAGAACAGTGAACAGGTAATTGCTTATATCCAAAGAAACTAAAGAGTAATACTTAAAATGAACGCAGTTGATAATGAAGCAGATAATATGATTAGAACAATCAGGTAATGATTGTATGAAAACCCCAGCCACAGGAATAATTACAACAAATTAGAAAATACTTTACCTCAAATAGAAAACCCAGACTATACAGAAAATAAGATTAAAATTGACGAAATGAAACAAAATAAGAAAAATTCGCTAAGGTAACTAATACTGATTTGAAATAGAGAGCACCACTAAAACAAAATATAAAGAATGATAAAAATAATTACCAAATAAAAGTGACAAAATATGCCATAGATTTTTTTAAAGACTTTAAACCGAATCTTACGCTTTTGAATTAAATAATATATGCAACTGCTACAGTTCTAAACCCAATAAACATGACATGTAAACAAAATAACTTTAAGCGATCCAAATGGAAATTAAGGACATAAAAAGAAATCGAGGAATACAAAAGAGAAATATCCATGCTTAATGAAATGAGTAAGAGCGTCAGAGTTAAAATAAGGAAAGCAAGAAAATTATAATAAAATGTAACGTAACATCATTAGATAAAATTCCAATGACAAAAGAAAAGAATTCTTTTAACAGCGGCACAAAATATTTCCATAAAGACTAATAATATCAAGACAAAAATTGTTCATACGCAACAGAATATCAAGTATAGGTTATGTGGAGTCAGAGAGGAGATAGTTAATCACATATTAAATGAATGCAACCAACTAGCAGAAAAGGAATGCAAGACAAGGCAAGACTGGGTGGGAAAGATGATATACTAGGAATTGTGCAAGAGATTAAGATTTTACCATGCTGGCATCTGGACAACCAGAATCTCTTCAAAAATACGTGAAACATAAAATTCTTTAGGATTTTGAGATACAAACGGATCACTCAATTAGGCCAAAAGACAAGATCTTAATTAACAAGAAGAAACAAACTTGTCGCTTCGTGGATTTTGTTGTTCCTGCTGACCACAGAAAGAAAATGAAAGAAAATGAAAACATAAACAAATGTGTGAACCTTAACAAAAAGCTGAAAAAAGATTTGGAATATGAGGATGACAGTGATACCAATTGTTGTTGGCATACTTGGAACTGTCTCGAATGTCTTTGAAAATAGACAAGAGGAATTGGAAATCAGAAACAAAATCGAGACCATACAGTCTACAGCATTCTTAAGAATCATGGTGAACAGAATAGACTTACTGTCACTCAGACTCCAGTGAAAGACTCCAGTAAAAAAAAGAAGTCACAAGGAGTAAAATAATCACGCAACTCTCTTTCTTCTTTTTACTCTAGTTTGAAGGACAAAAAAAATGATAAAAGAAAAAAGTTGCTATTACTCGTAATATTTCGACTATTGACCCCCATCTTTATTGCTATACTAACAATGGTTCGGCCGATATGTCCTTCGGTTTTCTTCAGGTATTTCATGTCAAACTCGGGAGTCCACACCTGAACCACAGGGGTCGACTGTTCTAATTCTGTTAACCATAACCTGGGCTCTAGTGTGTAGTCACAGTAAGTATTCTTATTTTTTTTATTCTTACCTGCTTTTTTATTCTTACCTGCTATTGGGATTGAAACTGCAACCTCCAGATGATTTCACTCAGGAGCATTTTCAAACCAAACGCCTTATCCATTGCACCATTTGTCCTTGCCGGAAAATAAAAAGTTATCAAATGATTTGTGAAGGCTTTTGTAGGACAAGTCACACATTTGGATGAGCTGATAACGGAAAAAAGGTGCAACAGTGTTTCCACAGACTTTCTGAACAACAGTTTCCAAGTTTTAAATTCAGAATTCTTCGTTCTGTTAATCAATTATCAACAAGACAAAAAGACCTTTTCCAAATATTCATCCATAGATCGAAGAAGATGAGAATGGTTCATGCCTTTCCTAAGAGTATTAACGCAAAGGGAAGCACAAACAGACCTGCACAGGATTTGAACTCAGCTCGCTAAGCCTCTCTAACCACAATAACCGTAACACCACTAGCAGCCTAAAAAAATGTCCAACTACATGAAAAAGTTCATTGGCTGAAAAGTTCATATGTTGACGTCATATATGTTGTTGGTGACTTTTTTACTAATGGGATTCAAGCACTACAACACCAGTGGAAGAAGCGTGTGGACTGCAAAGGAAATGATATTGAAAGATAAACATAGCATTATTCTATGAGATGGTTTGGTTTGGTTTGGTTTTAAGGCATATAAACCATTGCAGGTTATTTAATGCCAAATACTATTTATACATATATATTAAATATATATGATTTTTAAAGACATTTTGTTGATAAGATTTCTAAACGAGCCTGAGCTCATTTTTTTTTCGCACCCAGTTAAATGGTTTTAAGTTTTGTTTTCTAATATGAATAATTCTATTCACTATTAATCTTTTGTTTGTACACAGTTGAATGGTTTCAGGCATTGCTATACAACAGTCACAATTAAACATCAGTCATTTGTTAACACACAGTTAAATGTTCAAATAACTCTATTTCAATAATTCACTTTAGCATAAGTCATTTATTAGTACTCAATTTAAATGTTAAACAGTACTATTTGATCCATAAATAAGATCCTATCAGGTGTTACCACTCCAGGCCAGAGTGAACCTGAGAGCGATGGTAATGAAGGGGTACTCTGCATTCCCCAAAGCTCCAGAATTACTGGATCCTAACCATCAGATTGTTTATAGTCATTAACAGGACACTCGTTGTGGGGGGTTCTTACCCCTCTGCTGAGGTGCAGTCAGTGTATTCTACTGCCCCCACCGACTGGGCTAATATTCTATAAGAGTATCTTTGTCAACCTATGAACTTTTCAGCTCACCAACGTAAGTGTATAATAATATAAATTCTCTAATTTTCGATAGGCTCGACCACTAATGTATAGCATTGGTTTGAAATAGCCACTGCTCCTCAGCCCCACCATATTCGGTTGATATTACAGGATTTGCTTGAAGCAAATAAAAGTTGTAGCCTGCTTAAGCTTTTATTAGGTCTGAGAAATGCAAGCAAACCATTTCACTAATATAAGATGAAATGAGCAACGTTTTTTATAAGATAGGTCACACGATGTCACGTAACTAGTTGCATCATGGCCAAAAGGAACAAAAAGGACGTTTTGCCATGTTGAATTAGAGGAAGAAACTAATTTCCTTTCTGATATATTTTACTTACTTTAAACTATTTTCTTCCTTATCAGTTTTTTTTTCTTGGTAATTTTATCTTTTCTACAATATTGTCACTTTTTGATTGTCAATTCTTCTTCTTCTTCTTCTTCTTCTTCTTCTTCTTCTTCTTCTTTATGTACACCGTATCTCTTTCTTATTTTTCCTATTTATCCCTCATTTTCTTATTCTTCTTTTTCACGCCCGCTCCTTTCTCATTCGTCTATTTCTTCTTCCCTGTAGCCTCTTTATCCTTCTTTTTCTTCTTCTATTTTCTCATTCTTTGTTATCATTTTCTTCTTCTTCTTCTTCTTCTTCTATTGACAAAAAGCTGCCAAAATTTTCTCAATCTGCTGTGTAAGGAACTTCACAAGATCATACAAGCACTGCGCATGTCTGACTAAAACGTCGAGAAGTGTGCTGTAAAAAAAAGAATCAAAATAAAAAAAAAAAAGAACGTAATCATGCTAAGGGTCCTTCGGAGATTACGAACACAATATTGAGAAATTCGTGCCAAACCGAATAATAGTAATTCAGTTCTGTTCCTCTGGAGAGTTTTCTTGTTTTTCCCCCTGGTTTCCCAACCTTCTCAAGGTTTCGTCTTCAAGGACACGCCTACTGACACGTTCTTTCGCAAGGGAATTGCTCTTTCAAGAAAATTTATCATATCATATCTATTTATCTATCTCTTACTTAAAATATCATTATATATATATATATATATATAATTTCCTTTATATTAAAGTGTTCAGGAAGTAATTCCTTTTCATCAGAGATTATATAAAAAACAGACGTTAAATTTACTAAAATATTATAATCAAAAATTAAATCTCCCATCCTTTTCAACGACTACAGCCCAACAAACTCCCAAAAAGATAAAATTGTTCGGATGGGAGATTCTTTCATATCCTCCATACTTACTAGATTTGACACCAAAAATGTTGTGTTTGTTTCAATCACAACACACACACACACACACACACACACACACACACACATATATATATATATATATATATATATATACATATATATATAAAATTGACGGGTATAGGTAGTTTTGTTATAATTTTCGAAAATGAGAATGATTAGATTATTGACCGGTTAAGTAGGAAAGCTAATTAAGTGAGGGGGACGAAAAAGCTAACTAAGTTAATAAATAGTGGTAGGATAGTATAATCAGAATAAACACGCTAAAAATACAAAGAGTAAATATAGAAAAGAAAGAAAAGTGAAAAATGATGAACATACCAGAAAAGGCTGCCATGAGCAAGTAATGAAGTGATGGCGGGGGTAAAGTGTAATTTCCTTTATATAGGCGAGAGTGGGAAAATGAACTCTTCTCATTGGCTAGCGCTGACGATAAAGGGTACGAGTTTGGCCGGTAGGAAAAAAAGTTACGTAGCACAAAGCTGTCAAGGAGACGGCCAGGCAATTCCGGACCCAGGTCGGGGTTGCTGTCGGAGTCGATATGTTATTTAACAACCCGAGATCGACAATGAAGACAGTACATCACTGAAAATCATCATTGAAGAATCTGAAAATGTATTCTTTGGCTATATATATATATATTGAAAAGAGATGGCACCATCTTGATTAAAATACATGAATTTAGTTTTATTCAAGTTCACACAGAGACCAATAACTCTCCCTGCCTGCTCCACATTATGTAGCAGAAATTCAACTTGAGCTGATCTACTAACGAAAAGCACTTGATCGTCTATTAAGTCTACATTCGTAATAATTTCTTCGGTGAGATATCTACTACCTCTTGCCTTTCTTACTGTGAAACCTTTTTTCTTTTATTAGATCTGTAGAGATGAGAAAAATAAGTCAAATGAAATAAATTCAAAAAGTGAAGAAATTCCCAGAAACCCAAGACAGAAAGTAGGGGCGGATCATGCCCGGAAATTGAACCATTCCTGCATAAAGGAGAAATTTAACCTCACCTCAGCCTCCACTGCAGTACTGAACGGAACCTCTTTGACGTAGCCGCTAACAGCGAAAACATGTGCCGATTAGGTTTTCTAGCCTGATACCTAGCCATGTCTGTTGCTAATGAACCGAAGCAAACAGTATAAAAAAAAACACCCACTGGACATGACCACACCGAATTTGGACGTATCATCCTCCGAAAAAGACTAGTGCATTTCAATGCCGTATTTGGGCGACGCGACTGTTCTTTTATAGTCCAGGCAAACATCTTCCTGTAACAGAGTAGCCGTATGAAACACAAAATTAAAGTTGAAATTTTGAAGTTTTCTTAGTCTCTTTTCTTCCTTCCTTCAGTAATTCGTAGGCAGCCTTCACAGACAAAAAGACGCCAACAAATAAAATGGGATAGAGAGGAAAACCAATGGAGTCAGATATCAAAACCCTAAACCGACAACTACCAACCAAACGAAACAAATAACACCAACAAATTCACCTAGCCCCATTGATCTATTGACGTTCGTTGTACGTAATCGCGGCAGGTTATAAACACAAATGGGGTTAATGTATTTCTTAGCAACACTCCAGTAACAGTGTTAAAGGAGTCTGTATCACCATTGGTTAAATAAACAATAGTTTTCATGTCTTTGTAAATGCTTTTTTAAACAAGGTAGTGCCATCACCACATGAAATGGCGCTCACCTCAAATCAGCAAAGGATTTCACATACGCATAGGAAAGAAATCGACTGTTATCAACAAGTTTATCGCCTATATGGAAATCTGATTTCGCTGATAAAATAAATGGGAATTCTTCAAAGCTGAAGTTTTGACAGTACAATTGGATAGCTGCACCACCTGGCCTTTAACGAAGTGCTCGCTTCGGTTTGGTTTAGTTTCATGGTATATCAACTATTGTAGGTTATTTAATGCCAAATCCTGTTTATACAAATATATATGGGATTTGTAAACACTTTTAGTAGATAACATACTTAAACAACCTTAAGCTCTTTTTTGCACACAGTTAAATGGCTTCAACTATTACTATATAACAGTCACAATTTAACATCAGCAATTTATTTACACACAGTTTGTTCAATTTGACCCATAGATATGACCCTATCAGGTTGTACTAATTTGGGTAAGAGTTGACCAGGGAGCAATGGCAATGAAGGGGTACTCTGAATTCCTCAAATCTTCAAGTCAGGACCCTCGCCATCAGCTTGTTTAATGTCATGTCCAGGACACTTGTTGGGTGGGGTATCTTGCCCCTCTGTAGAGATACAGTTGGTGTATTTTACAGCCCCAGCCGACTGAGCTAGAAATGCTTGGAATAAAAGCTAGATGAAAACTACACAAGGGTGCAGCGTGCTACTTCGAACAAATCCTCGAAGCAGCAGCCCGCAAAACACCAACTGTACAATCACTTGCTACCCATCTTGCAAACAATTCAAGTTAGATGAACAAGAGATGATGGACACTACTGATGAAGCGAGAACGAACTCATTAGCGACATTCTCATATGTTGGCTGACCAGTAAAGACTTACATTCATCAACTTTGTGCAGATACTAGATGCCGCCTAGAAAACTAACAAAGAGCGATAAACCATAGGGATGGTCGGTGAGAGAGCATCAAGAGAATCCGTGGTATCTGCACAACTAGATGATGATGATGATGGTACATGAATATAATAAGAATTGTTGACAGTTTCGAATCGGTCACTTTATCAGATTTAATCTAAAATACCGTTTTACACTTTACAGTTCTGTTCTTACGTAAGTATATGTTTCCATCTTGTTGCTTTCATCAGAGAACATATGTAGCAGAAGGCCACGTAAATTGGCACCCAATAAGACTGGAACTCACTCGTGTAGTTCTGTGCCCCATTTACATGGCCTAGTGTCACATATGTTCTCTGACGAAAGCAACAAGCTGGAAACATACACGTATGAAAGAACCAAATAATTAATTCTTTAAAAAATACAAATCTCTTAGTGGACCTATTCATTTTAAAATATATACTTTTTTTCTCTCTTTGAGCCTACAACGAAAAAATAATTTTTCATATATATATATATATATATATATATATTACGATTAGATAGACGTAAAATGATTGCGAAATACTATGTATCACTTTAAGAATAGTCATTAAGATTGCAAGACTGGTTCAGACTCATTATTTGTGTTCTTGATGTTGCTGCCAAACAAATTGTACTTCTCTAGCTGTGAAAGGGTAACATGTTTTGGAGAAAGATTATAACAGTTTAATCGATTAAGTAACGAAAATATTTTTGATGGATGCCATATTATCATTATTATCATCATCATTATTTACGATCCACAGAATCGATGATGACTGTTCCATAGATAATAAGTCTTCATTGTCGTAATTTGCTCCTTCAAGTAGAGCTTTTCTTTGCCACTTGTTGCCGTTTCCCTGAGTCAATAGCACCTCTCTTTCGTTATGTTATATCCTTTAATATCTGAGTCTACCTTGGTTTTTCTCTTCATTATTTAGTCGAAAATGTAGCAGATATGTACGTTTCCAATTCTTTGTCTATACATACGGACAGACAGAGAAAGTTAGATGAGGAGAGAGAGGTGAACAAAAGTAATAAGACACTATTACTTTGTGGTTATTTAGTTTTAGATTGTTCTCAACAAGTTGCTATCTTAGGTCACCATCAGGAAAAAGATTTTGTAAAGAAAAAGTGTTTTAGAAAGTTTGTAAAATAGTTTTTAAAGAAGCTTGTAAGCTATAAAAGAAGCGGTGAAAAATTGACTGGTAACGTAGTATATACATTCATTGGATTAGCCTCTTTTTCAATTATTTCTGTCTGATGGTTGTGTGATTCACATTATACTTTATCTAACGGACTTTAAGAATGTATAATTTAGATATTTTAGGTTTTAATAACGTCATACACTTTTATATACTTTACTTTTTTGGCTATTGACGAAGATAGATAGATAGATAGATATTCTCTTAAAAACAACTCCGGATTTACTGGATTAAATAATATCTTATATATATATATATATAGAGAGAGAGAGAGAGTGAGTGAGAGAAGAAAGATGTTTCCATGTTGGTATGGCTTGATGTTAAAGCCGTTTGGATCAAAAAGATTGAATCCATCCACAGCTCCACACACCCCAGCAAACAATGCAACTGTAGGGATAAAGAAACATGCCCCCTACTAAGAAACTGCCGACAGAAAAATGTAGTGTACAGAACCACTGTAAAAATCAACAGCTCAGTCAAGCAATACATAGGTGCAATGGAGGGTACTATAAAACAAAGAATACATAACAACAAACTTTCCTTCATCAACAGAAATTATTCAACTAACCCTTCTTCATCCGCACACATATGGCGCCTAAAAGGCATGAACATCTCACCCACCATTACCAGGGAAATACTAAAACTAGCACCCACCTACAGCAAGGCATAAAAAATGCCTTCTTTGCCTCCACGAAAAAATAGCAATTATCACCCACCCATCACAAAACACCATGCTAAATGAAAAATCAGAAATTCTATCTATTCTTTTATAGAAATAAAAGTTATATATTTCAGAAAACAAGTAATACAATGTCGCCATTGTAGCTTTTGCGACGTAACTCTCCGTGTGGATCACAGCTAAATGTTATATCTTAATTGTTCCTATGTGTACGTGCAAAAAACCTAGAGGCAACAATATTATTTGTCGACTTTATCAAGGCCTTTGACTTAATTCAGAGAGGAGAGATGGAGCAAATTCTACTCGCCTACGGCCTACCAAAAGAAACCATCGCAGCCATAATAATGCTATATAGAAACACAAAAGTAAAAGTAAGTTCTACGAATGGAGACACAGACTACTTCGACATTGTAGCAGGTGTATTGCAAGGAGACACATTAGTTCCATACCTCTTTATCATCTGTTTAGACTACATGCTTAGAACATCTATTGATAAAGTCAAAGAAAATAGTTTCAAGCTAACAAAGGAAAGAAGCAGAGGTACCCTGCACAAACAATTACCGATGCCTACGACGCCGATGACATAGCGCTACTGGCAAATGCACCTGCACAAGCCGAAGCCCTGCTACATAGTCTGGAACGAGCAGCAGCAGGCATAGGCCTCCATGTCAATGCACACAAAACGGAATATGTGTTCTTTAATCAAGGAGGCGACATCTCCTCACTAAATGGTAGCTCTCTGAAACTAGTAGACAAGTTCATCTACCAAAGAAGAAGCCTCTCATCAACCGAGACAGACATCAACACGTAACTAACAAAGGCATGGATAGCTATCGATAGCGTATCGGACATATGGAAGTTAGACTTGACCGATGAAATAAAATGTAGTTCCTTCTAAGCAGCGATCGTGTCGATACTACTGTATGGATACACTACAAGGACGCTAACTGAACGCGTGGAGAAAAAGCTTGACGGCAACTACACAAGAATGCGGCGATCAATATTGAACAAGTCCTAGAGGCAGCATCCCACAAAGCAACAACTGTATGGCTACCTACCACCCAATCACGTAAACTGTCAAAGTTAGACGGACCAGACATGCGAGACACTGCGGGAGAAGTAAGGACGAACTCATAAGTGATGTACTCCAACACATTGAAGAGCAAAGGCAGGACCACCAGCTTGAACCTACATACAGCAACTCTATGCCGATATGGCTTGTAGCCCTGAGGACCTGCCGGAAGCAATGGACGATAGAGAAGGGTGGTGAGAGAGGGTCAAGTAAATCCGTGCAGATGGCGTGACATGATGATGATGATGTATATATATATATATATATTATTTCTAGTAAAACGTAAATTTTTAGTTTAAAACGTCCATCACAGTCATCGGTTATTTCCTCTAAAAGTTTGAAATCTGATGACAGAGATGAGCGTTCGAGCCTAGGTAAAACCCAATATATTCGATGATGATTTTCAAGGTATATAAGCAGAAAATCTTATTCGATTCGAGAGATTGATGCTATGCAATCTTTTTTTTTTTTTTTAATATTTTATTTCTACCATAGGAAACTAAGCCAACAGTATTTAGCCATAGTTTTCATAGAAATTAAATATCTAAGCTATTTTGTCTCTGGTGACTGAGGTTGCAAAGGCAGGGGTTTCAAAAATAATTTTCAACCAATACAGACTGTTCATACTTTGAAGGGTGGTGTAACACTAGCTTCAATCACTTATTTTGCTACTGACTAGTTCTTGGAGCGTTGGAAGGCAGACAAAGAAAGTATCAAGAATATTTTAACCTTCAGTGATTTTGGTGACCCCCGTTCCATCGATGCGTTGGCCAATTTCTAACCGTTGATTCCTAATCTTGTAAAAGCCTCTTGCTGTACAGGATCCATTTTAAAATGCTGAGAATTCAGCCTCCTGCGTATTTCATCTCTTCCAGGGTCAGAGGAATTACATTTCATATCGTGGCATTGTTTACTTCTTCTTGTCACTATGTAGGTCTGATCTCTACTGGTGGCCAATGTCGAGTAATAAAGAAATCCTTCAAGACGTCTTTGGGAAGAAGAGAGAAACGACCTCAGGAGAGGTTTTCAGATGAGAGTAACAGATTTTCTTTTGCGTGTTCTTCATATTACTAAGGAATAATTGGGTCTCATAAATATCATGAATTCTAATACACAAAAATATATAACCTTGAAGAAGGCATGAATCAAACTTTTCTCCCTATCAGTTACGAATAAATAGTTGGTCAGACAAAGCTCTTTGGTTCAGAAAAAAAAAAAAAACTCTAAATTCAAACCAGCTTTACTCTGCTTATAAATTGATCACCAGGTTGAAACAATATAACTCGGAGCAAAAAATAATGACAATTTTGTAGAATTATTAATATCATATAGGAATACTTGAAACCATTTAACAAAATACAAAATATTTGTTTTAAGAATAGTTACTTGAACCTACCATTGTAAATAATTACTATTATTATTATTATTATCATTATTTACTTGAAACCATATAATTACTTGCAAATTATTGGTGTTAGAAAGAAATACTTGGAACCATATTATTGTGTGCAAACAAATTATTATGATTACTAAATAGGAATTATTATCTTAAACCATTTCATTGTGTATAGATTATTTGTATTAGATAGGAATACTTTAAATCATGCCCATGTATGCAAACAAATGATTCTAGACAAATAAAAATGTAATTTTCAAAGAATGCAATGGAACATTGAAAATATAGTAATTATCATAATCAAAGATTCAAAAACGAATCCAACTTCAGTATCGATTAACCCATAAGGAGTTGATGTGCCCTTAAGCAAATGGGCCAAACCAAACTAAGCATTTTAACGGCATATCATCTCTTTATGGGTAATTCAATTCCGTTATTTGATTCCTTTCTACATCTTTGACTGTTGAACAAAGACCTACCTCTGTGTGTGTGTGTGTGTGATCTCTCTCTCTCTCTCTCTCTCTCTCTCTCTCTCTCTCTCTCTCTCTCTCTCTCGCTCTGCAGCTAATGATCTAATTAGAAAACTTACGGTCAAGTCATGCTGAAAACACTGGTTCCTGCGAGATCATCGAAATTAAGCAGCGATGATCTTGTTCAGCACTTAGGTAAGTGACCACTTAAGCAATAGAACGTACTTTAAGCAACTCAAGGTCTACAGGTCGTATCTAAGCAATGATTAGTAAATAGCAACAATCTGATTGGACTCTAGTATCGAATTTATTGTAATTATCTTAAAGAGTAAATTGTACCAGAACATTTCTCATATTCTGTTGGCTTCTTTCAAAGTCAAATATTTTTGACAGACCCATGTGTTCAAAATATCATCATCATCACCAAATCGTAATGATAGCATGGATCCTCTCTCTCTCTCTCTCTTTCTCTCTCTCTCTCTCTCTCTCTCTCTCTCTCTCTCTCTCTCTCTCTCTTCTGATCTGCACAGAATTCACTTAATAATAAAAAAAAAACTAAACAATTCCTTTGAAAATTGAAAATGGCGACTAGATTCATTTCTGAAAAAGATAAAAGACAGAATTAAAAGGCATTTTAAAGATGGCGAAAAATAATGGAACAAAATGGTAGATATTATTCAATAAAGTTGAGAAGAAAATATTATTTTTGTTTAACAAACCAAACGAAATTATTTGCCATTTCATAATCCGTATGAAGCCCCTTATTCCACTCTGTAGTTAAATAGCATCACTGCTGTTCTACTACAAGGACAGCTTTGGTTGTAAATAACCCACGACGGTTGATATTGTTGTATACTACCGCTGGATCTTGACAAACAATGAGGAACACGTATATATAAAAACAAATCTTATATTCTTATTCTTCAACATTAATACTTATGTGGAACAGGAGAGTTCACACACAAAGAAGTTGTCGGGAGTCGGAACAGCCAGCGGGAACTAACTTCTGCCAAAATTCTAGAACTTATATACTCTTAAAACTTCCACGCGAATCCCATGGTCACGCCTCTTCACTCACGCAATGCTAGTTTTTCATTAGCCATGATTTACACCCATGCAATGCTTGTTCCCCATTGGTCATGGCTTACACCCACATATATATTATGCAATTTCAGTCTGGTTTACAGGTTTGTTGCAATTTCATTTTGGTTACAAGGTTTCAATTTTCTAGAGTTCGATAATAAATAATAGTTAATAATATGTTTTGATTGTATAATGTTCCACTAGAAATAATGAAACACTGGTATCTTTTGTTCAGAAAATTCATTTTCTAAAAAGAAATGTTAGGCATGTACTTATCGGCAATGCACACATACACACACACATACACACACTCTCTCTCTCTCTCTCTCTCTCTCTCTCTCTAAATACATATACACGTACACACACACACATATATATACATATATTTGTGTGTCTACATGTATATAAATATATATATATATATATATATACACACACACACACGCGCAAATATATGTATATATGAACCACGCTGTTTCATCAATTATATATGTCTATATCTGTGTGTGTGTGTGTGTGTGTGTGTGTGTGTGTGTGTGTGTGTGTGTGTCCAGTTGTGTTCAGCAGAATGAGCTCTCAGGTTTTGGGTGTGAATTTAAAAAAAAGGCAGCATAGATCTTATTCCAAATTACATTTTACAGTAAAAGTGAACAATATTTGAAATTTTGTTTTCTTGTTGTAATCAGCCAGTTTTAAAGATTAAATCGTCCAAATCCTTTCCCACATCAACTACATGAATACCTCACCTTACGTCAGTAATTCGTTCCTGGAAAGGTAACCTAAGTCGAAAAACGACTTAAGTCGAACTTACTTGTCTCCGAATTTACTTGTCACTATTCTAAACCACAAATAATCATTCTCAGTTCTGTATCTGATTTATAAATGCATTTTTTATCATATATGGTCAATAAGTTAATTTAAGTTTACACACAAATAAATTTTAGTTTTTAATATAGTACTGAAAAAAAAGTAATCTACATTTACGAATACATGTACGTACATACTTGTAAATGGAGGAATGGTAGATTTTGGTAAATCTGACAAGATACTTGTAAATGTAGATGTTTATAATTTGGCGATCTTTACAGTACACTGTGAACTCTTTATTTGTGAATGTGGTTTGCTCTAAGCCATTATAAAACAAAATGAACTCTTAAAGGCCACTAAATAAGACAACAACACAAAGTCACAGATGTTTTCATATTTCGTTCTATAGGATTTATGGTGATTATATTAACAATTACAGTAAATGTTCGTATTTTAATATGACTTTTTATACTTCTATTCTTATTTATTGTACTGTAACAGCATTTTATGTGCTTTTAACACTTTTCTAGTGATATTACAACTTCAATATTTGTGGCGGACAGACGTAAAGTCGAATAGAATTATTCAAACTTGATTTTTATTTTTCCCTATATTTCTTGAAAAACGACGTTTAATCGAGAACGACTTAACTCAAAACGACGTAACCCGAGGTATATCTGTATACGCTCCTGAAACAGCCCTAAAGTTCTCAACGAATAAAATCTTTTAGTTCGTGTAGACTTCATTTTTGTGACATAATAGTTATTTCTGATGTAGATATCCTAAAAGACATGTCAATTTAATTTTTTGCATTTTCTCATATCGTTTGATTTACTCCCAATATTACTTATATATATATACATATATATATATGTGTGTGTGTGTGTGTGTGTGTGTTTGTGTGTGTGTATTGTTGGTCAAATGAGAGAAAAGTAAATATTTAAAATAAATCGGTCTGCAAATGAATTTTATCGAAGTACTTAAGGGTTTTATTTCATATAAATCTGCTCAGGTCGTATTTCGGATTTCGTGGTCTTTTTCAAGAGACTGTGACGGCAAATCGACTAAAATCCCAAAACGTGACTTTATTTTTGCACGTGTGAAGACGGGGCAGGTTGGCACTTGATCCCTTATAGAATAAGTCCTCGTTTCTCTCAGGCATATAAGACCTGGCATATTACGTGAGGGATTAATTTAGAGCCAGACTGACCGCCGCTGGCAAGGGGTTCCAAATTTCACACTATCCACACACCCACCAAGGCCACTAAACTTCCTCCCCCAGACAACAGAAGATATGGACCTATAGGTTTTAGTCGTAATAATATTATATTGTAGTAGTCGGCAACTCCGGCTTCCCGTGTGATATTTTAAAGGAATTAATAGGACAATTCTAAGCAAGATAACATAAGGCGAATAGAAGCTGAAAAGGAAGCATGAGGTAACAAATTCGTAGCAGAACTGCAAAGAACAACTTAGACCACGTGGTAACATAAAAATACATGAATCCTTTACTATACAAAGAGATACACTTTCAAAGTGTCAAATATGTATAATGAATTGAACAGTCCATGGACATAAATGTCTTCCTTCTTTTCTGTTCTTTCGTTTCTTCAAATTGAGAGAGAGAGTGAGAGAGGGTGGTATATAAAATTTGGGTATAAAGGAGAAATAGCCCCAAAGTTACTTATCTTATTTTTCGACGGGGTTCCACTGGAGAATCTTTCTTCTTTCACGGACTAATAGACTTTATGCTATTTTTAACACTGGCTTGGGGAACTTGGGTCCCTCGTGTCCAAGACATGTTTTTGTCTTCTTCACCCGGAGTAATGGCTATGGGTCTGTCTGCCACGAGCCCCTTCCAATAACTGCCTTTTTTACTTTCTATTTCCGCTGACGGAAAGGAGTCCCCACTTCCGTTTTGGGGTCCCAGCCAATCATTTGGCTTCTCTCTTCCTCCCCTTCCGGTGTCCGGCGACCTGAGGTTACTAAGTACCAACATCTGTTGATATCCCCTCTGTGACCTACATTCTTTCTTAACGGTCACTTTTTTGACGGGTTGCCACTGTTCATTCCAACGGGAGGATAGTATTAATCTTATTTCTATCGTCACCGTGGGATATCACGTGACAAGACTAATAATGCGTTTATTTTGACTGGGGTGTGATTTTTTTTAATTCAATTTTTTCTTCCGTATTAACAAGTATACCCTTTGTGTGTATATACATTTACATACATCCATATACATCCGGTTGGTTTTTGTTGTTATTTTTCCATTGTTCTTCTTTGAGTTGATTGTGTGCGAGAATGTATTGATATACGTATTCAATGTATATCTGGTTATTATTTTGTTTTGTTATTTTTTTCTCTCTTTTTCTCTGAATGAAATGTATCTTAGATATATTTTAAGATAGTTCGTGTGTTTATATGTTTGTTGCAGTGAGTGTGTGCATGATATATATGATCAAATTGATAATTTATGATCACCGGCTCATTGGACTAGTGGGTACAGTGTTCGCCAATGGTCCGGACGACCTGGGTTCCATCCCAGGTCACGTCATACCAAAGGCTTAAAAAATGGTACTTGATACCTTCTTTCTTAACACTCAGCAATATAAGGTACGTATCAAGGGTAAAGTGGAGCAATCCAGAGAAAGGGGTAGCGCCCTCCCCTACACGTTGGTGTCGTAACTATTGAAAAGGGAGCCTACTGGACGCCCTCGACTACGGTCGCCAACTTACATACAGATTGCGGAAGTAAATTATGGAATAATACAAACGATCAATCAAAACAAATGACGATGGAAACGCCCTTTTCTCCCTCTAGTTAGAGGTCAAACATATACTTAATTTTCCCCAAGCCACCCTAATCAAACCCATACACTGCAAAAAATCCCGAAGACTACTAGAATCAGCAGTCATTTCCAAAAAAAAACATATAAAACAAGGTTTTTCTAAATCTCACCACACCTGGTGAACATCATTATAAACGAAAACAAAATCAAAATAGAAAACTGAGAAGAAAAAAATATTTTTTCACTCCGTGCCACCATACTTTTTAGAATCCTTTCCTTTTCCTTTCCTTATCACTTCACCTCCTTGGCCCATCCTCACCCCAATTACAACCTAGACACCATAGTATAGACAATTTTCTGCGACTTCACATTAGAGTCAATATATTTCCATGAAACAAGATATGCCAAAATCCCTTTCTCCCAAACTCTTCCCTACTTTTTTCTTATCAGCTCCCTAAAATCTATCTCCACTTTCAAAACAAAAAATCTTTGATGAAACCTGATACATTTGACTTTAAATCCCCCCCAGTTTTCCTGCTATAACTATACCTCCACCACCATCTATCATTTCTCCTCACATGCTTTTAAATAGAAAAACTCAGAAAACAATCTCTGTCTGAAGAAGTTCGAGATGAAATAAAGCCGAACGAAATATCATACATCTAAATTTGAGTTAAGTATTTGATTTATCCAACTTTCCACATATTTCTATCATACTGTTAGATTCACTACAAATAAATAAATATATATATATATATATATAGAGAGAGAGAGAGAGAGAGAGAGATTTGTATCAACGTAAAAGTTATTAAATTTAAGTATTAAAATCCCTTTAGATGAAACACAAATATAAGTAATTTTTGCCTGTTTAAATATGCCTTCAGCTAAAATATATATTTGTACCTGGTTAAATTCAATATATATATATATATATATATGTATAGAGAGAGAGAGAGAAGGAGAGAGAGAGATGGGTTTTCTTTTGAGAATATATATATATATATATGATAAAAGAGGGGGAAGAGATAAATTTCCTATATAATAATTTAACTAATTCTCTTTAAAATGATCTCAAATTTTAAAAGCATTTGAAGACACAATTCAAAATTCTATGTTTAATGTTTTATGATTTTTTTCTTTTCTGGTATAGAAATGCCATTCACTGAAAAAGGAAAGGTATTTAAACATTAAACATCATTTTCAATTGTTCCAACACGTACTGTTAAAATTTAAGATCATTTGAACAAGAATTGGTCAAGTTATTACATTAAGAAATGATATCAATTTTTCTGAAACAACCAGTATATATATAGGTTATATATACATGCATCAAGATGAATATCACGCTTCTTTAAGGAGAGTACGATTATTTACTGATCGCATATATCGACTCTAATCGATTTTTCCACGACCTTTACGTGAGCAATTTAACACTATTGTACTCAATTTTTAAACGAATCTTCAACCACAGAAAAACTGAAAACTTTTTCTTACATCTTCTACATAAGGATAAGTTCGTATATATAGACTTTCTCAATTTACACATAACATCATATAGACGTGCACACACACATATACACGCATTTCTAATATATTTTATATATAAGCCCAGCTCTAACTAAAATAAACTTACTATCTCAAACGATCAAAAATCATTTAGATTCCCTTGCACTTCTGAAGAAATTATGCAATAAAGGAATGTTTTCGAGATAAATTCAAAACAAGACGTAAAAGAAGTGCCTCCTATTGAGTAATGGCTAGCGAGATGGGCGAGCCGATCAATGTTTGTGAGTTTGATTCTCACCCATATTTCTGACCTTGTTCCTATCTCGGCTCAACATAGTAAACTACCAGTTTGTGTCAGCTCGTATGGTGCAATGATTAACGTCTTAGGCTATCATATCATTATGAAGTCGATTTTCTCTGGGTGCCCTATACTTTTGGCCTTGTGCTAAACCAAATTAAGCTTTGACTGGTTTAGCACAAGGGAGCCTAAAGTGAGGTTATATCATAATACCTAAGTATAAGAAAGAAAGAAAGAAAGAAAGAAAGAAAGAAAGAAAAACTTTTTATTTACTCAGAATAAAATACAAAATTAAAGCACTTTATGAGGAGTGGGATGTTACCTTCCGCCCAACTTTCCTTGGAAACAAAAATTACAAAAAGAAACAAAAAAGAAATAGAAACAAAATCATAAAAATAAACAAGAAACCAGCAAAATAACACCAATGCAATACACTTCAGTATGTGGTACTGAGTTATTTAATAATAGTTTTGATATATAAGACAACCAACAAATTTTTCAGGTTTCATTCGGTAAAAAAATCAAATTAGATTATATATATATATATATAATAAAAGAAAAAATGGTAAATAAAATGTCCTCTCAAGCAAAACCATCCCAAACTCTCTAATTAATCTACTGATAGTTGATGAAATAAATCTGAAAGCGTCCATAGACACTCAACAACAGCAACAGTCTTCAGAATTCTCCCACACTTAAAAATGGCAAAAGGCAACTGACCGTCTCGAAATGGAAAAAAAAAGGAATCTTTGACTTCTATGTTTTGAATGAAAAGGTCATTCGGTTAGAGAATTTTTAGTTTTTAAACTAAACTATTTAAACGAAAAGACGAATCTGTTTATTTGAAGTCTAGTTTTTCAGGTGAATTATCTAAAGCGCAAGTTAAAATGATTTTTTTTAAATTCTGTTTCGAATTCTGTACAATGTGTCTTTGTATACATAAGTTAGGGTAAAATTCGAATATTTTCAAGATTGCGAGAATCTGTAAATAGGAGTAAAACAGTGTGTCCGGATCCATATATAAAATAGGAACCAGAAAGAAATAATCTTCTTTATCAGAGGGATTAATCTTAGCAGTAACGAGTTCCCATTGGCCCTCTGCTTTAATTAGCACAAGCCAATATCACGACACTGAAATGCCAGCAAATAGCTCGAAACTTACATTTCTGGTAAAGTTTCAAAATAGTGGACTTATACCAAGTTAAAACTTATCCAATATGAAAGGATTTTTTCTGTGACCCGCTGAAAGTTTCCTTTAGCAAAAGGTTCTTGGTCACATCTGTGTCAGGAGTGCAGATAATAAACAACCTCTGGGTTTGGTATAGCCACAATATACTACCCGTGGAAAATTCAAAAAATTATACAAAACTCAACATGGAATCCAAACAGCAGGTTTGGGTGTTATGATCAGCAGGTGCTCCCTTGATATCCAACATATAAGATCTAATCGACATCCTGCGAATGTTGGCTTTTCTTTTTTTTCAGGTGCGCAAACGACGAACAAAGTTATCACTCAAATCAGAGATTACAGCGCAGAAAGTGGACTAGGGAAGGTAACAAACTAGCACTTTATTGCTATTTTAGGAGTAACCCACACAAAAAGGGTATAGAAAAAGAATGATAAGGATTTAGGAAGAGTTAACTAGATTTAAGACTGTAAACCAAATATTCACTGACCAGGTAAGGACAATGATTCGGAAAGGCTGGTTTTCTTACCTTGAAATATTGAGAAATACACCATATTGGGAAACATGTCAACATGACACTACTATAGAAACCGAGACGCTAAATACAGAAATGCCAGAAACTTCCAACCAACGACAAACGCTAAATGATAACAACCAAGATACCTCACACCCAAACACGGTAGAACAATCTCTAACCCAAGAAGAAAAAATGAATATAGACATTATGAAGATAATTATGTCTGAGAAGAAAACTGAATTACCGTCTCTGAAGAATCAAGATTGGAAAATAGTCAAAGCACAAACTGAAAAAAATAAACGACTTATTAACAAATATCCCAACGAACAATATCATGGAATTAAACAATCTAATCTGTGTAAGAGTCAAACTAGTCTGTGAAAAGTTGGGTTGCCCCTGAAGAAAAAGTACTAAATAGCTAAACCAGGATAAGAAATTAGGCTGGAAACGCAGATAAGAAATCTAAGGCAATAAACAAAGATGATAAGAGAATAAAAAATATGAGATGGTGGGACGAAGTAGAAGAAGCAACACAACTACAACAAAAGTTATCACTCAAAGAGAAAAATCAGATGGCACTCGCCAAAGAAGGAAGACTAAAAAGATACCGTAACAGAACAAAACAATACAGACAAAACAGGACATTCCAAAACAACCCAAGAAAATTCTGTCAGCAAGTAGGGGGAGGAAGTGCGAAAACAATCCAAGAACCGGATGCAAGGGAGCTAAATTGATTTGGGGGCAAAATATGAGAACGGAGGGATCATAACAAAAAAGCCGTATGGATGAACAATATGGAAAAAGAGTTGCAAAATGTCGAAGAAAGCCGTAAGACGAATATACACTTCGATTCACTCAAAGCAACACTAAAAAAACATCAAACTGAAAAAATCCGGGCCTTGATTCTGATTTAAAAGAAACAGACATACTCGAATGGATGACCAAAGTAAAAACCACCCTAAGTAAAACCAACCCTAACAATTATTGACCCATAACGCGCCGACAGATACTGGAAAATACTAACGGTACACATTAGGAAGGAGATTTACGATTCGTTAATAAGCCAAAAGCTGTTCCCTGAGGAACAGAAAGGATGCAGCAAAGGATCCAGAGGAAGAGGTGAGCTTATATATACTGATCAACACATCCTGAACGATAGTAAAATAAGACGACGGAATTTGGCTATGACGTGAATTGACTACAAAAAGGCACAAGATATGATCCGCCAAAGCTGGATAATGAGCTGTCTCAAAATGTACGAGATATCAGACAAAATAATAAACTCTATCGAGAAAACCATGAAAACCTGGAGAGTGAAATTGACAGCAGGAAGGAAAAGCTTAGCTGAAGCAAAGATCCAGAGAAGTATTCTAAGGAGATACACTATCACTATTAATATTTGTAATAGCGGTGGTGCCACTCAACCACACACTCAGGAAATGTACGTGTGGATACAAACTTAGTAAATCGCAAGAAAAGATCAATCACCTAATGTACATGGACGACATCAAACAATTTACCAAAAATGAAAAAGAAATGGAAACGCTAATGCACACAGTTGTCAGTCAGGACATCGGGATAGAATTTGGCAATGAAAAATTCGCCATGCTAATAATAAAAAGCGGAAAACGACACATAATAGGGGGAATGAAACAACCAAATCAAGAAAAAAACCGGAACGCGCAGAGAAAAGGAAACGTACAAGTACTTGGGAATATTAGAAGCTGACGCCATCAATCAAATAGAGATGAAAGAAAAAAATTAAAAAGGGGAGAAAAGGACTTGCCAGCATGGAAAATAGCGTTGACGCATCGATACAACGACTCGAAGACTACATAGAAAAGCACGGGGGGGGAGACTGATTACAGCCACCAGAAACAATACTCACAACACGAGGACCAATAGAACAGAAACAGCCTGAAAAGAAAAATGAGAAGAAAAAACAATTATATGGACGTTTTAAGCGACTAACAAGCGATACCTCACACGAAAAAATGCTGACGTAGATAAAAAGGGAAACCGAATCTCTTCTAATAGCAACGCCATTAGAACTAATCATATCAAAGCAAGAATAGATAAGACGCAACAAAACAGCAGATGTAGGCTATGTGGTGATAGAGACGAAACGATCAATCACGTAATAAGCGAATGCAGCTAACTAGCTCAGAAAGACTATAAGACCAGACACGATTGAGTGAGTTAGGTGATCCACTGGGAATTGTGCAAGAAACTGGAATTTAACCATACGAACAAATGGTACATGCACGACCCAGAATCTGTCCTAGAGAATAAGATGCACAAACTCCTTTGGGATTTTGAGATATAAACGGATTACCTAATCTCAACCAGATGATCAAACCTTCTAATAATCAACAAAAAGAAAAGAATTGGCAGAATTGTGGACTTTGCTATTCCGGCTGACGACAAAGTAAAATTGACAGAAAGCGACTTTGCTAAGGAATTGAAAAAACTGTGGAACACGAAAGCGACGGTGATACCAATTGCAATTGGTGCTCTTGGTACAGTCACCAAAGGATTGGTACAAAGACTGGAGGAATAGGAAATAAGAGAACGAATAGCGACCATCCAATCTACAACATTTTTTAGATTGGCCAGAACACTGAGAAGAGTCCTGGAGATTTGAGGAGACATGCTATCACTCGAACTCGAGTGGAAAACCATCGACTAACGCTGGTGAGAGAAACTCGTAAAGGAGTAAATAATAAAGCTGTTGAACATGGAGGTGACGGTGATACCAATAATAAATAACAGTCCCCAAAGATTCGGGAAAATGACTGAAGGAATTGGAAACCAGAGGAAGAATATAGACTACAGCATTGCTGAGATCACCTAGGATACTTAAAAGAGTCCAAAAGACTTGAAGAGACTTGCTATCACTTAGACTCCAGTAAACGACCACCAACTGACATTGGTGTGAAAAACTCGCTAGGAGTCAAATAATATTAATAATGAATTGTAATAAAGGAATGCAGAAAAACTAAGTAGATGTCTAGATTTTGCTTGAGAGTCTAAGAATGTCGTAGAATATGAAAGTAACACAGATACATACCAGAGTTGAAGCCCTTGGAACCATTCCTTCATTCAAAGAAAAGAAACTGGCAGCACTTAAAATTCTGGGAAGAATTAGAATTGTTCTGGCCACAGTACAGCTGAGATCGGTAAGAATACCGGGAAGAGTCTTGGGTAATTGAAGAGATTTGCTGTGTACAAACCCCCAGTTAATACTGATGTGAAAAACTCGCAAAGAGAAGAAGAAGAAGAAGAAGAAGAAGAAGAAGAAGAAGAAGAAGAAGAAGAAGAAGAAGAAGTTATGTAAAAGTAATAATTTATGAAGACCCAGAGAATAGCAAGTGTAGACAGTGGAATGAGAAGTAAAACTGTAACGAACATGATAAGCGAATGCAGCAAAATGGATCAGAAAGAGTACAAGAGCAGAGACGACTTCGGCAAAAAAGTTCCACTGAGAATCGTGCAAATGACTTGATTACATGTGCAAAACAGAAACAACTCAAGAGAATAAGATCCATAAAATTTTCTTGAATTTTGAGAATAAAAACGGATCACCTAATCCCGGCCAGAAGACCAGACTTAGTTTTAATAAACAAGAAGAAATGATTGTCAACAAATTGACTTCGCCGTTCTTGCGTACCACGGAGTAAAAAAAAAAAAGAAACAAAAAACTCGAGAAATACTTGGACCTTGCTAGAGAAATGAAGAGGATGTAGAATATAAACGTACCAATCACAGTTTTGAGAACAATAACCTGGCAAAGACACTGGAGGAACTAGAAACCCAAGTAAGAAAAGAGACAATTCAGACCACAGCACTATTGAGACCGGCTACTCCTAAAAAATCTCGCTGTCACTCGAAATTTATTGAAAATCAACAATTATTGACCCCTGTTACGACCTATTTGTATTTGCAGTCGTTTTCTTGTACATAACCAATATTCAAGGCATATTCCTTTGAGTTTTCCCACCCGAACACAGATGTTTTCTGTGGTCGACTATTATGTTTTCCCTTTTTTAATCAACCCATTCAATTGTTTTCTCGTACATTTTCAATTTTCGAGGCATATTGCTTTGAGTTTTCAGCCCGAATATTCTGATATTTTCTCTGGTCGACCATGATGTTTTCCCTTTTTTAACCGCCCTATTTCTTTTAGAGTGGCACTGAATTTTATATACCGATAGCCGGGAACAACAACGTCTTTCGCTACATTCCACCACGGATTGCCTTTTGAATGACTTTCCGTTGTTTCAATTGACAATTCTTTTGTTGGATCCACGTTTCCTTTCTGTTAGTTCTTCACAACCACTTGCTGATGTCATCCAGAACTGTCTTTCAACTGTAGATTGATTTGTATACCTTGACTTCTGTTGTATTTGCTTTAGGAATGCAAATATCATTGAGTCATTCCAATATTTTCCCCAGTATCGTTCGAAAAAATTATATTATTGATTTAAAGGATTTAATCTAGTTTGTTTCAGGAGTATTTTTGAAACCAGAACGTTTAGCTATTGAATAAAATTGCTTTTGTTTATTAACTGTTTTTAGTTTATTTACCGCTAACTAAAAAACTTAAGTGGAAGTCGATGTATGTGTGTCTGTGGTGTAATGGTTAAAGCGATGGATTGTGAACTCGTAATAAGTGAATTTGAATTTCAGTCGGGCTATTACGTTCACTTTCAGACAAATATCCTTGGGAAAGGCATAAACAACATTATCCTCCCAGCTATTGGGTTAAATAAGGCCACTACTGTTCTTCTAGAAGGATGGAAGGTATTAAATAACCCAAGAAGGTTAAATAGCCATTAAACAAACATTGAGTGAAAATCCATAACTTTTGCCAAATTATGATGATTGCCAGCTTGCGTGTGAGAGACACAGAGAGAAACAATGTTCGTATGTAACATTATCATCTCATTCAATAAAAGGTCGTATTGTCATTGTTTTTGTATGTTTTCTATTCTCCTGTGCTAAAAAAGAGAAAGAAGAATAGAAAAATGCAAACAAAATGATCGTAAGTACTAAATTATTATTAAATGGTTACTTAAATCCATAAAATTGTGTATAAAGTCTTATTAAAAGATAAGAACAGTTGAAAGCATATAACTGTGCAAACAAATGATTATTCTTTGGCAAATACCAAGGTGTGATTAAAAATTATGATTTTAATGGATCGTTGAAAATATGAATAGTTTTAATGAATAGTTATAATTAAACATTTTTTAAAAATCATACTTCGGCATTGAATAATTCATAAGGGGTTGATGGTCCATTAAACTGATTAAACCAAACAAAACCTGGGTTTTAAAACACCCGTTGGTGAGGCTACAATTCAAGCGTTTGAAACTTGGGAAGCCATCTCTTCATTACTTCCAAGTACATTCCGACAAAGTGGTAGATCTGTTAGGGTCACATCTTTAAGTCAAACACGTTTGAAAATTATTAGCATTAGTTTGATATAAAGTAATATGATATAAAGTATTCCTCTCTAATACAAATAATTTTCACACAGTTGCATGGTTTCAAGTATTTCCATCTAATACAAATAATTTGCACACAGTTGAATGGTTTCAAGTATTTCTACCTAATACAAATAATTTGCACACAGTTGTATGGTTTCAAGTATTCCTATCTAATACAAATTATTTGCACACAGTTGTATGGTTTCACGTATTTTTATCTAATACAAATAATTTGCACTCAGTTGAATGGTTTCAAGTATTCTTATCTAATACTGATAATTATATGGTTTTAAGGAATTATTTCTATTTAATAATAGTCGTTTGTTTACACACAACTGCATGGTCACTAGAAAGTGATAATAATGCTTTGTAAACAATTATAACTTCAAGTAAGTATTTTTAATAAAAATGATTTACAATTATGTCATCAGGCATTCTTATCAAATACGAATAATCTTTTTGTAGATTTATTTGACTCATGAGATGAGACACCAACAGGTACAACCACTCCGAGCCAGAGTAAACCTAAAAGTGATAGTAATGAAGGCATAACTCCACACTTCCCAGTCTCACCATTAGAATAATTTTTAAACGGGTCTATTTTCCCCTTAGAGTGGACCCTAACAGGTTCTATCAATCTGGGTCAGAATGGACATGAGACTAACAATAATGAAGGGGTACTCCACAATTCTCCAATCTTAAGAACTGGAGCCTCACCATTAGATAGAGTTTAGTGTCATACGAATAATTTCTAAACGGGTCTATATTCCCCTTTGAGTGGTCCCTAACGTGTTCTATAGATCCGGGTCAGAATGGACATGGGATTAACAATGCAGCTTGCTGTCAAACGAATAATTCTTAAACGGATCTATTTTACCAGAGTGAACCTAGGAGTAATGGCAATGAAGAGTTACTTTACACTCTCCAGATCTCCTGAATTTGAGCTTTCCATCATTTCGTATAATACCCACGACATCCCTTTTTTTTGGGGGGGGGTCTTCCACTTCTGCATGGGTTTACACTCAAGGAATTCTTCGCCTCGTTGACTGGGCGGTTTTTAAGCAGTATACAGCTAGTTCGAATTCTGAGTTTAACTTCTCTTAGATTGGTTAACGTACCAGTTCTCTAAACAGCAAAGTCTGACCTACTATTTACTCACAGCTGAATTTCACTTTTAAAACAATAATGTTATTCATTGACTGTTCACCCAATGATTGATCGTCACCTCACAGGAGACAATCGAGATCACAACTCACTAAAAGTGGACATTTACAAATTCTTCTTTGTATAATTTATAAGTTTTTTGTTTCTTTTTATTTTTGCTTTTTGTTGTATTTTTTTTTTAATATTCTTTCTTTTCAAGCAAGAATTCCCGCCAACTTTTTCTGTCGATTTTATTTGCCTCCGGAAGGACACGATTTAAACAAACCCATATCAAGAAGCAAGAACTTTCCTGCTGCCCACGTGACGACACCATCAGAAATACAGCCAGCCACCCCTACCCCAAATCTTTTGTCTCTTTCTTTCTCACTCTGCCCGGCAGGCAGGGCGACATAGGAGATGTCAATGTTTGTTAATATTGACCAACAAATGAAGTGTGAGTTAAGAGACTACCATTTTGGAACTTATGTAAATTTGACAAAGAATGACTTTTTGTCTGTTTGCTCATTATTCTCTATTTCTTTTTCAACCCTTCTCTCTCTCTCTCTCTCTCTCTCTCTCTCTCTCTCTCTCTCTCTCTCTCTCTCTCTCTCTCTCTGATGTTGATGTCTACTTTCTTTCTTGCTTTCTTTCTTTCAACGCTTTCTTTCTTTTTTTTTTCTCTCTTTCTGTCTTTCAATACTTTCTTTCAGCGCTTTCTTTCTTTCCTTCTTCCTTTCTATGTTTTCTTTCTTTCTTTCTCTCTATGCTTTCTTTCAACACTTTCTTTCTTCCTTCTTTATTTCTTTCTTTCTTTCAATGCTTTATTCATTCATTTATTTATTTCAACACTTTTTTTCTTTCTCGGGTTTTTTAATCCTACGTTCTCTTTCTTCACATTGTTTTGTTCCTTATCTCTCTTCTTTCTTTCTTTCTTTCTTACTTTCCATGCTCTCTTTCTTTCTCTCTATGCTTTCTTTCAATACTTTCTTTCTTCCTTCTTTATTTCTTTGTTTTTTTTTCAAGGCTTTATTCATTCATTTACTTATTTCAACACTTTCTTTCTTTCTTTCTGTCAAGGATTTTTTAATCCTATATTCTTTTTCTTCACATTGTTTCTTTCCTGATCTCTTTTCTTTCCTTATTTCTTTCTTCCCACGATTTCTTTCTTTCTTTTTTTCATGAGTTATTCAAATAAGGCCAAAGAGTACAACCATTGAATCATTGTAATAAAAACAACAAAGATGAGAAAACTGTTTTAAAAAATCAATGTATAGTAGTCACAAGACCTCATCACAGAAAATTGCTTGACATTTGCTAAAGTATTTTCAAGGCAAAATCAACATTTCCACAACAGATGTCTCGATACGACTTCAGTTTTAAAACGTTCTTTTCTGATCGTTCATATATACTTACTTTGCTTAACTCGATCACCTCTAGAGACTTTTCCATCTCTATTGTTTCATTTGTACAGCTGCCAACGAAGCAGCTTCTGCTCAATCCGATTTCTTCTTGCAGAGACTAATCTATAGCGGATATTTAAACTAGAGGACCAAACTTATGTTGTACATACGAGATATGTTCAAAAAGTATCGACGTTGAAGTTGTATTTACTCAGACGGGGAACAAAGAATAGAACATGTAGCCCAAAATTACGAATGAGTGGCAGTCCAAAAAAATAGCTTCACCCTTTATATATAATTTATTTACTAAGCTCTACGAATCTTTCATTGCTTACAGTAGCTGATAAGTTGTCCCCCATTAATATAATGTTCGAGCAAATCGTTGCTTAACTTACATTATCGTGATTGAAACAGGTGCCTTTAGATCACTTAACCATGAATAAAGCCTTGCATGTTTCCGCATTTTATTTTTGGTTACATATTTTCAATGATGATGACTTTAGTAATTAATAGTACCTAATAATAACCGTTTTTATTGCTTAATTCTGCAAGAAATTATGAAATACTGTTACTTTTGGTTAAGAAAAAAATTTAATATTTATTTAAAAAATGCTAGGAGCGTACTTATTTCCTAGCGATTCTCTCTCTCTCTATATATATATATATGTGTGTGTGTGTGTGTGTGTGTGTGTGTAAATATTATATAGTTTGTTTATGTTGTATCTATAGAGAGATGATCAATATCAAAGATGGAGAATGTATAGATCTAAGAATAGCATAGATACAGTGTAAATGACGATTGGTGACAGACAGTTTCTGGCCGATTCAAAAATCAGACCCGGAGCTCTCTCTCTCTCTCTCTCTCTCTCTCTCTCTCTCTCTCTCTCTCTCTCTCTCTCTCTCTCTCTCTCTCTCTCTCTCTTCATAGGTTCAGCAATGTTCTAGTCGGGACTTTAGACAGACCAATTATGTAATACTTCAATGTCTTCATTAATCGGAAACTTTACTGCACGCAGTCTATAGTCGAGGAAAGTCCGCGTCGTAATGCCTTACATATTGGACTGCGACATCTAAGTAAATGAGCTCGATCTCTAGTCGTACTATTATGTTCCCTTTCAGACTAATACACCTGGGAAAGATATAAACTTTAACCCCCTCCCTCAGCAATGGGTTAAAGAGTACCACAAACTTCCTTCTACAAAGATGGCTTTGGCATTAAATAACCTACGAAGCTTGATTTACAATTAGACCAAGAAACCAACTAATCCATTGCAAAAGGCTCAACTTATGTTCGGTTATATAACTGGTCACAAATTCAATTTATTGAATAGGAATACTTGAAACCATATAACTGAGCGCAATACCAGTAAGAAAAAGGGGCTGACAGTGACTTTAAATATTCCAATATTTAGTACGCTGTAAATCCAACTAACCAACCAACCAGGGTTTTTTTCAGTGATTTTGGTTGGTTATTGTTTTTGTTTTTTTAGTCAATCAGATTAGTTTATTTTTATATAGTATCATTCTTATGGTAAGTTGCTTTTATTCATTATTTCATAAACCCTTAACTTTGCTTTGGATCTTGGTAACTAACTTTCTTTGATATCTTTTGTCTAATTTCAAAGGCCTATCAGTAATTTTTTTCATTCTATAAGCTCTCTTGGGAGTCCTAAATAGAGAGCTCAGATCTTACAAATTCCTAAGTGATTTCATAATGGTAGATCATTGGTGCCATTTCAGTATATATATATATATATATATATATATATATATGTGTGTGTGTGTGTGTGTGTGTGTTTTCCCTATCAGGTTGAGCATAAGAATACGCGGACTGCAACTCTGCAGAAGGAAAAGATTCCCGTAACAAGTGTATTGGGTATGATACTAAACCATCTGACAGTGAAGTTCCAGTCCTTGAGCTTGGAAAAATGTCGAGTATTTCTTCAGTGCCATTACTCCCAGGTCCACTCTAACCCGGAATGGTAATACCTGTTAGTGTCCTATCTATGAGTCAAATTGAACCGTTCAATTATTAACTAAGGATTATTATGAGTTATGTGAAACCATATAACTCTGTTCAAATTATCTATATTACATAGGAATACTTGATAAATAGAATTATCAGTGTTAGATAGGAATACTTGAAATCATTTAACTATGTACAAAGAAAAGATTAATATTAAATAGATTATATTAATGTTAGATAGAAATACTAAGAACCATTTAAGTGGGTGTAAACAAATAATTAATATCAAATAGAATTATTAGTGATAGATACGAATACTTGAAACTATTTTAACTGAGTGCAAACAACTTGTTTGAAAAGGAACTTTACCTGCTAGGTATTCGCTAACAAATCCTATATATATATATATATATATATATATATATATGAAGGATTTGGTATAACCCACAATATCCATATATCTGTCTATCGATCGATCACAAAATCCTCTCAATATTTTCATATGTATCAATCTATCTATTTTAATATCTATTTCAATACTTGGCATAGTGGCTAACGTGCTGGACAGCAACATCGTAGTATGCAAGTTCGAACTCTAGTCGTGCTATTACGCTCACTTTCAGACTCATGCCCCTTGAGAAAAGCATGAACTACCACCCCCCTGCAATAGGTTAAATTGTATCACAACTGTCCTTCGAAAAGGATGGCTTTGGAATTAAATAACCCACAATGGTTGATATGCCATTAAACAAAGAAACCAAACCTATCTCAATACTGTCATATCTATATGTCTCAATATTAATATCATCAGTGTATTAATATCATTATTATGAAAATATTCTCAGTGGAAATCATTGGTTTAGTTTGGTTTCTTTCGTGGAATATCAACCTTTCTGGATTACACTGGCCTGCGATGTTTTCAAGGTTGAATATATAATAGATGATTTTAAGACAGTTTTTTTTACGCTGAATCCAAAAATCATACTTATTTTTCTAATCAGATCAAATTTCTAAGACATTACTTCTAACTTGAAATATATAGAGCAGTATAACAACTCTATTTTCTTGTTGAATCAAACAAATAATGCTAAATGTCAGGCTGATATATTCACAGAAAGCTCACATTGTGCCATAGTAAACTGAAAAATACACAAAAAGCTATTTATGGATGAAAGGTCTTTTCAGGGACTTCCTCCTATGCTTGGCAACCACCGCATACCATGTCATGACCCTCTCTCGCCACTTTTCCCTATCGTTCATCGCTTCTGGCGGGTCTTCTGGGCTACATCCCGTATCCTCACACAGCTGCTGTATGTATGTTCTAGCTGGTTGTCCTGCTTTAGCTCGGCCATATGTGGGGGTCCACAGTGTCCTGTGTGCCTGGTTCGTCTAACTTAGTTACACGATAGTTTTCGTGATGGGAGGCAGGTGGCCGTATAGTTGGTGCTTTGTGGGGTGTTGCCGCCAGGACTTGTTTAATATTGCTCACAACATTCTTGCGTAGTTGCCGTCAAGCTTCTTCTCCAGCCGTTTTGTTAGCATCCAAGTGGTGCATCCATACAGCAGTATCAACACGACCGCTGCTTGAAAGAAACTGCGTTTCATTTTATCGGTCAGGTCTGATTTCCATATGACCGATAGTTTATCGATAGCTGTCCATGCTTTCGTTAGCCGCGTGTCGATGTCTTTTTCGGTTGATGAGACACTGCTTCCTAGGTATGTGAATTTGTCTACCAGTTTCAGAGAGGTTCCGTCTAGTGTGGAAATGTAGCCTGCTTGATTAAAGCATATGTATTCAGTTTTGTGTGCATTGACATGGAGGACAATGCCTGCGGCGGCTCGTTCCAAACTATGCAGTAGTGTTTCGGCTTGGTTGGGTGTATTTGCTAGTAGCGCTATGTCATCGGCGTAGTCGGCGTCGGTAATTGTTTTTGCGGGGTACCTTCTGCTTCTTTTCTTTCTCAGCTCGAAGCCGTTCTCTCTGATTTTATCGATCGATGTTCTAAGCACCTAGTCTAGACAGATGATAAAGAGGTATGGGGCTGGCGTGTCCCCTTATAGTACTCCTGCTACAATGGCGAAGTATTCTGTGTCTCTATCTGGTGAACGTACTTTCACTTCAGGCACCGACAATCAGCTGTGACAAGTTAGTCCGCAGGTTTTTGATAAGTGTTATTATTGTTGTGTACAACTTGTGAAATATTCAAGCACCACTTAAAAATCAGACCTGTGCAAACTCAAGAAAAATGCTTAAATTTGTACCGTTTGAGTCCCTATTCATCGTCAACTTTTTAACACAAAATTCTTTTCAGTGCCATGCTCAGCAATAAGCAAATACAAAGCTTTTATAATTTGCAACTAGAGACTGATACTTTGAGCCGTGCCACGCGCAGCTGCAGTCGGATTTAATACTAGGCCTACTTTATAATCATTCCATTTTTTTTATTTTAAACTCATCAAGAGGGTCTAACAGATTAGAAAATGTGTCTGTAAGACAGTTTCTTTAAATCAGGGAGTGAATAAAACTGTGAAGAAGTGAATAAAAGCTTAGGGGTCCCCACGGCGGGAATTTATTTCTTTGCATTTAAAAATTTTTTCATAAGAGGAGAACAAAAATCGCTGGATCAATATGGACGCATTGTACATTAGAAGAGGTCTTCTTCAAAGTTGTCCATGTAGAACCCTTGAGGGTGAATAAGATTTTAGTTGACTGAATGAAAGCAGAAAACTCATTGCCAGATATCGTACACCTAGATTAGTTCTTCTCAAAGTGGTCCATGAAGAAACCTAGAGAGTGAATAAGATATTAGTTGACTGAATGAAAGCAGAAAACTCATTGCCAGATATCGTACACCTAGATTAGTTCTTCTCAAAGTGGTCCATGAAGAAACCTAGAGAGTGAATAAGATTTTAGTTGACTGAATGAAAGCAGAAAACTCATTGCCAGATATCGTACACCTAGATTAGTTCTTCTCAAAGTGGTCCATGAAGAAACCTAGAGAGTGAATAAGATTTTAGTTGACTGAATGAAAGCAGAAAACTAATTGCCAGATATCGTACACCTAGATTAGTTCTTCTCAAAGTGGTCCATGAAGAAACCTAGAGAGTGAATAAGATTTCAGTTGACTGAATGAAAGCAGAAAAGTCATTGCCAGATATTGTACACCTAGATTAGTTCTTCTCAAAGTGGTCCATGAAGAAACCTAGAGAGTGAATAAGATTTTAGTTGACTGAATGAAAGCAGAAAACTCATTGCCAGATATCGTACACCTAGATTAGTTCTTCTCAAAGTGGTCCATGAAGAAACCTAGAGAGTGAATAAGATTTTAGTTGACTGAATGAAAGCAGAAAACTCATTGCCAGATATCGTACACCTATATTAGTTCTTCTCAAAGTTGTCCATGTAGAACCCTTGAGGGTGAATAAGATTTTAGTTGACTGAATGAAAGCAGAAAACTCATTGCCAGATATCGTACACCTAGATTAGTTCTTCTCAAAGTGGTCCATGAAGAAACCTAGAGAGTGAATAAAATTTTAGCTGACTGAATGAAAGCAGAAAACTCATTGCCAGATACCGTACACGTAGATTAGTTCTTCTCAAAGTGGTCCATGAAGAAACCTAGAGAGTGAATAAAATTTTAGTTGACTGAATGAAAGCAGAAAACTCATTGCCAGATATCGTACACCTAGATTAGTTCTTCTCAAAGTGGTCCATGAAGAAACCTAGAGAGTGAATAAAATTTTAGTTGACTGAATGAAAGCAGAAAACTCATTGCCAGATATCGTACACCTAGATTAGTTCTTCTCAAAGTGGTCCATGAAGAAAACTAGAGAGGGAATAAAATTTTAGCTGACTGAATGAAAGCAGAAAACTCATTGCCAGATATCGTACACCTAGATTAGTTCTTCTCAAAGTGGTCCATGAAGAAACCTAGAGAGTGAATAAGATTTTAGTTGACTGAATGAAAGCAGAAAACTCATTGCCAGATATCGTACACCTAGATTAGTTCTTCTCAAAGTGGTCCATGAAGAAACCTAGAGAGTGAATAAGATTTTAGTTGACTGAATGAAAGCAGAAAACTCATTGCCAGATATCGTACACCTAGATTAGTTCTTCTCAAAGTGGTCCATGAAGAAACCTAGAGGGTGAATAAGATTTTAGTTGACTCAATGAAAGCAGAAAACTCATTGCCAGATATCGTACACCTAGATTAGTTGTTCTCAAAGTGGTCCATGAAGAAACCTAGAGAGGGAATAAGATTTTAGTTGACTGTATGAAAGCAGAAAACTCATTGCCAGATATCGTACACCTAGATTAGTTCTTCTCAAAGTGGTACATGAAGAAACCTAGAGAGTGAATAAAATTTTAGCTGACTGAATGAAAGCAGAAAACTCATTGCCAGATATCGTACACCTAGATTAGTTCTTCTCAAAGTGGTCCATGAAGAAACCTAGAGAGTGAATAAAATTTTAGTTGACTGAATGAAAGCAGAAATCTCATTGCCAGATATGGTACACCTAGATTAGTTCTTCTCAAAGTGGTCCATGAAGAAACCTAGAGAGTGAATAAAATTTTAGTTGACTGAATGAAAGCAGAAAACTCATTGCCAGATATCGTACACCTAGATTAGTTCTTCTCAAAGTGGTCCATGAAGAAACCTAGAGAGTGAATAAAATTTTAGTTGACTGAATGAAAGCAGAAAACTCATTGCCAGATATCGTACACCTAGATTAGTTCTTCTCAAAGTGGTCCATGATGAAACCTAGAGGGTGAAAAAGATTTTAGTTGACTCAATGAAAGCAGAAAACTCATTGCCAGATATCGTACACCTAGATTAGTTCTTCTCAAAGTGGTCCATGAAGAAACCTAGAGCGTGAATAAGATTTTAGTTGACTGTATGAAAGCAGAAAACTCATTGCCAGATATCGTACACCTAGATTAGTTCTTCTCAAAGTGGTCCATGAAGAAACCTAGAGAGTGAATAAAATTTTAGCTGACTGAATGAAAACAGAAAACTCATTACCAGATATCGTACACCTAGATTAGTTCTTCTCAAAGTGGTCCATGAAGAAACCTAGAGAGTGAATAAGATTTTAGTTGACTGAATGAAAGCAGAAAACTCATTGCCAGATATCGTACACCTAGATTAGTTCTTCTCAAAGTGGTCCATGAAGAAACCTAGAGAGTGAATAAGATTTTAGTTGACTGAATGAAAGCAGAGAACTCATTGCCAGATATGGTACACCTAGATTAGTTCTTCTCAAAGTGGTCCAAGAAGAAACCTAGAGAGTGAATAAAATTTTAGTTGACTAAATGAAAGCAGAAAACTCATTGCCAGATATCGTACACCTAGATTAGTTCTTCTCAAAGTGGTCCATGAAGAAACCTAGAGAGTGAATAAAATTTTAGCTGACTGAATGAAAGCAGAAAACTCATTGCCAGATATCGTACACCTAGATTAGTTCTTCTCAAAGTGGTCCATGAAGAAACCTAGAGAGTGAATAAAATTTTAGTTGACTAAATGAAAGCAGAAAACTCATTGCCAGATATCGTACACCTAGATTAGTTCTTCTCAAAGTGGTCCATGAAGAAACCTAGAGAGTGAATAAAATTTTAGCTGACTGAATGAAAGCAGAAAACTCATTGCCAGATATCGTACACCTAGATTAGTTCTTCTCAAAGTGGTCCATGAAGAAACCTAGAGAGTGAATAAAATTTTAGTTGACTGAATGAAAGCAGAAAACTCATTGCCAGATATCGTACACCTAGATTAGTTCTTCTCAAAGTGGTCCATGAGGAAACCTAGAGAGTGAATAAAATTTTAGCTGACTGAATGAAAGCAGAAAACTCATTGCCAGATATCGTACACCTAGATTAGTTCTTCTCAAAGTGGTCCATGAAGAAACCTAGAGAGTGAATAAGATTTTAGTTGACTGAATGAAAGCAGAAAACTCATTGCCAGATATCGTACACCTAGATTAGTTCTTCTCAAAGTGGTCCATGAAGAAACCTAGAGAGTGAATAAGATTTTAGTTGACTGAATGAAAGCAGAGAACTCATTGCCAGATATCGTACACCTAGATTAGTTCTTCTCAAAGTGGTCCAAGAAGAAACCTAGAGAGTGAATAAGATTTTAGTTGACTAAATGAAAGCAGAAAACTCATTGCCAGATATCGTACACCTAGATTAGTTCTTCTCAAAGTGGTCCATGAAGAAACCTAGAGAGTGAATAAAATTTTAGCTGACTGAATGAAAGCAGAAAACTCATTGCCAGATATCGTACACCTAGATTAGTTCTTCTCAAAGTGGTCCACGAAGAAACCTAGAGAGTGAATAAAATTTTAGCTGACTGAATGAAAGCAGAAAACTCATTGCCAGATATCGTACACCTAGATTAGTTCTTCTCAAAGTGGTCCATGAAGAAACCTAGAGAGTGAATAAAATTTTAGTTGACTGAATGAAAGCAGAAAACTCATTGCCAGATATCATACACCTAGATTAGTTCTTCTCAAAGTGGTCCATGAAGAAACCTAGAGAGTGAATAAATTTTTAGCTGACTGAATGAAAGCAGAAAACTCATTGCCAGATATCGTACACCTAGATTAGTTCTTCTCAAAGTGGTCCATGAAGAAACCTAGAGGGTGAATAAGATTTTAGTTGACTCAATGAAAGCAGAAAACTCATTGCCAGATATCGTACACCTAGATTAGTTGTTCTCAAAGTGGTCCATGAAGAAACCTAGAGAGTGAATAAGATTTTAGTTGACTGTATGAAAGCAGAAAACTCATTGCCAGATATCGTACACCTAGATTAGTTCTTCTCAAAGTGATCCATGAAGAAACCTAGAGAGTGAATAAGATTTTAGTTGACTGAATGAAAGCAGAGAACTCATTGCCAGATATCGTACACCTAGATTAGTTCTTCTCAAAGTGGTCCAAGAAGAAACCTAGAGAGTGAATAAAATTTTAGTTGACTAAATGAAAGCAGAAAACTCATTGCCAGATATCGTACACCTAGATTAGTTCTTCTCAAAGTGGTCCATGAAGAAACCTAGAGAGTGAATAAAATTTTAGCTGACTGAATGAAAGCAGAAAACTCATTGCCAGATATCGTACACCTAGATTAGTTCTTCTCAAAGTGGTCCATGAAGAAACCTAGAGAGTGAATAAGATTTCAGTTGACTGAATGAAAGCAGAAAACTCATTGCCAGATATCGTACACCTAGATTAGTTCTTCTCAAAGTGGTCCATGAAGAAACCTAAAGAGTGAATAAAATTTTAGCTGACTGAAAGAAAGCATAAAACTCGTTGCCAGATATCGTACACCTAAAATAATGCCCGATTGGATCAGATGGTTATTAGTAATGTGTCGTTCACATACGACCCATTCAAAACATACAGCTCATTTAAATGAACGAATAATCTAGCTCTGATGTCGTTAAACTTTTGGGGCGTTACAAACCTGCAACTTAATATTTGTGATCTCCTCTGTGACCACCAAACTTATTCTTCTCATTAAGAATAATTATATTTTGAATGAATTACTTAATAAAAATACAGGATGAACAAAAAAACTTGCAAAATATTCCAAGCCACGTGCAGTTGTTGAGCACATTTTATTAGCTTTTTCCAAGTACTTATATGGTGGAATCTGGGTTTAGCCATTTTCATTATTCACTAGGCAAACAGATATACTTAAACAAAACACAGTGATTTGTGGCTCAGACTCACAAACCTACAACTTAATATTCACCATCTCTTTTGTGCCCACCATACCCATCATTCATATAAAAATAATACAAGTATTAAAGATGCATTTGTATTTATAGTGTACTGATACTTTTGTCATATAAATTGTTTTAAACAATGGTAAAGTAATGTTTTTTTCATTCATTATTCAATCATTCTATTTAAGAGGGAATAGAAATTGAATTTAGTTACAAGGGGTGCATTAAGTCAAATGTTCCAGAAGCACAGGACAAGAACTTAACTAGACAGCGAATAAAATCGGAGTTTGAAATAGTTATAACATTTCTAAGAATCGCCTCACTTTTCAGAGGATTATGAGCGGGTTACTTTAATATTATTCTTGAATAACAATAATAATAATAATAATAATAATAATAATAATAATAATAATAACGGAGTTAAAGAAAACTGACCGGAAATGGAGTAGACGAAAAGATTATCCTGTGTAATCGAAAGAGCTTACTGGATGTGTGCAAGTATTACAGACTAGACTCTATTGATAATCTTCTTAGATCTTTTTTCTCGTTTTACGAAGAAATAAAATGGTGGAAACGTCCAAACAAGACGCAATTGAGAACCTGTAATATCCGATTTCTTAATTCTACAGGAATAGGCGATTAAGTGAATAAAACTAAATTCTTAGGTTATATATATATGTAAAAAATATATATTAGTTTTTATATATATTTAATAGCATAGATGCTTATCTGCGACCACAGGTTTCATGCCGTCTTATTACAACAATCGTCAGGCAGAGAAAGAAAGATATTGGAGAAATCGAAAAAATCGAAAAATACAGTCAAAAGAACGTTAGGATTGTGTACAACTCTTTTGTGTGTGTGTGTGTGTGTGTGTGTGTGTGTGTGTGTGTGTGTGTGTGTGTGTGTGTGTGGATAATATTTGCATATTATTGTGTGTTGTCATATAAGTGATTCTTAGTATGTGTGTGTGTATATACATGCGCCGCACGGCTAATTTGAGATTGTCCCCAGGATATATGAGTCACGATGTGTAGCGAAAGTCGCGATAGACAAGGGATTGATCGAATATTTTTTTTTGTATTTGTGTGTATATTTGTGTGTGTGGTGATGATTTTAACTTAGGAACAAATTATCATCATCATTGCATTACGAAGAAAATAAACTTCTGATTTGTAAGCATAATAGACGAAGGAGTATGGTGAATCAAAACATAAGAATATCGTGATGAGACATGTTATTTGTAATATACTATAGAGTATTATGTAATAATAATATTTTATACTAGTATATGTTGTGTGTTAGATTGCAATAATAATTTGTATTAGTTATGTTGTGGTAATGATACATTACGTATACATTATTATAATCCATGTTTATATGTAAGTAAGGAATATGGTTAATATATTGTGTTTAGATGTTGCAATAATTGTTTGTATTAGCTATGTCGTTTTGTGTACCATCTTCTTTATATCCATCGCCAATCACCCCCAAAAACCTGTTGACATTATGTTAGCTATGTTTTCATGAATGTTAGAAATACTTCTCCACACAGAATATTTAACATATCTCTTACACACATACCATCATTGATTACAATAACGTATGCGTAATATAACATTAACACAATATAAACAGCTAATACGAATCATTATTGTAATCCAGCACAAATCCCCACCTATTATCCTTACATCCCAGACCAATCATGCTTACACGTCAAATCAAAAAATTCATTTTCTTAATAATGTAATGATGATAATTTGCTCCTTAGTTAAAATCATCACCCCCACACACTCACACACACACACATACACAAACCTTAAAACGACATAGCAAATACAGACAATTATTGCAACGTCTTAACACAATATATTCCCCATATTCCTTATGTACATATAATCATGGATTATAATAATGTATACATAATATAAATTTGACACAATATAACTAATACAAATTATCATTGCAATCTAACACAAAACATATTCCATGCTATTAAATACATATAAAGACTAATATATATTTTTTATTATTATATAATAGCTCTATGACAGATATTGGGCATTCTCCAAATGATACTGCATTTGGTCTGCTACAAACCCACCAAGTGAAATCGTGACAACCAAGACTTATATATATATATA
Organism: Sepioteuthis lessoniana; assembly: GCA_963585895.1. Taxonomy (NCBI): domain Eukaryota; kingdom Metazoa; phylum Mollusca; class Cephalopoda; order Myopsida; family Loliginidae; genus Sepioteuthis; species Sepioteuthis lessoniana. Next base: position 64,537,833 of record OY757921.1, read on the forward strand.
TATATATATATTAGTAGAGAGCTCATTATAAACAGTAGGATATATATATTGATCCACAATTAATATCACACTCTTTCTCATGTTCTTCCACGTTCGTTCTTTTTTTCCCTTGTTGCTTTAACTTTTTTATTTTTTAGACTTCTCTATTTTCTGTGCTACTTCGTGTTCTTTCTTTCACTGTTAAGTTCGTTTACTTTCCAAGTTATTTTACGACCACACACAATAATATGCAAATATAATCTACACAAACGCACACATACACACACACACACACACACAAAAGCGTTTTACACAATCCTAACGTTCTTTTGACTGTATTTTTTTTTTAACTTTTTTCGATTTCTCCTATATCTTTCTTTCTCAGGCTGATGATTGTCGCATTAAGACGACGTGAAACCTGTGGTTGCAAATATGCATTCATGCTATTAAATACATATAAAGACTAATATATATTTTTTATAATTATATAATAGCTCTATCACAGATATTGAGCATTCTCCAAATGATACTGCATTTGGTCCGCTACAAACCCATCAAGTGAAAACGTGACAACCAAGACTTAGTAGAGAACTCATTATAAACGGTAGGATATATATATATATATATATATATAAAGATCGACAATTAATGTCACACTCTTTCTCATGTTCTTCCACGTTCGTTCTTTTTTTCCCTTATTGCTTTAACTTTTTTATTTTTTAAACTTCTCTATTTTCTGTGCTACTTCGTGTTCTTTCTTTCACTTTTAATTTCGTTTACTTTCCAAGTTATTTTACCTTTGTCATCTTCTCACACTTTCTTTCTTTCTTTCTTTCTTTTTCGATTAGTACCTTGTTTAACATTTCAAAAGAATCCCCCATTACTTTATGATCCCATTTTATGTAACTGATATATATATATATATATATATATATATATATATATTAGGTTTGTCAATGGTGCTTAGAATACTAATAATTTGCACACAGATGATTTCAAGTATTCCTATCTAATATTAATAATTCATTCACAATTATATGATTTTTAGTTACTATTCTTATTTAATAATAATAATTGTTTGTTTGCTTAGTTCTATGGTATCGAGTATTTCAATCTAATAGAAATAATTTTCGAACTGATCAATTTGACCCATAGATGAGACTTTAACAGGTACTACTACTCCGTGTCAGGATGGACCAGGAAATAATAGCAATGAACGAGTACTCCACACTCCCCAGGACTCCAGAAGGGGAGCCTCACCACTAGATCCAGTTTAATGTCCCATCCAAGATACCTCTTCTATATCTGTCGTCATATAACTGAAGAGAGCGAAATTCTTTATCTTAAATTTTTCTTGGAACCCTAAAAAATGTTTTTAAAATGTTTAAGTTCGGTTTAAAATGAAAGTATAATGCTAAAATGGAACCTTACTTTGTATCCATAGATTTAGCTAAACGGAATCTTTATCTTTTGGCTTTTAACTGTATCGAATAGACTCTAAAAATTTTGAGTCTATTCTACTAGAAACCAAAGTTATAACCCTTTTTTATCATTTTTCCTCTCCTGACTTTTTAACAAACACTAGAAAATCAAGATTTCAAAAAATGTTTTGTGTTTAAATTTCACGAGCTACGCCCACAATAGGTCTATAGCTCTTAACCTCTCGACAACGTTTATCAACTCATAAGTATGACTAGTTTAAAATCCTGTCCGTGGCGCGAGCTTTCAGCATGTAATATACATGCTATAAATAGGATGTTATTTGACACCAAGTTTAACGACCGCCTTTGTTGAATTGTGACTTTTTGAAAAAAAAAGCTAATTTTAAAACTTTATCGTTTCAGAATTCTTTATTGAGATGTCTAGACTGATTTGAGCTTTATTGAAAATTTTCAACTGTTGAGTAAGCCGAGAAGAGGTAAATCGAGCCAAAGCATTGATGTCAGATTCACACTTCATGACGAGAACTTTTCTTCTATATTTAGTAAAATTTGTGGGTAAGAAATGAAAAAAAATCAAGTAAATTTGTTTTCTTTCTTATCCTCTTTATTTCTCCGTTCTTGAATTATATATTATTTTATATTTTCCTTGTCCGTTCAATTGATTCGTTTGTCTTCGTTATTTTTAGTTGTTTTTTTTTTATATTAGGCGATTTTTTATTGATCGCTTTTCATTGTTCGTTTTGGATATATTTTTTTAATCTTGTCCTTACGAATATTGTTTTTCTCGCTTATTCATTTTTTAAAAAGATTTGTCTTCATATTCACACCTCTAAATCGAACTGTCATTCATTATGACCTTTTATTATTAAAGTTACTCCTTGAGAGCTTTTCACACCAGCGTTAGCTGATGGTCTTTCACTTGAGTTTGAGTGACAGCAAGTCTCCTCCAGTCACCAGGAATCTTCTCAGGATTCTGGCCGACCTTAATAATGATGTAGTTTGGATGGTCCCCACTTGTAAGACTTCAGCCAAAATCCACTAGTGGTGTGAAAAACTCGCAAGGGGTTACCGGAGTGGATAACTAAAGAAAAGACCATCCCGATCCAAAACGACCCCCAAAAAGAAATCGCTCCAACTATAGACCTATAACGTGTCTACCGATGATATGGAAAGTACTAACGGCACAAATAAGGGAGGAGATTTACTATTCGCAAATAAACTACGGACTATTTCCCGAAGAATAGAAATGATGCCACAAGGGAACAAGAGGAACAGGAGATCTTCAATACATTGATCAACACATCCTCAACGATAGTAAAACGAGACGAAAAAATGTTGCAATGGCGTGGATTAACTACAAAAACGCATACAATATAGTCCCGCAAAACTGGATAATAAGCTGTCTCAAAATGTATAAAATATCCGACGAAGTCATAAACTTTGTCGAGAAAAACCTGGAAACCTGGAGAGGGGAATTGACAGCAGGAGGAAAAACTTTGCTGAAGCGAAAATCCAGAGAGGTATCTTCCTTGGATATGCGCTATCACCATTACTATTTGTAATAGCGATGATCCCACTGAATCACATACCCAGGAAATGCACCACCGGATACAAAGTAAATCGCAAGAAAAAATTAACCACCAAATGTACATGGACGACATCAGACTGTTTTTAAAAATGAAAAATTAGAAACCCTAATACAGGCAGTGAGAATATACAGTGAGGATACAGGGACGAAATTTAGCATAGAAAATGTGTAATGCAAATAATAAAAAGTGGAAAACAGCAAATGAAGGAAGGAATGGAACTACCAAATCAAGAAAAATCAGAACGCACGGAGAAAAGGAAACGTATAAAAACTTGAGAATATTAAAAGTTGACACCATCAAATAAGCGGATATGAAAGAAAAAATTTTAAGAAAATATCTCAGGAAAGCGAGAAAACTATTCGAAACCAAGCTATATCGCAGAAATCGCATCAAAGGGATAAACACCTGGGTGGTCTCTCTCTTAAGATACTTGGGACCATTCTTGAAGTGGGCAAGGAAAGAACTTGGCCGTTCCGCTTAACCACAATGTGAAAATAAAAGAAAGGGATAAAATAGATAAATATCTAGACCTTACTAGAGAACTAAAAAGCTATGGAACATGAGTTGAAAGTGATATTAATTGTGCTAGGTGGACTTGGAACAATCTCCAAAGGATTGGCAAAGGAACAGGAGGACTTGTAAATACTGGGTGGAACGATAAAATTGTCGTCCTAAATAAAACAACACTACAGCTTTATTTTCAAATTTTTATTGCAAAAATCAATTCAGCTAACTTGATTATGTAGTAGAGCTGACATCTATTCAATGTAGCCGCCTTTAGCCTCAATCACCGCCTCGATACAGATCCGGAACTGGGAACATGCCTTTTCTACAAGCGGCGGCGAATGTCGGCGATCAGGCTGGCTTTGGTGTTATAGGAAGTCATGTTGGTGATGTTCTCGATGTATGACCAAACGAAGTAGTTCAGAGGGTTCAGATCGGGGAAGGAGGAGGGCCAGTAAGAGAAGGGTACAAAGTCGTGGCACTCCTTCTGAAGCCAAGCCTGGGTCTCTTTGGACTTGTGGGCCGGCGCGGAGTCCTGCTACCACACCCAGGGTCTGCCACTGGCCACCTGATTGCACCAGGGGATCACGACACTCTTCAGCACATCCAGGTACACTTTGGTGTTGACTTTTTAGCCGAATTCGAAGATGTGAGGTGGCATGATGTGGCCCTCACTTGAAACTACACCAAAGACCATACCGTAGCCGGAAACTTTGTTTTCATCACCCTGGGCACGTCCCTGTTATTCGTGCCAATCCAGATTTGCATTTTGAGGGTGCTGCAATGGTCCTGTTGTTATAACTTGGCTTGGTAGAGAGCATGAGTTGTACAGCAGCGCATCTCCGACCTCGCTCGTTGAACATTGTGTCACTTTCAGACATGATAGAAGGTTCCTATCGCTCTTGGGATTTGTACACAACTGGCCAACTAGTAGATGGTCTGCAACCAAAAAAGAAAACCGGTTTTCATTAAACGGAAATGGAATCATGTCGTCTTTTCTAGGGTGAAAATTTTATCGTTCCACCCTGTAAAAGGGCAAGTGAAGACCATCAGCATTATTAGGATCGGCCAGAATACTGAGAAATGTTCTGGAGACTTGAGGACTTGCTGTAACTCAAACTAAAGTATGAAACTATCAGCTAACGTTGGTGGGAAAAACTCTCAAAGGAGTAAAATACTTAAAATAAACACCTTCAAACTGTTTGCCTAAAATGAAAAAGAATTGAAGACCCTTATACAAAAAATAAGAATATACAGTCAGGATATAGGGATGGAATTTGACATTGGAAAATGTGCGAAGTTAATAATGAGAAGCAGAAAAAGACAAATGATGGAAGGAACAGAACTACCAAATCAAAAAAAAATCAGTACTCTGGCTGGTCTCAATTCTTCCACAGATTTCGAATTCTTCCAGTCTTCTTTTCAAATTGGTATCACCGTCACTCATGTTCCACAGCATTTTTAGTTCTCGGGCAAGGTCCAAATGTTTATCTATTTTTCGTTTTTTATTTTTTTATTTTGATATTTTTTTTACTCTGAGGTTGACGGGAACGGCAAGATCGACAAAACAGCAAGTTCTCTCTCTCTCTCTCTCTCTCTCTCTCTCTCTCTCTCTCTCTCTCTCTCTCTCTCTCTCTCTCTCCCTTTAATACCACTAGGTCGGTTCTTCTGACCAGAATTAGAGGATCCGTTTTATCCCAGAAAATTCTATGAGTCTCATTTTCTACGACGGATTCTGGTTTGTGCATATACTATTTGGTAGTAGGATGAAAATTCGATCTCTTGCAAAATTCCCCGTGGATCATCTTTCCAACCAAGTCGTACTTAGTCGTGTACTCCATTTGTGTCAGCTTGCAGCCTTTACTTACTATATGATTAATCGTTTCATCTTTTCCTCTTCATAATCTACACTTTATATTCTGTTGTGTCATATCGAGTTTCGCTTTAACATGACTGCTACTTAAGGCGTTGTTCAGTGCTGCAATGAATTGACATTCAGTAAATTTTTTGAACCAGAAATCATTTATGCCATTATGGCCCGGAGTTTTCCAATTTGGGTTTGTTTGTTGTTGTTTTTGTTGTTGTTGTTGTTGTTGTTTGTGTGTGTTGCTCTGAGTGAATCTGTGTATTTTCACCTTAGGTTCTTCTTCGAGTCCTTCTAACTCATCTTCCATGTTGTTTGTCGATTCGGCTTTTTCCTTATGTTCTCTTGGTTGCCATATTTTGCTTGTGTTGTTTTTTTTCTTTTTGTCTCAACATGTTCCAGCATTTTTTCTGTCTGATCATATTTGTTTATTGTCGTAGATTTCTTATCTGCGTTTCCAGTCGATTTTTCCAACCAGGTTTTGAGTTTCTGTTAGTGTTTTTTTTTTTTTTGGCGGGGGGACCCCGATTTTTTCACTGACTAATATCGCTCCTGCATAGATTAGTTTGTTTAATTCCGTGATGTTTTTTGTTAAGATATTTGTTATAATACGTCTTTATCATTATTTACTTTTTTAGAGTTTTTCAAATCAGCTAACGCTGATGGTCTTTCACAAGAGTTTGAGTGACAGCTACTCTCCTCAAGTCTCCAGGACTCTTCTCAGTATTCTGGCCGTTCTCAACAATGCAGTAGTTTGGATGGTATCCACTCGTCCTCCAACTTCCAAGTCCTCTAGTCCCTTTAATAGTCCTTTAGTTACTGTACCGAATGCACCAATCACGATTGGTATAATCACCACCTTCATATTCCATGGTTTTTTCAATTCCCAAGCAAGGTCAAGGTACTTATCCTTCTTTTCACTTTTTTTCAGTTTTATTCTGTGGTCAGCTGGAACAGCAAAATCTACAATTTTGGAAGTTCTCTTTTTTTTCTTTTTTGGGGGGGGGTGATTACAATAAGGTATGGTCTTCTGGCTGAGATTAGGTGATCCGTTTGTATGTCAAAGTCCCATAGGAGTTTGTGTGTGTCATTCTCCAGGACAGCTGCTGGGTTGTGCATATACCGTTTGTTCGTATGGTCAAATTTAAATTCTTTGCACATCTCCCTGTGGATCACCTTTCTCACCCAGTCGTATCTAGTCTTATACTCCTGTGCTAATATGCTGCATTCGCTTATTATGTGATTACGGTTTCGTCTCTATCACCACATAACCTACATTTTCTATATTTATCTATTCTCGCTTTGATATGATTGGTTCTTATGGCGTTGTTTTGTGCTACTATTAGGAGAGATTCTGTCTTTATTATTATTATTATTATTCAAAAATACCTTTATGGTTTGTTTTCATTCTTTCAGGCTTGTTATTTTTTCCTTCTTTTCTTTTTCATTTCTTACTTTCTTTTTTCTTTTCCTTTATTCTTTTTATTAGTCGATCGTTTTTATTTCCTTTTTCTTTTTTCCTTCCTCTCTTTCTTTCTTTTTTTTATTTTAGTTTTTTCTTCATATTATTCTATCTTTATTTTATTTTCCTTTTCATTCTTATTGTATCACATGTTATTCTTTCTTTTTGATTTATATTTTTTATTCTTTTATTGAGTTCTTTCCTTTTTCTTTTTTCTTCTTTCTTTCTTGATATTCTTCTTTTCATTTTTCTTTCATTTTTCTAATTTGTTTTTTTCTTTTTGTTTGCACATTTAGTTGTTTCTTTTTTCTTTTACTATGAGTTTTTTAATTCTTTCTTGATTATTATCGTTCTTTCATTCTTTCTTTCTCATTCATTTTTATTCATTTTTCATTCATTTTCGTTCTTTTTTCCTTTATTTCTTTCATTTTCTTTCCTTTCATTTTCCTTTCTTTCTTTTTTTGTTCCTTTAAGTGCCTGTCTTTCTTAGCATCTTTCCATTTCTTTTCTTTCTTTTTCCTTTTGGTTTTTACTTTTTCATTCTTATCGTTTTCTTTTTTTAGTGATTTTCCTTTTTCCTTTTCTTTCTTTCTTTCTTTTTTATGTTTTTCTCTTTCTAAACATTTTTCGTTTTATTTATTTCTTTCTTTTCTTTTCTTTTCTTTCTTCCTTTCGTCGTTTCTTTGTCAGTATCTTTCTTTATTTCCATTATCTTTTTTTTATCCTTTTTTCTTTCTTTCAATTTCTTCTTTCTTTCTTTTATTTTACTTTAAGATTTCTCGCTTTATTCGTATCTTTCCATTTTTATTCTTTCTTTCTTTGCATTTTTCTTTTTTCTTTTTAGTTCTCTCTTTCTTATGTTCCTTTGTTTGTGTCTTTCCATTTCTTTTCTTTCTTTTTCCCTTTTTTTCTTTTATCCAATTCTTCTTTCTTTTTTAGTTCTTTCTTTCGTTTCCTTTTTCTCTTTCTTTCTTTCTTTTCTTCTTTCTAATCTCTTTCTGTTTTTTCCTTTCTTACTTTCTATCTTTTTTCTTTGTATCATCCCATTCCTTTTCTTTCTTTTTTCTTTCATTTTTTTCTTTTCTTTCTTGTTTTTTTTTCTTTTCCATAATTTTCTTCATTCAATTCTTTCTTTTCTTCCTAAGTTCTAATAAACGCCTGATTCGCTTTCCTATTCACTGTGTTCATTCCATCAACGACAAAATTCACAAGAAAAAGCTTTTTTCTCTCTTCAACCTTATTAGGTTTTGTTTTGCTTTCTTCTTCTTCTTCTTCTTCTTCTTCTTCATCTTCTTCTTCTTCTTCTTCTTCTTCTTCACTCCGCTCTGTTCACTGTCCACTCACAACAGCAAACCCAGGAATCAACATAGAAAGAAGATTAGAATTTTGACAATAGAAATCTTCGATAAGCAACGAGTACAATTTTAGAGTTGGGTTAAAAAAAAACAATGAAAAGAAGAAAAGAAAAAGTGGAACTAAACTTTAAAAAAAAAAAAGAAGAATGCTAAATATTCGGAATCTTCTATCGCATTTTTATGGACATTCCGGTCTTTTTACAAAGAAATGTTTTAATGTCTGCCGAGGTCACTCGGTGTAAACCCAATTCACTACAAAACCAAGTTTATCTTTCACAATGTTTTGTGGTTGAACATTTCAAAAGAAAACGTTGTCCGTTCGACAAAAAAAGAGATTATTGACGTTTGCAGATACTAGAGCGAGTCAAAAGTTCTGCAATATTTTGGCACGTACGAGTTTATGGCGCGTATATCACGTGAGTCATGGTAATCTTTAGGTGATCGGAGAAAATGCGATATGGTAACGACACAAAGCTGAAACACACAAAACCACAGTTCTGCAGCCACTAGCCTCCCATCAGACAAACCATCCGAGTGGGCACTGCTGCTGGTGAATCAGTAATTAACTCTTAAGCGAGTTCCTCCTATAGAGTCCCGCTCATAAACACACTAGTATTAGCTGAACAGCAAAGACATATTCATCATCTCTGTGAGTACACTGGATACCGTCTTGAGGACCTCCTAAAGAGCGATGGACTATAGGCACAGATGAAGAAAGACAGTCAAGAAAATCCGTGCACGCATATCATGTGAACGAAGCAGTTCAAGCTGTGATTGGTGGTATCGTGGCAGATGGTGCGCTGACATGCTGCGCATTGATTTACTTTGTGTGTGATTTGAAAGCTGCACAAATTAATGTGCAACGTAGTCTAATTCGAAACGTTTTACGAGTTCTAACTGGACCATAACGCCGCGGAATCAAGTAAAATCCTTTGTTGTGCGAAATTTGAAGGTAAAGTTAATCACAGAACAGTAACCAGATGGTACAAGAAATTTCATTCGGGCTGCAAGAACCTTGATGATCAAAAAAGGTCAGGTAGGCCTAAATCGTGGATTCCGTGGCTGTGCCCTAAGCAATAGAGACAAATCCACTGGGTTGCTAACGCGGTATTTCACTGCCCAGTGTAGATCATCACCTTCTCGGCAAAAGTATCCAGTGCTGCCGACTTCTGCCACATGTTACTAATATATAGCAAAACATTTTACTCGCCTTAGTAGAACGTTAATGTGTCAGGTTCTTGTTGGATTTCTTTTAGATAAGATATTTGAGTCGTTGTAATGAAGGGTTCTCTAGTCTAAATAACGCAACCAGTCTAGGAGAAACAACTGGATCCTTACTTACGGATGCAGTTTAATATTATAACCGAAGCACACCCTTTTTGGAGGAGGGGCATATTCTTAGCTCTACCTACAAGATAAGGTGCAACATGTATCGTCGTAAAAGAAAAACTTGGTTATTCAAATCCAAATCCTTGACGAGGCTGTTTGTGCGTTCATGATCTTGGGAAAGGCATGAATCCATCTTCTCTCTCCAGGGTAAATAGTAATATAGAAAGAGCTCTCTAGGAATGGAAAAACAACCAGTTTAGGGAAAAGAAAACTCTGAATTCAAACCTCTTACAAGAGTAACAGGATAACATCAGCGTGGCAGAATCAGAAGATGGAGTCCATACTGCAGTTTGATGTTTACCCTTCCCTTGGACAACACCTGTATCGTAAAAAGAGGGAGCATGTTCAACTGCTGGTCTTTCGTGCAACTTTACACAAGCCTGAGCCGAAATTCAGGCATAGATCGAGGGGGGATCCTGAGACGGACAAATACCTTAATATATCTTACAATAATCTATTTAATGTCTTATTGTCATACTGCAAGACTCAAGAAGAGCCGAAGGTGTGACCACCAAATTTTTTGGAATTCTTTTAGACGAAATATTTCAGACATTGTAACACGAAGATTAATGGATAAAACGTCTCCAAACACTGATTCCAAATGGTTTTAACATCAAGCTAAACCATCCTCAAAACACCTTGAAATAGTATGGAAAAATTTGGATTGGCACATAGACACCTAAATAAACAAATGTTTGTACCCCACCCATGATTAACGTATATCTCCCAAATAGAGAGTTCTGTGCAAGATGTCTACGATAGCAGCGATCGTTTAAGGATTAGTTGAAGACTCTTGAATATCAAAAAAATAATTTTCATTCAACTAATGGACATACTATGCTACTGGTCCATTTTCATCGTTTCTTTCATAGCATATCAACTTTTTTGAAAACTATTTTTAAAATTTCCTAAAAACTTTTTTTCACAAAACTTTTTTCCTGATGATGACATAAGGTCGAGACCAGTTGAAAACAATAAAAAAAATGAATAACACAAAAGAAATATTCCTAGTTGCCTTATCAGACTTGGTTTTGAACTACCACAAGTGCGAGAAGTTGACAAAGCCACGAATGTTGCCAACGAAGATAGCAATAAACCGAATAGATTCGGAGGGAAGGAAAGAGAGAGAAAATAGTCAAAAAAGGTGAATAGAAGCAGGGGCAGGGGAGGAGTAACTAAACTATTGGTATACAAAAACGACAATAATATTTCAGAGATGAAGAAACACATATCCCACAACAAAGAATTCATTTCTATTGAAATAGATTTTATAATACATTTCCTCTGACATTGCTCAAGTTTCGCTGTTCATATTTGATAAAAAAATACAACACTTGATGTAACATAAAAAAATAAAACAAAAGGATAGAAAGAAAAGAATAGTAAAGTCAAATGTACTTACTCGGCGTTGGACCGAAACAAGGAAAAGTTGTACATTTTAAAAACAATTTTTACAGAAATACCAATATGGTATCTGAATTCAAGTTTATATATGAAATTGCATTTTCTTTTTCTTTTCTTTTGTTTCAGATTTCTGACTTTCTCAAACTTATAAAATCTTCTCTTTTCTTTTTTCCTTTTTCTTTCTCCTGTTTCTGGCGCGATGCATTCACAGGTTGATATAATAATATTTCTGGTTCTAGTAACTGTATTTTTCGGGTCTTCTAAAAAATTTCGAGGATGTTGCTCTGAGAAATTTAACATTTTTCGTTACATTTCTTCCACTGTCATTCAAAAAAACTTTAAGAATGGTGCTCTATGGATTTTGACGTTAGATTTCTACCACTGTCCGTTCTTCTTGAAAAATGTCACCTAAAACTTCCTCGTTTAGAGTGGGAAGAAAATTGCAACTTTTTGTTTCCAACGGAGAGAAATCAGTTCTAGGCTTCACTTCTACCGCGGAAAAAGATTAACTTTCACTTATGTCACGTGATATGCCACTGAGAGGGGAGAAGTAAGATTTAATTTCCCTTCCCCTCCTGTGTTTGAACTAACTGCCCAACGACTGACCGCTGAGGCAGTTGGAAATAAAGGTCAAACTACCTGCACTCCATAACCGGGTGGACGGAGAGGGAATGCAGGTCATTGAGTAGCACGACCGGATCAGGTGGAGGAGGAGGAAGAAGCCAAATGATTGGCCGAAGCCTTAGCGCCGGAAGTAGTACCCTTTTCGTCAGAGGAAATAGGGATAAAGAATTTCAGTTTTTGGGACGGAGGTCGCCGTGAGAGGACGTGCTGATCTGATGCCAAAAAACTCCGGGCTCGCTCGCCCGTGAAAAGAATTCAGTTTGAAGATAAAGAGGTCGGTTTCCAGCCCGCTCCGGGGGGGGGAAGAGCGGAGCAAAATCTTGGACAGAAGATAACAAGTGCCTTCCCACCAAATTCTAAAGAAAGGCCGCTCCCCCGTGAAAGAAAGTAATCTAGGACATGAACTCCTCGAAAAAAAAGATAAGTACATCTTAAACTGTTTTCCTCCTAACCTTCACAAATATTGGAACTTATATGTATTCAGAAAAGGAAAGAAATAGACTGAAGAAATTCGTTTCATAAACTGTAAACGAACGAGTGGACTTAACTACCTTTTCAAGTTTCAAAAGTAAAGAAAGAAAGAAGAAAGAGAGAAAAGAAAAAGAAAGAGACATTTGTGTTTAAGGCTGTCTGCTGGTTTGATATCACCGGCACCTTAAAAGAAAAGAAAGGAACTGTTGCTTAAACCTCATAAGTATTTATTTGATCCTCACGTATAAAAATTTTGTTATATTTTAAATGTCCCCTCGTGTCGAAATTTATTCGTTGTGCAGTTTACCAATCGAGTTGCCTTCTTTTGCATATTTCCTTTTCAGCTTCATTCGCTTCAATTTATTCTCGCTAAATGTCCTATTCGCCATTAAAAATATTACACGGGAAATTGGAATTGCTGACTATAGTGAATAATATTTTTTCTTAACCTAGAAGTCCATGTTTTCCGTTATCCGGGGGGGGGGTAGGAAAACCAAGTGGCTTCGTGGGTGTGTGTAATGTGAAATTTGGAAACCCCCTTGCCAGCGGCGGTCAGTCAAGCCCCAAATTAACCCCCATATTATCTGCCAGTTCCCATATGCCCGAAAAAGGAATCTTAACTAGGACTTATTTTACGAGGGGTCAAGTGCCAGACTACCCCGACGTCACACGTGCGTAAAATAAACTCCCGTTCCGGGATGAATATTTATGCACCGTCACACTTAGTTAATTGTAGATTTCACACTTTTCCTACAGGACCGACGGAGTCTACAAAATAAGCAGACTTCTAACGGACTATTAACAGCATAACGAAAGACTCAGAGATTTGGACCAGCGAAAAAGTTGATTGATAAAAAACAGATACCAACATAACTAAAGACACACAGACTCGGACCCGCGAAAAAGCAGACTACTAACTAACAGACTGTTAATATTATAACGAAAGGCTCACAGACTCGGACACGAGAAAAATCGAACAACTAACAAACTGTTAACAGCATAATAAAAAAAAATCTCAGACTCGGACCCGAGAAAAAATAGACCATTAAAAAACTGCTAACACCATTAGTAAAAACTCTCACACTCTGACCCGTAATAAAGTGGACTACTAATAGACTGTTAACGGCATAATGACAAACTCTCAAACTCGGATCCGTAAAAAGTGGACAACTAAAAGACTAACAGCATAATGAAAAACTCACAGATGCAGAACCAAGAAAAAGTGGACTACTAACAAACTGTTAACAGCGTAACGAAAAACTCACAGTTTTGGTCCCGTGAAAAAGTGGATAACTAACAGACTGTTAACAACGTAATGAAACGACTCAAAGACCGGGACCCGTGAAAAAGTGGATTCCTAACAAACAGTTAATATCATAATGAAAGACTCACATACCCGGACCCATGAAAACGTGGACTACTAACAGACTGTTAATAGCATGATGAAAAACTTTCAAACTCGGACCCATAAAAAAGCGGACTACTAACAAGCAGTTAACCGCGTAACGAAAGACTCAGAGCCTTAGACCCATGAAAAAGGGGATTACTAACAGACTGTTAACAGCATAATGAAAAGACTCACAGACGGACCTGCGAAAAAACGGATGACTAACAGACTGTTAACAGCAAAACGAAAGACTCACAGACTCGGATCCGTGAAACAGCGCGCTACTAACTGACTGTTAACAGCGTAACCAAAAGCTCACAGACTATGATCTGTGAAAAAGTGGACTACTAACAGATAAACCGTATAATGAAAAGAATACTAACAGACTGTTAACAGCATAATGAAAAACTCTCTGACTCGGACCCGAGAAAAAGTTGACTACTAACAGACTGTTAACAGAATAATGAAAGATTCACAGACTACTAAAAGACGGTTAAAAGCGTAAAAATAGACAGACACGGACCAGCGAAAAAGCAGTCTACTAACTAACAGACTGTTAACAGCATAATGAAAGACTTACAGACTCGAACCTGTAAAAAGGGGACTAACAACAGACTGTTAACAGCGTAACAGAAAACTTAGAGACTCGGACCTGCGAAAAAGCGGACCACTAACAAACAGTTACCAGCGTAAAGAAAGACTCACAGACTCGAACCCGTGAAAAAATGGACTACTAACTAACAGAATGTTAACTGCGTAAGGAAAGACTCACAGACTCGGACCCGTGAAAAGGGGACTACTGACAGACTGGTAACAGTGTATCGAAAGACTCACAGACTCGGACCCATGAAAAAGTTAACTACTAACAGACTGTTATAAAAAAAAGTTAACTACTAACAGACTGTTATAAAAAAAACTCTCAGACTCGGAGCTGTGAAAAAGTGGACTACTAACAGACTTTTAACAGCGTAATAAAAGACTCACAGACTCGGATCCGTGAAAAAGTGGACGAATAAAAAACTGTTAACACCATAATGAAAGACACACAGACTAGGACCTGTGAAAAAGCGGACTACAAACAGACTGACAGCGTAATGAAAAGACCCATACACTCAGACCTGTGAAAAAGTGGACTACTAACTAACAGACTGTTAACAGTGTAACGAAAGACTCACAGACTCGGATCGGTGAAAAAGTAGACTTCTAAAAACTGTTAAAAGTGTAATAAAAAAAACTCACAGACTCAGACCCGTGAAAAAGAGGACAACTAACTAATAGAATTTTAACAGCGTAACGAAAGACTCACTGACTCGGACCTGTGAAAAAGGGGACTACTAACAGACTGCTAATAGCATAATGAAAAACTCACGGATTCGGACCCGTAAAAATGTGAACTACTAACAGATTGTTAACAGCATAATGAAAGATTCACAGACTCGGACTCGTGAAATAGCGGACTATTAACAGACTGTTAACAGCGAACGAAAGACTCACAGACTGTGATCTGTAAAAAAGTAGACTACTAACAGATTAACCGCATAATGAAAAAACTACTAACTGATTGTTAACGGCACAATGGAAAACTTACAGACTCGACCCGTGAAAAAGCAGACAACTAACAGACTGTTAACAGTATAATGAAAGACTCACAAACAAACAAACAAACAAGAACCTACCAAGCCGTTTTATTACCCACAAAGGGATAGTAACTCTCCAACTTTAAAAATAAGCCAATGACATTCAAGCTATTTTTTTAACTGCCGATTTGCAAATTCCCAAACTTTTTTTTTATCTTTGAATATCTATATATTGTGACGTTTTAAAGTTACGAATCCTTTGTTACGCGCATAGAATAATAAAAAAGAATAAAAGCAAAAAAAATAATAATGGCAATTCTTCTGAACAAGTGGAACGATAAGAAACGAAGAGAAACGGAGTTGATAAAGTAAACGACCGAACTTTATTAACATATCAACTGAAGTAGGAAAAACAAAACTTTGCAGGTTTTAATTAAGAATGTTACAAACAGCATGTTAGAGGGTCGAGAGTGAACGATGTGTAATTTGGCAAGGTGCTCTAGTTTTTGGAATGCACTCCTCCCACAGCGCTGTCGTCATCCCAGAGAGCTTTGGATCCTTGTATCTGCTCAATGACGACGCCAAGTCGACTCTGTTTTCTTCCTGCCAAGCAATTTCAAGTCAATATAACCTCAAGCGCCTTTTCCTGATGACCCATCTTGGATGCTGGGCGATTGTGCGTGACCTAATTAATACGACCCTACAAACAGTTTATTTGAGGATGGGAGTTTAAAACAAGAGAGAGACCCATTTTGTGCTGCAACAGTAAGTAAATAAAGATATGTGTGTGTGTGTGTGTGTGTGTGTGTGCCATACAATCTTAATGTAGTTTGTGACACGATATCAGCATTCGTTGTGTGGGTGTGGGTAAGTGCCTGTCAGAAGATTCATATGTCTGTTTTGGCGCGAAACCCATACAAAGGGTTTGTGCGCGAGATTTACCACGAGACTGGAAGAGGATGAGGGAAGTAAGGTCCCAGAACAGTCAAGAGAAGAGAGAACAGAAGAGACCAAGGAAGATAACAGGGCAATTGGCAGAAGAGTGCAGGAGCTAGAAACTGAGGACTGAGACGCCGGGTTGGCCAATGTGAGAAGATGAGTCAGCATTCCTGGTGGTTTTGTAGGAATTTCGCTCGAATACACGCTCGCGTTAGCTCACAGAATGCTAGGAAAGTTTCACAGACTTCTCCCTTCTTGCGCTTGTTTGTTCTTCTTTTCTTCCACCTTCTCTGTTGTGTATGTTGTATTTTGTGTGTCCGTAAAGAAATGTGAAATACCCCTGGCCGGAGGTGAGAGAAACCATTAGACGATCAGATGGCCATGAGTGGTTTACGAGGCTGAGATAGTGGGGGTCGGCCAGCCGTGTATTGTCACAAGTTACCCACATGCAAAAGGTAATGGTAACAAAAACTTGTTCTGTAGTAACAGTATTCTTTATCTTTTCTTTTTTTTTTTTTTTTTTTCGCACCTCAGTCATCATGAATGAAATTTGATCCTAAGCCTTTTAATCACAATAGAAGTATTCAACCTGGGAAGAGTACCTTTTAAAACTGAACGAAATAATTCTAAATCTCAGGCTTTAGTAAATTGACGCGAAGATCCGAGTAGCGCAAAATTTTCGGACATGTGCCCTTCGACCTCCATTTTTTTTTTAATGATTTTTTTTAATTGCTAGGGTATCTGCCAGTCCCTATTGACCATCGGTCTTGGTTAGACCTCTAGATAGCACCCAGTGTTCTTATAGAGCAGATGAATGTAAGCGTTTACTGATTGGCCAACACTGATGTGTCCATAAGTAGAATTCCATAGGAGACCAGTGCTTATAAGTTCGTCCTTACTTCTTACATGGATGGTTTGTGAGATGAGAGGTAAGTGGCCGTATAGTTGCAGTTTTATAGGGTGTTGCTTCCAGGATTTGTTCAAAACAACACGCAGCATTCTGGTGTGTTTCGCTAGAGTCTACGTGTGGTGTAACTATACAGTAATATTGTCATGGGTGGTACCGTTTGGAAGAAATCCCGTTTTATTTTGTGAGAGGTCAGATTTACATTTGGTCAATAACCTGTCCATGCTTTACCCATGGGTAGGTTGATATTACTTTCAGTAGATAAGATATTGCTACCGAGGTATGTAAACTGGTCTACTAATTTTGATGACTTGCCAATTAATGAAGAGATGGCACTATCTTGATTGAAACACATGAGCGTTCACGTAGAGACCAATGCCTCTTGCTGCCTGCTTCAGGCTATTAAGCAGATATTCAGCTTGAGTAGGTGTATCTTAAAGAAGCTCTATATCATCTCGGTTGTTTGTATCAGTAATTGTTTCTGCGAGACATCGTCTGCTTCTTGCTTTTTTTTAGTTTAAAACTATTCTCTTTTATTAGATCTTTTGGCGTTCGTAGTATGTTAACTTGACAGGTAATGAATAGAAATGGTGTCAGTGATAATGTCAAATAATGAGCGAACTATTGCGTTCGTGTCTTTCACAAAGTACATATATATATATATATATATATATATATATATATATATATAGTGTTTGTGTGTGTGTGTGTGTGTGCGGAAGGAAAATTAGGAATATTCCAGCATAATAATAAGTGACTCTATCATAAAACAAACTTAATTTTGATTTTTAAAAAATAAACTACAAAATAAGTAGATAGACACAAAACAGAAAATTTACTCAATATGACCGCCATTTTTTTTTTTTTTTTCAGTTATTGTACCAACACGCCTTCGAAACAATTAGTATGCCGTCAAAATAAACTCTTCAGATTTTTTATTCTATTCCTCCTCAATAGCAGTTTTAAGCGAACCAATATTTGAATGGGAAGTTGCATTTATTTTGTTTTCTTAAACGTCCCCCCCCCATACAGCATAATCAAGAGGGTTAAGGTCTGGGCTTGATGGAGGCCATTAAGAGACTCCCATTATTTCAGAATTTTTTTTGGTTTGGTTTTGGCGGAAAGCAAATCATAGATTATTTGTCGTTGGGGGGATTTTTTGTTTTGTTTTGTTTTTTCGTTTTTTGTTTTTGTTTTTTTTTTGTTTTTTTGGGGTTTTTTTTGGTTAAATTTTAATGAAAAAGTGCTTGAATAATAGAACTAATTATGAAAATTTAAATTTATCGCGTTTTTTCGTAAATTGGACTAATCAGACAGAAAAAACATTTTAAAATCTATTTCATATTTAGCTTCCGTACTCTCTTCCTCTCTCTCTCACTCTCTCTCTCTCTATATATATATATATATATATATTAGTTTCACTGTAGTTTTTGTTTATTTTTGTTTTAGTTTTTTTTTTCCTAACTTTTTCAGAATTTTTTTTGTCTTCTTTTGTTTTCTTTCGTTGTTGCTGCTGATTCTTCTTCTTCTTCTTCTTCTTCTTCTTCTTCTTCTTTTTCTTCTTCTTCTTCTATTGTTCTTTTTCTTTTTTTGTTTTCCTTCTTTTTTCTTCCTTCACCTGTTCCCTCAAAGTGTATTCGTTGTTTTTTGTTTTTACTTTCGTTTTCTTCCTTTCTGACGTCTTTCTATCTTTCCTTATTCCACCGCCGACTTTTCCTCTTATTTTTGTTACGGTTTTTCTTTTTCTTTTTTGTAGACCTTCATTCTTTCCACCTCTTTCAACATCTCCGTCTTAAAACAGTTGTACAGACAATAAAAAGCAAAACAAGGGAGATAATTATATTTTAATATTAAACATCGATTTTTTTCCGCTTGGAAAACATATCAGTTTCAATAGATTTTATTAAGGATAGCAACAATACAGTTGAACACAGTTCAATTTAATAACATCATTTGCCTCTGAGATATCGATCATTATCATTTGAGTCGATTCAATAATTTGAAATCAGGTGTATTTGCTAAGAATCAAAAATTAATTCAGGGAATAATTAACTAATTGAAATCAATTAAATAATTACCATTTGAATATCAAATAATATAAATGAATCAAGTCAGGAAGTTGTATCTCCGACAGGAAAGGTGGTAATTAAAGTGTTAAATTTTTTCTAATTATTTATTTCGAAGAGCTAGTCAAACACAAGGCCATGGTCAATAATAAATACCTTAAAAAATCCTATAATTTTCTTAGAGCGCTAAACAGAACCCGTTTTATAACTTAATTATCATTCAAAAACTGATTTGGTAATGGCCCAGTTGAATGGGGTATAAGAATACACCGACTGCATCATTGAAGAGGAGTAAACACCCCTCTAAAAGAGTGTCCTGTATAAGACACAAAACCATCTGATGTAGTAGTACCTGTTAGGGTCCCATCTATGGATCAAATAGAACTGCTTAATCACTTACTGTACTTGAAACCATTTAATTGTGTGCAAACAATAAATAACAATACTTGAAACCATTTAACTGTGAGCAGACAAAAATTAGCAATACTTGAAACCACTTAATGGCATAAGTTTAAATGACTCGTTTAAAAATATTACCCACAAACTATTCACTTAAAAATCATTTGTATAAACAGGAATTGGCATTAAATAACCATCAAGAGTTGATATGCCATTAAATCTAACCTAGTTTGGTAAGACTCACAATTATTTTGATGTGAAAGTATTAGATTGCTGATTCAAAAGTGTACAGAGTTAAAAGATTAAACTGTCCTGTTGGTGGGGCATGAGAATAGGCTGACTTTATCTCCCTCAAAGAGGAAAGACACCCCCCGCCAAAAATGGGGTGTCTTGGTGTGACACTATACTGTATGATGAAGCTCCAGTTCTGGAGCTTAGAGGGTCTTGGAGTACCACTTTCTTTCTATTACTCCTAGGTCCATTCTAACCCGGAGTGGGTGTGGTAGTACCTGTTAAGGTCAAATCTATGGGTCAAGTAAATCGGTTTGAAAATTATTAGTATTGGATAGGAATTCTTGAAACCATATAATTATGGGAAAATTATTCGTATTAAGAATAGTTACTTGGTTGGTTGGTTTCTTGGGTTTATGGCATATCAACCTTTGTAGGTTATTTAACGCCAAATCTATTTTTATACAAATAGTCAGTTGTATTGCAAATAATTCAGTCTAGCATGAGCGCACAGTTTAATTGTCAAAAACATTTCTATTTCAAACTATTCTGTTTATTCAAACAGTTCTAATTCAGTTAATTTTATTTACACACAGTAAAATGTCAAAACAGTTCTATATACAACAAATCAGTTTAGTGTAAGTACAGTTTCAATGTCAAAAACTATTATATTCTAAACAATTCAGTTTAGCATAAATACGCTGTTTAAATGCAAAAATCAGTATAGTGAAGGAAGCACGGTTTAGTTCTATTTAACCCATAGATAGGACCCTTATCAAGTGCGACCACTCCGGGCTAAAGTGGACCTGGGACCTATGGCAATGAAGAGGTACTCTGCATTCCCCAAAGCTCCAGCATTGCTGGAACCTTACCATCAGATTGTTTAGTGTCATATCCAGGACAGAATAGTTACTTGATGCTATAATTGTTTATAAAGGATTATTAGTATTATTACATGAAACCATATAACAGCGTGCAAATATCATCATCATCATGTTGTCCGGGCGGATTTTCCTGACTCTCTCGCTCTCTCACCATTTGTCCCTCTCATCCAACGCTCCCGGCAGGTTTTCCAAACTATATCTTGTGTCTACACAGAGCTGATGCAAATAACTTCTTGTTGGTCGGCCAATACTGGCACGCCCAAGTGTAGGGGTCCATAGAAGAACCTCACTTATGAGTTCGTCCTTGCTTCTCCAGCAGTGTCCCGCAAGTCTCGTTCGTCTTGAATGTTTTAAGGTGGGAGATAGGTAGCAGCTGCTGTTTTGTGGGGTGTTGCTTCTTGGATATGTTTAAAATAGCTCGTTGCATTCTTGTGAAGCATTCTTGTTCTCATCTAGATTTTTCTCTGAGCGTTTTGAAAGCGTCCATGTGGTGCATCCATAGAGTAGTGTTGAGACAGTCAGAGCTTGGAAAAAATCTCATTTTATTTTATCGGACAGATCAAATTTTCATACGATTGATAGCCTATCGATAGCAGTTCACGCCTTCGTTAGGTCTATGTAAACATCACTTTCAGTAGTGTACAAACAAAAGACTTTTATTAAAATAGAAATAGTTACTTGTAGCCTTATAATTATTTGTATTAGATAGGAATACTTGAAATCATATAACTGTGTGCAAATTATTTGTATTTGATTGGAATAGTTGAAGCCATATAATCATGAAACTATTTTGATTTAGATAGGAATACTTGATATCACATGAATATGTGTAAATAAAAACTTTTAAGCAACAATTACATAAAGAATATGTACATAATAACATAAAATGAACGTGATTCCTTAACCTCTTGGCATAAAATACTCCTAGACAATTAGATATGCCATTAAAATAAATCCATCATTTAAGCCATTGAAAATGAGACTTTAGCTGAAATTCTTTTAAAATTTATTATTCTTTAATGGAAAAAAATAATCTCAAGTGGTAGCTTCTTTCCCTAAAATGAAAATAAATGTACCCGAGCGGCATACCATAACATAAATACTGATTATATATTGCCCAATCGACTGGGGCTTTAGAATACACCGACTGCATCTCTGCAGAAGGGTACGACTCCCCCAACGAGTGTCCTGATATGACACTAAACAATCTGATGGTGAGGCTTCAGTTATGCTCGAGCTTTGGGGAAAGCAGAGTTCTCTTTCATAGCCATAGGTCCATTCTAGCCCGAAGTGGCAGCACCTGATAGGATCCTATCTATTGGGTCAAATAAAACTAAAATAGTAATTACGCTAAACTGAATTATTTGGAATTAACTGTGTTTCCATTTAATGACTTAATTCGGCGTTAAATGGCCTGAAAAGGGTTGATACGCTGTGAAACAAAACAACCCACCAACCAACCAACTGAATATATATATATATATATATATATATATATATATATATATATATATATATATATATATACTAAACTGAATAGTTTGAAATAGAAATTTTTTGGACATTCAAGCTGTGTATTTATGTTAAACTGTATTGTTTGAAATAGAACTGTTTTGACAATGAACAGTCAATTCCGGCCATTTCAAAATGACTTAATTCGGCGTTAAATGGCCGGAAAGGATTGATACGCCGTGAAACAAAACAACCCACCAACCAACCAACTGAATATATATATATATAAATATAATAAAAAGATAAATTCAAATGACAAAAGTTAGCACGAAAAAATACTCAGCAAAGTTCAGCAAAAGAGGTAGATAACCCAGAAAAATATTAGAATTATGAACACATAATCCTTACCTCGGTATATTTTTCAAGCACTCCTTTAAAAAGACTCATTCGGTGATTTGAACGAATCGAGGACAAAATTGCCAGTTACAAAGGGTCTGTCCTATTTAATCAAAACATATTTAGATGCTACCTCTCTATATTTACAACCCCAGGCTGTAGTTGTGGAATTTGCACACTTACGGAATATTCACATATATTTTTTATTTAGCAGTAAATAAACTAATAACTAGTGAGACGCAAAACTACTTTTCTTTAATAGCTCAGCGTTTTGTCTATACCTTAGACAAACTAAATTAAATTAGTTGAATTAATGTAATATGTTTTCCCTGTCATGCAAAGGAAATTATAATGGAATAAACCAATATTATGAAAAAGATTATGGAACTCATTGAAAAAAAAGGAAAATTTAAGTAATACTTAATTGCCCCCCAAGAGTTTTGATGGCAACCTTAATTCTTTCAAATATGGATTGCACTAATATAAAGCAAAATTGTTAATCAAAGTGGTTCCAACTTTCCTGAATGACAAATAAATCTTTTTTGGCGAATGAAGTCATTTCATGGACTATCATTTTTGCCAGGGGTAGTATATCTATATACCTAATCACGCTGATGACACGGACTTTGCTCTCTCTCTCTCTCTCTCTCTCTCTCTCTCTCTCTCTCTCTCTCTCTCTCTCTCTCATCCATCGCTCCTGGTAGTTCCTCTAGGCTGCATTCAATGTCCATACAGAGCTGATATATGAAATTTTTTGCTGGTCCGCCAACACTGGTGCGCCCATGGGTAGGAGTCCATTAGAGAACGTCACTTATTCATCTATACATCTCTAACAGTACCCTGCATGTCTTATTCATCTTACTTGAATAGTTTGTAAGATGGAAGGCAGGTGACCGTACAGCTGCTGTTTTATAGAGTGTTGCGATTAGAATTTGTTCAAAAACAGCTCGTAGCATCCTTATATCGTTCCAATCTAGCTTATTTCTATGTGGTTTGTTAGCGGCCATGTGGTGCATCCATATAGTAGTATGGATACAGCAATAGCTTGGAAGAAATCCCGTTTTATTTTTTCGGATAGATCAGACTTCTATATGATCGATAACCTGTCAATTGCATTCCACGCTTTGCTAGGCGTATGTTGACACCGCTTTCATTTGATGAGATTTTCCCGCATAGATATGTGAACTGGTCAACAAATTTTAGAGGCGTGCTACTTTGTGTGAAGATGACTCCTAATTCAAAACCCTTGAAATCTGTTTTATTTGTGTTTGTGTAGCTGCTGCTTGCTCTTGGCTATGTTGTATAGATTCGGATTGAACTTGTGTATTTGCAGAAAGCGCTAGATCATCTGCGTATTCTGCGTCTGTCATAGTTTCTCCGGGATATCGTCTGTTTCTTTCTGCGACATGCGTAGTCGAGGCAGAGTATAAAAAATATGGTGCTACTGTATCTCCTTGTAAAACTCCAGCGATAATGTCGAAAAAGTCAGTGTTTCCATCTGCAAACCATTGCTTTCGTGTTTTTGTAAAGCATCGTCATAGCAACAACAGTTTCTTTAAAGAGACCACATACAAGAAGTATTTGCTCTATTTTTCCTCCGTGTATGGAATGGAATATCTTGGAAAAATAGGCGAACAATAGTACTACCTCGATATTCTTTGCCGTACTCTTTCAATAGTCAGTATCTGTGCAGTTGTGGAGCAATTTCTTCGTAAGCTGTTCTGATTTTTTCTAAGAATTTTTGAGTCGGATACAATTGAGAAGCAGGGCATTGTAAACCTCAACAGCTATAGCAGTAAGAATTATACCTCAGTAATTTTTCTTGATTTCGAGATGAACTTTCTTTGTTAATAGACAGCGTTGAATAATTGAAGAAATATGTCATCAAATTTTCTTGTCTCCAGGAAGTATTTCGTCGAGGTCTGCAGCTTTTCTGTTTTTAATTATTCTAAAACTCCGTCAAGTTCTTCTTCCATATACTGTCCTAGTTGGATGTCAAGTTGGCCATTAATTACTTTTGGATTGGTTTGTCAGAAATTTCAGGAGAGTTTCCGAGTAGATTCTTGAAATGTTCTTTCCACGTCTAAGATCTTTCTTCTTGATTAGCAGCTTTTAGTTTTGCTCTCGGTGTACTCTTCCTTCTACTCACTTCATTTAATTTTTGCCATGCTAATCGTGGTTGTCTACCTTCAATCAAATTTCTAATTTTATCGATTAGACTTTGAATATATTTTAATTTCTCTTTTTGATATGTGTTAATTCTCTCTGGGATTTCTGAAGTTTCCTAAGTTTCAGCACGCTGACATTTTTTGTGTGTCTTTTATTAAGTAAGAATGCTTTTTCCCCGTTTTCTCGTTTTTTTCTAACTGCATTTCACTCCCATGGAACTCAACATTTGGCCCTTGGTTTAATTAGTTTGCATTTTTCTGCTACTTCTATACGAGCCGTAACAAAATTTTCTTAATCGTAATTTGATGTATACCTTTCAGATGTCTCCTGAATAATATCAAAATTGTTTTTTACAATTACCGTATATTTATTGCTTATATTACTATTGATAAGAGAAGAGCAGTCATAACGTGTAGTTTTAACTATTTGTTTCTTATTTCTGTGCAGACATATCTTTACCGAGACGATTCTGTGATTAGAGGAGTGGGCCTCACCGTTCAAATCGCTATTCATCCATTTCTTGTTCATGAGTATATAGTCAAGCAGTGCTTCAGCATTATTTGGGTAGGTGTAGGTCCACAGTTTTTTTTATACTTTTTCTAGGCATAAAAAAACATGCTTGATAGTCAACATTTCTGTTAAGCAAGTTGTGCGAGCAAATTTATCATTTCTGTCTTTACCTATTCGAGCATTCATATCTCTTCTGATGATTAGAACCTTGTGATTAGAAATGTGTCGAACAAGAGAAGATAGCCCGTTGTAGCAGTTTGTGTTATCATTCTCATCACTGACATTGATGGGACTCTAGTACGAGACAATTGTTGTGCTGGGGTTTCCATTAAATGTAGCACACATAATTCCCGGTTGGGTTCTCTCGATGCTATTAATTGATTTTAAGGCACGAAGACTGAGAAGTTTTCCTTTACATCCTATGGCGGCATTGAAGGAGTTTTTCCGTGCAGATGTCGAGACAAATGTCCAACCATTACCAGAATCATGGTATTTTATTTATAGTTCACTATAGTAATATCTATGTTCTTGCATGCATATATCTATATGTACTCGACAGCAGATGCTGTAAGATAGGGTAGCTGGTTTATTGTTAAACGTTAAAAGTCGCTAAGTTGACAATATACTTATCACTTGTGTCATTTGTGTTTTCTTGGTAGAGGTGATTTATTAGAGTGTTAATGTTTTTATTTGATATTTTCTTTATAAAGTTCCAAATCATTTTTGGGGTGGTATTGAAATTTGTTTTTAGGTAAAGGTTCTCCAAGAGGATCTTTTGCTTTCTTTGATGGTACGTTGAGTTTTGGTTCTTTTTTGTTTATACGTGATTAAATTTAACTGAGGGGTTTATTTTGAATTTCCTGAGAGTTACTTGACCTTCTTTTATCATGTCTAAGCATTCCTCTGTGAACCATTGCTGTGTTTTGGGGATAGTTTTGTAGGCGATGGTAATGATGGTATTGGTTAAATGTATTATGGGTTCTTCTTGATTTATATTTGTTTCTGGGATTAGTGCAGTAAGGTGTAGATTTTTGTAGGATAGCCACTTTGCCTTTTTAACATTCAATTGTGGAGGTTTTGAAATTGTTTATAATTCTGAGTTTTCTGTCATAATATTTTCCATTATTACTGGGTAGGGGTCACTGCCGCAGAGTCTTTGAATACCCCCACCCCAGTTATAGCCTATGTAGATTGATGGGTCACTGAGGGTTAGATCACTAGCAGAGAATGTACCTGAGGATGAGTCAAGGTGAGTTGGAGATTTCTGATTGTGGAGACATAAATTGTTGCTATTGATGATTTTTTAAGCCTTTGGCCTCTTTTGTTGTTTTATTTCCTTTTATTATATTCTGGCTATTAAAGTCTTCCACCAAGATAAATGGTTTAAGGAGTTGTTTTCGAAAACTGGGGCCAGAACTCCCACCTCAGCTGAACGTGCTCCTTTTGTACCCGGGTAAAAGATGATGTGATTTGGATTAAAACTATGGGAATCTTTTGATTGGCTGTTTCTATTTTCTCTCTGCATTAAAAGAGGCTACATTTAAAGATGTTTTGGTGTAGTTTCCTTAGCTTTTTGATCCAGGCCGTTGACCTATGAGGTTTTTCTACCCTGCATTTAATGAAACGCACCGTTGACTCAACATTGGATTATTTCGCCTTACTTCACCTCCACCATGCTGTATCCAGTGGTTTTCATTGCTATATGCGTGTGTAGCTCGTAAAACACTCTCCTCTCTTAAAGATTTATCCAGTGACAAACCGGGGAAGAATATTTCATTGGTTATGAAGAAAAAAGTTCCCCCACTTTTCTTAAGTTTTTCCTAATTTAAACTCCAATTGCCCTATTTCATCATGATCGATTACATGTGAAATTATCTCATTCTATCCGCTTGGACAAAATTATTCTGGAGAATTTCATTCAGGGTTTTCAGTTACGACTGAAATATTATTTTTTAGAATTTCTTGTCTTATTTCTCCACACTTTCAAACTTTTCTGTGTCTTCATTCTCTTTCTTCAAAATGAGATTCATATTTGAATTACACACAAACACGAGAAAAAGTTTAGTCATCACTCCAGAGATGATTATATCTATCTATCTATATATATATATATATATATATATATATATATATATATCACGCACCAAATTTAATTTTAGCAGTAGTAGCACCTCTCTGTAGAAGAGGATAGATAGATAGATATGTCTGTGTCTGTGTGTGTCTGTGTCTGTGTCTCTGTGTGTCTGTGTGTGCGTAATAATAAGATTTAAAGACGTGCACATAAAAGTGACACTTGACTCTTCCGGTGACGATCAAAAGGCAGGGAAGGTGGGGAGAGATACGAATATAGAAAATTGAAAATTAAGAAATTAAATGAAAAATATACAAATAGTAAAAAAAAAGCAGGAGAGATATTGGGTGTTCAGAATCGGTAGAATTTCATTGTTAAGAAATTTCCTCTCATATCATATTCGCATAAAAAGTCAAAGTGACTCTAATGGATATATAACACCAATTTTCATGTTTCAAAAATCCAAAATTTCTAATTCTTTCTATACTAAAATTTTTACATATATATATATATATATATATATATATAGGAATGTGTGTATATATACATATATATATGTGTGTGTGTGTGTGTGTATATATATATATATATTACATGGTGGTATCAGAAACCCTTGGATTCATACTTGACATATTCATCAGGCAGATTCAGCCAGATAATTGCGTGAAACAAGAAAACCAGGGTCACAGATACTACCATGTAATATATATATATATATATATATATATATATATATATATATAACAGGTCTATCATTGATATTGAGCACTATTTATTAATACAGCAAAATTTGGTTCACCATTGACTGACCATGTATGCTTGTGATAACTATAAACTATGACTATATATATATATATATATATATTGGAATAGGATTCCTCACAGAGAGATTCTTGTAAATAATGACATTTTTTTTCAAATATTATCATAGATGAATTATTCGAAGGCTTGCATTTTTCTTTTTACAAAATTTTTGGAGGCCAGAATCAGGGGGAAATCTGAAAAAAATACCTTCATGTTTTTAATTTTTTATTAAGTGCTGGATACACAATCAATAGACATATATTAGAATGGACATTAACCTGAAATCTCGCGTGATTTCTTAAACGGAATTCTTGCAAGAAAAATATTTGCGTTTTACCTTGGTAATTTTCTTCATTAGAAATATTTGTATCCGGAGAAAAATGGAAAAAAAATATGTCTGTTTGTTTTTCTTTCCTTTTCATTTTTTTTAAAGTTTCCTACTTAATTTGATAGTCAACAAGACTTTGAAAATCTCTAGACGAACAACCAAGGGTGGTACTTTTAACATTGTGATCACTACCCGGTAACAAAAATGATGGAAAATGGATCCCAGATCTAAAAAGATCGAATAATTAAAAGACTTCATCTCCAACCAGACAAAAATAAAACCAAATACACTAAGACGTAAATTTAATATTTGATCATGCAATTTAACGGAGAGAAAAATAAATCGAAACACGCATGCGCATACCCATTACCCATCGTTTCGTGATCAAATCTGTTTAAAGTTGTTTAAAAACTAAGAATATAAAAATGTGTTGTGTTGATGTAAACATCCAGTGAGAAGTAAATACAATAAAGGATTGACATATATTTAAGTTTTAAACTTATAATAATTACCAAGCTTAACTTAGTTTGGCACCAAGTGAGAATCGAACTTACTAACAACCACCTGATAGGATGGCTTTGGGTGTCCTCGTGGTGTAATGGTTAAAGCGATGCACTGCGGAATCGTAGTACGCGAGTTCGTACTCCAGTCGCGCTATTACGTTCACTTTCGGGCAAATACCCTTGGGAAAGGTATGAACCCCCTTATTCTCCCTCCAGCTATGGGTAAATAGTAGGACGGACTAGGTTCTTCAGCCTTGGTGAGGCAACTAGTCTAGGAGAAGGAAAACTCTGAATTCAAACCTGTTAAACTCCGCTTAAAAATTGACCTTGTGTCATATCCTGCCCGAGCGGAAGGGTTGGTAAATAGTACCTGATAGGATGGCTTTCTAAAGCTTTAAATGTCTTGGATTTAAAATTCAAAATTTAACTTAAAACACGAACGCAATGCTGAAATTTATATAATAAATGGATGATGTTAACCCGTCTAGATTGTTTTCTAATGCCAAAGAAGGAGATAGATAGATAGATAGATAGATAGATAGATAGATTTCTTTGTTTAATGACAGATCAAACTTCGTGGGTCATTTAATGCCAAAGCTATCCTGGTAGAAAGACAGTAGTGATATTATCTAACCTGATGCATATTGATATTTGACAGAACCGTCAATCTGGGATCTCTGAGACAGGGTGTTCCTGCAGTGTAAACGGGAAGACAGTTAGCGTGGGTTGACAAGCGGAAGCAGATCACGTGAATCACAGCCGGAACGCTTCGCGTTATGAAATTATATATACACAGGTAGCGACCTCAGACAGGCAGTCGGTCAGGCAGTCAAGAGATTTGGAGAGCGGCCAATGAGTGGCCGGCGGGCGCCCTGGAAGAGCAGGCAGCCTCCGGTTAAGAACCTCTCACGGAAGCAAAAAAAAGTAAGGCCTTGAATATGAAATTACGACGTAGGTTAAAAAAAGGTCAATATAGCAGTCCTCTACCAATCTGTCTCTGCGTCCTCTCTCTCTCTCTCTCTCTCTCTCAGAATTTTGGACCTTTCAAGAAGTATATATTTTTAAAAAGGAAAGTGTTATGGTCCATCATTTCTTCTCATTATGCTGGTATATAATATTGTTATTGATTTGGTGCTGAAGGCCAGTTCTTGCTCATATGGCATGATTTCGAACCTTAAGGTTAAACACTGGCCAATCAAAGAAAGTAGCTGATGAAGGAAGAGAAAGGAGAGACGAAATAAAAAAATTAAAAAAAACGAAAATGAAAAAGAAAAAGTCCGAAAATACAACTAACTTGAAGAAAAAAAAGAAAACCTAGAAAAGAGAAAAAAGAATTTAACACATCAAGAGAATCAAA
Source organism: Sepioteuthis lessoniana (assembly GCA_963585895.1). Lineage (NCBI taxonomy): Eukaryota > Metazoa > Mollusca > Cephalopoda > Myopsida > Loliginidae > Sepioteuthis > Sepioteuthis lessoniana. The sequence goes on from OY757921.1 coordinate 64,567,896, forward strand.
AATGAAAAGATGGAAAAAAGACTGAAGAAAAAACAACTAAAATAGATAATAACGAAAATGGAAAAGAAAAAAAGATTAACGAAAAAGCGAAGAAAAGAAAAAGACGTGACAAGATTTAAAAACAGGTACAATTATTCATTTCTCAAAATTTTGTATAGTTTTGGTTTTATCTGTCTTTCAAGGTTTTAAGAGTTTGCGTCGAGAGAATTTGAATAATTACAAATAAAAAGTTGGAAATCTTAATGAGTCCCGTATTTTTACATATTAGAGCTTGATACTGAAAACTGCTACGTTAGTTTAACAAGGGTTTAGAAGAGAAGGAGAGGGGAAAAAAAGAAAGAGACAGGCAGACAGTTTGCCGTGTGAATAATTGAAAATAATCTTTCCGTGATGTATCAATGAAGATGACGAGTTTCATAACAAACTTCGAATGTGTAAAACATTAGATTTTTTACTTTTTATCAATGAACTTTGATGATATTTTAAAAAATGCCCATTTTCATAACGTAAACACAATGTTTATGAAAGAACTTTGTTAGCAACTCGTAAATGCTTGTCGAAACGAATTGTAATTTAATATTCGGATTTCATTTTCTGGTTGTAATCGATTCTGAGCGTCCGGAAATTTCTGGGCGACTATGGTATATGGTCAAGAGGAGGCTCACGTACCTTTGGATCCATAGTTAGGTGAGAGGGACGGGGTTTATATCGATGTTGGTCCGGAAAAGTTGTGGAAATCGGACGTGTTGTTGATGTCTCCTTAGAATGGGATTGAATTTTTTGGATACTAGTAAGAGGTCAAACCAGCGATTAGTGAAGGTCTCCCCAGAACGGGATCGAAAATTTTGTTGGTGTTTGTAAGAGGCCAGACTATTGTGTTAATTGAAGATGAAAAGCCTCGCACCTATATGTTGAGATTTGTAGCAGCCACAGATCTATTTCCTTTCGCGAATCAATGCCCCTGTTAAGAGAATCGGTCACTCACTGACCAATCAACTGGCAGAGCGCATTAATTCCTTCTCCCTTTCAGGAACTATTTTTTCTGATCCCTTTTCTGTAGAACGGACAACGTCAGAGAGAGTCTGGAGCTAGCAGAAGAAACATATCTCTCTCACATGACTGCACTGATTCCACTAGGAACACTTCGCTCACTGCTAGCTTTAAACACGCTTCCTACGAACCAAGGACCAACATACAGACCAGCGACGCAAAGAGACACTTTCTCACTCTCACTCCTTCACGCCTGCTACTAATAAACCTTACTTTGTTGTGTTGTTAAAAGAAGTTTTGTTATTCATTTGTGTTGCCTAAAAAAATATAGTGCTAGGGAAATTAATAATTTCCCGAAACGCTATAGATTATTTGAAATATGGGATGGAAATTAAGATGTACATGACTGAAATTTTCGCCAGTCTCGTAATGTACACTGGAGATTCCGGGCTCGGGTTCTCGAGTAAAGCTTGAGGAAGAAATATAGATGAATAATTGAATAGATAAATAAATTACCCTCGTTAATAACAGAAAAAGAGAAAGGAGGTTGACTGACGAGCAGTGGGAAAAAGAAGTAAAAAAAAAATAGTCGATGGACACAGGAAAGGTTTATGTTGTTTGAGAAAAGAATCACAGGAAATGTTGTCTCACCTTTGGAGGTGTGCGGAAAACATATACTGTGTTGTTTTGGTCGGAATAGGAAAAAGGAGAGAAATGATGACTGGATACGAGCCATGCTTTTTGTGGAGATACTTGTTTTAAAAAAATGGAAAAGAGTGCTCGTGAACCTATGTTAGCTTAGGTTATCCGAAAGAAAAGACAGAGAGTAATAGATGTAAAAAGATTTAGGAGGAGAGATCTGCAGATATAGAGCAAAGACAGAAATTGAGAGAGAATGAGCAATAGTACAGAATATATATATATATATATATATATATATATATATATATATATATATATATATATGAAAATTATTTGGAGAATAAAAAGAGAATAACTGCTTTTTCTTTGAAAACAAAGAAGTGTTACATAATGAAAAGGTCACCTTCTAAGATATGCAATGATTCTTTTTTCTTTTTTTTTTTTTTTTTTTGCTGTTGTTGTCCTTGTGCATTTTTTTGCAAGAGGTGAGTTGGGAGAGAGATAGAGAGGGATGTGAGGAAATGTCCACAGGTAGAAATAGGATAAAGAGGATTGGTGTGTTGACCTTTGAGTTGTCAATCAGGAATCTCTGGAACAGGATGTTCCAGCTGCGTAAGCAGGAAGACAGCTAGCGTGTGGGCACTATGAAATTGTATTCACATGGGTACTGACCTCAGACAGGCAGTCGGTCGGGCTGTCAAGAGGTTTGGAGAGTGGCTAGTAAGTGGCCTACAGACAATCGGGGGAGAGCGGCCCTGGCGGTCCCTGGTTAAGAATCTCTCGTCGAGGAAGCAAAGACATAAGGCCCTGAATATTGAATCACTACGTGGGTTAAGAAAAGTTCAATATGGCAGTCCTCCGCCAGTCGGTGTTCGCATCCTTCGTGCCTCTGTCTCTCTCACACTAACAAAATTTTGGACCTTTCAAGAAGTAATAAACAGAGATATATATTTCTATAAAGAAAAATCTTGTGGTCTTTCATTCATTCATTCTATGGCTATATAACAGACCCACTGTGTGGGGTATCAGCGTGTTCATGCATTTTTCCAAAGGTATTAGAGCGAAAGTAAACGTAATAACGCCAATGGAGTTCGAACGCGCTTACTTTAAGATCACAGTCCAGCACGTTAGTCACTACTCCATGGGATAACCTTAGATAGATAGATAGATACGAACAGACTGATACGTACGTTAAACTCGATAAAAATAAAAAATAAAATCGCAATGGAAAGGAATTGCCGTATTTCCCTGCATAGAAGATGCATGGTTTAGAAAAGTATTTGGGGGACTATTGCTCACATCAACCCCTCCAACGCTATCGCTATTGATGTTAAACTTCTGTAAATAACTCTCTTGTCATGATAACAGCAAATGGGACGTTTTGTAATATTAGCTTAAAATGACTCAAAATTTAATGTGTGTCTTTTATGCCAGGAAATACAGTAATTGAAATGAGGATAATTTGAATAGGAAACCTTGTCTTGATTTGCGTCAGTTTTGATTAATAACACCTCCACCACAGTCACCAATTTGTTATTTATAAGTTAAGTCAAAATCCTCCTTAAAAATTAAGTTTGCATTGATATCAATTTGTTCTGAAATGTTGTCAGTCTTCTCTTTAAACACGTACACACACAGAGAACTAAGGGATTTTTTTCTTTTTGTTTGTTTTTGTTTTGTTTGTTTGTTTGTTTTTGTTTTCGTTTTTGTTTTGTTTTTGTTTTGGTATTTTGTTTTTGTTTTTTTTTTTCTTTGTTGTTGTCTTTTTTTTTTTTTTGCATTTTCATTTGCTTCTTTATTTGATAAGCATTCTTAAATATGAATAATCACATTCCATATAAGTGTTTTCAATTTTTATCCAATAAACTATTTCATATTCTTTTATATTACTTTGTCCAGGTTTAAAGCACGGTAAAGGTTACTTGAAGCTGAACTTTTTTAGACCTTATTTTTTTTCGATAAAAGTATCATGGGGGAACGAGAAAAGTTTGTGGAAATGGGTCAAAGCCATTGCGTTTACAGAACTAAATTGAATACTTATTGGATGAAGGTGGGAAACTTTGACAAGTTAAAAATAACAACAGAGTATAGCAAACAATTTTCTTTTATATTGATAAATGTTGAATTGAAAGTCAAGGAAAATAACAAACATTATTGGACTTTTTTTATTAAGTGTTCAGTGGAAACTTTTCAATTATAAAAAAAACTTCTTATATCATACGAGTTCAATTATCGATTATTTATAAATTGTTTAATCTTCATGATTGACATCACTATTGTAGGGGAGCTGTGTAAAGATGACCTTGTGTCAACACGCCTTAAGTAGTTGACATTTGAAGAGAAGAAAACAGGACAGTATGTAGCATAAATTATATTTATTTTAAACCGAGAAAGATAAAAGAGTGAACTCAAGGTATGGAGTGAGTCATGGTGTGTCAGCGAAGTGAACAGTTTGAAAGATGGATACGCGAGTAGATGAGTTCATAAGGCCAGAGAGCGAGAGAGAGAGAGAAAGAGAGACAGAGAGAGACAGAGAGAGAGAGAGAAAGAGCGTTTACATTGTAGTAGTTCCAATTTTCTTTTGATTGTCAGCTGATAATGGTGATTCGGCCATGTTTTTGAATGTTAGCCGACTGACGACTTTTAATTGTACTGGCATTATTGGCTGCTGGAAAGCCCGTGTTTACTAGTAGCTGCTGGTCTGATCAGAAGAAAATGTCTCTGGTGTTTGACTCGAAAAGTGTTATAGAGTGTTTGCCTTCGGCTGTTCAATGCCAGATCTTGACTCACGATTTAACCACTGCTGCCTTTATTCATACAACTAATGTGTCAAGGAATGGATCTTCCACAATGACGTTAAAAACAGCGTGACACCGTGAAAAAAGACAGATGTGAACCTGATTAGCTGGAAAATGAATTGGAACGTCACGTGATTCAGTTGAACAATTTTGTTGGCGCGTTCTATAATACTTTGACCATTAAGTTTTTTTGGGGTACATTCCAAACTGAGATGAGTTTATTTGGTTTTCTACACTCTCATTAATATATTCATCTGGATAATCGACCTTATCTTATCTTTCCTCATTTTTCTTTTTCCCAAATAGGTTGCAAATATATTAGTAATGATAGTAAACCATCAACTGAATCCGGGTTAATTCTAACTATATAAATGCTCTTTCAAATCGAATAATGTTTTTGAAAATTTTCCAACAAACCTTTTTGGATTTACGAAAATAGATGATACGTAATCATTCCCCACAAAAGTATGGAAGTCAATCAGCGTAGATTTCAGTTCATCATTCAATTGAGTTCAGGTGAAAAATATTTTTTAATTTTTCACTCCCGTAATCAATGAAGATATCAGTGTTGTCCTTTTTAAACATGCTTATAAAAAGTATATTAACATCAACAAAACCAGAAGGAAATCTCACCATCTATTTCTATTGCATATCTAGCATGAAGCATCAATTTTGTGTTAGCTTCGTCTTGGTTACTACTGAGGTCATCGATCACTCCATCAGAATCCTTTGTTATTCCATAACAAATTTGATCCATAGAGAGATCGATTTTTTGACATTTCAACTTTTGGAGTACACTACTCTCATTCACAATCAATTCATCTTTTACTATTTTGATTAATCTTGTCTTATTCTCTTTGCGCTTCAAAATCTCGTTAAAATAACGTGGTATTTGGGAGTGAGAAGAGCGAATCAACACTTTGCTACTTGAACTGTTTTTCTCGTTCTGGGTCTTAAATATCTATTTTTCTATGTATCGATAACAACGTGTATTCGATCGTAATCAAGCTGCAACATGGTGAATAGTTCTGAGTATAAGTCACTGTATGTATTGAAGAGTCTGGGTGAGTCCTTAAAAGGCCATCAAATCCACTAGATAAACCAAAACTTTCTCCTTTGGGATAATTTTCTCAGACTTTATAACTTGCGGTGGACGATTCAGCTTGTAAGCATCATCTTATCTTTTAACACCTGCCAAATTATACAGTGATTGGCCGGCACGATTAAAGGTCCACTGTGTAATTGCATTGGGATCGGATGCAAAGAACTTGATGCCTCCAGATACTTTTGCATCACGGTTGATGGTTTATCTTGGTGCTGATCAATTGCAACTCTGCCAGAATATCTATACTGTCCTTGGAGAAAGAGACCTATAGATTAAATCAGTTCAACTAGCATGTATAGATCTAAATTTCCAAGCGTGTTTACATACAATGAACCATACCTTGTATAATATTGCTTGTTTAAAATAAACATGTATGGAAGCACGTTTTCTAAACTTGACAATCGCGTTGATAAGTTGTCAGCAGTGAGAAATATATTCTGGTTACGCATGATATTAAGATAAAACACAAACCAAAATTGACTAGTTTTCCTATAATGACCATAAAAACCTTTCTCCTAAAACTGATCATAATTCTGAAAAAGCTCTTGTATCCTTCCATCACAGGCAAACTGTTCATTATATCTGTCCATAATATCACATTACGTTTTATCTTTCAAAACATTTGGGATATCATCGACACTTGTAAGAAACTTTTCTAAGAGAAAACGTTCAAATGTTTCTGCCGAGTGTCTATTAAAAAAACCAATAATGATTGTAGTATGATCCAGTGACTAGATCATTCAGACTTCAAGTTGAACATAGTCCGACCAGAAAAATAATTTTTTTCAGAGCCTGATCCGCTAATCAATTTTCCCGGAATGCTAAAAACTTCTTTGATGTAAAGGAATCACCGATATGAATAACAATATTCTTGAATTTTCCCGGATAATTCCATGAAACTTTGTAAACATTCATGACAGCTCCAATAGCAAATGTAATATTAGCATATTTGATGTTTTTCTTAAACATTTGTTTTTATATAAGCTCAGATATTTCGTAAATAGTTGAAAAGTCAGTCATTGGCGAATTGATTGACGATAAGTAGGTCAATAAGGACTTTTTCAATTGCGTTGAAATTCTTTGGAATATTAATAGTCTAACCAGAAAACACATGGACTATCTGATCTTTTGTACTGAGTGTTATTGAAAGCAACCAGAAAAATTATCAATACCGGAAGCATTCGTTTTCTTTTTGTATTGCTTTAGAGATTGGATAAGGTAATTGTGTGGAGATTAGGACTGGCTCCTTCTTTTTATCGACAGTTATGATGGATTGCGTTAAACTAAACTGAAGTAAAGGAACAAATAAACTGTGTCTAGTTGAAAATATGTTTTCTCTAAATATATCAATTAATGTATCTCCTTGGGGCTTAAAGAATTCTACAATGTTAGTTGAATTTATGATTTTATGATCAGTTGAGGATTCAAATGTTTGGTTGAAATTATCAGCACACTAGAATGCCAATATAGGTATTTCTGCTGGCTTTGATTGTTCGCAAATTTGATCTCAATAAAGCTTTTGAACAACCTTTTCTTCAACCGTTTCAATTTTGCAAACAAGGTTATAATCAATGCAATTTCCAATATGCAAAAGAATAGAGGCAACTTCAGTCATGTTATATTGTATAGACCTACACTTAACAGAAAATGTTTCAACATCATCAGTTTGCAATTTGTCACATTAAAAATGAAATGGGAACTATACGAATGTATTAATCACTTGACAGAATCTGTTTACGAGTAATCTTTAAACTTTAATTTGGAATAAGTAAAAAACAAAGCAAAAACAAAATTAAAATTAAAACAAAACAAAACGAAAAAACCCAAAATTTATCACTGCGGAATAATCTTTTTATGGATCATTTAAAGAATTGTCGGAGGCCAAGCTGGATTGTTTAATTTTGAGGCATATTCAAGGATATCTTCTCGAATTTATTCTGTTGCTTATTTAACTATTGCTGCTTTATCTTTGAACACTGTTGTTAAATTCAGTCCCGCTGAACTCATAACTTGTCCTAGTGTTTTGCCATCAACTGTCGTAAACGTTAACGAATCACCAAATTATTTAATCTTTTCTTTAGTTTATGTCGATATTTTTTCTTTTCTATTTTCGTGTCCAAAACCATTTCCGTAAAGCTGATGTAATACTGTCATTGATAGTGTATTTCAGCAATGCAATACTTGATTCCTGACAGTCTCATTGGGGACCCTATTCATACGACCTAGTGCCAGATATCAGCAGAAAGCTTAGAAAAATTACTATTTGATTGCTGACAAATGTTCTCACAGCCTTATAAATGCCTAGAGCATCTTTCCTTCTTTATTATCCAATTTTTTTTCTTTTGAGATACAGAGGATAAATTCAATGTAACATTGTGGATCATAAGTTTCTTTCCAATAAGATCCAGTCCACTAATTTGAGAAAAAATCTCGCTGTTATTCTTCATTTCTGTCGCATCTTCTATCCTTTCTGCGACATTGGTTGTCATAATCGTGAATGGAAGGGAGATCATTTTCTTTATAGGTTTTTTAAACCTTTCTTGCGTACGAAACAAACATTTTGGGAAATTCCCAAGAGTACAATAATTGATTACTTATTTGTTGAAGTCCCTTTGTGATACTTCTGACTCAATATTCCAATCACTTGTAAATCCAATCAGTGTAATTTTTTTATTTCCCGGTTCAAGATGGACTCTGTGTTTATTTACATCAAAACCATTGTCATGGATCGACAAACACTGTTCTGCGTGTTGATTTTATCCAACTGAGTCCAGCCTAATTCTTTTGGGTTCTAGTAACTTTTATATGATTTTTCCGATAGACCATTCAGATCTGAATATTTCACACATTTCTGGCTGTAATGGATTACACATTCCATCTTTAAAGTCCAAGATGCATTGATATTTCTTTATTCAGTATATAAATTCCATCGAAGATAGATATCAAGTTTGAAAATATTTTGACAGTTTCTCTTTTAAATGGAAAATATGAAATCTGGTAATGTATCCAGTGTCAACATCAGGTTATCAAATACCAGATCATGCTTCCTCAGTCATCATGAATCTAAGTGACAAAACCAAATCAAAATTAACACCGATAAACAAAAATTTGATGCAAGATCGAGAGATTTCAAGAATTGTTATATATATAAACAATTCAAAAAACAGGGATTTCAACCGATAATCAATGAGAGATTTTCCACCCGAACATATCAAAGAAATTTTTTGTTTCTTTTTTCTTTTTGTTTGATTGTTTGTTTGATCTTTCTTTCTTAATTTTTTTTTTAATTTTTTTTTTTTTTTTTTTTGTAATATTTAGGGGAAACTTTTCCCCTTCTGATGATACAAAAATGACCAAGAAATCAGTGTGATGTCGTAAGTCCAAGTTAAGTCACCATGTGTTGCTGTCTGGTTTGGAATTTGTTGCGGATAACCTTAAACACCACACGAAATAAATTTGCGACTATCCAAATAAATAAACAAGGCCGATTTTTTTAAAATCATACCCAAACAAATATAAACTCAATGTAGGTATAGAATGACAATATTTCCGTTAAGGGGCACAAACATTTTAGCTACAAGCATCTCAGAAGTACCTAGACCCAAAGAGAAATGCCATGTCAGACAGAAATAGATACACATCAGCAACTAAGATACCTCACCTTTCAAGCACAAAGCAGATAGCAACACATGACGACTCAACGTGGACTTACTTCCTGTGAAGTATCACGAAAAAATACACATTTTTATGTCTATTTTTAAATGCTTTATATACCAACGACCTTAGATGTAAGTGCTGTATTATATTTTTCAACGTTTTCTTTACGATAGTTGAGATTTATTTTTGTGAAACCTACAATTCAATATATATATATATATATATATATATATATATATAATGGTTTTAAATCATGCCAATTTGCAGAAACTTAATAAAACCCAGACAGAACTCAACAACTCATACTAAAAAGAAAAATTAGAATAAATTCTAGGTCAAAGCGATAAAATAAGAAATCTGATAGAATATAGACAACCAAGATTAGCATGGACGACAGTAAATATAGTAAGAAGAAGAAAGAGCACATCAAGAGCAAAACTAAAAGCTACCAGCCAAGAAATAAGACGATTAGAAAAAACACCCCTGAAATCACAGATAAATCAATCCAAAAAGTTATTTATGGTTGACTAGACACCAAACTTGGACAGTTTATGAAGGAAAAACTTGAAGCAAGTTTTAAGAAAAAAAAGCAGAAAAGCTGCAGGCCTCGAAGAAATACCCCCTAAAGTATAGAAAACAAGAAAATTTGACTACAAATGTCTTCGATTATACAATGCTGTATAATTATACACAACACAATTGAAAAATCAACGAAAAATTGCCTTCCTTCTTTTCCCCATGAAAGGTGACCTCGGAATCCCAAAGAACTATAGTGGCAGAACTCTTACTATTATAACTTCTAAGGCTTATTATGCCCCGTTTCTCAGTTGTATCCAACCTGAAATTGAGGAAATTCTAAGGAAAAATCAAAACGGCTTTTGAAGAAATTCCTCCTCAACCTCACACAACACAACTGAGAACTCGACAAAAAATTGTCTTCTTTTTTTTCCCTCACAAAGGTGGCCTCAGAATCACAAAGAACTACAGTGGTAGAACTGTTACTATTATAACTGCTAATATAATGCCCCGTTTCTCAATCGTATCTAACTTGAAATCGAGAAAATTATTTTGAAAAATCAAAACAGTTTTTGAAGAAATCGCTCCACAACCTCATACATTCTGACAATCCATCGAATTATCGAGGGAGTATAAGTGAAAAATCTCGAAACAACACTATTCGTGTATTCCTCCAAGGCATTCGATTCCATACACAGAGGACAGATGGAGCAAATACTTATTACATAAGATCTTCTAAAAGAAACTGTTACTGCTATAATAATGCTTTACAATAACACGAAAGCAATGTTTCAATCACCTGATGGAGACACTGACTTCTCCGATATTGTGGCTGGAGTCTTGCAAGGACATACATCCGCACCGTTTTTGTTTATAATCTGCCTACATTACGTACCTCGAAGACCGATAAAACTAATCAAAGCAAACTTTTTCTGATTTAAAAAAAAACGCAAGAAGCAAACAATATCTCACAAAAGCTATAACAGATGTAGACTACACAGATGATCTTGCACTTCTAACAAATACACCAACTTAGGCTGAATCACTATTGCATAGCCAAGAGCAAGCAGCAGGAGGAATTGGACTCCATATGAATACAAATAAAACAGAGTACATCTCCACCCTGAGCAGCAAGTCTCTAAAACTAGTAGACAAGTTCACAAACCTCGGCAGCAATATCTCATCTTCTGAAAGTGGGGTCAACACATCCTTAGCGAAGGTGTGGAATGCTATTGACCGGTTACTGATCATATGGAAGTCTTATCTATCCGATAAACTTAAATAGGGTTTCTTCCAGGCTGTATCTGTGTCCATATTACCGTAAGGATGCACCGCATGGACCCTGACAAAACACATAGAGAAAAAACAAGGTGAGAACTACACATTAATGCTGCAAGTTATTTGAAAGAAATCCTGGAAGCAAGATTCGACAAAAAAGCAGCTGTCCGGCCACTTACCCCCATCTCATAAACCATTCAAGTAAGACTAGCAAGATATGCAGGAAGCTGCTAGAGTAGCGACGTTCTCTTATGGACTCCAGCACATAGACAAACCAGCAGAAGCTGAACTGCAAAGACTTACTTACACCAGCTCTGTGCGAACACAAGATACAGTCTAGAGGACGAGCCAAGGGCGATGAATCATAGGGATATCTGACGAGAGAGAGAAAGTCCGAGAACTCTGTGGTGTCGTAAAAAAATTTTCCAAGCATTTTACTGAAAAAAAAACAGTTTTAGTGTATTTCTAAAGCTAAAAATATTTTCAATGCATTTTTCAGAAGAAGCCGCTGATCTTGAGCCAGACTAAACGGAGTTTAGTAAATACCTACACTCAGTGGTGTGATTCAGAAGTTTTGAGGACAGGTCTCACTAGCAACAGGTTCTTTCAATCCGACAATCTTTAGAAACAAACTAAGCTGAGTGGCCCGATATATGCGTAAAGGTTGATCTTTAGATTGTGTCGAAATTATTTTTTGAATGATGGAGGTTTGTGTTGATGGAAATTTTTTCGCCTTCACCGAAAGAAGTGGATCAGAGACATGACTGGAACTAACACCGTTTTTGACGTTGAAACGGGAAATAGGAAACTCGATCTTTTTAAAGAAGACTTTGGTGGGAGCGGACCGCTCAAAAAGGAAATCTGCACTTGATCGATGAGAACCATGTGAAAAAATTTTCTAATGTCTGACTTGAGAACCTGATGGAGTTCTATCGGATATCCTTTATCAATTGCTGAATCTTCAAGTCGAAAAGAGATATTTTTAATTGCTGATCTGAGGAAATTTTATCGAGTTTCAAATTCAATTACTGTGTCTCCTATCCGAAAGGAGATATTTATAATTGCAGAATAGAAGCAATTGTTTCGGGTTTTCTACCATTGAATTGCTATGCCATGAACACAAAAATTATGAATGTTGAACACGAGGCTGGAAGGAGCTCTCCCCTTCAAGACTCTTCATAAAGGAACTTTCTAAGAAACAAATTGCTGAAATTTGTCTCAATACATTTTTTCTTAATTACAATTACTACTGCTGCTGTTCAACTGAAGATTCTACTGTCGTGAAGACTTCAATTCTTTAAAGGACTTTTTTGAACCAGTAAGACTGTTTTAATTTTGAATTCTAACGAATTCTATTATTTTTTTTTTTTTTTTTTTTTTTTTTTTGGTATCCGTACCTCTGCTTTGTTCGCTGTTTTCGGGCCAATTTTTTTTCAGAGACGACTGTCTAGAGTTAACCGTTCGGTCATTCGACTAAATGCTCAAGTGCAATAATTTTAGCAATATGTGCTTTCTTTCTTTTTAAGTGAATATAATGTGCATGTTTTACATATATATTTTATATGTAAATGAATAGTTTATTGTACGCACTTTTTAATATTAGAATTTAAACTGTCACACGTTCGGGTGGTTATCTTGTGGTTAAAGAATGTCGTGAGTTATCACCCTTAGAGTGTGGTTGTGTTAAGGTTGATAAAATGGCGATTGGCGAGTGTTCTAAAAATAGAAAAATGTAGATACACGGACGCCAAGAATTCAAAATTGGGTGGCAAAAATAAAGAACCGTTTCTTTTGGCAGAAGGAGATGAAGAGTAGGAGTAAGGAGTAGGAGTTAGGGACAGTAGTTTGCGTGGAAGGTTCGAAAAATGACACGCGAGGAAAGATGTTAGTTGACAACTAGGGTCCACGAGGGATTGTCGAGTTAACTACAAGAATCCACAGTGAACAGAACTCAGCGAGTCCACTCCTGTATCAACAAAATTTAAAAGGTTGTAACTTGATGTAAAAGAATTTTCTCATACCAAAAATAAAACATCATTAATTCAAAGTTTGTGTTTTTTTTTTTCTAATAATAGCAACAAGAAAGAAATACAACAGTTGTTTTTTCTTTTTTCTTTATTCTTTTTACGTTGAAGGACTTATTTCTTGTGTTATTTTTTGTTTTTTGTTTTGTTTTTTGTTTTTTTGTAAGAAATATAATCATTTACATTGTCATTTAGCAAGTGAAATTATTAGTTTCAGTCATTTTCCCAACTTAAAATGTCTAAATTAACAATTGATGAAAACGTTTGCCTGAAGCTGACAACCGATTCTCGGCATTAATGAAATTTGTAGAACAGGTTTTTACCCATCTGTGCGAATCGGCTGAATCCCATCAATTCCAAAGCTGTATGTACACGAAGCGTTATAACGATAATATTTCGAAATTAAAGGGAGATAACTTTTAATTGAATTGTTTCCCTTGACTAGTACTGAATTTATTTTAATTTTTCTCATTTTTAATCTCGATTAGAATCACTTGTACGATTTTATTTGTTGTATTTTACGGCATATCAACCGTAATATATATATATATATATATATATATATATATATATATATATATATATATATATATATATATAATTTGTAAGCGAATAGAAAGTAACATTTTTGAACGAGACAAAGCCCATATAATTTGTTTGTTTAATGGGTTATCTAATGCCAAATCCATTCTTCTAGCAGATCAGTAATAGCACTATTTAACCCATAGCTGGGAGGATAAGGGGGTTCATACCTTTCCCAAGGGTATTTGTCCGAAAGTGAACGTAATAGCGTGACTGGAGTTCGAACTCGCTTACTACGATTCCGCTGTACAGCGTTTTAACTATTACACCAGGAGGACAACCCCACCGATCCCAATTGATTACATATCGATTAACTCGACCTGAAAGTGTTTGTCATCGTAACCATTTAAACTTAAGAAAGTGTGTATATATCTTAATCCTTCGCCACAGGCAGGATCCTACACACAAGGACAATTTTGAAGCAGGGGACAGCTGGTTTGAAGTCAGAGTTTTCCTTCTTCTAGATTGGTTGCCATACCAAAGCTAAAGGACGATTAGGTGAGGACTTTCTTTGAATAGATGAGCTTGGGTTCAAGTGGTCATCTTCCCAGACAACACTCCCCCGTTGTTCAGAAGAGGGGGAGTCAAATTCATTGACTGATGCCTGGGGCACTCCACACAAGGAATGTGAATGTTGATAGATCCAAGCCGTTTTTGATACAGCCTATTTACACATTGCGGTTAGTAAGAAAAACTAGGTATATATTTACCCAAACCCTTGGCTACAGGAAGGATGTTACACAAGGTCAATTTTTAAGCGGAGTTCAGCTGGTTTGAATTTAGAGTTTTCCTTCTCCTATACTGGTTTCCAAACCAAGGTTAAAGAACACAGTATTCCTTACTATTTACCTTTAGCTGGAGGAGGGGAAACAGGCGAATACATATCTTTCTAAAGGGTATTTGCACAAAGGAAAACACAAGCAATTTGGTTCAGGATTTGAACACAGTGACATATACCATTTCGTCCGACGCTAACCTTTACACTAAGAGTGTCTCCAGCGGAGGTGGACCCACTAGAATGACAGCTTCTTTGGAGAAATGAAGGAAGGGAATGAAGAATTTTGAGGAAGAGAAAAAATCAGACGCAGCAGAAGAAACCGAGGAAAAAAATAATGGACCAAAGATATACCTTTTGACAATATCAAAATATCTACACACACACACACACACACACACATGCATTTACACATACACATAGAAACGCACTCACTCACACAAACATGCTCGCGGACACACACACACATATATATATAGTGGCGTGTTTACACCAACTATTTTCCTCTCTCTTAATCCGTCCTTTTCATCCATCTATCCCTCACACGCTCATACATATTCACACAAAACACACACACATGCACACACATAAATATACGTATATACTTTTATATATATATATATATATATATATATATTGCTCTACCTAGTATTGAGCACTCTTTGTAATTATAGCTTCATAGCATTTTACGGTGGGTTTTTTTCTTTTGACCAACCGATAGCGTATCTGTTGATTTTTTTTCAATTGGTCTGACAAGGTTGGTCTTTTCTTTCCTCCCCCCCCCCCCCGATAACTTTTTTTTCTTATTTCCCCGGACAGTGATTTGTGATATATTTTTATCTCCGAATTCTGGCGGGTTTTTTTTCTTTTTGCCTGTCACCGTAAGTACTTTTAGTCAGTAAGTTAGTAAATATATTTTTTTTTTTTTCATCATACAACGTGTGGAAGCACGTGCGATACACTAGCCTCATCAGCCGCCATCCAGGGTGATAACACAGTTTCGGTAGCTTAAGGCGGTACTGCCACACCTGGCGCTACCGAGCAGCTTTTGCCACCGGCTAGGGTATTTAAAAAAAAAACAAACCTATGTAAATATATATATATATATATATATATATATATATATATATATATATATATTACTTAATATATATATATATATATACGCACACACACACACACACACAAACTTTGTCACTATCAAAATATAATTAATTACTAAAAGAAAAATATTTCCCAAAAACAAGTATCGATTGAATAATTTTATAACATTAAATTATATATATATATATATAAGGGCACCAATGTGACATTTTACTTTGTACAAGACGGAAATGTTCTTTTGCGGTTGCCTCTTGGGTTAGTATGAACCTACACGGACTGAAGTAAACGTATGAGTAATAAAAGATTCTTTTCATTCTGCTTCAAAAGAAAGAAAGAAAGAATACAAAATAAACTGAGGAAAAATTGAAAATAGATGTACTAGAAGAAGAAAAACAAGAACAAGAACAAGAAGCTGTGGGAGAGGAAAAAATAAAGGAGATGAATTAAAATGAGAGAGAAAAAGTGAATACAGGGCGTGAAAAAGAAGATGAGAAAAACAGAGAGAGTATAAGAATACTCTCTCTATTTTTCTCATCTTCTTTGAGAGATTGTTGACAAGAGAAAAATACAGTAAGAGGAAGGATAAAAGAAAGAAAGAAAAGGTATTGGAAAAAATGGCGAAAGAATAAGGGAAAAAGAATGAGAATTAAAAAGAGAGTGATTAAGAGGAAAGAAAGTAGAAAGAAAAGGGAGCAGTTATATAGAGAGCGGATGACAGAGAGAGAGAGAGAGAGAGAGTGTGTGTGTGTGTGTGTGTGTGTGTGTGTGTGTGTGTGTGTGTGTGTGTGTGTAAAGTAAAGAAAATGAAAAAGGAGCAGTTATATATGTATATACGAGAATCATTAAAGTTTCCAGACTTTTTTCGTGTTGGCACTTTTATTGATAGTACACACATGAAACTCTAGTCCCCTTTGAAGTAATCTCCTCCGGCTGCAATACACTTGTTATACCGTTCCAACAACTTCTTGAAGGTCCCATGGAAGTCCTCTTGTGTGAGCGTGTCAATGACCTTCGTCATAGCTTCTTTCATCTCCTCAATTGTCTCATAACGACAGCCTCTGAGCTTAGGGAATAACCAAAAGTCCCACGGAGCAATGTCTGGACTATAGGGCGGCTGAGGAACTGTCTTGATGCCCATCTTGGTCAAATAGTCTGTGACAAGGATGGAGTTGTGGACTGGTGTATTGTCCTAGTGGAAATGCCACTGACCCGATTTGAAGAGTGCTGGCCTCTTCCGACGGAATATCTTCATGAACTCTCTTAAAACCTCAACATAGTAACCCTAACTCTAACCCTCTGGCCAATCAACTCTGGTGTATTGACTTCCTTACTCCTCCCACACCTCTCATCATCCTTCACAGACTCCGAGCCTTCTTGAATCTCTTATGCCACTCAAAAACTGATGCTCGATTCATGCAAGATGATCGAAAAGCAGTCTGAAGCATTCCATACGTTTCTGTGGCAGCATTTTTTCCAAGTTTAAAACAGAATTTTATTGCATATCGTTCTTCTAAAGTGTACTCACGTCCAAATTGCATTTTTGAAATTCACCAGCTATGACAATCAGGCTTTACTAGGGTGTATTCCAATTCCTGCTGTAGCTGTTGATTTGAAGCTGAAATCATAAAAATTGGTCAGTCATCTCATAATATGTATAGCAATAACATAGTGAATTTTCAAGAGTCTACGACAATGTTAAATGACTGTACAAAAAAGTCTGGAAACTTACTGAATGCACCACGTATATATATATATATAAAGAGAGAGGGGGAGAGAGAGATTAACATTGATGGTGAAAAAGATGGCAAACAAGGGGTGGTTGAAATATCTGGCAACTAAATTTTGAAACGTTGAGTAATAATAAAAAAAAGAAACACCCTTCAGTAAAAATGACAAGAACATAAAAATGAAAATTTTAAAAAATGAATAAATGATAAAAACAAATAAAAGAAAGTAGAAAATCTATAAAAATTACAAAATTACAAAAGAAAAAAAAGTGGAAAAATGGCGACTTTGCCGTATGAAATGTTAACGAACGAAAGAAAAACTTGCTGACCTTCCATTAGGTTTTAGCGTATGCCGCTTCCGTTTTTGCTTGGCATTTCCGGTCACAGGAAGGAAATTGATTGGAAGAGAAAGAAAGAAACAGTAAAAGAGAAAAAGGAATAATGGATAGGGCAAAATTCGCATCTTTTCTGGTCAGAATAGAGATCAACAAAAGTTGATGCCAAAAGTTTAGACATTTCTTGAAATAGTTTTTCAAGAAGGAAAAAAAGAGGAGAATTTGAGAACAATGGATGATTACCTTCACACCATATCAAGAGAAGTTGCATAGGTGTTTGGAACAGTGGAAAACTCACTGGAATACGTGTATTGAATGCCGAGAGGACTATTCTGAGGAAAAGAAAGAAAAGGAGAAAAGAAATGATTTACGATTAGAAGATAAACTAAAGAAAGAGAAAAAGAAAGAGAGGGTAAGAGGTAAAAAAGAAGAAAAAGCGGAAGGACAATAAAGGGAGCGAGGAAGTTGGAAGGGAGATTAAAGAAGAAGAAGAAGAAGAAGAAGAAGAAGAAGAAGAAGAAGAAGAAGAAGAAGAAGAAGAAGAAGAAGTGCGAGGAAAAAGGAGGAAGAAGTAACAAAGGGAAAAGAAAAAAAGGAGAATCAAGACCGAGTTATTGATAGTATAAAAAGAGGTGAACTAAAAGACGTTGAAAGAAAAGGAGAAAAAGGAGGTGAAGGAGGAAGAGAAGGGTACGAGGAGGGGGTAAAGGAAGAATATAAGATAAAGACATTTGAGGAGTTGAAGGAAGAGAAAGAAAAAGAGAAGGAAAAAATGAAGGAAGAAAAATGAGGCGTAGGAAAAGGAATTGAAGAAGAAGAAGAAGAAGAAGAAGAAGAAGAAGAAGAAGAAGAAGAAGAAGAAGAAGAAGAAGAAGAAGAAGAATCGGAAAGATCAGAAGGTGAAAGAGAAAAGGAAAATTAAGAATGTAGAGAAGAAAAAGAAAAAAGAAAGACTTAAGGAAGGAAAAAAAAGGAACAGACAAAAAGAAGAGAAGAAGAAGGTAAAAAAAGAGGAGTGAGAAGTAAAGAAGAGAAAGAAAAATAAAAGACAAATAATTTAGAGAAGAATAAGAGGAGTAAAAAAAAGAACGAGGAAAAGAAAGATTAATAAAAATAAGAGGAAGAAAAAGAAGAAAAGATAGAATAAGGGAAGAAGGAAGAAAAAAGGGAAAAGAAGGATCAATTATTATTTTATGCCTAGAAGTTGGGGAATCGTTCGTTTATATTTACATGTGCGTACAACCTTAAATGTATTTTGCATGCAATTTTATAGTTTCAAATATTCCCATCTAATACAAATAATTTGCACACAGTTATAAAGTTTCAAGTATTCCTATCTAATACAAATAATTGGCACACAGTTGTAAGGTTTCAAGTATTCCTATCTTATATAAATAATTTGCTAACAGTTGTGTGGTTTCAAGTATTCCTATTTAAT
Source organism: Sepioteuthis lessoniana (assembly GCA_963585895.1). NCBI lineage: Eukaryota > Metazoa > Mollusca > Cephalopoda > Myopsida > Loliginidae > Sepioteuthis > Sepioteuthis lessoniana. The sequence continues at coordinate 64,586,867 of OY757921.1, forward strand.
ACAAATAATTTGCCCATAGTTGCATGGTTTCAATTATTCTTATCTAATACAAGAAATTTGCACACTGTTATATATATAATTGTGTACAAAGTCTTATTAAAAGATAAGAACAGTTGAAAGCATATAACTGTGCAAACAAATGATTATTCATTGGCAAATACCAAGGTGTGATTAAAAATTATGATTTTAATGGATCGTTGAAAATATGAATAGTTATAGTTATAATGAAACATTTTTGAAAAATCACACTTCGGCATTGAATAACTCATAAGGGGTTGATGGTCCATTAAACTGATTAAACCAAACAAAACCTGGGTTTTAAAACACCCGTTGGTGAGGCTACAATTCAAGCGTTTGAAACTTGGGAAGCCATCTCTTCATTACTTCCAAGTACATTCCGACAAAGTGGTAGATCTGTTAGGGTCACATCTTTAAGTCAAACACGTTTGAAAATTATTAGCATTAATTTGATATAAAGTAATATGATATAAAGTATTCCTCTCTAATACAAATAATTTTCACACAGTTGTATGGTTTTAAGTATTTCTATCTAATACAAATAATTTGCACACAGTTGCATGGTTTCAAGTATTTCTATCTAATACAAATAATTTGCACACACTTGCATGGTTTCAAGTATTTTTATCTAATACAAGAAATTTGCACACTGTTATATAGTTTCAAGTATTCCTATCAAATACAAATAATTTTCACACAGTTGTAAGGTTTCAAGTATTACTATCTAATACAAATAATGTGCACTCACACAGTTTAAGGTATTCCTATCAAATACAAATGATTTTCTCATAGTCATGTGGTTTCTCGTATAGTCTAGCATGAGACAGTCTCAAATGGTGGTTATGTTTGCCTTACTCAGTATTTATAATGTTTCACAAGAGTTGTATTATGTCAGGCTTTCTTCAATGTCTATACCCAACTCAGTCTGGTACAAAATCAAAAACTAAGATTATCGAGGAAACTGCAAGCCGGTTCGCATTCTATCTCTGGCAAGGGATGAGACCCTTTGCTTTTGTGTATAACTCTCGTCTGAGGGGTGACAGGTCGAGTTATTGATAGTATCAATGTTCTCCTAATTTGGATTTCAATAATTAATCCCACCTCCTCATCTTGCAGTGCTTTCAATATTCAATCCACTCCCACCCTCATCTGTTAGGGGTGGTCTCTCACAAACATATTATTGATACTTTGGTTGGTGTGATATTGTATCAGAAATTTTTTAAAGAAAATTGTCCACGTTCAAATTTTTTTAAATGTTATCTTCAAATCCTGGGTTTCAACTGATAAGTCTATGCGATCACCTGAAGATTGACAGACTCTGCTTTGAGCTGAACTCAATTTTCCGATTTTCACTTCACACTGTTTTGTAAACATAACGATCTATCAAAATTAAAAACAACGTATCTTCTTTCCTTTCTCATCAAATACTACGTTTTGACAAATTCTGTCACACCAAAAGGTCTCGATGAATACTTAATTTCAAAATCCCTTTCGGTCATCCGTTACATTTGTTGTATTCTACTTGATTCTTCTAAAATCCAAATCGGTCAAATCTTTTTTTCTGGTTGATAAATATTTTTGGACGAGATTCCCGACTTCATGAATTTGCATATACAGGATTGAGCTTTAAATCACCATCAAAGGTTAATATACCATTAAACCAAAAAAACTAACTAAACAATTTAACTATATGCAAACAAACTAGTTTCGACTCGTTTTAAAATGTTTTCTGGAAACCATTCGCTTACAAATCATCAGTATGTATATTATACACCCTTGGACAAAAATATAAGACCACTCTCAAAAATGAAGAAAAAGATATTGTTTACAATTTTTAAATTATGAAAATAAAATATATAAAAGATAAGGCATAAAGACAATTAAATTTGAAATAAGAAGAAATTTCAATTCATTTATTATATGTATATTATCATTTATGTTTAATTCTAAAATGTTGTTTTGACATAAATATAAGACCAATCAGCAGAACAATGGAATATAAAGGCAATTTTTTTATTTAATATTTTATAAATCCGCCGTTTTCTTTGATAACCTCAAAAATTTGGCTAGGCATACTATCAACTAGTTTCTGAAATTGAACCAAAGGTATTTTTTCTATGCATCAAAGATTGCGTTTTTGAGTTCAGAAATTGCAGACTGTCGACTTCCTTCATAAACCTTTGCAATAATCAATTCCCACAAATTTTCTATAGGATTGAGGTCTGAAGAGCACATGGGGGGGATCAAGAAGTCTTATCTTTTGTTCAAGCAAGTACTTCTTTGTTATGAATGCATCGTGGATAGCAGTATTATCTTGCTGAAAAATCTATTCTTCTCCACATAGACGAAGCCCTTCTTGTGCGAGAGATAAATCATTTAGCAATTTCACATGATCTGATCCTTTTTGTCAACCATTGACAAATTGTAGTTTAAGTTTTCCTGGAGATGAAAAGGCCCCCTACTCAAATCATAAGAGATCCTCCACCACTATGCCTTGTCGAGGAGTAATTCTCTTCTGGAAAACTTTTTGGGTGCCAGTACTTCTGAAAGCCATCTGGATCGTCTAAATTGAATTTCTTTTCGTCCGAGAAAACATCTTTTCGCCTTTTTTTAGTATTCATGGTTTGATATTGGTGAGCATATTCCAGTCGTTTCTTTTTGTGCTTCATAGTTAACCTTGGACGATGAATTATTTTCTTATGCTTAATTTTTTCGTTCTTTAAATGCCTTCTAATTGTTTTAGTACTGCAAGGAGCATCTATTAGAGATTTCAATATTTTTGATGTTGACGAAGTTTTCTTTTTTACTTCGTGGACAATTCTTCCCTTGAATTTTTTCTGGCCTGTCAGTCGGTTTTCTTGTTCCATGCTTATTTGGACTTTTCAAGTAATTGCAGATAACGATTTTGCTGCATCCTAAGACCTTTGAAATTTCTCTCTGAGGTTTTCCGACTCTTTTCAGTACTGTAATCTCGCCTTTCTCAAATTCAGATAATTTAGTTCCTTTAGTCATTTATGTTTTTAGTATTTTAAGTATTACAATTTTAATAGCTTTTATATTACATAGACTATATATAATTTTTTCGATTAAATTAAGTCCTTTTTTCTTTAGTTTTTATTGGTGGTCTTATAATTATGTCAAAACAACATTTTAAAATTTTGTATGAATGCTAAGATACATATAAAAAAGGAATTGAAATTTCTTCTTATCTTAAATTTAAATATCTCAGAACCTTATCTTTATATATCTGTTTTCATAATTTAGTAATTGTAAACAATATCTTTTACTTCATTTTTGAGGGTAGTCATATATTTTTGTCCAGGGATGTATGTATATATATATATATGTATGTGTGTGTGTGAACAGTATTTGACATTAAATAACCCACAAGTGTTGATATGACATAAAACACAACCAAACCAAACCAAACATATGAGGGTGGGTTGAAAAGTTTATAGGTTGACATCATATCTGCAGATGATGACTTTTTTGACCATTTGAAATCCAAGCACTGCAACATTGATGGAAAAAGCGTGTGGACCACAAAGTGAGCTGTACTTAAAATTAAACCTCATTTGGCCACATTCCATGAGAGTATCTGGGTCATCCTAAGAAATTTTCAGCCAACCCTCGTACAGTACAATTACAGACAGAAAATAGCACAGCAACATTCTGAATGCTGAGGCTAATCTTGACGATGGTTAGAGTATATGCATGGGGTCTGAGTGTTGTTGCTAAATCCCTTATTTTGGAACCAGAATATATAGAGTTGTATATGTGATCATTTACAATAATCCAGCTACAAAGGTAGACAGGGTTAAAGGGGCAGAAGTTCATAAGCCAAAAAGTTCATATGGCGGTGTCATATTTATTATTTTGATTTTTTACCAATAAGATCCAGTCACTGCAGTACTGACGGAAGAAATGTGTTGACCGCAAAAGGAATTATGTAGAAAATGAACCTCATTGGGCCACATTCTATGAGAGTAACTTGGGTATCCTATGAATTTTTCAGTCATTACTTGATAAAACCTGATTTGGGCACATTCCATTAGAGTATCTTGAAAATCCTAAAATCCTTTAATAGGAATCTCATTTGATCACATTCCATGAGACTATCATCGAAAATCTATTAATTTTTCAGCCGACACTTATAAAACTCATTTGCTCATATCCTATGAGGGTATTTTGGGCAGCCTATGAACTTTTCAACTGACCCTCATATAAACCTTATTTGGTCACATTTGATGAGAGGACATTGGGTGCCCCAATCATGTGGCCTTGTGCCACATCTAAGCAAAAAAAGCTTAGTAAATTACCACATCCGATGAGAGTATCTTGGACAGCCAAAAAACTTTTCAATCAACCCTCAAATAAACCTTATTTGGCCATATCATATGGGGGTATCTTGTGCAGCCTATGAACTTTTCAGCTGACCCTCATATAGATCACATTCTTTGAGAGTAACTTTGTCAACCCATGAAATTTTCATTTAAACCACATTTATTCATATTCTATGAGAATTAGCCAATGAACTTTTCAGCCGCTACTTGTATAAACCTTATTTGTTTGTATCTTATGAGAGTATTTTAGTTAGTCTATGAACTTTTCAGCTGACCCTCATAAAAACCTCATTTGGTCACATTCTATGAGAGTATATCAGGCATCCTATGAATTTCATGCTGACCTCATATAAACTTTATTCGATCACATTTTATGAGAGTAACTTGGGCATTCTTTGAACTTTTCAGACAACCCACATATACACCTCACATTCTATTAGAGTATCTTTAGCATCCTATGAACTTTTCAAATGACCCTGATATAAATCTTATTTGGTCACATCCCATAAGAAATTTATGCCGACCTCATAAAGACCTCAATTGGTCACAATCTACAAAAATTTCTTGGGCATGCTATGAACTTTTTAGCCAACCTTCATATACAACCCATTTAGTCACATTCTATGAGAGTATCTTCTGCATCCTATAGACTTTATACCAACTCTTTTATAAACCTCATTGGCTCACATTCCATGAGAGTATCTTTGTCATCCAATAAACTTTTCAACCGATTCTCATATAAACCTCATTTTGTCATTTCCCATGAGAGTATCTTGGGCATCATATTAACTTTTCAGCTGACCCTCATATAAATGCCATTTTGTCACATTTCAAGAGAATCTCTTGAGCACCCTCTGAACTTTTATACTCACATTTCATGAGAGTGTCTTGGTCAGCCAATGAACTTTTCAGCCAACCCTCATATAAACCTCATTTGGTCACATTCTATGAGAGTATCTTGACCATCATATGAACTTTTAAGCTAATCCTCATATAAACATTATTTATCACATTCTATTTAATTATACTAGGCATCCAATGAACTTTTTATCTGAACCTCATATAAATCTTATTTGGTCATATTTCATCTGGTAGTTTATGAAAATTATCAAAAAAGGACAATGTTGTTAGAATTATAAGGTGTCCAGTGTAGAGTATCTCATTGGAGAATCTTAATTGCTTACTATTTCCTTGACAAAGAAGATACCAAGTGACTAAAATTAAGAAAAATTACCAAACTGACAGGAGAAGCCTGAGATTATCAAATTAAAAAAAAATTGGTTGTATTAAAAATGTCTGGGTGGCTGATCTAAAGGAGAAATACTGGGTTAATAATCTTCTCCTTTGCTTCCACATTTCGAAAATCAAATTCGTCACAAAGAGACATTTGTGCCCACCTAGGAATGAGGGCCAGGAATATAGAGAGTTGAAGGAATGGAAGAATTCTAAGACCCTGTTGATACCAGGTGTAAGTGAAAGATATAATTTAAAGTAGATTGGTGTGGAGAGATGGATCAAGCCCTTTGACAACAAAATAGGGGGTGGGCAATTCCCCAAATTTGGAAAAGCTGTTCTAAAGGTGAAAAAGAAACTGACATTAAAGATGAGCAAATAATATACCCAGCCAATCTCCACACCAGTTGGACACTGGTCTCAATATATGCTAGAGTTTTTGACATCTCAGAGAGTCTGAAGATGAGTCAGAATTAAGAGAATGGCCCACTGCAGCTCCTGCACTGAAACATTGTGCCAGATCTTGAATATGAGGGACTTGACTTCTTGACCGTTTACAACTGTGTTGTATATTTCAGTCTCACTTAACTAGGACCGAACGGAAAGGCTTAAAACTGCTGTATACAACAAACAATATAAACAAAAGTGAGTGTAGTTACATTTCTAACCCATGTTGACTTTGTTTTTGTTCTTGGCTTTTTTGTTTATTGTGTTGGAAATTTTGATGTAACACCTGGCAGTAGACCTGTTGATCACTCTAGCATTTGACCCAGGAAGGTTTACTACATCTTGATACTTTCAAATATGAATTGTATTCAAATACAAACTATATCTTTTATAAGTATTTCTCCTAGTTATCCCCCTTTTAATGGAACTCTTAAGAGGCCAAAGTCAACGGTGCCTCTTTTAGACAGACAAAAATGGGAACCTGACAGCTAAAATGTGGACTCCGTTCTTGCACAGTATAATGTTCTTTATTTTGACTAAAGCCTACTGTTGTATAATTTGGTGATGTCTATCACAACTGTAATACAATACATATACAAATGCAGATACAAATACAATACAAGCGGACTCTGTTGTTTCAGGTACGAACATGTTTATTAATTCCTGATTTCAGTTCATGGAGACATGAGGAGAGAGATACAATTCTTACTATGCTGACCCTACCAATGTGTGGCGCATCTTGTGATGTTTAAGATCTCTGTCGGTAGAGATAAAAAAAAACAACTACATACATCTTTCATTGGTCAGAATCCAACCCTCAACACCTGAATACCCAACTCTCACCTCAATGGTCCAATCTCAACTGACTCTTTTTCAAAATCTCCAAATTCTCAGGACCATCTCTTCCGGGCATGACATCATCCTTACTCCAGCCCTATTTTCTATCTGGGGGTTTATTATGACAATAGTGATTGTCATATCCTTTGCGCACGAGCGTGAAACTGCACCCAATGACTATGCACCTGAACTAAGAACCGAATAGTTCAAAGCCTTACCAAACTGAATGATAAAATATAATTAACGAAAAATGATTAATATAAAAAAATCATTCCTTAATCATATAACAGACACTATTTTGTGGTATTGCCTTTTTTTTCATAACAATATATGAACTTCTCAGCCAAGCCTCATATAAATTCCATCATTAAAAATCTGTAGAAGCAGATGAGTATTTGACATCCATTTGTAATGAGATAGAATTTCAGCTCACACAAGTTTTGCAATAACAAAATAATTACATCTTGAATATTTGTTTTCATTGCAAAAGGATGTTTGTTATGAGAAAGTCATACCATGAGGTCCAGCATCAACAGTCACCATTTGTGACAATCCAGTATTTAGTGTTAATCATCACCCAGTTAATATTCAGTGTTGGTCAACACTATTTAGGACCAGTCAGTATTAAGTGTCATTTATGACAGGTCAATATTTAGTGTTGGTCAACACCATTTGTGATGTGCACTTAAATGAAGTGTAAAAAATGAACTTGAAAAAAAACGATGTTAATTACAAGAAATGTTAAGTTGTAAAAGAAACACAAAGAGCAAAATTGTAAAGATTGTTCAATTAAAAATGGGAACTTTTTTTAAATGCTTTTTGTTTCACAATTTTTTGCCATAAATGTAATCTCTACATTGTTTGAAATTGGTTCATAGCAATAATTATTTTAATCTCACAAAATATTAGTTTTGAGGCTATTCAAAATGACAGCAAATCAAACAGAGTGCTCCAGGATTGCTCTGTCATTAAATTTTAGGTGGCTGAGAAGTACAAACCAGATAAAATGTACAGAACAATTTGTGATGTTTTCAGAGAAGAATATTTTAGTCAAAAGAATCTTTACAGATGAACTAAACATAAGTTTGTCATAACAAACCAAGTTGAAAGGAAAATCCAGTAAACTTTTTAAAAAATGCAGTCAGTAAAGAAGGTCATGCTGATAGTCATCTGGGACATGTAAGGACCCATCATTATTGATTTCTTTGAAGAAGGTGCAACTGTACTCAGTCTTTCTTATTGCCAACTCTTTTGGCAAAATTTACTTTATTTATTGAATGACCTTCATATTTTGTGTACATTTACAAAGGTTGGTGTCAAGCTGTATGCAAGCAATTTTTACAAAATACTTTTTATATCTATATCAACATTAGCTTTTTTTTAATTCTTTGAAGTTTCTCAATATTCTTTAGTGAAAAGTCTGTAACACAAACAGCAATATTATCATTTACATCAAGTTGTACATTGAGTGGAAAAAAAACACAGAAAGTTTGATTAGCTACTCTTGATTTCTCGTCAATTTTCCTTCCTTAAAGACAAAGGGAGTTGGTGCTGAGCATAGATTCTGTTTCAGCTAAGTTCTTGAAAAGTGAATGGCTGAGTTGTAACTAAATCTTCCCAAATTATAACATAAGGATCAACTTGATCAGTTCAATGACCGTTTTTACAAGTAGGATAGACACTTCTCAGAATCCTTGCAGCAGATTTATGGAAGCATCAAGCCACAATATCATATTAGTTGAAGAATCACTTATACAGGAAAGTTGGCTGAAAAGTTTAAAGACTGAAAAACTGTTTTTATGGAATGTGACTAAATGAGGTTAATTTTCCAACATCATCCCCCTTGAAGTTCACACTTCTCTGGTAAATGTTGCAATGCTTGGATCCTATTGGTCAAAAAATTCATCAATAGCAGATATGGGTTTGCTTTGGTATATCAACTATTTAATGCCAAATCTGGTTTATTCATATGTATTAGATATATATGAATTGTTTGCACTCAGTTTAAATGTCAAACAGTTCTATTTGACTTATAGCTAGGATACTATCAGGTGATTCTAATCCAGGCCAAAGTTGGCAATGAAGGAGTACTCCACATTTCCCAAAGCTCCAGCATTACTGAAGCCTCACCATCAGATAGCTTAATGTCATATCCAGGACACTGGTTGAGGAAGTCTTACTCCTCAGCAGAGATGCAGTCAGTGTATTCTACAACCCCAACCAACTGGGCTGAACAGCAGGTATAATGTCAGCCTTTAAACTTTTCAGTCATTGTATATCTCATAAATACTGATCAAAAGTTGAATCATAAGAAAATCAAAATCAAGCACTCAATTAGGTCAAAATTTTTAAACAGATAATCATCTTTGTTTCAACATCGACAATGACTTTTGACATCATAAAATTATGAATACAGAATCAGTTTTTGAAAATTTATTTATTTAAAAATAAATACATAATTATAAGATATGGAGTCAAATTGTAAAATGCAAATTTTTTATAGGATCACAAAATTTCAATTTTTACTTTCAGTTGTTTTGTAAAAGACATTTTTGCAGTTAATTGGCCAGTCTTTCTTCCATAATATTTCAAATTTTTGAAAAATAATAATTTATTGTAAAAAAAAAAATTTTTTTTTAAATAAAAGATATATATATATATATATCTCCTTTAGTTTTCACCTAAAGGATAAGAACATTTGGAAATAAATCATCAAAAACTTATTTTCATATATTTTAAACTATTTTCCTTTTTTTAAATAATAACTTGGTCAATGACTGCTACTTAGGTCTCTAACAGGTTGGTTGGTTGTGTTTTATGGCATATCAGATACTTTATATATATAAAATATATATGATTTGTAAATGATTAGTTTGTAACTAACAATTTTTAAAACAACTCAGAACCCATTTGTTTGCACACAGTTAAACGGTTTCAGGCATTGCCAACACGAATAGTTTTATTTGCACACAGTGAAACGGTTTCATGCATTGCCAACACAAATAGATTTATTTGCACACTGTTAAATGGTTTCACGCATTGCCAACACAAATAGTTTTATTTGCACACAGTTTAACGGTTTCAGTCATTGCCAACACAAATAGATTTATTTGCACACAGTTAAACATTTTCAAGTATAACTATTTAATACAAGTAATTTTAGTCAGCATTATTCTTTTGTTTGCACAAAATTTTATGTCTTCATATTTGGTTTGCTTTTATGGCATATCAACCCTTGTACAGTATTTAATGCCAAACTCTGTTTATATATATATTAAATATACATATAATTCGTAAACATATTTTGTATATAACATTCTTAAACAAGCCTGAGCTCTTTTTTGCACACAATTAAATAGTTTCAAGTATTGCTGTATAACAGTTATAATTTAACATCAGTCATTTCTTTGTACACAGTTTTGTTCTATTTGACCCATAGATGCCACAACTACAGTTCAGAGTGGACCAGGGAGTAATGGCACATTCCCCAAAGCTCCAGGACTAGAGCCTGATGGTTTACTGTCATATTTAGGACACTTGTTGAAAGTGGGGGTCTTACCCCTCTGCAGAGATGTACTTGGTGTATTCTACAGCAAACCCCTCCCTGACTGGGATTTAGGTCTATGAGGGTGGGCTGAAATGTTTATATATTGAAATCACATTCACTCGCCTCTTTAAAATTCTCATCTTTTATATAAAATAAAGATAGGATTTTAAAGAGGCGAGTGAATGTTTTGTTTTTATACTTTGTTCAACTAGTTTACTTTAACTTGATTATCATTATTGGCTTTGTTTAGAAAAAAATTCATTTTATTTATTCATCAATTCAAAAATATTACTCAGCATAAATGTGATAATGATTTTGTCATTGATAATGGTTTGCCCAGTCGGCTGGGGCTGTAGAATACACCAACTGTGGCATCTCTGCAGAGGGGTAAGAACCCCCCACCCAACGAGTGTCCTAGATATGACACTAAACAATCTGATGATGTGATTCCAATAATGCTGGAGCTTTCAAACTGCCTACTTATGCTAAACTGAATTGCTTGAAATAAAACTGTTTTGACACCTAAACTGTCTACTTATGTTTGAAATAGAACTGATTATTTGAATAAAAATGGATTTGGCATTAAATAACCTACAAAGATTGAGATGCCATAAAAACCAACCAACCAACTGACTGACTGATGATGGTTAATCTAATTGAAGAATACAAGACACTTAAGATCACATATTTACCCACTCATTTCCTCCTTCTTGATGAAATCATTACCAAAATATGTTTATATATATTTGCTGTATACATTGTTTATATTGTAGCCAGATTATATGGAAATCATTTCCACATAGGATTTTTCTCTTAATAATAAATAAAGTTAACAACAATAGTACAGATGGTATGCTATGAAACATTAATGTTTGAATTCTCATCATCATAAAGACATGCCGATACCACAGGTTCTGATGACTCTATCTTGCCATCCGTCCCTACTGGCAAGTCTTCTAGATAACATCCAGTGTCCACATAGAGTTGATAACACTGGTATATCCCTGTGTAGGGGTCCACAAGAGAATAACCCTAATGAGTTCAGCCCTTCTTCCCTAGCAGTACCCAACATGTCTTTTTCATCTAAAAGACTATAATTGAGTTTCATAAATTATACTGACAGTGATTACTTCATGAAACTTTTATGTTTGCGTTCATAAGAATGAATAACCAAATTTTATTAAGTATAAGTTATAGGATTTTAATAACGCAAACCATTGCCAACAAATAACATCATTTTATCTTCTGTGTGCATTCCCGTTTTCTTGATTCATTAAGTCTTTTTTTTTCCAGATATGATCAGGACTTAGACCGGTTTCTACCAAATATTTGTTGTTGAAACATTTTTCAAGATTAGTGAATCTGTAATTGCTACACAGAGAACCTTTCATCCTCATTTCAGGTTACAATGGAATGATGCTGTTCAGCAGAGACAATTAATACTGTTATTGGTTGAAAATTCTATCCAGAACAATATCATTCTGATGTAATATAAAATGAGCACAAAAAGCTATCTGGGTAGCAATTACAGATTCACCAGTCTTAAAAGCATTTCAATAGCAAATACACAGTGTGCACCAGTCAAAATCATGATTGTAACTGATCACATCTCTAAACAAAAAAAAAAAAATAAGACATTAGCTAGATGGAGCTACCATTGCCATTTGCCAAAGTTCACTCACACCACTCAGGTGACAGTTTAAAATGTGGGAGATACTTCTGCTGCACCCTGTTTAAATAAAGAAAATGAACACCATTTCCCGTTAGATGGCAAGAAACAAAAAGTGCCAAGAGACTAGAGGACAAGACATGAATGGAAGATCATTTCAAAATGAAGGCATAACAAGTAAGGATAAAAGTCTACACATATTAACTAAGCTGAGCTTAGACTGGCACAAGAACACAGTAGTGGAGCACCAAGTGAATTGGTTAGAGAGAGAAGTTTGATAATACTATAACAGAGCAAGTTGGGGCTACAGAATCTAGCCTAGTAGAATTAAAAAAATATTCAGCATGGATTTTAGAAGACTATCCATAGTACGTGGATTTTAGAAGATTGGGGTAGTACATTGACAAATTGAGAATAAATATTTTTTTTTATTATTTGAAATGAATAGAATGTTTTTCTAAAAAGCCGGATGTTGTTTTATTCGTATAAGCATAGGAAGTTATTTTTATAAAGCAAAGAAAAGGAAAATAATGTTATGATTCAAACATGTGTCCTCAAAAGCTTGTAGACAGGTGAGACAAGCCAGGTGAAAAAAATTCACCTTAAGGTCAGTGATATCAATGACTGATCTCAAGAAATAATTCATAGGAACGATAAGAGGCTTTTAGGAATTTGAAAGCGTACTACATAACCAAGGTAAGGGGGTGAGGAAAGGCAGCAGTTAAGTACCAACAGATACTACAGAAAATCCCTCCCCACCTGGTGGCAGGCACAGAGAGACCTCATGATGGTAGGAGGGAAGTGACGTTTCCTGACAGTGGACACGTCACCGTGGTAGGAGGGAGACAACACTCCCATTGTAGCAGTCATAGCGGAATTTGTATGGAAGCAGCCAACCTCCCCCTCTGGTAGCAGACACAGTAAGCACAGAACAGTGGCAAGAGGAACCGTTGATACTGGAACCAATCAGAGGGAGTTATGAAAGGGATTCTTGGGTACGATATGCCCACTTAGAGAAAAAAGGAAAATTTCAATATATACGAAAAGTTTTGTGCTCAGAGTCAGTTGAGATCAAAGCAGATTCAAGCTAGCTGGGAAACAAGAAGAAGCTCCTTGAAAAGAGCCTTGCACCAGATTCAGAGATCACCAGATCCTCCCACATCTCCGTTGTTCCAACAAGCTGAAGATAAGAATTAACACAACACATTCAGAATAATTAGTGGGTCTAAGTGAGGAAGGCTGACAGTGGACTTAGACTGACCGCTGCAAAATAGGGGATAGATTCCGAGACATTCTGCTTTGTACTTATGAGGAATGAAATATCAAAATAACAACATTTATTTTTTTTAACTGTTGATTGTTTTTCTGACTAAAGACATTATTATTTTATTATTCAACCCCATGTTTATCGTTCTCTGGACTTCAACTTTCAATATTTTTTATCATTGAATAATCAGCCTGTCCAGTTATTTTGGCTTTCAGCGTAAACAGTGGATTCAGTTGTCTGGATCTAAAAATACACAATGTGGGCAGACAACTGGTCCTGCTGAGATTTGATCCCCCACCTGGGAAGGTCAGATGACATTGGTTGAGTGAACGGCTGGGAGACAATAACATATCAAAGTAGGAATCAAAGTTCATATAAATAAAAGTGTTAAATTAAAATTCTTGGCCAATTCACCAGAGGATAAAACTTGCTAAGAACTTGTTAGATTCCAATTATTATAAGTATGATGGTTATTAGTCCTCATACTCTTTTTTAATTTCTTGTGTGAGTAAGGGTACATTGGCCCAATTTGCTGTAAATAGGCTAATAGGATAAGGATTACATTGGTTTGTATTTTCAATCATATTTCTTTTGTCTTCATTGTTTTGTTTCCACATGTGGCTGACTGGTAAAGATATGTTGAGAGTATTATGTTGTGAAGTATTCTTTTGGGTATTGTGTTGTATTTTGTTGAGAGTATGGTGTTGTGATGTATTCTTATGTTGTATTGTGTTAAGAGAATGGTGTTGTGATGTTGATGCAGGAGATGAGGATGACTGCGATAAGTCTGTGTTAGAAAAGAGGGTGAAGTTGTCTGTAATGATACTCTCAGGAGTGGAATAATTAATAACTGAGGATAAGGTTTCCCTGTCAAATTGTTGGTCGTCAGAATCAACCTCCTCTGTTTTAATCTGAAGTCTACTGTTTATGTTGACATCACAGGTATTATGAACAATGGAAGGAACAAGATTATTGTCTCCAGCTTCCATTAGAGTGTCACTGGTTTCTGCTCTAATTTCTAAAAGTGAATTTGAGAAAGAGTTGACAGAGTTATTGGTTGTTGAAGATCTACTATTTAAAGTATCATCAATATGTACATCTTTTTGTTGGCTTCTGATTGGAGCAGAAGTATCCATAACAGAAGTTTGACTGCCTTCAAGTGACATCTGTTGAATAAGACCAGATGAGGAACAAGGCTCAGTCAGCATTGGCTCAAATATAGTTGGCAGCATGTTTGGTAATGAGGATGACTTTAGTTGGTTGTTGCAAAGCTGTTCAAAGTCCTTCATATCCAACTGCTTGGCAATGACTTTCATTTGTGTAAGTAAATCAGGATCCAAATCTAATACTCCATTGTAGATGTACTCAGCAAAAGCCAGAAGAGCCTCTTTACTCACAGAACTGGGAAATGTCACTTTTGGTAATTTGTGCAGAGGAGTTTCATAGAAAACATCCAACACTTTAGGACATACAGCACCAAGAATCATTTTATGTACCTAGGAGAAAAACAAGATAGATTTATCTTAAAATTACAACATCAAAATTACTAACAAAATGTGCACCATCAGGGTGGAAGTATTTCAGTTTTAATCAAACAAAATATTCATATCAATTAGAAGGACTAATAACACTGAGTAAGAACGCATAAAAAGATTGCACTTAATTTATTTCTATTTTTAAAAAAATAGGATTGATTCTAATACATTTAAGAATAAAACAATAATATTTACCATTTTATTGGAATAAACCAGCAGAGAACAAAATTATACCTTTTTTTTAATTCTAATAACTTGCTTATTCATTTTTCATAAGTGTGTGTGTTAATATTTTAAAAAATATTAATATTGAGCAAAGCAAAACCATAAAATAAAAGTTAATATTATTTAAAATTAATTTCTAATGTTAAATTTATATGAAACAGAGGGGTTTTTTATTAAAGAATAGAACAACTTGGATACTAGCCCTTCCCATCACTCCCAGCTTTCATTGTTAAATTTTCCTAATTCAACTATATAACTAACTTAGGCAATAAAGAATAAAATTACAGTTATTTCTTTTTGTTAATGGATTTCTTTTAAGAGTTATTGATGGGATTTTTGCTCATATTTATTGAAATGAAATCAAGCAAATATTTATTAAAATCAATTTTTTAGCATTGCAAATTAGCTTTCCAGTTTCCACAGCAACATAGTTTTGGTTACAAACACACAATCTTTATCATAATAAGATATAGCTTTACAATATTCTAACAAAAAGAAAAATCATTCTGAAGAGATAATACATTTCATAAAAAAATTTATTTTACATTAACGAAAATATCACATTAAATAGAAAATATCAAATAAAAAAAAATACCTTCAAATTGGTTGTACCATTGCCAATAAAGGCATCACATAATTTTCCAGTCTTCCATAAAGATGAAAGATTAGACATAACTGACTGCTGATGATTTGGAACAACCAATATATGCTTCTGTTTATTAAAAACCTTAATATCAACAACAGGATTATGAACAACAAATGTAGGCTTCACCGATGTAATCATTGACTTCTGTACTGAAGGTTCAACAGGAATGGCTGGTTGCAAGGGAGGCTTTGAGACAACAGTTGATTTATCTTCAGAGATACAACCACTGTAAAAAAGAAATTATGCAACAGTTAAATTATTATATTATATTAAATCATTCAATAAATAAATTGAATTTTGCTAAGGAGTTGGCAATAGGAAGTACTATTTACAGTTGCACCTTTTTTCAAGGGAATTGATAGTTGTGGGCCCTTTTATGTCCCAGAAAACTGTCAACATGGCCTTCTTTACTGACAGCTGCACCTGGAACTTTTCCTTTACTAGAGAGTCAGTGTGTCCACTTCTTAGACTGTCTTTTCAACTCAAGTTTATAGTAGCAAAGCCATGTATACCCCATTTTTAAACATTTTTTTGGCTAAAACATGGCCTTCCATACACATAACACATTATTTTGGACATTTCACATGGTTTGAACACCTCAGCTTCTAAAACTTTGATGGCAGACCTCTGTTCAAGCTTGGAGTACCTGGTTCGATTTGCCACCATTTTGAATAGCCTTAAAACAAATATTTTTTTGTGAGATTAAAATAATTTTTGTTATAAACAATGCAGAGTTAAAATTATCGAAAAAATTCTGAAAAATAAATAAATAAAATGTATTTTGCTTTATTTTAAAAAATTTCCATTATTTATTGAAAAACTCTTGTGCATCTAAGGTGATAGTCGAGCAGTGGAGAAGGAAGTAATGTTCCAAACAAAGACAGAAAATTACTTTTTAAATATCTTTCAAAGAATTTTGATGATTAGAATCTAGTTGTATTAATGGATAAAACTCTACACTGCCAAATTTTCAGAGACATTTTTTACTTTATTTTTACATTGTGACAACAATGGAGATTATATGTGTCTGTAACCAAAACTAAGTTACCACCAACATCACAATTCCCTTAATTATTTACATTATATTCTAAATGATTATTAAATAATCATTATCTAATCTTAATTAGAATCTTATTTATTAACAATGTCTCTATTAAAGTCAAACCAAGTTAGATTTGCCTCATAACAGTCCATGTTATTAATGGGTATTTAACTGACTTCCCACCAAGCTGATATATGACAAAAGGTCATTTTATCGTGGGGAGCTAACCATAAATTGAGATTCCTGCATGGCTATTTCAAAAAATAATTGATCCCTTCAACATTCTCTATATTGGGGCACCTCAGGTGCCAAACTATGAAATCAGCCATGCAAAGCAGGTATTGCCTACAGATAAGGCCCCTGGGATCAGGCAATCCAAATTAATAACAGCCACCTGACACAAATGCAAGGCCCATGTTATCAATACATTTAAAATCCTGCAAAGTGTGTTGTATGTCACAAAGAAATAAAGGTTTACATAGTATATGGAGAGGATAATTTGCATACTGGTTTTAACAAAATCATATTTTATGAATAATTACTTCGTGTTAATAATTTCTAATATTATTTTTTTTTATTCTCAAATGTATTAAAAATAATTCTATGAATAATCTTATATAGAAATCAATTAAAATAAAATAAAAATAAGTGTAATCTTTAAATGTATTCTTATTTAGTAACATTAGTTTTTCTAATATAACATTTTATATCAAATCTCAAATATTTGCACCTGGTAGTGGGCATATATTTACTAGTTGTGACAATATTCTGATTTCCTCTATAAAGTTCATAAGAAAATGACTAAATGAAGTTTAATAAGGGTTGACTGAAAAGTTCATCGGTTGAACAAGACATTCTCATAAATAAAGTTTATATCATGGAATGTGACCAAATGAGGTTTATATGAGGGTTAGTGGAAAAGTTCATTGGCTGACCAAAACACTCTCATGGATTGTGACAAAATGAGGTTTATGTGGGGGTTGGCTAAAAAGTTCATTGCCTGACCAAGACATTCTCATAGAATGTGACAAATGAGGTTTATAAGAGGGTCGGCTGAAAAGTTAATTGGCTGACCAAGACATTCTCCTCTTCGCAATCCAAACATTTCTTCCATCAGTGTTGCAGAGCTTGGATTTTATTGGTCAAAAGTGCCATCAACAGCAAATATGACGTCATCCTAAAAACATCTCAGCCCACTCTCATATATCAATTATCTTTCAAGACAAACACCAGTTGGATAGAAGAAGAAAATTTACTTTCAGACGAATTGGGAAAGTATGCACTCCTTTATCTCCCCTCCCAGCTATGCTATTGTTCTTCTACAAGGATGGCTCTGGCATTAAATAACCCATGAAGGTTGATATATCATTAAAAGAAACCAAACCAGAAGAAGAAAAAAAAACAACTTACACATTGATAGGAATTTCTCTGGCTTTTTTGTTTGGAGGAGAAGAGTCAACTTCAATGGTTTTTGATGTTAGAGTGGAATTACAAGTAGATGCAGTATTTAAAGGAGTTGTCTCGCTTCTTTCAGCATTGACCATTTTTCCTAATGCTGCAGGTTTGCCCTTAAGAAAAAGAAAAATATTTCAGCATAAAATATGTGACTATCTCACAATAATAAACCAGTTCAAATATCTCAGTAGCAATAACTCATCTACTGAAAGCAATGTCAACATATGCATAGGAAAGGCATGGACTATTATTAACAAGTAAACACCCATATGGAAATTTGCTCTGTTAAATAAAATGGAAATTAATCCAAACTGTAACAGTGTTAGTACTATTGTATGGTTACACCACTTGAATTTTAAGGAAATACTCAGAAAAAAGCTAGATGAGATCAACACAAAAATGCTGTGTACTGTTTTGAACAAATCCTGGAAGCAGCACCCTATAAAAAAGTAGTTGTATGGCCACTTGCCTCCCATCTCATAAACCACTCAAGTAAAACGAACAAAATGTGCTGGGCACTACTAAAGAAGTAAGGATGAACTCATAAGCAACATTCTCTGGTGGACTCCTACATATGGACACACCAGTGTTGGTCAACCAGCAAAAACTTACAGTCATCAGTTCTATGCAGACACTGGATATTGTCAAGAGGACTTGCCAAAAGAGATTAATTGCAAGAGAGTCAGGGGAACCTATGCCATCAACATAACTTGATGATGGTGATGATGACTTACAATCTAAGTATATGAGGGTTGGCTGAAAAGTTCATAGGTTGAGCAAGATACTAACGTGGAATGTGACCAAATGAGCTTGGTTTATCAACATAGTCTCCTTTATGATCGACACACTTCTTCCATCTGTGTTTCAGTGCTTGGATATCATTGGGCAGAAAAATCATCAGCTGTAGATATGACATCATGTAAAATTTTCAGCCTACTCTTGAAAAATGAATTCAACAATTACACATATGACAGAAGTAAAAATACAAACCTTGACCTGAGATGTCATTTGATATTGCAATTTCTCATTTCTTGATTCTTCCATACCTGAGATGAAAAAAAAAACTAACTCAATAATATAGATTTTCATGACACTACTCATAAATATTCATTAGTATTTCACAGTCACTATACTGAGAGCTGGTGGATTTCTTTTTTCTTAAAAGGAAAGCTTAATTATATGAAAAAAGAAAAAGAAAAAGAAAAAAGGAATTTCTAACATTTTCTACAAAAGAATGAAAAGAATCCAAACTAAAAAAAACAACAACATTGTACATTTTACCACAAAGATCATAGTTTGGTGGTAGGCCTTCAGATTAAGATGACTGGCATCCAGACCACTGTGTCCCCCTCTCCCCACTAAAAAAAAAAATTATCTCTAAACAACAAAAAATGTATTATGAGAAGATATAATATATGGAAGAGGAAAAAACAGTGAAGAAATATATCTGTATACATGAGAATAAAATCCTGCAGAGCTCTGCTGTCTTTTCAATGAATAATTAAGACAAGTGGAAGATACACTCTGAATTTATTGAAGATCTCTGTTTATTGCAGAAGTATCATATAGAGATTATGTGTTTGCCTGTAACTAAGTCACCACTAATGTCATAATTCCCTTAGTTATTTATATTCTCAATAATTATTAAGACTTAATTAAACTTGATTAGCTTCTTATTTATAAATGATGTCTCTTTTAAAGTCGAGCTGAGTTAGATTTGCTTCAAGACAGCTCATGTCATTAATGGGTATCTAAACAGCTTCCCACCAAGCCAGGATTTGACACAAGGTCATTTTACAGTCGAGAGCCATGCATGAATCAAGAATCATTCATGACTTTTACAAAAAATGCTAGGTCCTATCAGCATTTTCCTTTTGGGGTACCTCAGGTGCCAATTGATGAATTCAACCTTACCTAAAGGAAAAGCCCCCAGGGACCAACTGATTAGGTTAATAATACCCAGCAGCCCTTAGAAAACTAAAAGGAGCAAGCCCATGTTATTAATACATTTAAAATCCTGTAATGTCTGAAATATATCATTAACAAATAAAGATTTAAATAGTATATGGTTTGGATAATTTACATACTGGTTTTAACAAAACCAGGTTGAATAAATAATCACTTGATGTTATTGATTTCCAGTATCATTGTTTTATTCTCAAACATCAAAAGCAATCCAATGTATAATTTTATATAGAAATCAATTAAAATCAAACTTTAAAAAAAAATGAAATCTTTTGATATACATTCTTATTTAGTTTCATTAATCTTTCCAATTTAATATATTTTATGAGATTAAAATTTAAATGCTTGCATCCAAAAGGCATATATTTTTGCATGTGAGGATAAAGATTTTAATTTTTTCAACATTAAAGAAATTTAAAGACAATTATCCTATTTTAGATAAAATGTGTTAAAGATTAGCAATTTCATATTTGTGATTTTCTAGATTTATACATGCAAGTCATAAGTAAAGTTGGTGATCGTAGTCAAGGGTGACCAGAAGGCTCCTTTTCAATAGCTACTACACCAAGGTGTAGGGGAGGGTGCTACTCCTTTACCTGGATTGCTCCACTTTACCCTTGATTCGTACCTTATATTGCTGAGTGTTAAGCAAGGAGGTATCAAGTACCATTTTTAAAGTCTTTGGTATGACACGACCTAGATTGAACCCAAGTCTCCTGGGCCATTGGCAAACACTCTACCCACTAGGCCAATGACCCGGTTATTATACATGTACCACTCTAAAATATATATATATATATATATATATATATATATATATATATATATAGGGGCCAAATCTTGGGCGTCACTCCACATTTCTTTAAAAAGAAAAAAAAAAATGAAACTTCAATTTATTTTTGTATTTTTTTAAGTAAATGATAAAACTTCAATAACATACAGTATATTTTCTTATCCGTTAGAATATTCAGACTAATATCTTCATCTTTATTCGTATATTCACATTTCAGCTGATGCATGCTTCGGCCTTCTTCAGGTGTTTCATGTCAAACTCAGGAGCCCACACAGAATTTTGAACTAAACCCTTTATTTAATTCATTGGGGTAGATTAATCTAATTCAGTTACCCATGACCAGGTAGAAATGTTAAACTATAGTAAGGATTACTTGTTATTCTTAACTGTAGTCAGGATTGAACTTGCAATGTCCAGATGATTTCACTTTGAAGCACTTTCCAACCTCGAGAAATTATCTGCACTGTTTACAATTGGTTTATTGCAAAATTTATTTTAATCTTGCAAAAATATTTGTTTTGAGGTGATTCAAAATTTCCACAAATCAAACAGACTGCTCCAGGCTTGAATAGAGGTCTGTCATCAAATTTTTGAAAGCTAAGAAGTGCAAACCAAGTAAGATTTACATTACATGATAACCGAATGTAGCAAACTGGCACAAAAGGAATACAAGAGACTTTGACCAGGTCAGAAGATTAGACATAGTTTTCATTAGGAAGAAGAATTTAGTTTAGTTTTATGAAATATCAACCATTGTAGGTTATTCAATGCAAAATGCATTTTTATTCATATAGACAGTTCTATTTCAAACAATTCAGTTTACCATAAGTACAGTTTAAATGTCAAAAACAGTTCTAATTCAAACAATTCAGTTAGCATAAGTACACTTTTTTGTTTATACACAGTTAAATGTAAAAACAGTTCTATTTCTGACAATTCAATTTAGCATAAGTATACTGTTTAGTCCTATTTAACACATAGATAGAACCCTATTAGGTGCCACCACTTCAGAGCCAGAGTGGACCTGGGAGTGATGGCAATAAAGGGATACTCAGCATTCCCCAAAGCTCCATCTTTACTGGAGCCACGCCATCAGATTGCTTAGTGTCATATCCCTTCTGTAGAGATGCAGTCAGTGTATTCTACAGCCCCCACTGACAGGGACATTAGCAAAAAGAAAAAAACCTTAGTGATTTTGTCATTCCAGCAGACACAAAATAGACACAAAAACCTTGATAAATACACCTAGCCAAAGAATGTAAAAAGTTGCAAAACATGATGGTGATACATTTTGATTTAACTGAAACCCTTGTAACAATCTCAATAACCTAGAAAAAAGACTGTTTGAAGTGAAGATCCGAGGAAGTGTCAACACCATCCAGACCACAGCACTGTTAAATTCAGAATACTTAGAAAAGTCCTGGAGTCTTGTTGTCACTTACACTTCAGTGAAAAACTACCATTTAGAGTTGGTTGGGTTTTATGATATATCAATCCTTGTAGGTTACTTAACACCAGATCCTGTTTATATATATATATATATATATATACATTAAATATATACGATTTGTAAACAAATAGTTCGTAGATAACATTTTAAACAAGCTAGTGCTCATTTGTTTGAATACAGTTAAATAGTTTCAACTATTGCTATCTAACATTAATAATTCTAGTTAAAATCAACCAATTGTTTACAATTAAATGGTTACAAGTATACCAATCTAACATGAATAATTTTATTTAGAATCAATCATTTATTTGCACACATTTAAATGGATTCAGGTATTGCTATGTAGCACTAACAATTCAATTTAACATCAGTCACACAGTTAAATGGTTAAACAGTTCTATTTAACCCATAGATGGGACCCTAACAGACACTATTACTCCAGGTCAGAGTGATTCTTGGAGTAATAGTAATGAAGGGATACTCCACATTCCCCAGTACTTCAGGACTGGGGCCTCACCATCAGACAGAATTTAGTGTCATATCAGGACACTCGTTTGGTGGAAGCGGGGCTGTCTTACTCCTTTGCAGAGATGCAGTCGGCGTATTCTACAACCCCAGTCGACTTGGCAAGAGGTTGGTGTAAAAAATTCGCAATGTATAAAATAATAATGATGATGATAATCTGGAATCAAATTCAACTAAAAACTTCTGGGACCATTCTCTTTCAACTACAACATCGGGGGCGGGTTATTTCTGATCAAAAATAAAAAATTAAAAAAAAAAAGTAAATAACTGAATTGTAATAATTTTTTAATAATTTGTAATATAATCGGTGTTTGTACACAGTAAAGAAAGGCCCACTTTAATATACAAAAATTATATAGAAATGTAATCTTTCTAATATTACATTTTCACGAAGTTGCCATCGGTCATATTTCTTTATTTTCAGCCAAAAATAGTTTTTAAGAATTATATTACAAATATTCATTCTCCTTATTCTTTAATTAAAACGTTCGGTTGTTTACTTTTGAGAGAGGTGAATCGTGCCGACCTCATGGAGAATACTGCAGCAAAAATCTTTATTTATTTATCATTATCGATTAAGCACCAAATAATCCGAATAAAAAGAAATTGTGAAAGCTTTTTTTACAGTGCTTAAGAAGGGGGTTCAATTCGCTATGTAAATATTTTGTAAAATGCACCTCAACCGGTGCTAATCGAAAATATTAACCCTATAAAATTTCCGCCATATTCGCTACAATTCACCTTGGTCATCTATTAAACTTACCAAAGTGTAATTAGCTAGCAGTCATTTTTTTTTTTAATAAATTTACATCGAGTATATTCTACAGCAAATATTGCACAGGCACCTCGTGTGGTATATTGTAATGATTTAAAAGCTAGACGAGTAGCCTATCGTTAGTGAAATTGATTCTCATTGGGTGTTCTATACTTCTGACTTTGCTGGTGCTAAAAGATATGCTAAAACAAAGCTATACATAAATAAATAAATGTACGTGAAAAATGAGTATCATAAATCTTTTATTAGAACAAAATCAATGCAGTTACCTAGCAAAAGATGACGAAATGTCTTACCTTCTTGTCTAAAATAAGGTAATCCATCAACATGATTCAATATTACCTGGTGTGATACTTTTTCATCTTCAGGTGTAGTGGTATCTTCATCTTTCAACTCTTTGGATGTTTCGTCATTGTTATTGTTATTATAATTATTATTATTACAAATGCCTTTCACTTCAAACTTTTTCAGTAAATTTGGTAGCTTTATCGAGTTCCACTGTTCAGCATTTCCCTTTTCTCCGGATAATTTCTTGAATTTAATGCCAAATCTAGACTTCCATCGGGACAACCAACCATCTGTTGCTTTGAAATCATTATGACCCAACATTTTAGCAAACTCTTCGGACTTGCTCTTCAACACAGGCCCAGTGACATGAAGACCTTGAGTATTTACAATAGAAAACCATTGACTAAGTGCCTCTTCAACATCTGGATCTTTGCCTTCTCGTTTTCGCTTTTGGTAAAGTCTTCTTTCACCTTTTGTGTATAGTGTCAATTCGTGTAGAATTTTGTGTTGCTGCTGTACGATTCGTGCGACTGTGGATTTTGGTACTCCAGTTATTTCAGCCAGCCGGCGTTGACTCGTGTTAGAGGGTTGTTTTTTGATTAATTCCAGAATAGCAATTTTCTCAGAAATTGACAAATCTTTACGTGGCATCGTATTTTTTATGGATCAGAAACTTTGCACGCACTAAATAATACATATAATTACAACTGAATGCTAAAACAACTCCTCACGGAATACGGTGGCTGACTAAAACCGGTGAATAAGTTAACACTGACCAACAACAAAAAAATTACTTTTAAATAAGGGCCGATAACCGGGAAAGTTTGAAAAATTAATTTTTGCGAGCATTAAAAGCATGAAAAAACGAGATGTTTGATTAGGGAAATAATTACTATCTATTTAACCCTTAATATCAGTCATTTGTTGGCACACAGTTAAATGATTAAAAGTACCACTGGTACTTTTAATTTATTTCTATACCATAGCAATGGTGTACTAAAGCGAAAATCATGCTCAAATAGCAGAGGGTAAATTTAGGTTCAGGAGCTCAGGACTCAAAGGGTTAATAATAATAATAATAATAATAATAATAATAATAATAATAATAGTTAAAGACGAAACCATCAATCACATAATAAGCGAATGCAGCAAATTAGCACAGAAGGGGTATAAAACGAGACACGATGGGTAGGCAAGGTGATCCACTGGGAGATGTGCAATAAATTTAAATTTGACCATACGAACAAAGGGTATATGCACAACCCAGCATCTGTCCTAGAAAATGACACACATAAACTCCTATGGAACTTTGACATACAAACGGATCACCAAATCTCGACCAGAAGACCAGACCTAATAATAACCAACAAAAAAAAAGAGAAATTGCAAAATTGTGGACTTTGCTGTCCCGACTGACCACAGAATAAAACTGAAAGAAAGTGAAAAGAAGGATTGAAGTGAATTTTTATTTCTTTTTTTATTGCTTATTTACAGAAGTGTAGCAAATTTAATAAAAGAAGGTAGGCAACAATACAGCAAGTAATCTTAGTTCTTCCTTCAGACCTCGAAACTTGGGTGGGACCTTCGCACGCTTCTTTCACCGTGAGAATAACAAAGCACAAAACACACAACTGCTACCCTATATACTTGAATGGCCAAACAAGAAAAATATAAGGTGAACGACTACTCACGTTTAAACTGTAGCAGAAAGAAGTTCGTATTTTTGTTTAGCGCGTTAATTAATTTGACCGTTATGGTTGTCACATATTTTCCCCCAATGAGGATGACTTATCCTATTCAGCCCGGACCATTTTCCCGGACAACATAAAAATGGTGAAAGCCCACCAAACTATCTCTTCCTCGGAACCTTTCGAGAAGGACGGACGTACTTTCTGTCCGCTCCCTTCATAGCAGCAGAAGCACAACACCATGAGGAAAGCCTTCTAATTTATGGACCTCTTGAGTCTACTCTCTCAGACCAAGGGTTCCCAGATGAACATGAATTAGATGCATGTAATCCGCCACACAGAGGAACACCTTCATGTCGCCTCTAACTTTTGCTATGTCTACAGCGACGCGAAAAATCGCCCAGATATCCAGCTACCTCATTCCTGGGCAACATTATCTCTCTTATAGCAACCAGGACCACACATTTATGGGTGACTACATCATTCCTGTCCTTAAACAGCAAACACGACTTTTGCCACGTCTACAGCGACACATAACTGCTTAGACCTTCAACAATGCCTTGATAGTAGCGACGCACAATTCGCTCAGGCATTTAGCCGCTATAATCCCTTCTCAACTCAATAACTATTCCCTTCCTTTCTTCCTACGAGACTTGCAGCATATAAGTACCCTTTATTCAGGCTGCCATTAAACCTTCTTGAAAACCTTACGGCATCTTCGTTCCCCTCTCCACTCCAACAACATAGCGAGGAACTAACAAATAACAACTCTTCCTCACAAAAAATGGTAACCTCTTATCGCAAAAAAAACAGTGCAGCAGGAGAAAAATTGCGTTTTCAATTCGGCAGCTACTACATTCCGAGGTAACATGAATCCTTCCTCGCTGTCTCTTGGTCTTCTCTTCTTCACGTCTCGAACCAAAAGGAAGAAAACCGTGCCCTGAGAAGGCTTGTTACGGATGCGTCACCCTTACGACGCTTGCACCCTTACGTTTTTCCGGCGACATTCCCTCCGAGCATAAACACAAGGAGAACCTGAACCTAGCTAGGAAAATGAAAAACTATGGAACATGAAGGTGACGATTATACAAATCGTGATTGGTGCTTTTGGTACAGTCACCAAAGGATTATTAAAGGGACTGGAGGACTTGGAGGTTGGAAGACGCGTGGAGACCATCCAAACTACAGCATTGTTGAGAACGGCCAGAATACTGAAAAGAGTCCTGGAGACTTGAGGAGACTTGCTGTCACTCAAACTTCAGTGAAAAACCATCAGCTAACGCTGATGTGAAAAACTCTCAAGGAGTAAATAATAATAATAATAATAATAATAATAATGGATGATAATGATGATAATGCTTTTACAAGATTTTGCTATTCTTTAATCCTCTTTTCAATGTTTTTTGTTTTGCTTTTTTTGGTAGGGTTGTTTTGTTTTTTTTAGAAAATTGAAATATAATTTAATTTAGGATTAGGAAAAGCGCATAAAAATGGACGTTTGTGACGAATGTCCGTTTTTTTTTTTTTGTTTTTTTGTTTTTGTTTTTTTGATGTGGAGGAGGCCCCAGTATATAGAATGTTAATATATTTCTCTATCCAATAAAATGTTTGTAGGGAATAAAGAAAGAAAGAAAGAAATTTGAATTGAATTAAAATAATTATTAAAATATGCAGAAACTCCCAGAGGCCTCTGA
This sequence comes from Sepioteuthis lessoniana, assembly GCA_963585895.1. Lineage (NCBI taxonomy): Eukaryota > Metazoa > Mollusca > Cephalopoda > Myopsida > Loliginidae > Sepioteuthis > Sepioteuthis lessoniana. The sequence goes on from OY757921.1 coordinate 64,614,309, forward strand.
CAGGAAGGGGGGCGACGCACGTGCAAAGAAAAGGGACCGTCCCGACAAAAGGAGGAATCTCATTCTTTTTCAGCAACGAACAGCAGAGTGCCAACACCTAGATCTTTCTTGCTAATAAGTGAAGGACGCAATGCGTCGGTCTTTAGAGGACACATTGGCTAACCCTTCCACTGGTAGTAGTCGTCTCTTTTTCACCACCAACCTATGACTAAAACACCGGACTTAAACAAACTCCCAAAAGTGACTAACACGTCGCTAAAGCTTTATATACCAAACACGTTGTTAAAGCTTTAATACTGAATTTGGATATGTCTACTCAAGAAACGATTAACACTAAAGCTTTATATACTGAACACGTTGTTAAAGCTTTAAATACCGAATACGGACACATATATACCCAAGAAACGACTAACGCATTTTAAACACCTTTACTGAGAGATTCAATCATTTCATTTGTATTCAGGAAGAATTTCCTCACCCACTGAATGGTTGTTGAACCCAGAAATAAAGGGAAAATATAAAAGATGTCTTCATCTCCTATCTGTAACTATCTTCTTCTTGCATATAATTCTTTTACAGCCTTCTTATCCAAGAAGTTAAACCAGCAAAACAAAAGTTGGTCAGAATAGAATAACCCCAGAATGGAGTCAGATAGCAAACGGCAACACAGCTTGCCCCTGAACCCCAAATGTTAATATTTTCCCCATCATATAAAATGTTAATATTTGGAATAATGAGTAGGCAGGTTGATGAGTTCGTAAAGCCGAAGAAAAAGTTTATCAGTATCGAGAAGGAGAGATGTGACAGCGTCTACATTACAGTGGTTCTAATTTTCTTTTAATTGTCAGTTGCAAGGGTGATCCTGCCGTTTTCAAATGTTAGCCTACTAACAACTGCTAATTGTACTGGCATTCTCGGCTGCTAGAAATCATGTGTTTACTCGTGGCTGCTGGTCTGATATGAAGAAAATGTCAACGATATTTGAGTCGAAAAGCGTTGTGGATTGTAGACTCTCGGCTGTTGGACGCCAAATCACGACTCACGATTTAACCAATAAATTGGTCGAAGAATGGATCTGCTACAATGACGCCAAAAACCGGCTCCAGCAGCGCGACACCGTGAAAAAGAGCAGACGTGAACTTGATTGGTCGGAAAATGAATTGGAACGTCACGTGATGCAGCTAAACAACTTTCTCGTCGCATTCTATAGTGGTTTGACCAAAGTGTTTTGAGGTGCCTTCTAAACTGGGCCACAGACATTATTTCATTTGTTCACCACAAGTTCAAATCCTGGACGCGGCTGTTTTCATTTCATTTCTTGGGAAAGGTATGTATCTAACTATTCTTCCTCCAGCAATGGATAAATAGTAGGGCAGACTGAACTCTTTAACTTTGGTATGTGGTGATTTTTGTCCCCGGGAAAAGTACTGTTTAGACCATAAGTTTTGTAGCAGAATTAACAGTACATAGAACGCAGTGAGGAGGTGGGCGCTGCTTTTGAAGAAAAGACACGAACGAGCTGCAAAATGTTTACTGTACATATACACGATATACAACAGGTTGATACAACATGCAAAACAAGCAAAAGAGTTCAAAGAGTTTGGTTGGATAAAGGTTGCAGATAAATACGCTTGCGGAAACTTAGCTGTTTAGTTGTTTCTGGTAACTTGTCAGGGCACCGTTACGAAGTTTGTAGAAGTGGTTGCGTTTGTCTGCCAGGTAGTGGCCTCGCTTCCCAAATCGTCGCCGTCTGGGACTTGTACGATGCGGTCTAAGCTAGAACAGCTAGCCCGGGTAGGACTATTTCTTTTGACCCCTTGCTTTATAGTCAGCTTCACGTGACTTCCAGAAGGGCTGTGATTGGTCAATTTGGCCCTACACACGGGTGTCCTCTACGGAATTCCAGTAGGTACGTCAATCGGTCGAGGTGAAGAAAAAAAACATCTGTCAAATTATTTTGAGAGACTTAAAGTAACTTATTTTAAAATGAAAAAAAAGTACAACTTGATACAACTTTTTAATCTTTTCTATTAGTGCCCTTTGAGCATTAGGGTTTTGAAAGGTTAAAAGCGTGGTAAGCATAACTCGAAGCCGAACTTTTTTATTTTATTTTCCCGAAGCAAGTATCATTGGAGAACGAGAAACGTTTTGGTAAACGTTTTGGTAAAAGTTTTGGTATCTTCAACTGCATTGCATAGCAATGCATAAACCTATTTTTAAGGCATTTTATATACTTAAAATTATAAATCAAAGTGTTTATATATATATATATATATATATATATATATATATATATCCAAACCCTCCGCACAGACAAGACGTGACACAAGGTTAATTTTTTGTAGATTTTAACTGGTTTGAATTCAGAATTTTCTTTCTCCTAGACTGGCTGTCATACCAAGGTTAAAGAGCCCAGTCTGCCCAATTATTTACCTATATCTGGAGAGAGAATAGTTAGATTCATACTTTTCCCAAGGGTATTAACACTATGTGAAATGCAAATAGCCTCATTCAGAATTTGAACTCAAGTTACCGTGTCCATTTCCAATGACCATAACTATTTTGCCAGTGATTATATAATAATCTTGAAATTATCCTCGCTATCTCAGAAGAAACAAACATTATAGATGATAAAGAAGGAAAGATAACTCTGGACAATTATGAGGCCGTTAGAACATTTGTCAACAATCAAGAATTGCATTGCTGAAAAACTGTATCAACGACAGTACTTCATGAGCTTTAAGGGTAATAGTTTTGGACAAGAAAATGAAAAAGCAAAAACTATCACAATGAACTAAAGAAAAAGTGAAACAAATAATTTGGTGATTCGTAAACGTTTACGACAATTGCTGGCAAAACACCACGACAAGTTATGAGTTCAGCGGGACTGAATTTAACTGCAGTGTTTAAATAGCTAAACAAACAACAGAATAAATTCGAGAAGATATCCTTGAATATGCCACAAAATTAAACAACTCAGCTTGGCCTCCGACAATTCTTTAAATGATCTAGAAAAAGATTATTCTGCAGTGATAAATATTTGGGTTTTTTGTTTTGTTTTGTTTTAATTTTTATTTTGTTTTTGCTTTGCTTTTTACTTATTCCAAATTAAAATCTAAAGATTGCCCGAAAATAGATTCTGTCAAGTGATTAATACATTCGTATAGTTCCCATTTCATTTTTAATGTGACAAATTGCAAACTGATGATGTTGAAACATTTTCTGTTAAGTGTAGGTCTATACAATATAACAGGACTGAAGTTGCCTCTATTCTTTTGCATATTGGACACTGTATTGATTATAACCTTGTTTGCAAAATTGAAACGGTTGAAGAAAAGGTTGTATAAAAGCTTTAAGATCAAATTTGCGAACAATCACAGCCAGCAGAAATACCTATATTGGCATTCTAATGGGTTGATAATTTCAACCAAACATTTGAATCCTCAACTGATCATAAAATCATAAATTCAACTAACATTGTAGAATTCTTTGAGCCCCAAGGAGATACATTAATTGATATATTTAGAGAAAACATATTTTCAACTAGACACAGTTCATTTGTTCTTTTACTTCAGTTTAGTTTAACGCAATCCATCATAACTGTTGTCACGTGATATCCCACTGAGACGATGGAAGTGGGATGACTACTATCTTCTTGTTTGAATTAACAGTAGCAAGCCATCAGAGAATGACCGTTAAGAAAGAATATGAGTCACAGGGGAGACCAGATGTTTATACTTGGTGACCTCACTCGGGTCGCCTGACACGGGAAGGTAGAAGCCAAACGATTGGCTGGGACCCTAAAACGGAAGTGGGGACTCCCTCCCGTCAGCGGAAATAGAAAAGAAAAAAGTTAGTCGTTGGACAGGGTTCGTATGGGGACAGACAAGTACTCCGGGTAAAAGAAGACGAAGAAATTCTGCGAGACACGAAGAAGCCATTTTCTTCAAGCCAGAGTTAAAAATAGCATAAAGTCTATTAGCCCGTAAAAGAAGAAAGATTCTCCACAGGAACTCCATCAAAGAAAAAAGATAAGTAAACTTTGGGACCATTTCTCCTTATACCCAATTTTATATACCCTCTCTCTCTCTCAATTTAAAGGAAAACGAAAGAAAAGAAAAGAAGAAAGACATTTATGTTCAGTGACTGTTCATTTATTATATATTTGACACTTTGTTGGTGTGTATAATTGTAGTAAAAGATTCATGTATTTTAATGTTACCACGTGGTCTAAGTTGTTATTTGTGGCGTCTGTTACGAATTTGTTACTTCTTGTTTCTTTTTCAGCTTCTGTTCGCCTTATGTTATCTTGCTTAAAATTGTTCTATAAATTCCTTTAAAATATCACACGGGAAACCGGAGTTGCCGACTACTACAAAATAATATTATTACGTCTCAACCTAGAGGTCCATATCTTCCATTGTCTAGGGGAGGAAGGAAAGCGACCTGGTGGGTGTGTGGATAGTGTGAAATTTGGAACCCCTTGCCAGCGGCGGTCAGTCTAGCCCTAAATTAATCCCGCACATAATATGCCAGTTCTTATATGCCTGAGAAAAAAAACTCTGAACGAGGACTTATTTTATAAGGGATCAAGTGCCAACCTGTCCCGTCTTCACACGTGCGAAAATAAAGTCCCGTTTTGGGATTTTAAAGAATTTGCCGTCACACTGTCGATAAAAAGAAGGAGCCAGTCATAATCTCCACACAATTACCTTATCCAATCTCTAAAGCAATACAAAAAGAAAACGAATACTTCCGGTATTGATAATTTTTCTGGTTGCTTTCAATAACACTCAGTACAAAAGATCAGATAGTCCATGTGTTTTCTGGTTAGACTATTAATATTCCAAAGAATTTCAACGCAATTGAAAAAGTCCTTATTGACCTACTTATCGTCAATCAATTCGCCAATGACTGACTTTTCAACTATTTACGAAATATCTGAGCTTATATAAAAACAAATGTTTAAGAAAAACATCAAATATGCTAATATTACATTTGCTATTGGAGCTGACATGAATGTTTACAAAGTTTCATGGAATTATCCGGGAAAATTCAAGAATATTGTTATTCATATCGGTGATTCCTTTACATCAAAGAAGTTTTTAGCATTCCGGGAAAATTGATTAGCGGATCAGGCTCTGAAAAAAATTATTTTTCTGGTCGGACTATGTTCAACTTGAAGTCTGAATGATCTAGTCACTGGATCATACTACAATCATTATTGGGTTTTTTAATAGACACTCGGCAGAAACATTTGAACGTTTTCTCTTAGAAAAGTTTCTTACAAGTGTCGATGATATCCCAAATGTTTTGAAAGATAAAACGTAATGTGATATTATGGACAGATATAATGAACAGTTTGCCTGTGATGGAAGGATACAAGAGCTTTTTCAGAATTATGATCAGTTTTAGGAGAAAGGTTTTTATGGTCATTATAGGAAAACTAGTCAATTTTGGTTTGTGTTTTATCTTAATATCATGCGTAACCAGAATATATTTCTCACTGCTGACAACTTATCAACGCGATTGTCAAGTTTAGAAAACGTGCTTCCATACATGTTTATTTTAAACAAGCAATATTATACAAGGTATGGTTCATTGTTTGGGAGCTTTCCAATGAATTTGTTTAGAACAGAATCCATTTTTCCTCAAAGAAAATCCATGGCCCAATTAAACGACATAAACTACAACTATTCAACAATCCAGAAAGATAGTTGTTGCAAAATACATAGAAAAATAAGTATTTAAGAGCCAGAACGAGCAAAACACTGTTCAAGTAGCAAAGTGTTGATTCGCTCTTCTCACTCCAAAATAATACGTTATTTTAACGAGATTTTGAAGCACAAAGAGAATAAGACAAGGTTAATCAAAATAGTAAAAGATGAATTGATTGTGAATGAGAGTAGTGTACTCCAAAAGTTGAAATGTCAAAAAATCGATCTCTCTATGGATCAAATTTGTTATGGAATAACAAAGGATTCTGATGGAGTGATCGATGACCTCAGTAGTAACCAAGACGAAGCTAACACAAAATTGATGCTTCATGCTAGATATGCAATAGAAATAGATGGTGAGATTTCCTTCTGGTTTTGTTGATGTTAATATACTTTTTATAAACATGTTTAAAAAGGACAACACTGATATCTTCATTGATTACGGGAGTGAAAAATTAAGAAATATTTTTCACCTGAACTCAATTGAATGATGAACTGAAATCTACGCTGATTGACTTCCATACTTTTGAGGGGAATGATTGTACCATACCCATGATACGGATAATGTTCATAACATATATACATAGAACATAGGAATCCCGAAACAAAAACACTTACGACTTCTTTGTTCAGGTACGAAACTTTTTATTACCTTTGAGTTTGAAGGTTTTTCGACATAAGGAGAGCGATACATATTCTTTCTATTCTGGCTTTTCCATCTCCCCTTCCCCCAACACGTGTGGCACCCGCCACAAGGCCACTGCGAGCTAGCGAAAGTCACCCTTCTTCTTCGAACCGCAAGACTCAACTCACTGACTTTCTTCAAAATCCCCCAAATCCTCCGCGCGCGCTTCCGGTGTATGACGTCATTCACATCCCCAAGTCATAATTTTCTATCTGGGATTTTTATTTTGACATCTGTGAACAACACATCCTCCCCGCACGCGCGTTAACACCTGCGCTCAAGTTTGCACCTAACTAACCCATGCGCTGAGCTGAAAGGTTCTCAGCCTAACTAAACCCAAAGGCAAGATATATCAAACGAAATCCCTCGGCCATTATATTACATGATTACGTATCATGTATTTTCGTAAATCCAAAAAGGTTTGTTGGAAAATTTTCAAAAAAATTATTCGATTTGAAAGAGCATTTATATAGTTAGGATTAACCCGGATTCAGTTGATGGTTTACTATCATAACTAGTGGAATATATTTGCAACCTATTTGGGAAAAAGAAAAACGATATCAACAAAGTCCGATACTCAATCTTTAAAAATGTTTACGAAAAGAAAGTTTTCTAGATTAATCGTTCCTTTCACCGTGTCGTCAGTCATTACAATTATATTTTACGTTTTACAAATTATATTGCTGAAATATGGGGATCATGCTTTGAAACTAATATTGAATTTGATGCCATTTCAAATTATAGATGATCAAATGATTCCCAAAATGTTTGGATAGAAAAGGATTTCCTGAACAAATAGACACAATTATAACAAGATGAAAATGAGGAGAGATAAGATAAGGTCGATTATCCAGATGAATATATTAATGAGAGTGTAGAAAACCAAATAAACTCATCTCAGTTTGCAATATAACCCAAAACACTTAATAGTCAAACCATTATAGAACGCGCCAACAAAATTGTTCAACTGAATCACGTGACGTCCCAATTCATTTTCCGGCCAATCAGGTTCACATCTGTCCTTTTTCACGGCGTCACGCTGCTGGAGCTGTTTTTTAACGTCATTGTGGCAGATCCATTCCTTGACACATTAGTTGTATGAATAAAGGCAGCAGTGGTTAAATCGTGAGTCAAGATCTGGCATTGAACAACCGAAGGCAAACAGTCTATAACACTTTTCGACTCAAACACCAGAGACATTTTCTTCTGATCAGACCAGCAGCTACTAGTAAACACGGGCTTTCCAGCAGCCAATAATGCCAGTACAATTAAAAGTCGTCAGTCGGCTAACATTCAAAAACGTGGCCGAATCACAATAAGTATTCAATTTAATTCTATTAACACAACGGCTTTGACCCATTTCCCCAAACTTTTCTTGTTCCCCAATGATAATCAAAAGAAAATTGGAACTACTACAATGTAAACGCTCTCTCTCTCTCTCTCTCTCTCTCTCTCTATCTCTCTCATCTACTCGCGTATCCATCTTTCAAACTGTTCACTTCGCTGACACACCATGACTCACTCCATACCTTGAGTTCACTCTTTTACCTTTCTCGGTTTAAAATAAATATAATTTATGCTACATATTCTCCTGTTTTCTTCCCTTCAAATGTCAAATACTAAAAGCGTGTTGACACAAGGTCATCTTTACACAGCTCCCCTACAATAGTGATGTCAATCATGAAGATTAAACAATTTATGAATAATCGATAATTGAACTCGTATGATATAAGAAGTTTTTTTTTTATAATTGAAAAGTTTCCACTGAACATTAAATCAAATAAAAGCCCAATAATATTTATTTTCCTTAACTTTCAATTCAACATTTATCAATAAAAAAAAAAGTTGTTTGCTATATTCTGTTGCTATTTTTAACTTGTCAAAGTCTCCCGCTTACATCCAATAAGTATTCAATTTAATTCTATTAACACAACGGCTTTGACCCATTTCCCCAAACTTTTCTTGTTCCCCAATGATACCTACATCGGAAAAATAAGGTCTAAAAAGGTTCAGAATATTCTAAACTGATATTTCAAATACTTTACAAATCATATTACGATATGTTTTTAAAAAGTATCGTGACTGAAGCTGTATTTACCAGGACAGAAATAAATAATGACTGAAACGTTAATTTTATTCCAAATACTAACTGTATTCGGTAAGTTTCGAGGATGAAGCCGTATTTACCTTGACAGAAATGAACACAGAAGGAAATGTTAATTTCATTCAAAATGTGAGCTGTGTTGGAAAGATATCGATGTTAAATAATAACTTGGCTGGATCTTTTATTTGGTATGTAGCGCAATTAGCTTTTAAAAAATTTTAAACGGTTGTTCCATAAATCAGAAACCGTTCGTATCACACAGAGTAATTGACAGTTTAAGGTCAGTTAAAAGCTTGGCTTACATAGGACGAAGTAAAGTCAGGTGACTAAAATCCTTGAAGTTTAGCAGTTGGATTGTAAATTTAATTAGCCAGCTGAGAAACCGTAAAGCCAGCGGTTGTCTATTTTCCATATCTCGCTCGACCTGCGTATCATCGGTAAAATGAATTGATAAAAAAAAGTCGTCGTCGAAGTAATAAAGTTATATGCGCAGGAAAATGTCGTTGTTATTCATCTCACTATTATGAGCTTGTAACTGCAACAAACGATGACATGGCGAGAAGATAAGATGGGGGTGAGAGATGAACACAAAGACGTAAGATGAGTCATTGTACGAGGAAGATGAGTATATAATATCGAGACTGAAGCTGCATTTACCAAGACAGAAATGAACAATGAATGAAACGTTGATTTCCCTCAAATAAGAGCTTTATCTAAAAAATAACATGATTTCCTCAGCCATATTGGTGGGGCTTAGAATAAACTGACTATATCCCCTACAGAGGGATAAAAACCCTTCTTCTAAAAAGTGTCCTTGGTATGACTTTAATCAGCATTTTGTGGTGAGAATCCAATTCTAAGTATCTAGGAAGCGTGGAGTGTTCATTTCATTGCCATTACTCCCAGGTCCACTCTGACACAGAGCAGTAGTACTCGTTAGGGTTCCATCTTTGGGCCAATTAGGTCAGTTTGAAAACTATTTGTATTAGATAGGAATACTTGATACCATACAACTGTGTGCTAATTATTTGTGTTAGATAAGAATACTTGAAACCATACAACTGTGTGCAAATTATTTGTATTAAATTGGAATACTTGAAACCATAAAATTCTGTGCAAATTATTTGTATTAGATGGGAATACTTGAAACTATAAAATTGCCTGCCAAATACTTTGAAGGTAGTACACACATGTAAATATAAACGTATGATTTCTGCGATTCCCCAACTTCTCAGAATAAGATAACCCCATACGGGTTGATTATGCAGTTGAAATCAATCGATCATTCTTTTTCCTTTTTTTCCTTCCTTCTTTCTATCTTCTATCTCTTCTTTTCTTCCTTTTCTTCCGCTTTTTCTATTATCACCTTCTTTTCCTCGTTCTTTTTTTTTACTCTTCTGACTCTTCTCAAGATAATTTTTTCATCTTTGTTTTATTTTATTTTTCCTTCTCCTCCCGTCGGCTTCTTCTTTATCTTCTTCTTGACCTCTCACTCAACTTCTTTTTATTTCATTCATTTCCTTCTTCTTCTTCTCTTCCTTTTGTTCCTTTTTTTCCCTTCTTTCATTTTTTCTTCTTCTCTACATTCTTAATTTTCCCTCGTATAATTCTCTTTCTTGATTTCCTTCTCGTTTTCTTTTTCTCTTTCACCTTCCTATCTTTCCGATTCTTCTTCTTCTTCTTCTTCTTCTTCTTCTTCCGTCATTTTCTTCCTTCTTTTTTTCTCTCTTCTTTCAACTCCTCAAATGTCTTTACCTTATACCTATATCCTCTTCTTCACCTTTTTTCTTCTTATCGTCTTTCAACGTTCTTTTTTTTAATACTTTTTTCTTTTTCTCTTCTTCCTCTTTTTTACCTCGTTCTTCTTCTTCTTCTTCTTCTTCTTCTTCTTCTTCTTCTTCTTTCACCTCAAAATTTTTCTTTTTTCTTTACCTTATTCTCTTCTTTAATCTCCCCTTCAACTTCCTCGCTTATTATTATTATTTTTTTTACCTCTATCCTCTCTTTCTTTTTCTATTTCTTTAATTGATCATTTGATCCAAAATCATTTTTTCTACCTTTCTCTTTTTCTTACTTTTCCTCAAAGTAGGCATTTTTCTCGTGCATTGCAGTGAGTTTTTCATTGCTGAGTTTTTCATATTTTATGAAGATAATCATTCATCGTTCTTCTCATTTTCTGCTTCTTTTTCCTTTCTTCAATTATTCAATACACTTTTTCGTTTTGATTTCGTTTGTTCATCATCATCCTCATCTTCTTCTTCTTCTTTTGTTTGTTCATCTTCTACTTCTTTTTCTCTTCATCTTCTTTCTATCTTCTTTTCTGTAGCCTCTTCCACTTTCTCATCCTCCTTCTTCCTAATTGGCATCATTTTGTTTTGTTTTTACTATTCTTATTATCTGTAGACAAGTCAAATGCTCTCTCTCTCTCTCTCTCTCTCTCTCTCTCTCTCTCTCTCTCTCTCTCTCTCTCTCCACGATAAAGCGACAGTAATTTTTATTTGTTCCCATTTTTCAGGTTTGATAATTTAACAAAAACTATTTCAAGAAATGTCTAAACTTTTGGCATCAACTTTTGTTGATCTCTATTCTGACCAGAAAAGATGCGAATTTTGCCCTATCCATTATTCCTTTTTCTCTTTTACTGTTTCTTTCTTTCTCTTCCAATCAATTTCCTTCCTGTGACCGGAAATGCCAAGCAAAAACGGAAGCGGCATACGCTAAAACCTAATGGAAGGTCAGCAAGTTTTTCTTTCGTTCGTTAACATTTCATACGGCAAAGTCGCCATTTTTCCACTTTTTTTTTCTTTTGTAATTTTGTAATTTTTATAGATTTTCAACTTTCTTTTATTTGTTTTTATTATTTATACAGTTTTGTTTTGTTTTTTTTTTTGCTTTTTTGTTTTTTTTGGGGGGGGGTCATTTTTATATTCATGTCATTTTTACTGAAGGGTGTTTCTTTTTTTTATTATTACTCAACGTTTCAAAATTTAGTTGCCAGATATTTCAATCACCCTCACCCTCTCTCTCTCTCTCTCTCTCTCTCTATCTATCTATCTATCTATCTCTTCTATTTCTCTCGCATTGTCTCAGTATATCTTTTTTTTTTCTCTGTCTATTTCCGATTCTTTCTTTCTTTCTTTCTTTCTGTCCCTCTCCCTCTCTTTCCCTCACTCTTGGAGCAGAATGCCAAGGATCCTTCATTGCACATAAGTTTTCTTTAGTTCATATACCTTTACTTCTTGCGAAAAAGCAACTGCTACAGAACACTTTCGTCAAGAGTAAACTAAGATGTTACATTAGTATCCTGATAGATAGATAGATAGATAGATAGATCTAATTTGATGTCTTCAAATTAATTTGCTTATGTTTCTTAATGCTTATTTATTGGAAATATTTTTCTTTCTGTGACGAATTATGTCCTGATGTTGACGAAGTTTTCCTTATATATACATATGTGTGTGAGAGAGAGAGTGTGTGGGGGGGGAGTAGATATTCTGATATTGTTAAATGATTTATCTTCTTTTTCGTTTTCTTTTTTTCCTTCAAATTCTTCTGCTGCGCCTCATTTTTCTCTCTGCCTCAAAATTCTTCTTTTTTTTTTTTTACTTCATTCTCTTCTATCATCTCCTTCTCCGAAAAAGCTGTCACGTGACTCTGGTGGGACCTACTCTGTTGGAGGCACACTTGGCGTAAAGGTTAGCGTCGTAGGAAATGGAATAGGTGATCTGAGTTCAAATCCTGGACCAGATTGCTTGGGTTTCACTTTGTGCTAATGCCCTTGGGAAATGCACGAATCTATCTGTTCTCACTCGGGAATGCTCAGTACTTTAGTCTTGGTTAGGAGAAGGAAAACTCTGAATTCAAACCAGTTTTACTCCGCTTAAAAATTAATCTTTTGTCACTGGTGCCACATTATCCATAAGCCTCAAGAGCAGAAATCCACCAAAATTGTATGGAAGAATAGCATGAAAAGGAAAGGGGTAATTTCCAAGCCCAAGGACCCCGTTATGAGTTAATCTGGCAGTGTCACATCCTAGCTGTGGTAGAGAAATTGGGTAAATACATACCTAGCTTTCGTGACAACCACTATGGACAGGATGTGACACAAGGGCAATTTTTAAATTTGAGTTACCCATGCGCAAAAGTATGGCCAAGAGCAGTACCAAAATAACTTGCCACCATCGTTATTCCCATTCTCTGTAGGGGTGCTTCAGGTATCAGGCAATGAATTTGAGCCCAACGCTTCTAAACAAGGGACAGGTGTTGCTTGGAGAAATACCTCATTCAGTCATATTTTAGCCTTGGTATGACAACCAGTCTAGATGAAAAACTCTGAATTCAAACCAGCTTTACTCTGCTAAAAATTGACCTTGTGTCACATCTTACACTTGTAAAGACGCTGAGAACCCATCCAGCTATGGGGAAATAGGAGGATAGACAGGGATCTTTAGCCTTGGTATGGCAACCAATCTTAAAAGGTCAATACCTTGTGTCACATCTGCTCGAAGCGAACGATTTGGGTAAATACATGATTTTTCCCGTTGAGGTTGATTATTATCTTTTGTCTTCCTACAGTGTTTGGGAAATCAATATCCTAAACCCTTATTTTTTTATCTAGGCTCGAAGAGCGAGTTCTAGCGTTGGTTAGATATATTCGGGTATCTCAGACACGAGGCCTGCCAGTCATTCCATCCACACCACACACATTTTCACCGCCACCACCACTGTTCTTTATCCATACCGTAGCTTTTCTTTTACACAGGAAGCGAATGAAAAGTGCTTTTGGCTTGGCAAAAAAGAAAATTCGTTCGGTATTTTCACCAATCTTGAATCTTTCCAATGAAAGAAAACAAAGACATAGATAATTTACAGATCGATATTTGCTGATAAAATATCAACGCGCATCTCCATTCCAGACGCACTCAGTCATGTGAACATCTTAAAGGCCAAAATCCACATTCAAATGTTGTTCTTAAACTTGTTCAACACTCACCAAGAACTAAAAACGTAAAATCAACCCAAAATCTGACAAATCAAAAAGCATTGAAGATAAAAATCAATTTCAGTGAAAGGGTTTACGACAAAATTACTGTTAGCTGGTTGCTTTTACGACACGTCAATTTAATATAATGCCTAAGCCAGTCTTTTTTGGTTTGGTTTCAAGTATTCCAATCAAACGCTAATAATATGCAAGCTATTATATCATTTCAAGGATAATTTTATTTAAAGTTAAATTATTTGCTAACGTTAAATGTTTCGGATTTTTTACATTGAGCCTTCATAAGGGCGTTTAATGTTAAAAACAAATTATTAACAAATTATTAACAAATGACAAACAAATTATTAACAAATAATTCAACTCTAAACAAAATCACCCCAAACTGGTTTTTTTTTTGGTGGGGGGAAGGTTGTTTTTATCTAATTTTGTTTTGTTTGTTTTTGTTGTTTTTTGTTTTGTTTTTTGTTTTGTTTTTTGTTTTGTTTTGTTTTGTTTTTGATTTTTTGAGGGGTAATGATTTTTGTTTTTTGTTTTAGTTTTTTCATATTTACACATTTTAATCACCTCGAATTTACTTCTATTTTCCATTAGTGTTGGTGGTGGTTATCTGTTAGAGAGAGAGGGGTGGGGGATTTAAAGTAGCCAAAAGTTGAAAGGTAACAAGATTAAAAGACAGGGAAATGAAAGTGACACTTATTTCCCGTGACCTTCAAAAGGTAGTGTATGTCAGTAGAGATATGTACATGATTTTTTTAATACAAAAAGCAGGAGACATATATTGTATGGAGACATCATCAGAATCTCATTTGAAAAAAATCCTTTGAGTGTATTCAGAGAAAAGTCAAGGTGGCTATGATTTTCCCGCTTCTAAAATCCAGATTGAATCATTTTTTCTATACCTTAATATATATACATATATATATATATATATATATATATATATATATATATATATATATATATATTCACTTGATTGAATGAAAACTTGATATATTTGTTGGATAAATCTTAATCATGAAAACGCAACTCACGAAGTTTTTTGTAAGACATTTTGATAGTAAAATAAATTTCCACTGTGGTTTGTTGACTGGGTTTGTTTTGTTTTATAGCATATCACCCCTTGCAGGTAATTTAATGCCCTTTCCTGATTATACATATATATACGATACATATGATTTGCAATCACATTTTCTTGTATTTTTAAAACCCACCGGGACAGTTTTTTTGTTTTTTGTTTTGTTGTTTTGTTTTGTTTTATTTTGCACACAGTTAAATGGTTTCAAGTATTGCTAATTAACAGTGACAATTTAATTTAACATCGGTCATTTGTTCGCACACATTTGAATACGATTTGTAAGTAATTTTATTCTTAGATGTGTTACAACTCACTTTTTTCAGGCAAATATTGCTTAGCCAGTCGGCTGGAGCTGTAGAATACACCGACTGCACCTCTGCAGAGCGGTAAGACTCCCCCATCGAGTATCCTGATATGACACTAAACAATCAGATGGTGAGGCTTCAGTAATGCTGGAACTTTGGGGAATGCAGATTATCCCTTTATTGCCATCGCTCCCAGGTGCACTCTGGCCCGGAAGGGTAGCACCTGATAGGGTCCTTTCTATGGGTCAAATAGAACTGTTTGACATTTACACTGTGTACTTATGCTGTTTGTTTGAAGTAGAACTGTTTTTTTTTTACATTTAACTTTGTATAAACAAATGACTGATGTTGAATTGTTAGTGATACATAGGAACACTTGAAAATATTTAACAGTGTGCAAATAAATGATTAATTGCAAACAGAATTATTCGTATTAAAAAAAATTAGTGAAACCATTTGACTGTGTGAAAAAAAATGAGCTCTGACTCGTTTGAAATTTTTATCAAAAAATGTATTTAGAAATCTTATATTTAATATATATGTATAAAAAGTATTTGACTTTGAATAACCTACAATGGTTGATATGCCATAAAACGAAACTAAACAAATATTGATATTGTTTCTACCCAGCTAAATTGTTTCAATTATTGTTACCTAATACTAATCATTTTATTGAACATTCATTTCTTCACTGTTAAATGGTTCCAAGTATTGTTAATATAATTCATTCGTAAGCACACAGCTAAATGATTTTAAGTATTGTTTTGTATCACTAACAGTTTAATTAGACAGTAATTTCTTTACACAAAATTAAATGATCAAACAGTTCTATTTCTAACAATTCAATTTAGCCAAAGTCATTTGTTTGCACAGATTTGAAATGTCAAACATGCTACCACTCTAGGTCAGGGTAGACCAGGGAGTAATGGCAATGAAGGGGAACTCCATATTCCCTAAAGTTTCAGAACTGCGACCATCATATTGTTTAATGCCATAACAGGACACTCGTTGGGGAGAGATACGGTTGATGTCTTCTTCAGTCCCTGACGACGGGGCTATGTGGTTAGTTTGTCGGTTGGTTTATGCCAACCCTTGTTCAGTGATTTAATGCTGAAGTCAGCGATTTTTTTTCATACGTGTAATTAATGATTTTAATCTTTCAGAAGCAATTATTGCTTTAAGTAGCTCTTAAGACATAATTTCCATAGTTACATGGTTTCAAGTATTCCTATCAAATACAAATAATTTTTCAACCGGTCTATTTGACCCATCTGTGTGACTAACAAATACTACTACTCTAACAGATACTACTACTCCGAAACAGAGAAGACCTGGGAGTAATAGAAATCTAGGAATACTCCATACTCACCAGATCTCTGGAACTGGAGCTTCACCACAAGATTTTTGACGGGTGGGGCTTCACCTTTCTAGAGGTGATACCGTCAGCGTATTCTAAGCCCTACCGACAGGGCTGTGTATTTCAACTGTGGTGGGAAAATTAACTCAAATGAAGCTTTAATTTTTTTTAATCCAAAGTTTTAAGTTGTGTGCACAGTCGAGAAACTAATATGATAAAGTGATGTCTAGATGTCTAGACTGCTCGCGAGATGAATCAGTGTCAATTCCGTAAACGCTTTTTTTTTTTAAATATACACTTTCGATACTTTTGAATATCAGTTTTTGTACAAGATTGTACAAGTGTAGTACCCTCTATACTCACTACATCGAGCCCTGTGCAACAAGCAATAAAAACGAAAGCAAAGAATATTAGATCAATGGTAAAGGTAAGGCAAATAATAAAGATTTTATTAAAGGTAATCTGAACAGACTCAGATTGATAGATAGGTTTGATTTATTTGTTTAAATGTATATGACGCTTCTAAGTTTATTCAATGCCAAAGCCATCTTTGTAGAAGAACAGCAGTGGTACTACTTAAACAATCGTAGCCCCACGAACTACTCAAATCTAAAATCCCAGTTGAAAAAACGCAAAGTCATCTATGTCGACAGCCAACGGAATTTTTCACCGATACCAAAAGGAAACCCCGCTTAGACAATAATAACATCCCCGAGTTCGACAGCGAGTGGGATTTTCCAGTACAAACACCGAGGCTATTTTCAAGATAAATTAATTTTGTAAATCGTCTCGAAAGTAGTTTCTAACTGTTAAACAAAATAGATAGTATTTGTAAGCTTCTAACAGTATGATTTATTTCATTATTACTCACAATTAAAGGGGGGCTTTCTGCCCATGGGCCAACACTTGCAAAACCTATCAGATGTGCCATCCATCTCTGCTATATAAAAGCAGTCTTGTCAAGTAGATGCGGCACACTGCGGCCGGCCGTAGCACAATGGTGCCGATCGGGTCGGTGTCTGTCTTGTCTTTGGCGGTGGTTGGTTGGTTGAGGCTGCCTTATATGGGTGCCGGAGGAGCCCAACATTCGCGTAACGCATCTGAGACTGACATACTCCTCGAGCTTCAGGAGGCCGTCCCCCCAGGATCTAACCCTCTTCGAAGAGGCAAGGTTTATCGCCAAACGCCAAAGGTGATCATTTTTAGGAGAATGCCGACGGGGCCCGAGGCATTTTGGGGAATGCCAGGCGTGTCTGGATTACGGCCTTACGCCCGGACCCACCTTAAAAAAAGGTCTTGTGCCGCACTCATCCGGTTGGTGAAACGTACGTCAAATACGTCGGGTCGGATTACTTCCTTCGCCCGATACCAAGATTCGACCAATCACAGCCGCCGTCTCAAAATAGCGCTTTTCAGAGCTTAACTACGAAACTTAATTACCAGACTTTTTCAAGGGTAAAGTCTTGCTTCCCATCTTCGATCTTTTGTGGGATCTTTACAGGTACAACGGGACGATAACGCACAAGCCAGCCAGACGCCTCCGACCCTCGGAGTTAAAGACCAGTCCTCGAGCCGACGAAACTGCCTCGTTCTGCTGTCGACTCTCAGAGGCCCGCGTCAACTACAGTCCCAGTTAACCAGCGACTTAATAAACGGGACATTGATCATCTGGCCCCTACGACCCGATGCGTTCGACTCTCCGACCGTCTCCAGATACCTGGCCATACAGCTACACCAACGACCTGTCCAGAGTACCAAGACCCGATCCTGATCTTCAAGATTCACTGTCGACAATGATAACTTGACAGCTGAGACTACGCTTTCGATATGAGCATGGACTTGTGTCGACAAACAGACTTTCGTCACCGCTAAGACATGGACCATTGTGCAGCCGCAACGGTTCTGCACACACGCCAACTCTTCATGTATGATTTGCAATATAAAAAACAACTTTTAAAAGCTTACTCTTCACGCGTTTGTCATCCTTGCTTTTTTCGCGTCACGTCACTTCATTTATAAACATTTGCGGGATCGACGTGTGTATTGTCCTGCAAAAAACCCATGGGGGATTCTTCCTTTTCCCAGGTTATTATTCCGAAAGCGAACGTTATAACGCGACTGGGGTTCAAACTTGCTGTGATGTAATCCAGCAAGTTACACACAACGCCACGAGGACTTCCCAGGGACAGATAGATATTGTAGCAGAAAGAATTTCAAACTGTTATTTAGCACGTTAATTAATTTGACCGTTGTGGTCTCGATCTCATATTTTCACCCAATGAGGATGATTTATCCCATTCAGTTCTTTCCCAGGCAATATAAAAGGCGATGAAAACGCGCGCACTTTCTCTCCTCACCTATTTTTCGAGCAGGATGAACCGATCCTCTTTTTCTCACTAACTCCAGCAGCAAACAACAACACAATGAGGAGAGCACATCCAATTTATGGACCGTTGTTTTCTAGGAATTCATTCCATAATCATTTGTTCATCCCTCCTTGACCAACGGATCCCAGAAGCATTAGATTGGGTGTTTAATTCCGCCTCTGATATCAGCAATTCAATTCTTGCTTTGACTACGGCAACTCAATTCTTGCTTTGGCTAAATCAACTGGACCTCAAACTTCTGGTTGAATGCTAAATTCCTGCTCAACTATGTACAACTGTCCTTCTTATATTACTCACAGCTCAAGGAAAATATTGTCTCAAGCTGTCATTAAAACTACCGTATTGAAACTTATCAATATTCACGTCGTCTCATTTATTTTCTTTATTTTAATATAACAAAGGCAAAGAACTCAATATTAATTACCATTTCTGTATAAATGGTAATAATATCTGCCCTCATGTTATAATATAAACAAATTTGACAAACAATGCTGTGTATCAGCTCTCTTTAATAACGTGTACATAGACAAAAAAGAAAAGCATTTCCCTGTAAAGTAAATTCTTTTTCTTTCAAAGAAAAACGAACAAATGAAATTATTTCTTTTTTCCTTTCTTTCCTTTTTTCATCTTCGATCCTTTCCCACCATCGTCCTCTTCGTCTCCTTTGGCTGCTTTCGTGCGTTTTTTACCCAACGGAGTTTTTATATACCATTCCTTGAAAAATAAAAAATAATAATTAGTAACCAAAAGACAATATTATCAGTATATTAAATTCATTTTCATATCTGCATTAATAGCTTGGAAAAATTTCTCTTTCTTTAATAGACGGCTTGCAAAGAGGTAAGACCCCACCACCTCCAACGAGTGTCATGGATATGTGTGGGGTTTAAAGGTTATTTAGGAAGGTCAGTGGCTAAGGGCAAGGCTGTGTTGCCGTAAGATATCTGACTCCATATTTTGGTTATATTATTTTACCCCACGTTGACTGGTTGGCGCAATGTATGGTATACAAATTTCTTCTAGTCTTAAAATAAGCAATAAAAACATACTTAAGAACATTCTAGAAATTTAGGATCAAACCCGTATTAGCATTTAAATTACATTTTTATATTTTTCAACCAATCAGCTAAAAACATGGAATAGAACATTCTAGAAAATTAGGATCGGAAGTGAACCTACAGAAAATATTTAGGCTCGAAAATAAAATAGTAAAATACAAATCTGATTGGTCAATAAATGTCTACGCGCAAAAATTTTAGGACGATTCTTTGATCCACCTGTAGGATATAAATAACACAGAGTTAGGAAGCCAGACACACAAGACACAAGCTTACACACAAAACGAAGACACAGACGAACACAAGCCACTAAGCCAGTAGCTGATACTATGTCCAACCAATTCCTTTCCTTCCTCAACTAAAGTTCATGACCTCTTTTCAAATGGCCGAGAATGACATTCAAAAGAAAAACCCGACAAACTTTCTTTCATCAACGAGACACGCTGTCGCCAAAATCATAAAACCTGCTATAAACTTAATGTAAGTAAGAACGACTTATTTACGGACTCTGATAACATGAACATACACACATCTTTCAACAAATTTATTCTCTTCTTCAAACTTTATTTTACAAAAGGCCATTTACACATCATGTATTTTGTTTTTCATATCCTGTTATATGCATATTAAATTGTTTGTTATTTAATGTTCGTTGTGTTCTATTCCATTTCTTTTGCGCGATTGTAAAGTTTTTGTGTTGTATTTGTGGTGGGAATAATTTAGAGAGCAATCTACTGAAATAACCAAATTACATACTCCCCCCACAAATGCCTTGCCCAGAGAAAGTCCAAAAGAAATATACAAAAAGAAAAGATAGAAACAGATAAGAGACGAAAACATTTCTTCCATACTTTCCTTTATTTACTTGATGAATGGACTAACCAACGCTACGTCCCAAGACGCAGCGTGGCGCCCAAAAACACCAGACGGCAAAATCGGTGTTGTCGGTTCGACGTCACCACCCGAAAAAAAGGTCGGTTCACAGAAAACCTGAGTATTTATCTCTCTACACCGGCTCCAAATTCGCTACTCCAAAATCCTTCTAATTTTGGCGCGACCGCTTCCCATTGGCTACTTTACTTTTTATTATTTTTCTTTTTTCTGATTTTTAACCGGATGGATGCGTGGAGCCTTATGCGTGGCGACGCGTTTATACATTTTGTACCTGGCAGCCGACGAGTCAATATCCGGTTGGGAGTTTTACTGTTAATTCCTAAATCCCCACATATGACATAAACTGCGTACTTATGCTAAACTGAATTGTTTGAAATATAACTGTTTGACTAAACTAAATAGCTTGGAATAGAAATGTTTTTTTAACAAATAAACTGTGTACTCATGCTAAATTGAATTGTTTGAAATAGAACTGATTATTTGTATAAAAATGGATTTGGCATTAAATAACCTACAAAGGTTGATATGCCATAAAAACCAACTAACCAACTAATCAAAATCAATAGACGGCGAAATGGTTCTATGTAAACTTGAATTTGCGATGTATTTTTATAGTAAAACCATTTTTCAATTAATTTTCAGTTTAAAATATTTTAATGCTTTTATACTAAAACGTTTCCAAATCATCTTATTGTAAAATCTATCTTTAATACTTTTTTACGTATAAAAAAGAATTTTAAAAAAACAATTTCAACGCATTTTTATAAGTAAAATCATTTTTAATATATTTAATGAACAGAACAAGAAGACAATTTCAGTAGAATAATTTGAATTTACGTTTCAACTTGCAAGTATTTTGTTTGTTGATGGCTTCATTTCATCGAAATTTTTCCTTACATTTGGAATATTATTTACCTTATTTAATTGAAGTATAAGATTTATTTATTTTATTTTGAGTTCTATTATTTTTATGTAGATTGTAAATACAAATGTTTGGATCTGTAATTCACTATGTATGAATCTTAGTCTTCTTGTTACTTTAAATTTTAAGATTCTCATTAAACATTTTTAAATTAAAGTTTATTGAATATTTTCCCTTTTATTTTTGTTTAACATTTTTCAATTAAAGTTTATTAAGATTCTTCTCAACAACAAAAATAGGTTGAGATTTTCCGAAGACTTTAACACACTTCTGTTTTTACTGGGAAATTTGTTTATGTAAAATTAAAATAAAACGCCATTATTGGTCAATGATCACAAGGTTATTTTAATTTTTTTTTTTTATACTGTTAGTCATAAGAATTGTTCATAGATAAAATTTAATTCTTTTATGAATAATTTGTTGGGTTTTTTAAACATTAGATTATTTTAAGTTAGTTTTAATCGGCCTATTAAACGTAAAATAGAAGCAAATGTAAATGTTTACCCTTTAACCCATCGGATTATTGCAAAAACTGAAAATCAGATTCTACTTTTCCCCTTTTGGCGAATACATAAACAGCCTGATAAAATATCATCTCTGGTCGTCGGTAATGTTTGCTGTATTCGCAAAAAAAAAGGTAGAATTTGATGTTTAGTTTTCGCTAAAATCCGATGGGTAAAAATTTACCGAATTTTGTATTACAAAATGAATGAAAAAGCATTTAAAGAATGTTTGTATATAAATTTAATAATGAATAATTATAATTAAATGCAAATATTTAATTCAATATTTATTTTTGATATTGTAAAAATACTATGAATGAAATTAATCAGTCATTTTTCCACGGTCTTCTAAAGTTTTTTCTAAGTATGGTAATAAAGTTAGCTTAATAGTCACTGACATAACATTTATCCAATGTTCTTGAAAAATAAAACAATGACGTTTCAAAAAATAAAAATCTTTCTTTATGTCCTGAATATTTGTTTCTAAAAATTTTAAATAGGTTTCTTTTTTCTTTTTTTTTTTTTTTTTTGTGGGGTACCTCATTTTCTTTGATGTACTTATTAAAATTAACCAAAAAATTTTTTAAATGAATAATATTAATGTCTAGTTTTTAACGTCTATTTGAAGATATTTTTAGTACACCTTTTCGAAGATATTTTTCTACTTCGAAATATATCAAAAATAAATTATCATTATTAGTTCACTAGTTACTTTAATATTTTTCACTAATATTGTTGTTATTCATAAATAATCTTTTTTTTTTTTAGTTATGTTTTTCTTTAAGGTAAAATAAGCGAATATTAATGTGTGGGGGAAACATGTAATTGGGTATTTAACTGGATATGTTCTTTCCAATTTGTAGTGGGTGCATGTGAGTGAGTTCTCGTCCGTATTTTACGGGTATTTTGCTCTCAGGTTCATTTCCACCACAAATACAACACAAATTTTTACAATCACGTAAAAGAAATGGAATATGACAAAACGAACATTAAAAAACAAACAATTTAATATTCATAAAACAGGAGTAAAAAATAATGGAAAACATAATGTGTGAATGGCCTTTGTGGAAAATACAGTTTGGCCAGTTAAAAGAAAATAAGTTTGTTCACACGTGTGTGTGTGTGTGTGTGTGTGTGTGTGTGTGTGTGTGTGTGTGTGTGTGTGTGTGTGTCTAAATTGTTAACAGAGTCTTTAAAGTCTACACTGTGTTTTTAGATTAGTCGGCCACGTGCAGCACTTGATTGGGCACCTCGGGTGGTGTAATGGTTAGCAAGGTAGATTAGCAAACCTACACGAGTGAGTTCGATTCTCATTGGGTGCCCCATTCATGCGGCCTTGTGCTACATCGAAGCAAAAAGCTTAGTAAATTAACTCGTGCAGCACTTGATTTTGGCTGGAGTGGAGAAAGGATAAGTAGTCCCAGACAGTGCGACACCAAAAAGTGACTTCCTCCTTTTTGACAAGAACTACTAGTCTGACCCTCAGTACGAATGCAGGGACCGAACTGATAGCATGAAAGCCAACAGAGGGGTTTCGTCACTCGCTTCATGAATGGAGCTCCCCAAGAAATAAAAGTCAAAATAAATAAAAGTCGACTACTAAAGTTCTACCAAGAAAATTCAACTGAAAGAAAATTCAACCGAGAATTTTGCGGAAAAGAACCTTGAAGAAGACTCACATTCAAAGAACTCTGAAACATTTCTATAAACCAAAAAAAGTAAATAAAAATACTCAAAGAACTTTGTTTCCCTGACACTCTCTCATATAACTTTCCTGCAAATTCTACTAAAATTTGCAAAACTTTATCTTTTCTATCCATTTCTTTCTTATTTCTTTGAATAAATTCCCTTTTTAAAAACTTTATATTCTATGTTATCTTTTCGAACTAGAAAGCTGCGGAACTTACTGTTTAAATTTACTGTTTGAATTACCGTTAATGGCACACTAAAGCCCCCCAAAAACATTACCCAGTCAAATACTAAACTTGGCTTTAGTGTCACTCACATTCCTACAAATTTTATCCCCCACCTCCTAAAATTTCTTTAATTGCTTGAAGTGCTAGAAATTTTAATTCTTTATTAAATGGATAATTAATTAAAAAATTGTAATATTTTACGATTGTTTTTTGTTTTTTTTAGAATAGGACAACTACCGGAGCTGACTGCATCGGCCATAGACATAATATGCATTCAAGAACACAGATACACACATAGCGGGGATATTAAGTATTACGATTCTGGCAATGGATGGACGCTAGCCACTGCATCAGCATAGAAAAACTCTCAATCCCACAATAGAAGGTGTAGGTAAGCTTATAAGACCTCGAGCCCTAAAATCACTAAATATCATAAAGAAAATACAACCGTGGATGATGGTAGCTACTTTTAATGGCAACCCCAGCACAACAATCATCTCCTGCTACAGCCCTACCAATGTTAGTGAAGAAACTGACATCATCGCTTTCTATGATGAGCTATCCTCTCTTGTTCGTTGCATCCCTAAACACAAAGTTCTCGTCATTGGCGGAAATATGAATGCCCAAATTGGTAAAAACGGAAACCACAAATTCAGCCTACGCAACTCATCAAACAGAAATGGACAATATCTAACAGATTTCACGATAGAAAATAGATTAAGATACCTAAATACAAACTTTCAAAAAAGGGAGGGAAAACTGTGGACCTACACATACGCAAACAATACTAAAGCACAGATAGACTACGTCTTTATAAACAAGAAATGGAATAATAGCTCATTGAATTGCAAGGCTTACTCCTCATTCGAGGGTGTGTCGTCCGATCACCTAATTGTCACAGCAAAAATACGACTGAGCCTACGAAGGAATGCAACCCGAACAACAACCACCGTACACTATGACTGGGCCCTGCTTTAATAACAGTGATATTAGAGATAAATATGTTATAGTACTAAGAAACAAATTCAATGCCCTACAGGAGAAGACAGGAACACATACTCCGAATGACGAATATGAGAATTTCGTCAACGCCCACACAGAAGCAGCTGCGAAATACATACCAACTAAACAAAGAACTAAATCTAGAGTCCCATGGGAGACATTAGCGATTAGAGAAAAGCGTGCAGATATGAAAACTGCCTCCAAATGCAATAGGAAGAACCCAAACAATACCAATGCCCTGAAACTTAAAAAAGCACAAAATGAATTACCTAACATGTACCTAAAAGAACAGACGGAATACATGCAAAATCAGATTGATACGATTAGAGACTCAGTTGAAGATAGACAATCTAGAATTGCATGGTAAACGATAAACGAAGTGAGCAGAGGGAAGAGCACTGCCAAAGCTAAACTGAACATTACCAGCCAACAAGAATAAATACACATGTGGAAACAGCATTTCGAGAATTTACTCAGAAACCCTTCGAAATTTATACATGAACCAATCATGAGAATTATAAGTAAGCAATTAGACATCAAACTAGGACCGTTTATTCAAGAATAACCTAACTTAGTACTGAGAAAAATTAAAAATAGAAAAGCAGCAGGGCTCGATGAAATACCCCCAGAAGTATGGAAGACCAGACAATTCGACAGCATACTGTTCCGACACTGTAATGCCGTATATAATCAAAACCCTATAGACAGATGGATGAAGGGATGCATCCTCTCCTTCCCTAAAAAGGGTGACCTCGGATTAGCCAAGAACTACAGAGGTATAACACTTACATCCATAGCGGCCAAGATATACAATGCCCTACTACACAACCACATTGAACCCAAAATTGAGAACATACTTAGGAAGAACCTAAATGGCTTCTGGAGAAATAGATCCACAATGTCACAAATTCTGACTATCCATCGAATACTTGAAGGTGTATGTGCAAAAAACCTAGAGGCAACAATATTATTTGTCGATCTTACCAAAGCCTTTGACTCCATTCACAAAGGAAAGATGGAACAAATTCTACTCGCTTGCAGCCTACCAAAAGAAACTGTCACAGCCATAATGATTCTCAATAGAGAAGTAAAAGTCCGTTCTCCGGATGGAGACACAGACTACTTTGGCATTGTAGCAGGTGTACTGCAAAGAGACACATTAGCCCCATACCTCATCATCATCTGTCTAGACTACGTACTTAGAACATCCATCAATAAAATCAAAGAAAACGATTACAAGGTAACAAAGGAAAGAAGCAGAAGATACCCCGCAAAAACATTTACCGACGCCGACTACACCGATGACATAGCGCTTCTGGCAAATGCACTCGCCCAAGCCGAAACCCTGCTACATAGTCTCGAGAAAGCCGCTGCCGGCATTGGCCTCCATGTCAATGCACACAAGACGGAATACATGTGCTTTAATTAAACAGGTGACATCTCCACACTAAACGGTAGCTCTCTGAAACTAGTTGACAATTTTACCTACCTAGGAAGCAGTGTCTCATCAACCGAGACAGACATCAACACACGACTAGCAAAGGCATGGACAGCTATCGATAGGCTATCGGTTATATGGAAGTCAGACCTGACTGATAAAATGAATTGCAGTTTCTTCCAAGCAGCGGTCGTGTCGAAACTGCTATATGGATGCACTACATAGATGCTAACTAAACGTATGGAGAAAAAAACTTGACGGTTACTACACTAGAATGCTGCGAGCAGTATTGAACAAGTCCTGAAGGCAGCACCTCACAAAGCAGCAGCTGTACGGCTACTTACCACCCATCACAAAATGATCCAAATTAGACAAACCAGACATGCAGGACACTGCAAAATTAACACAGGTATTGCTGGCCAACATCTGGGATCATATATTGAGGTGATGCAAAGACGAAGTCAAAAGTGATGTACTCCTATGGGCCCCTTCACATAGCCGAGCAAAGGCAGGACGACCAGCTCAAACCTACATACAGCAGCTCTGTGCCGATATGGGATGTAGTCCTGAAGACATACCGGAAGCTATAGACGATAGGGAGGGGTGACAAGAGAGGGTCAGAGATATCCGTGCTGGTGGCACGACATGATGATGATTGATGAATATTTTGCCAACTTTTTAACAATATATCCCAAAACAATAAATTTCAGAAGTCAATTCTCAGGTTTAAGGCAACTCTCTAACATTTCTGTTTTTAACTTATTGATATGGGGAGAGTAAAAATTGGGATTAAGAGTATGATTAATTTGGCTTGTAAAGTTACCCCTAAATTGAATCAGTAAAAGAAATAATTGTACTTAAGAAGCTTAATCTATCATTTCTGATATTATCTATGTTCCAGCAATGCCACAAAAGAGTTGTGTCTTTGCTTGCAAAACAAATTACAGAAGCCAGCAAGACAAAACTGTGTGTGAGATGAATTAGATATCAGTTTATCATTTTTGAAAAGACAGAGAGAGTGATGTAGAAAATCCCTTCAAAATGCCAATCTGAATGTTACAAACAATAAATTTATTTGTCAACCAAAATGACTTTCAAATTTTGTTATTATAGAAGTTCATGGACAAAATGTGCCTTAAAAATCCACCATCTGTATGGCCTGGTGTGTCAAAGAGTCAAATATATATTCAATACATTTTAAGAGTAAAATGATTTTCAAAACATTTTATTGCAAAACTATTTTAAATGAATTCTTTAGATGGAACTATATTCAATCCATTTTTAAAGCAAAGCTGTTGTAAATTTATTTTTTTAGATGGAACTGTATTCAATCCATTTTTATTGTAAAACTATTTTCAATGGGTTTTATAATAAAATGATTTTTAATGCATTTTTAGAGTAAATGAATTTTGTACAATGACCAACATATAAAGGTGAGCTAAAAAGTTCATAGGCAGACCAAGATACCCTCACAGTAGTGGGACAGATTAAGCCAGTATCCCACAAGAATCTTTTATTTGATGGTACAAGCTCCAAATTTGGTATAAATGTACTCCAAGAACCATTCTCTAAGAAAAGTACATTATTCACATTGAAAAAGAAATGGCTGCTATTTTTCTAGATGGCTGCCTCATAAAATAGGAAAAAAGGTTTCCAGTGCTAAACATCTATTAATGGGATCTAAGTATTGAATAAATTGTATTTTGACTGGAGAAATATTTTGGCACTAATATTCGGAAATGGTCACCAGTTTTCAAGATGGCATCCACTGCATGACTTTAAATCAGTACTTTTGTACTGTCTTACAAAATTATCGCATGTATTGCTGGCCAACATCTGGGATCATATATTGAGGTGATGCAGTCAAGCTCTATTGCATTATGCGAATAAGCGTGATGTAAAAGCACAACCAGGGGAAACTGGTGACATCACAGCTATGAGACTCAGCATGGAGTTCAGTGTCAGCTTATAGTGTACTACTTGTAGCTAGAGTTTACTAACCTAAACAGTATTTTCTTTAGTAGGGTTGAGTGTCCAAAATACTATCTGATAAGCCTCTGTATATATTTTAGCTAGAAATATAGCGAACACATCCCTCAATAAGTTCCGAGCCTAACTAATAAAACAACTTTTAGGCAAAATTCATCTTTATTCATCAACATAGTCTCCTTCTAGAGTAATACACTGAGTTCAACATTTCTCTTACAATTTGATGCCTTTTTTGTAGATCTATTTGTCTTTGGCCTCAAAATACACCTCAGTTTCCAATATCACTTCTTCATTGAAGCCAAATCTCTTTCCTTGGAGCATTCTTTTAAGGTCTGCAAACAGCCAGTAGTCACTGGGGACCACATCTAGAGAATAGGGTGGTTATGGAAGCAATTTGAAGTTTAGTTTTGCCATCATTATGATCGACTCGTGATCTTGATGAAAGAGCACTTTTTTCCTCTTCAATTGTGGCCGTTTTTTTTTTGGTTTTTTTTTGGCGATTTCTTCCTTCAAATCCACCAATGATGCTACATAATATTGGCTATTGATGACTTTTCCTTTCTCAAGATAATTAATGAACAAAATACCTTGCACATCCCAAAATATGGAGGCCAAAACCTTGCCTGTATACTGATGTTTGTATCTTTGATTGCTTTGGACAGCTTTCACCTGCTGCCGTCTACTCAGCTGACTGCCGATTTGACTCCGGAGTGAAGTGATGGATCCATGTTTTATCCATTATCACATATTTATGCAAAAACTCCTTTTTGTTGTATTGAAACAGTTACAAACAATGCTCTGAATCGTCGACATGTTGTTTTTGATCAACTGTGAGCAAACACAACACCCACTTTGAACACATCTTTCTCATTGACAAATGTTCATGCAAAATGGCGATTACACTGCCTTCTAATATCTTGAACTCCCCTGCTATCTTACGCAACTTCAATTTACAATCGACCAAAATGAGTTTGTGGAGTTTTTTGGTGTTTTCTGGGACAACTGCCGAATTTGAGCAACCTGAGCATTCAGCATTATTTGTGTCCATATGACCGCATTTAAAGTCAGCATACCACCTCTTAACCGTTGTTTCCGACGGAGAAGAGTCCAAATAACACTTATCAAGCCATTGTTTTGCTTGAACAGTATTTTTTCCCATCAAAAAGCAATGCTTTATTCCGATTTTTCCATTGTTTTGAAAATTTGCAACAGTAAAGTTGGCGCTTGTGGAAAAGGCATGCTCCTAGTTCCGGATCCGTATCGAGGTGGTGATTGCGGCTAAAGGCGGCTACATTTAATAGATGTCAGCTCTACTACATAATCAAATTACTTGAATTAATTTTTTCAATAAAAGTTTGAAAATAAAGCTGTAGTGTTGTTTTCTTTCAGACGACAATTTTATCGTTCCACCCTGTAGCAATACTTGGAACCATTTAACTGTGTGCAAAGAAATGATTAATGTTGAATAAAGTTATTAGTGTTAGCAATAATTGAAACCATTTAACACTGTAGACACAATAAGAATATACGCAGGAAACAAATGAGTTCTAACTCATTTAACAATAAAATTACTTAGAAATTATCTGAATATGTGCAAAGGCTCATTTAAAAATGTATTTATAAAGTTATATTTATTTACTTAATATATATATATATATATATATATATATATATATATATATATATATATATATATATATAAAGAGGATTTGGCATAAAATAGCCTACAAGGGTTGATATGCCTTAAAACCCAACCAGCCAACTAGAACACCAACTACACCTGAGTTAGCCGTATGTGATTCATTCCAGTGGTATAAAACTTTATTTGGGGTCTTATAGAGCTGACAACTATGCTAATTGAATGAACAATGTGCTAACAGCATATGAAAAAAGGATGTGCCAGATGTTTTTTGCATTCTCATCCTAAATTTTTCCAACTGATCAAAATACTGTAAAGCAAGAGTTTACACTTGAAGATATCTGAAGGAAATGAGTTCAACCCAAATATGATGGGTGGCCACTGCTTGTTCCTACAATGGAAAACCACCTCAATGCACAAACATAATACTATGTCTCTCAAATATTCTGAAGATATTTAAATAAAGTATTTTATAATTAGTCTTTATCAGTCAACCAGTCTCAGAAGAAATACTCTGAATTCAAACCAACTTAAAAATTGACTTTTAGTCACATCCTTCCAGTATCAGAGGGGTTGGGTAAACACGATCATTTAGGCAAATATACCAACCAGAAAAGCTCACCTTAAAAACTTCTTCCTCTTCCTTAAAAATTGGATCAATTCGAGCAAGTGGTGTGAGGAATTCAATCGCTTGCAAAGGCTTCTTGGCTTGTTGGTTGACTCTGCGGTCAGTAAGGACAGTCTGTATGACAGAAATAATATGGCCAGGTGTGTAACCATCAGTTAATTTGGCCAAGGAAGTCATGTCGAAAGTGCTGGTCACTTGACCCCGATATTCTGGAACCATCTTCTGCCAGATCACTAAATAGAATTGAAAATAACAGAAAATACAAAAGGACTCATGAGAAACAAAGCTGTTGGCTCACTCTTTTTAAGTAAGCAACATGCTATCTGCTTATAAAACAAAATGGCAAAAAAGTAAACATTCATTTTTTTTCTATTATTTATTTTTTTTAATTCATCACCTTGAAAATGTGCATAAAAATTCAGGTAAATTAGAATGAGAAAACTGTCGTGCCAATTTTACAAATGGGGAAGGCTTACCTTCCTGACTTGTTTCGTTTTACTTGGAGTCGAATGCTGGCATTAGTTATAAAAGAATACAAGCCACTTGTGTGTGTGTGTGTGTGTGTGTGTGTGTGTGTGTGTGTGTGTGTGTGTGTGTGTGTGTGTGTGTGTGTGTGTGTGTGATCATTTTAATGCATCTTATAGTAAAACTATTTTCAATGCATTTCTAGAGCTTAAAATATTTTCAGTGGATTTCAAGAGTTTAAAATATTTTCGTTTTTATAAGAAAAATTATTTTAAGTGTATTTAAGTGTATTTCTAGGATTTAAAATCTTTTCATATATAGTTTTTAGGATACGTCACTTATATCGTGGTCTTGTGCCAAATTAAGGCCTACATTATATCGTTGTACACAAAGCGTTAAGACGAAACTATCGAAAATGATTTTGATACTAAAGGGGGGTAACTTTTTATTGAATTATCTCCTTTGACTAATGTTAAATTTTCATTTCTTTCTTATAAAGAATTGTTTGTAGAAAACAAAATACTCTACAAGTTAGACTTAACAGAAGTTTTAAGTCTGGGTCACCAATTCTACAATAAGTCATTTCAGATCAATTAAAAGTCAAGTGGTTATTATAGGAACCATTTGAATTTTTAAGAAAGTATGCATTTACCAAACTTCTCTTACACGGGGAGAATTCGATATACAATGTTAATTTTTAAGCAAAGTAAGGCTGGTTTGAATTTTGAATTTTCCTTCTTATATATTGTTTGCCTTACCAAGACTAGAGGAGAGTACAATCTACCCTACTATTTACCTATAGCTGGGGATAGAAGAAATGGAATCATGGTATTGGCGTGTTTGATTGTAAGGAAGATATTTTTGTCAAGTCCACACTCTCCAAGGATCAATATTAGCATTAGTATATCTGTGACAATTTAGGCCGGACATCTCATTAAGTTTTCAAACCTTCTTCATAGAAGGAAAGTATTTGCATCTTCTAAAATTCTCAATCCGAACCCCTGAAAAAGAACGTTAAGGGGCCCCAAAAATACGTCTGCACTGTAGTACTCCAGAAATCTAACTGCTAAAATTCAAAACGCAAAATTTCTCAGACCTGTTAGAATGGAGGTGACCTCCAGCCTCTCTTCTGTCTATGAAACGCCTCCACTCTTCGATGTTCATTGAAGAATACTTACTATACCGGGAAGCGTAGTCTGGTCTTGGAATGAGAATAATTTTCTGGTAAAGACTGGTGAGAGGTTTCATTTCCGAATCAAATGGACAGCGTGATGTTCCAACAAGTAAGATCCGATCTTCACCCTTGATTGTTTTGATTACTTTGGGAAGTTCTTTGGCCAGACGTTTTGGATTTGTCTGTTGGCCAGGTGGCAAAAAAATAAAAAATAAAGACAATTTTAGATTATAAAAAATGTCACTTTTTCTTTTCTTATTCTCTAGGCAAATGTCGATTGGTCACTTTGTTAGTAGGTCTTCTAATATGCTAACTGTATCCCCTGCCGAGAGTTAAACCCTTCCTTCCTCCCGCCAAAAAAAAATAGGTGTCTTGGATATAACACTAAACTATCTGATAATAAGGCTCCAGTCCTGAAGATCTAAGGTACCTCTTCATTGCTATTACTCCCAGGTCCACTTTGTCCTGGAGTCATAGTACCTGTTAGGATCCCATTAAATAGATCTGTTTAAAATATTTTCTTTGTATAACTATCGCATGGATTGATTACAAAAGATTTACGATATGGCTCCATAAACTTGAATAATAGAATGTCTGAAAATATATAAAGTCATAAACTACATTACGAAAGCCATGAATAACTGGAAAGTGGAATTAACAGCAGGAAGACACAGCCTGGCCGAGATGAAAATCCAAAGTGATTCTCTTGCCTTGACTATTTATTATAGCAATGATGGCAACCAAGGAAAGGAAATGAACAAGGGCTAGAAATTCACAAAATCATAGGAAAAGATATAAGATAGCTGCCAACAATTTTTAAAAAGAACTAGAAATCCTAATACAAACAATAAGAATTTAGAACCAGAATATATAATAGAATTGGGCATTGAAAAATGGGAAAGGCGAAACATCTAAAGGAACAGAACTGTCAAATCCGAAAAGCATAAGAACGCTTAAAGAGAAAGAAAGTTACAAGAATTTGAGAATATTGGAAGTGGACACTATCAAACAAACAAATATGAAAGAAAAAATTAGAAAATTGTACAAAACTAAGCTATACAGCAGAAATTTCATCAAGGGGATAAACACCTCAGCAGTTTCCCTTTTAAGATACTCTGGACCCTTCCTTAAAAGGACAAGGGAGAAACTCAGACATATGGATCAAAGAACTAGAAAATTGATAAGTATATACGGGGCCTTACATCCGAGAGATAACTGAGATGGGCTGCATGTGTCAAGAAAACGACGTGGATGGGGACTCGCCAGCATTAAGGGTTACGTAGATGCATCAAAACAAGGACTCGAAGAATTCATTAAAAAGAGCAGAGGAAAACTTATTACAGCGGCCAGTAACAGAACAAAAGGAGTACAAGACTAGTCACAACTGGGTTGGAAAAGTAAACCACTGGGAATTGTGCAAGAGATTAAAATTTGAATAACAAGGGAAAATCACTAGAATCCATCTTAGAAAACGACATCCATTCTCTGGAAATTTTAGATACAAACGAATCACCTAATCCTGGCCAGATGACCAGATTTAATGTCACTTTGAGGGTCAAACCTAGCGTTAACTAGCCAGAAATAAAAACTTGAAACCTAGTGGATTTTGCCGCTCTAGCAGACCACTGTGTGAAAATAAAATAAAGCGAAAAGAATGGTATATACTTGGATCTTGCCTGAGAGCTGAAAAAGCTGTGGGACGTAAGGGTGACCCTAACTGTAATTGATGCATTTGAAATGGCCCCCAAAGGCTTGGAAAAAATAGAGGAATTGGTAATAAGAGAAAGAATCGAAAGTATCACTTCAGTGGGAAAAACTCGCAAGAAATGTAACAATAATAATAATAATCACTAGGAAGAATCACTTGGAAGAATCACTTAGAAGAAACACTTGGAATAATCACAAAGAGGAATCACTTGGAAGAATCACAAGGAAGAATCATTTGGAATAATCACAAAGAAGAATCACTAGGAATACTAACAAGGAAGAATCACTTGCAAGAAACACTTAGAATAATCACAAAGAAGAACCACTAGGAATAATAACAAGGAAAAATCACAAGGAAGAATCACTTGGAATAATCACTAGGGCTTCAGTTACGGTTATCAGTTACTACAATTGTAAAAACTAGACCAGTGGAAAGTTTTTATATCTTTGATTCGTTATATTAAATCAACTTTATTAAGTAGATGAAAAAATACCAGTCAAAATCAATTTCATCTAAGAAATAAAAATGCGTATATAAATGTAAGGAGGCGTGTTTAGCTTAATGGCTATTATCGTTGGAAATGGAATCGGTGACCCAAGATCAAATTTTAAATGAACCTGTTTACGTTTCACTTCGCATTAATGTCATTGGGAAAGGCACAAATCTACATCTATTCTCATCCCAGTTATGGGTACATAGTATGGCAGACTGGGCTCTTTAGCCTTGATTAAGCAACCAATCTAGGAAAAGGAAATCTCTTTATTCAAACCAGGTTTACTTCGCCTAAAAATTGCCCTTGTATCACACTCTGCTCGTGGCGGAGGGGTTAGATAAATACGTATATAAATGAAATTCGTTTTACTAAGTAATCGCATTCTCAGCTAGACACTAGCTGTATTTATAGAAGTAGCAGTAGTGGTAGTAGCAAAAACTAAAATCAAATTAAATAGAAATTTTAAGGTTTCAATTTCTACTCACAGGATCTGTTTTGGGTACTTTCTTCTTGAACATTCTCTCGCAGTCACCAATGTAGAAGACACTGGGTTGCATGGCTCGTCCAATCTGAAAAACATAAAAAGAAAAAAAATTGTTGACGTGCTTACGAGTTTCGGGTCAACAAGTTCACAACCCAACATATGATTATTAACTGATTTTTTTTTTTTTTCTGACATTTTTTTTTCCTGACATTTTTTTTTCTGACATTTTCGATTCAACCACTAAACTGACAATGAAAGAGATTGTGTCGAAAAATAAATGATGCTATATAAAATAAACTCATTTTCATCATTAGGCTGCAGACTTATTGATTTACCGACAAATTTGTACTAATTTAAAATATCCTAACAGCACTAGACTCTCTCACGAGTTTTGTAAGAAAAATGTCGTAATTCAAATTAAAAAGAATGATTTTTTGAAATATTGCCCATTCTACGATGAACGCGAGATGACTGAAACGAAATCCAAATCACTACTTCCTTAACCCATAGTTATAAAATGCTGCTTGGAGCAGCGTCAACGGCACGTGGAGTTATCACCGTAAAGCGTATTATAGATATTGATGCTAAAAAGCATGATAGAATTTTGACAAAGACGAAATGTTTTTTTTATTAAATTGCTTACTTGACAACATAATGAACTTATTACGTTAAGATACAAATCTATAATGAATTAGAAATATTTCACTTTTTTATACATAATAACTTTTATCGTTTTAGTTGGGATGGATACAGTTTACCCCTTGAATGTCAGGTGAACATGATCTGTGTGTGTGTGTGTGTGTGTGTGTGTGTGTGTGTGTGTGTGTTAAAGAAACTTGCTTCAAAGTTGGAAAAAGAAAAATTACAGAAAGCCAAGTGTATTCGAGAATGATTATTTCGGGACTACGGTGGGATTTTCTGCATTAAGCAAATTAAAATGGACGATATAAAGGATGACCTTGGAATACCTATAGCGGTTTGGGAAATTCTTAATTTTCCCTAACACTATATTTTTTTAGGCAACACAAATGAATTACGAAACTTTTCTTTAACAACACAACAACGAAAGGTTTTATTTGCAGCTTTGAAGATGGTTTGCTTTTGGTGCTGCAAGACTCGTAGAGTTTAGGCTTGTTAGTGTTGGAGACGAAATGACTTAGCGGGATGTTGAGATTGCAGCGTGTTGCTGGACGTGTGAGGGATTGTGTTTAGTTGGGCCAGTGCGAGGCATGTTGTATATTTCTAATTTATGTTCAACAGGGATTCCTCGTTGGAAATCCATGAATTAGATGGTTCCCTCGTTGAGTGTCCATGTTGCTGCCGCTAGTGTTAAAGCCACAGTAAGATGTCCACACTGGGTGGCTTGTCTAGCTAAAAAGCATCGCTAAGTAGGGACGGCCAAAGCAACGTCCGTTCTGGTCGCCGTCTCAAGCCGAAGAGAGTGTGTTTGGCCGCTCACCCGTTTTGCTAGCCGGAAATGAAGGTCCGGGCTGAATAGGATAAGTCATCCTGATTGGGTGAAATTCAGTGTTGAATTAAATTGCGCGCCAAACCAAAATACGAGATTTTCCTCTTCTCTACATACCAAACAAAATTACTGACATTATCAAGAAAGAAAATGAAACTGAAGTGGTACGATATTTTTCAAAAATATGATTGAATATGAAAAAAAAAGAAATGATAGAATATGATGAAAGAAAGATGGAAGAAAAGAAAAGATAACGACAGAATTTTTTTTACAAGAAAGATAACAACGATAGAATTTTTTTTTTAAATATAGAAAGAATAATAAGAGAAATGCTTAAAAATTATGAAGCAAGAAAGAAAAGATAACGACAGAAATAAAACAAAGAGATAAAATATAAAGAAAAAGGATAAAGACAGATTTTTTTTTAAACTATAGAATATGAAAAAAGAAAGGACGGAAAACGATGAATGAAAGAAAGAATCGAGACTGAAAAAGAAAAGTTAAGAAAGGTAAATTTTTTAAAAAACAAAGAGTGAAAAGGATAAAACTGTTAAAATTTAGCAGATAACAAATAAAAATTGTGTAAAAAGTAAAATACTGAAGTATGGTATGCGAAAAAAAGAATGAATTAGAAAATAAGAAAGAAAAAGAAAAAAGACAAAGAAAAAAAGGAAAAGGATTGACCTTCATTATAAGGTGCATCAGCATCTTTAGGCCCTCTTTTCCGCCATATTTGCCAACGAGATTTGATGCACTCAGATCAAAAAGGTTAGCACCCGTTTCGGTGCATATCGCATGCACCAACATCTTTTTACCCGTGCCTCGGGGACCCGTCAGCAGGATGGATTTGATTAAGGGTGCATTCTCGTGTACAAAACTTGAACCTATAATCAAAAGTTTGAAAAAATTAACAAAAGATTTTTTGCTCACTTTTTATCAACTGGCTTACCAAACGAAGATAATATATTTGTATACATACACGTGCGTGCGTGCGTGTGCGTATTGAAAATTCACTTTTCATATATATATATATATATATATATATATATATATGAAAAGTGAAATTCGAAAGATTTTGACCTGGAGACATTATGTGCTATATTGACACACCCCTTATTTAAAATCTGTTCACGTATTGATTTGTATATATCATTAAAAAAGCAAGAAAATTAATTGATATACTCCATTATCAGTTTCATTTCACCAGCTTAACAACTGGGTCCTCTGATGGGTTTGTACGAAAATTTGTTCTTTTTTTAACTGTTAACATTGGGAATTACATTTCATCTTACGTAAAGTTCAAGGAGTTATAATCTAAATAAACAAATATTTGGAGAAATAGTCTATTTTGGTAAATCAGACAAGATGATAGAAATAAGTGGATAAACCAACACTGACGACAGATTTTTTTATCCATTTTCTATTTTGATATCATTTTCATGTAAAATAATGTCTGCCAAGTAAGGCGAAATCTGGAAGAACCTAGGTCGGAGTTTAATGTGTTAACTTTAGAAAATTCATTTTCAATCTGATGAAGTTCTGTTTCCAATAAAGAACGAAATATTATTGAATCTGTCGTCAGTGTTGGTTTATCCACTTTTCCACTTATTTTTATCATATATAAGAACTATATATCCATATGTATATATATCTCGACTTGGAAAATCTTCCATATATAATAGGTAAATACGATGTTTCTTTACTTCCAGTTGTTCGTCGACATTAATATTTTTTTATTTCTTATTGATTAACAGATATCTGGTTTCAAAATTTTAATTAGAATTTCATTTAGAATTTTAAATTTTTCTACTTTTAATATATTTATTTTTAAGAATCTAGTTGTATTTTCTTAATTCTATTTGTATTTTAATTTAAACTTAATCAAATGTTTAATTGTTTAAAATTTACCAATATCTACGCTTATTTAAATTTTTGAAAATTATCAGATGATATTGAATACTTTATTCTTCGTTTAAATCAGTTGAGCTTTTAATTTTTTTAAATTAATTTTTTAAGAACCCGATATTATTATCTCAATTCTATTTGTATTTTCATTTAAATTTAATTAGATGTTTAATTGTATAAATTTACCGATATCAACGTTTATTTAAATTTTTTAATTATATATCATGTATGTATATTTAATTTATAACTCCTTGAACGTTACGTAAGGTGAAATGTATTTCCCGATGTTGATGGTTAAAAAGAAACAAATTTCTGTTCAAACCCATCAGAGGAGCCAGTTGATAAGCTAGTGAAATGAATTTATAATGGAATATATCTATAAATTTTCTTGTTTTTAATTATATATATATAACGTTAGAATAGCGTAGACACAGGGTTAACGGATCTTGGTGACTGTCAGTTTCTCTCCCATGAGAGACTTAGTATAATGAAGGCGAGAAATTGGTCGTCATCAAACGCCATTGACTCTCTATCTATACAATCCTAACGTGTGTGTGTGTGTGTGTGTGTGTGTGTGTGTGTGTGTGTGTGTGTGT
Source organism: Sepioteuthis lessoniana (assembly GCA_963585895.1). Lineage (NCBI taxonomy): Eukaryota > Metazoa > Mollusca > Cephalopoda > Myopsida > Loliginidae > Sepioteuthis > Sepioteuthis lessoniana. The sequence continues at coordinate 64,653,220 of OY757921.1, forward strand.
GTGTGTGTGTGTGTGTGTGTGTGTGCCTATACACTTGTAAACACAAACAGTTCTAATTTGTATGCTGAAATAAAAATTATTCATTTTCATTTAAGATCATAACATTGTTATTTGCTTACCACAGTATATTTTTTACGAGACGCCACTGGAGAAATTAAAATCTCAAAAATTTCAAATACTAAAAAAAAAAAAAAAAACTTTCTATTAAATTTTCAGTTCATAATTTTTGCCTAATCACTCACAATATTTTCCTATAAAAAAAAGACAGTATCGTAAGTAAATCTTGTCACTCGAGATTTCAGCGCGAGTAAAACGTATATTTGATTATTTTTTAACTCACCTAATGGAAAAATAGCAAACAGACTGATTACTCGACGGATATCACTGAGGCTCGGCATAGGTTCAGTTCCGGACTGACGTAAAATAGTTCCTAAATAACCATAATCCCCCAAGAAGTCAGATAATTTCACTTTTTGAGTTGGAACAATGATACCTTGCATTACCAGCTCCTCATATAACGATTCAATGGATCTGAAAAAGAAAATAAAAGAATACAACGGGCAACAGAATGATCTAACCTGATTTAAAATTGTCACTGTGCAGGCGTTAGAAGCAGTGGACAAATGCCACTTATGTCTTTGAGCAATAAGTTATTACATTCCTGTTGCCTTTGTCCTCACTCTCTTTCATTAAATCAACAGCTGGTACTGATTCTGGACGTTCTGCGTACATCCGACTCGAATCTTTACACGAATTTATTCCGTATTTTGTCGAGGAGTGTCATATCTTTTTATTGTAGACAGAAATTACTCCAAACTGAATTCTGCCTATCAGAGTGATTGATTCTAACGGCATACCAACCCACGTGGGATTATTTTTCGCCTAAAAGTTAGGAAATCTCAAAATCCATTTATATTTACATTTTTTATATAGTTAAAAGTTTTTGTTACGTCTTAACAATGTCAAATTTTTCAGAGGTTGTTTTCTAATGATTATTTGTTTATTTCATGTTTAAGTTAATGATTTTTGTATCATTTTATTCCTCCCAAATGTCATATATGTTGACATTTTCAAAAAGGCACTTCTTACTATTTGCTTAAAAAAAAAAAAACGTTGAGAGCCAAAAAGGAAGTTTGCTGGGAGGGAAGATATTAAGTCAAGTCTCCCAAACTCAAAACTAATATTAGCATTAGTATATCCGTGATATACTAATAATGAACGCAGCAAAAGAAAAGCCAAGATAAACCCATTTACACATACAATAGCATTCAATCTTTTATTTACATGAAATACCAGGACTATTAAGAGAAAGAATACACAAGCATGTCCTATGGTAGAATGAATATAATTTTGAATATATTTTGAATTTACGTGAAAAGTCTGAAGCAAGAACTTAGGGTGAGTTCAATTTGGGAACTGCTTACTTGAAGATCAGTTCAGCTTAGAAAGAAATGAAGCCTTTTGCTTTTACCTGTCCGGTGTAAGGTCCTTCTCCTTTTTTTTCTTGCCTTTCTTGCCGCTTCCTTTCTTTTTTTTCTTCTTCCCCGATTTTTTTCCTTTCTTCTTTGCTTTCTCTCGATCTACAGCCTATTGAGGGAGAAAAGTTTGAATAAGTTGAAAATCGGTGGGAAAACCACAGAGATCAAAAGAATTTTCCCATAAAGCACAAGCAAGCTCATACTTTGCAAAATTTTGATCTGAAATCTTCACCATATAGACTGACGCAGAGTAGAAAAATATATAACATTGCACAATACAAAGTTATATATATATGTGTGTGTGTGTGTGTGTTTGTGTGTGTGGCAAACTGTTCTCAAGCTTTGGTAGGGCAATCGGTCGAGGAGAAGGAAAAAATCTGAATTCAAAATTTGAGTGTTGTTCAGGATCTTCTGTAGCACATTGATGTACCATTCTTCTGTTTTCTGCTCATCCAAAAACAATGACTGGCGCTACACAAGCCTTCACCACTATCTGTGAATGTATTTACCAAACTCTCCCGCCACAAGGTCAATTTCTAAGCTGAATAAACCTGGTTTTATTCCAGAGTTTTCCTTCTTCTAGACTAGTTGCCCAGACTAAAGAATAGATTGATAGATACGAATAAATTAATAGAGAGATAAAAAAAAAAAAAAAGACTATGTGCCATTTGTTTTATTGAACAAATAAGGAAACCACCTGGAAGTGAATGAGGATAAAATACAAATCAGCCGTCTCACCAATTTCAAGTTCTTTAGTTCCTCCCTCATTAATTCATCCACCTGTACCCGTATTTCAGCCTCCACTTCCATCCGTTTCTCCTCTTTGATTAGTTCCGTGTCGTGTTTTTGCATAAAATTGTCGCTCTCGTCCCGATTCGCCCACACACCTGTAAGAACAACAGACGTAAAAGTCACGTGGTTATTTTATGTCATGACATTCATTAGTTTCACGATACCTCATGGATCTACGCCCGAATCTTGGCACATACCTCCTGAGCAAGGTGTCATGGAAAGCTTGCAGTTACCCATTCAGCAGGTCTCCTCTCTTCGCAACACCAGAAAGGTGCTATGCACTATTGGCATCGGACAACGTCGAATTGTCTTCGAAAGACTTCAGTTCCTAAATTTGAATTCAATTTTGTTTTTTGTTTTGTTTATTCATTTATTTATTTATTTGGTTAGTTGATTTTTGGAGTTTTTTCTAAACCGGTTCTCTTGCCAAGTCTAAAGAACCCAGTCTGCCCTCATGCACGAAATAATGAAAAACGTCTTTAACCTAGATGATAGATAAAAAAAAGTTTGCTTCGCATGACTTATATTTACTTTTCAAAGTAATCTTTTTCTTTGTCGATGCACTGTATATTGCTGTGAATGTTAAACACAGGTTTTCAAAAAGTGGCGGTAATGATAATAATAATGATAATAATAGACACGATTGGGAGGTGAAAGTGATTCACTAAGAATTATGCAAGTGGCTAAAATTTGACTATACAGACCAATGGCGTTAAAACTCGCAAGAATTATTATCATTATCATTATTATTATTATTATTATTATTATTATTATTCACTCCTAGTGAGCTTTTTGAACCAGCGTTAGCTGGTGGTTTTTCACTGGAGTTTGAGTGACAACAATTCTCCTCAGGTCTCCAGGACTCTTCTCAGTAGTCTGACTGATCTCAACAATGCGGCAATCTGGAGGGTCTGGATTCTTCCACTGATTTCCAATTCTTCCAGTCCCCTTTCCAAGCTTTTAGGGACCGTTCCGAGCACGCTAACTACAATTGGTATCAACGTCACTCTCATGTTCCACAGATTTTCTTAGTTCTCTGGAAAGGTCCAAGTACTTGTCTATCTTTTTTTGGGGGGGGTGTTTTTTTTTTAATTTCCCTCTGTGGACCGCCTGAACGGCAAACTCCACTCGACGGCAAGTCTTGTTTGTTTGTTTTTTTGTTTTGTTTTTTTTTGTTTTTGTTTTTTTTGTTTGTTTTTTTTTTTTTTTTTTTTTTGGTTAATTAGTACTTGGTCTGGTCTTCTGGACAGAATTAGGTGATCTGTTTGTATCTTAAAATCCCAGAGAATTTTGTGAGTTCCATTTTCTAAGACAGTTTGTGCATATACCATTTGGTAGAATGGTCAAAATTCAATATCTAGCACAATTTCCAGTGAATCACCATTCCCACCTAGTCGTGCCTTGTCTTGTACTTCTTTTTGTGCTAGTTTACTGCATACGCTTACGATGAGATTCATCATTTCATATCTTTCTCCACATGACCTATATTTGCTATTCTTCTGTGTCTAATCTATTTTAGCTTTTATATAATTAGTCCTTATGGCTACGAAAGGGAAATCTCCAGCGAAAAACTTGATTTCTATTAATAGCATCACAAAACAAAGCCAAAATGACTAATTATATCAAAACCGAAATTGATAATACGTCGTAGAATAACAAGTGTATGCTATGTGGTGTTTGAGGTGAATAAGATAAGTAAAAATAAAGCTGACGACCGTAGTTGAGGGTTACTCGAAGGCTCTCTTTTCATTAGCTATTACACCGAGGTGTACGAACTGCCATTTGTTGAATCTTTGGTATGACTCGACCTGGGATTGAACCCCAGTTTCCTGGATCATTGGTGAACACTCTACCCACTAGACCAACACTAGCCGGAAATTTACTCGGAGAGTTAGTGTTGGATGTCCATCAAAGTAGTCTGTCAGCGCCAAGTGGCAATCCAGAGAAGAAACCTGGATGAGTACTCAACTCGAAAATGTCTGTTAGAACTCGAAAACACTTCATTCCGATTTCCGTTTTAGGAATGCAAATTACAAGATCATTTCATGATTTTTTTCTTTGACAGTTGGTTATTCTCTAATATTTTCCTCTACATGGCTTAGAAAAAAAATTATATCCTTAATTTAAATAATTTAATCGTTTGTTTTATGAATATTCTTATGCAACCGGAATGTTCAGCCATTAAAGAAAAAAATATTTTGCGCCTTATGTTATTAGTTTATTTTCTACAAAATAAAAACAAAAAAAAACAAGATGAACATCGTTGAAGTGTGTTAATTTCATCCTTTTTGTCCAGGACAGTAATATGGTTCGAAACAGAATAGTTGATGAAGATTAGATGAATTAAAAAAACAGTTTTAAAGGGCTGATATTTAAGTAATTACTAAAACGCACAAACCTTTATACTTTTCTGAACCTTCGTTGATCACCGGAACGAATTGAGACGCGGACATTTTCCACCCTTCGTACTCTTCTTTCTGTTTTGAAAGGTGGAAAAAGAAAAAGTTCAGAATAAAAGCACTTTAATTTATTTTGCATGCACTGATCATTTTATTTCAAAAGCATCAATGTTTCATCGTCCGTTACGGAGTCACGTGGACCAGGGGTGATCATCTTCTGATAATTGGTGATCGTCTCACTATATGAAAAGAAACACTACCTTATAAAAGTATTTAGTTGCAGCTAGCCTAGTCTGCACCATTAGCTGATGTCTCTCCTTCCACGTTGTGATTGTTTCCAAAGGGAGATCTATCGGCCACCGGTTTCTGATCGAAATGGCACATGCGGCGGATTAGCTCCAACCTCTTTATTACACCTTTTTGGGATTGCAAGCATCAGATGCCTCATTAATGAATTATGATTGCTATCTAATTTAGCTGGAGGTGGAATCTGTCCTTTTAAGATCGCAGTCTCGAACTCTCTTGAGTTAGGGTTTGTGATTCTTGGACTGAAAAGATTAGGGATCTCTGAAACAGTTCGTAATCTTTCCTGCGTACAACCTTGATCCTTATAATAATGAAGATATTATTGCCACCAGTCCCCACAGCGTCTCCTGTCTGCTCTTGCAGACGTGTAATGCGTCTTTTGTATAGAACATATCACCAACATGTAAACAAACTTTTTGGACTTTTCACTAGGATTTCGGGGGGTATCCTCGTGATGTAATGGGTAAAGCGCTGGACTGCGGAATCGTAGTAAACGAGCTCGAACTCTAGTCGCGCTATTATGTTTACTTTCGGACAAATACCCATGGGAAAGGTGTGAGCCCCCATATCTTCCCAGCTATGGGTTAAATAGTACCACAGCTCTCCTTCTGGAAGGATGTAATTGGCATTAAATAACCCAAAAAGGTTGATATGCCATTAAACAAACATAACCAAACCACTCGGATTTCAAGACACAAAATGAAATAACAAAAATTTTCCTGTATAAACCTAATTCTATTTTTTCACAGGCAAACGTATCGCTTTTGAGTTCGAGACTAAAATTTTATAATCTTTTTTTAATTAAATTTTTAAAAAAACAACTTTTGCTTTGTTCTCCTACCTCCCTGTATGTCATCCTCTGCTTCCTTATCTCTCACCTTCCCCTTATATAGTTTCAGTGTCCGCATGGTTGGTAGCATCGCTGTATTTGTTGGTCTTCCCATCAAGACAAAGTGTGGCACATGACCTTTTTTAATGAGGGGGACAGGCACGAGCCGAATTTCAAATGCGTAGCCGGTTCTAAAAATGCCTTGTGCCCCGTCGGCATCCCCCTCCCCAAAAAAAGGCTCCTCAGGCGATAAACATGACCCTGCCGTAGCAGATGAGACCCTGGGAGGACAGCTCCCTGAGACTCAAGGAGTTTCGGTCTTAGCCACGTGACACGAATGCCTGGCTTCCCCGGTACCTGTGTCAGACGGCTTTGACTGATATGACGAAGACAAGTGACCAAGCCACACGAACCGATCCGTCCAACGAGAAACATGACCGGAGAGTGACCCGATTCTCAAGGCTCGTTAGTTGGTGTCTTCGCTCACTTCGAAAGTACCTCCTCTAAACTATATAGCATATGAAATATATTTAAAGGGAGATAACTTTCCAAGGGAAATGATTTAATTTATTAAAGGGAAACTACTCAGGGTAAATTAAACTTCATACGCTAAAACAAGCATCATTTATTTTAACAGATTCATCAATATAACCAGTGATATTACGGTTAACAATTAACAAATAAATCAAAACGTTCATTGACTCTAATTATAACATATAAGTCAATATATAAAATGATAAAATCTTGCATCCTTGATATGACACTAAACTGCCTTTGATGGAGATGATCCACTCTGAATGAGGAGTCTCCCTGGCATAATGGCTCAAGTGTTGAACTCCAGTCATTCACTTTCGGATTAATATACTTGGGAAAGGTATGAACCCCCTTATCATCCTAGCTATGGGTTAAATAGTATCATTGCTGTTCTTCTACAAGGAAGGTTTGGGCATTAAATAACCCACGAAAACTGATATGCCATTAAACAAAAACATCAAACCAAATCCACTTTTGGAGATCTGGAGAGTGTGGAGTGCTCTTTCATTACCATTACTCCCAGGTCCACTCTGACCCAGAGTGGAACTACCTGTTAGGGTCCCATCTATGAGTCAAATAGATCTGTTTAAAGGTTATTTATATGAAATAGGAATACTTTATATCATATAAGTAAAGTAAAGTTGGCATCCTTAGTCAAGGGTGACCCAAAGGCTCCCTTTTCTATAGCAACTACACCAAGGTGTTGAGGAGGGTGCAACTCCTTCCCTGGATTTCTCCACTTTACCCTTGATTCATACCTTATAATGCTGAGTGTTAAGCAAGGTAACATCAAGTACTATTTTTTGAGTCTTTGTTTTGACTCGACCTAGGATTGAACTCCAGTCTCCTGGATTATTGGCAAACACTCAACTCATTAGGCCAATTAGTTTCTTGAAACTATAATTGTTTACTAAAAAATTTTATTTGTTACTTGAAAAAATATAAATGTTTGTAAAAAAAATTATTATTGTTAAATATAAATTGTAACTTGAAATCATATGACTATGTATAAATTATTAGTATTAAAGACGAATACTTTAAACCCTATAATGTGTGCAGATTGATTGTTTTAAATAGGAAAATTTGATATCATATAACTGTGTGCAAACAAATGATTAGAAAAAATTTAAAAGGAACAATTAGAAAAGATACAATGGAAAATTAAAAATATAGTTCTGATTGAAATCAAACATTTAGAAGTGAATCAAAATTTGACATTAAATAATCCATAAGGGATTGATATGCTGTTAAACAAATAAACCAAACCAAATCTCACTCTCTCTCTCTCTCTCTCTCTCTCTCTCTCTCTCTCTCTCTCTCTCTCTCTCTCTTAAACAAAATAAACCAAACCAAAATCATACAAATTGTTATATACCCTACCTATAAACATTAATGAGTATGTCCCATTCCTCATAAATACATTGGACACTATTGTGAGGTGGGGGTAAATATACTAAGTAATCCCCATTAGTAGCAGTTACTTTCTTCACACTGCTAGCAAGTATTGTATTTTGTTAATGTTAAAAAGATTTTCATTTCATTTCCAACCTCCGTTTTGGTTATTTCTCATTCAGTAACCTTTTTGTTAGGTTACAGCACTAAGTAATCAGATATGAAAATTTAGCAGTTGAATAGATATAGTTTGGTTTGGGGTTTTTGTTTAATGGCATATCAACCTTCATTGGTTATTTTAAGCCAAATCCATCCTTTTAGAAGAGTAGAACAGTAGTGGTACTATTTAACCCATATCAGAGGGATAAGGGGATTTATACCATTCCCAAAGGGTATTAGTTTGAAATTAAATGTAATTGCACTGCTGGAGTTTGAAGTGGCTTGCTATGAGGCTACAATCTCACATGTTACCCACTATGTCATTGGGACTTCCTCTTTGAATAGATATAGTAAATATATGATTAACTATTAACAGCTTTACCAATTGTTAAATAATATTTTACAACATTTGAATGCATAACCAATGGACACATGGCGTAACGGTTATAGGCATTGGTTCCCTGATCTTCTAAGGAGACAATCATCTAAAGGTTGCAGGTTCAATCCTCACTACAGGCGAGTAATACACAAGAATACTTAACACTTGTATCCGGTTATGGCTCATGGAATCAGAACAGCCGACCCCCGTGGTTTCAATAAAGGACGTAGTTCAAAGTTCCATGAAGGTTCCCAAGTTTGACAAACACCTGAAGAAGGCCGGAGGACATATCGGCCGAAACATTGTGAAAATAACAATAAAGATGAAGACAATAGTCCGAAAAACCTTAATGATAAAAATCAACAAGCTTCGTCTCAGAAATTTAGACAACAATGGTAATAACTCTATATAAATCCATAGCCAATATAACCAATGAAAATTATAAGTTCATACCTCTTGGAAATGACTGTGCTTTTATATATATATATATGAGTGTATACTATGGTGACTCTAGGTCATCAATTTTATCAGGGCTCATTTTTCATATAATTTACTATATGTATACATTTCACATTAATGCCAGGTATTTGTTAAAGTTATCTGTTTACAGGCAAATTCACCTTTTTGGTAAAAATGAAAACACGTGAATCAAAGAGCTTCTTATTTTTGCCAGTTTCTGTATATGTGTATTTGCATATAAATCTATGCATTAATGTATTAATTTGCAGTTGACGTTTACAATATCTTTGACCAAGATTAAGCACCTGTATCAGTCACCACAGAATATTTGATACTGACCACTCAATGCCTGGGTCAGTAGAACTGACCGCACGTATGCACACACAGACATACACACAAAACTTGAGGCTTGAATCTTTTGGGTTTGATGTCATATTATTAAATTTCCTGCATATAATAAACAGGGAAAAAATTATTTTGTCAAAATTTATCTGTCTAAATTTAAATAGAATATATTCTTTGAAAAAAGGAGGAGTAAAACATATTTTGAAATTATTTTATCATTATTTCAGCCAGAAATCTATTTATCTGTTTCATGAAAAGGATTTTGTTTGTTCTTAAGAGCTGATTTTCATGCACCTGAAATATTTAGACACTTTTTTTTTCACTAATCTTGTTTCATTTCTAATCCAGTTAAATCACTTATCCAGATATATTGCTAATTCAGTTCCTTCTCGAATCCAGTCCCATCACTATACTAATCCAGTTATATAGCTAATCTGATTCTTTTTTATTCTTGTCCCATCTCTAATCCAGTTCCCTCACTTGTCTGGTCTCATTGCTAATCTGGTCCTCTCATTGATCTGGTTACATCACTAATCTGGTTCCTTCTCTATTCTAATTCCTTTGTTAATTCTGTTCTTTCTCTAAACTACTTCCTTCATTAGTCCAGTCCTATCACTAGTTCAGTTATATCACTAATCTTGCCCTATCATTAATATGGTTCCCTCACTAATCCAATCTCTTCACTAGATCAGTTATACTCTCTAATCCAGAGTTTTTTTTTACTAAATTCAGGATTTTTTATAACTTTTTAGTTGCATAGAGCAATTTTTAACTCACTATTTATAGATATTTTGTTGTTATTGTTTATTATATCTAAGATCTTTTAAAATAACCACATAAATAAACTGAATTAAATTTTCATAGAGAATTGATTACAATTTAACTTCTGAGTATGATGACACTATCAACAACAAGATCAAGCCAACAAGAAATATTTGCTTACATCATCCTTTGATTTCTTTCCTTTCTTCTCTTTTTTCTTTTTCCCTTTTTTCTCTTTTGATTTCTCTTTCTTTTTTTGCTCATCTTCTTCTTCCTGAAAATAAAATAATTCAGATAAACTGAAGAATGTTTTTAATATGATCATTTGCTTTTTGCAAAGAAAACATTAATTTGATAATGAGTCTTTTGATAATTTCATTTATTATTCAGACTTTTGTTTACTCATTTGTTTAGAAATAGACTATCAGGCAATTGGGCAGTCCTTAAAACAAGAGGAACTATTAGAAAATGTTTCATTTTTGAAGTTGTCTCAAACAAATCAATGGTCTATAGCTAAAATGTTTGTAACAGTATCTATAAACACCCTAATAGATTATTTTATATTTTTGAGATGTGGAACTTAAGAAACAAATATCCGGTTAAGATTGACCATATCTGTATAGAATAGGTGGTAGGGTGAGATGTATGACACAGTTGCTGGAACAAACGATAGTATTATATTGGGTGCCTCAGACGCAGGATTCGACCCTGAAAACCCACAGGACAGCCAGACACAAGATTCAATCCTGAAAACTCACGACCAAGTAATTGTACATTTGATGCCGTGCAAACATATTAAGCATTTTGTTTGGTACTGGTAACATCAAACAATAAATGATTGTTTGTTGTTGATGGAGAGTTCTTGACTTTGAGTTGCCAACACCCAGACAACTTTGTTCCAACAGATCACCCCAACCATCAGAAGAAATTCTGGATGGATTGTGTCATTCCTTATCTTTCAAACACAGTGTGGGCACAGAGAGGATAGGTAAACAAAATATCTGGAAATGCATTTGGCGCTGTTACCAGGATAAAAGTAAAAGTACCATGACAACTATAGAACTGTATTTGGTGCCATTACCAGGATAAGACCAATTATTATTATATTTGGTAAAGCAAAATTGTGTACAATAGTATATGCTTTGGTGTTGGGTATTGAAGTTGGTTGTTGTGACCACAATATCATTACAGTGGTACCATGCCAAGATACTGTTACATTTAATAATGTACGCAAATGATAGCATTACCAATGGTAACCTACCCCAGAACATAGCATCACATTTGGTACCAGACCTAGTGATAGTGTTATAATTGGTCCCAGGCTTAACCATAGTACTATATTTGGCACCATACCCAAGATAAGTGTCCAGATGGTACAAACCATAGTGTTACATTTGGTACCAGATCAAACAATAGTATTACAGATGGGTTCATGGGCCAATGACACTTTTTGTTCTGGGTCCCAAATCCTTGTCAGTCTACCTATATTTTTGAAGTTTTTCAAAGTCTGAAAATGAAGTCTTTCTATTATTCCATCTATTACCCAGATGTTTACAATCATGTGAGTCCATATGTGAGTCAGACAATTATCTTTATAGTTTTCCAAATTTGATGAATTAACTCTTCGCTATTCCATATATTATTCAGTCTACATATCCCACTTGTAAAAATCCACACTAGCTGAGGTGACCCACTTTTACTAGCAACCATATCAGAATGATTGTAAGGACAATGTTGTCCACACAGTCCATCTCTCATTGGCTTGATTCCCATGGATTATCTAATGGATACTTTCTTCATTTTGCAGATAAATACATTTTTTTATATATGGCTTGTTATTCAGAATGTTATTTTCTCTGCTGACTAGCATTGTCCACTGCCTAACTGTGCTCACATTTAATGAATATTAATTTGGTGCTATTTATTACATATGGAGGAATTCAGTGATGTGTAGATCCTTTTACATCACATACCATTTGGCCATTTGAATACCATTTGACCAGACTGCCATTCAGCCAGTTTCTTTAACAAAGCAAAAATATGTATTGGTGGCTAGCTTCAACCTTTACTACTATACTACGAACATTTGACATTGTGGAAAAAGAGATGTCACGCATTGTTAGGGGTTAATTAGTACCATCCCAAAAAGGAACAAGTCATCAACAACCATTTTCAAAAAGTGAGATTTGTTTTTGTTTCTTCTCGCCCCTTCAATTGATCCCCCCTATTAGTGAAACTAAGAATATGCTGACTGTATCCCATTTAATCTTTCTTTTAATATCACTGTTATATATTATGTGCATATTAAATGTTAAATTATTTGTGCTCTAAACATCTCAACACATTCATATAGTCACATGTTGACATTTGATAAAGAAAACAATAGTATTAGTAATTTTTTTTAGTGTTTCAAAACCTTTCCAGTGATGTTTTAAAATGTTCTTATGATGAAGAGTGAAATATTCTTATGATGAAGAGTGAAATGTTCATATGTTGAAGAGTGAAATGTTCCATAGGAAATAAAATAAATTTAACACCAACTTCAGATTTTCAAGTCCTATTTCTTATCAAATAAAGATTTTTTTTCATCCCAAAATTCCACACACTGTTTGATACATGTCTACTTATTGTAATTGTGTGATGGAGGCGTGATTAGTATAACAGTTGTCATCATAGGAAATGTAATCAATGTCTAGAGTTCAAATCCTAGACAGAGCTGTTTGCGATTCACTACGTACTGATGTCCATCTATTCTTCCCCCACCTCCCAGCTATTGATAAATTGTTGAGTAGAGTGAGTTCATTGACCTTGGTAAGGCAATCAATCTAAGAGAAGAAATACTCTAAATGCAAACCAGCAGAACTCCACTTAAAAATTGAACTTGTATTGTCTCCTACTCATATCAGTGGAAGGGCTGGGTAAATTCATATTAATTCATATGTAAATGAGTTTATCTTGTCTTTTCTTCTGTTGTGTTCGGCATTAGTATATCACAGATATACTAATGCTAATGCTAATATTGGTGCTTAGAGAGTGGAGACTAGGCTAAAATATCTTCCCCAGCACCAAACTCTCAACAGCCTCAAGTAAAACACAAATGAACAGCCTCACCCAACATTCCAACTCATATCACTGAGTCCATTTACTGTGAAGATAAGCATTACACTAAGTGTGCCTCCTGGAAACTGAAATGACAAACCTTTGCCTTGAGTTCAGCTTCTAGTTCCGCAGGATCTTTTACTTGGAAAATCATAGCTGATCCGCCATCTTCTTCTTCTGGATATTCTGGGAATTTTCCTGTTGCGTCCCTATAAAAAGAAAGGAAGTTTTTCAAGAAAACTTGAAGCATATAAGCATTAAACTTGGTTTAAGAGGAAAGGGATTTACTTGACAGTCAACACAAGCAAAAGAAAATAAAGGGTATTTTTCCATTTATTCTAAGTAGAAGCAATTGGGGGAAAAATAACACTTTCTGTCCAGGAACAAAAAAAATGTTTCACAATAAGCTGTCATGAAGAACAAATCTGGAAATTTTTAAGATCCTAAAATGTTCTCAAACTGACCAATAAGGAAAAAATTATGAAATAAATAATTTATATACTTGATATAACTGAGAAATAAATTGGCCAAATGAGTAGAGTGTTCGCCAATGGTCCGTGAGACCAGAGTACAATCCTAGGTCAAGTCATACCAAAGACTCAAAAAAATGATACTTGATGCCACCTTGCTTAACACTCAACATTATAAAGTAAGCATCAAGGGTAAAGTGGAATAATCCAGCAAAGGAGTAGTGCCCTCCCCTACACCTTGGTGTAGAAGCTATTGAAAAGAGAGCCTTTGGGTTACCTTCGACTAAGGTCGCCAACTTTATTTTTACTTATATATACTTGATATAACTGTAAAATGTACATGGTATTCTACATATTTAATTCAACTTGACACATTGCTTTTACAAGTTCCTTTTATCCCTTCCAAGAATATACTGACTGTATCCTCTGCAAAGGAGTAAGACCCTCCCCTCCAAAAAAGAGGTGTCATAGAGCTGACTATCCTCTGTAAAGGGGTAAGACTCCCCACCACCACCAGAAAGAAGAGGTGTCCTGCATCTGATAGAGAGGCTCCACTTTTGGAGATCTGGAGAGTGTGGAATACCCCTTCATTGCTATTATTCCCAGGTCTACTCTGACCCAGAGTGTAGTACATGTTAGAGTCCCATCAATAGGTTAAATTTATTTGTTTAGAAATTATTCATATTAGACTGGACCGTGTACAAAAAACTTTTAAGAAACAACACAAAAATGTAAATATGAAGGTACAATGAACATGATTCCCTAACTTCTAGGCATAAACTAACCCTAGACAGCTTGACACGCCATTAAAATCAATCAATCACTCCAGTTCTGGACAGTGCAGAGTATCCCTTCATTACCATTACTCCAAGATCCACTTTGATCTGGAGTGATAGTATATGTCAGGATGCCATCTATGGGTCAAGTAGATCTCTTCAATCATTTACTAAGGATAATTAGTATTAGTTACTTGAAACCATAAAACTGCGTACAAATTATTTGTATTAGATAGGAATACTTGATATATAACTGTGTGCAAAAAAACTCTTATATAACAACTCAAAAATGTAAATATGAACACAATTCCTTGACCTCTTGGTACAGAATAAACTCTAGATAGGTTGACATGCCGTTAAAATCAGTCAATCAATCAATACCCCTTTTAGTAAGTAAAAATTAAAAGAAACATATACTCATTGAACAAAGCAAATATCTTAAACAACTTGATATAATCAGACGTTTCAGCCACAGATATTTCCACCTCAAGATATTTTAGCCACATTTTGTTTGTAATGATGACTATCATTTACAAGATATAATTTTGATTAAAATACAATCATAATATATAAATCTAATGTAATGTACATTAGTTGACATAAGTATTTTTAAAACTTTTTGTATTTAACTTTTTCTTTTTCATTTTTTTTTAGTTTTTTTTAACACTTTTTTTTACCAAAATATGACAAAAAATAAACCTTTTATTTCAAACAATAGATATATTTTTTAAACTTTATTTGAAATAAACAAATTTTATAATACAGATCCATAATAAATGAGATAGAAGAGATAATTCATTTTGTTGGAAGGATTTTAACATTTTTAAATTTGCAGAGCTTAAAAATGCATTCTTGCACTAAAGTTCTTTTGGTTCATTGATTTTAACGGTGTGTCAACCTGTCCTGGGATATTTTATGTCTATAGATTAGGGAATCCTGTTCATTGTAAACTTATATTTACATTTTTTGTGTTGTTGTTTCTTACAAGTTTTTTATTGGGTTTTTTTTGGGGGGGTGCACACAGTTCTATCAAATACAAATAGTTTTCAAACTGATTTATTTGAACCATTGATGAAAGTCTAATTGATACTACCACTCTGAATCAGAGTGGACCTGGGAGTAATGGCAATGAAGTGGTACTCCACTCTCTCCAGATCTCCAGAACCAGAGTTTTACCATTAGATGTAGTTTAGTGTCATATCCAGCACAACCCTTAGGAGGGGGGAGCTTACAGTCAGTATATTCTAAGCCCCACCAACAAGGCAAGCCAATTTTTAGATATTTTGCTTAATTGAATATTTTTAAAACATTAACTCTAATTTCCCAGGGCAAGTTGCCAAACCTTTAACCAGAAGTTGTAATGCTTGCAATGTTGGTCATAGGAAGAAAAATATATGCAAACTGATCACACAATTTTTGTCATTTGTCTAACGAAGCCAAATGTTTATCGTTTTTTATTTTGTTTGTTCATTTTTGATTTGTTTTGCTTATGTTGTTTTTTTTGTTTTTGTTTTGTTTTATTTTGTTTATTTCAGATGAAGTGGAACAAACAACTAATTTTGTCAAATGTTCTGCTACAATAGGAGTCATTTATTTTATGCTGATCATTGCAAATGCAACCAATATTTGGCAAACAATGTTTTACCTGCACTCAATAAACCATTGTCGTATCTGATCTTGCATCCTCTCCTTCAAATCGGGGCCTTCAATATCCCGAATTCGGTCTTTGATGGTGATTAGGGCTTGTTGATATTCCTGTTCATATAAATTTTGAGTTGCCCGCCTTTTCTCCATTGTCTGTTCTGCAATTACTTCCGGTGTATTCTTCGGATTGGCTGGTGGAGGAGGTGGATTCTGAAATAATAAAGAATCCCTTAATTATTTAAGAATATATAGTTTGGTTGGTTGGGTGGATTTTTTTTTTTTTTTTTTTTTTTTTGTTTCTTGGAGGGGAAAGATTCAATTCTTTACAATAAAAAATTTGTACTGCATAACCTGAGAAAATTGGAAATAAAAAAACTAAAAAAATGTTTTTTGCAAAGTGATTCAAGCTCTGCAAATGTTTGAGCTGAAAATTTCACACAAAATGATGCTTTACGGTCGTCGAGATCAGCAATTATGATTTATAGCAATCAAACCAATATGTGATACTCCCTTCTTTCCCTAGGACAAAATTTAGATTACCTTTATTCATGAAATTTTAACATATTATTCATTTCCATTGTATCATACAACACTTGAGGGAGATTTAGTGACTTTATACTCATTACAATGAACACTTGAAACTTATAAACAGATTAGCTATCTGAACGTCTGATACCAAAAATTCAATTAGCAGTAATCTCAATCTGAAAGGAGATGACACTTCTCGATGAAATATGCAATAAATTCATGTAAAGACTTAAGTCAGATGTATGCAAAGCGTCCAGAATAATCAAAAACTGTTGATTTAATGAGAGTGAGTCAATATGCATGGCGTCTTTTGATATAGATAGATAGATAGATAGATAGATAGACTCATCTAACGCTATAAACAAAATCTTCTATCCCTAGGTGCTCATATTTTGGTACAAAAATGCATCTGCGTGTTGATGCCAACGTATTTATGTGATTATATAGGCGTGTATGTGTGTATATGCACGTAGGTGCAAGCATATTTGTATTGGTGAATGTGAGTATAAACGAACATGTATGTATGTATTTATGTATGTATGTATGAACATGAATGTGAGTTTTTGTGTGTATATAGTGGTATCAAAAGGATAGCTAAACAAGTTAGAGAAGTGGCATATTTTGATGAAATTGAAAGAGAATGATATTTCAATGGGAATAAAATGGTCGTTGGCTCATCAAAATTTAGTGATATCATAATTTGTTCTAACTTTTGTTGAAAAAATCTCGATTATCAATTAAAATGAATTATTTGAATGAATTTGAGGTATGTTCCGTGAAAGTGGAAAGTTTGATAGCTAAATAAAAAAGGTCATTATCTCAGATTTCTGTTTCGTTTATTTTTCATTGATTAAAAATTACAAATGAAAAGTTTCCTAAAAGAGATGAGTTCATGTGTTTTTGTTTTTAGCCAGGATTTGTATACTGTAATTATTTGAGTATAAGACGCACTATCCCTCCCCCAAGTTAAAGATGTTTATTATACATAAGCCTAGATGATTAAGTTTTTTCCGGTCACATGCCTCACCATAGTCAAGACAGGATCACTGAATGTAATTTATATCTTTAATCTTAACTAATGTGTTTTACGCTGTTACAGAAAAATATCCACTTGAATAATATTACATAATTTTGTTTTTCAAAACATAATATAAACTTAATAAATTCTTATTTTTAGTCAGTATAAACCAATAAAAAGTTTTTAAAAATGTTAAATTTAGATAAAATTTGGCTACTACTATCAAAATTTATTTCTAAAAAAAAATCAAGCTGACCACGAGCGGCACTTGATTTGGCCTGAGTGGAAAAGGGAGAAGTAATCCCAGACAATACGGCACCAAAAAGCTACCTCCCTCTTTTTGTCGAGAACTACTATTCAGACACTCACTACGAATTCGGGGATCAAACTGAAAACAGGGAAAATTAGCCAGCAGATGGGTTTCGTCACTCGCTTCTTGAATAGCCGTAAAACTGTGAAGGCAAAAAGCTTCCCAAGAAATAAAAGTAAAATTAAATGAAAGTCGACTACTGAAATTCTACCAAGTTAAACAACCAAAAGAAAATTCAACCGAGAATTCAGTTGAAAAGTACTTTAAAGGAGACTTGCAATTTAATGAACTCTGAAACATTTCTATAAAACAAAAAAGAAAAGAAAAATACTCAAATTCAAAAAACTTTGTTTCCCGGACACTCTCTCAGGTAAGTTCCAGCAAATTGCTCTAAAATTTGCAACGCTTTATCTTTTCTATCCCTTTCTTTCTTGTTTCTTTAGTATAAAATTCTTTTTTAAAAACTTTATTGTTTATGTTGTCTTTCGAATTAGTATCCGAACTAGAAAGCTGCGGAACTTACCGTTTGAACTTACGGTTTAAAATTACAAACTAAAGCCCTCTAAAACATTACCCAGTTAAATACTTAACTTGGCTTTAGTGTCACTCACTTCATATCAAATTTTTATCCCTTAAATTCCTTTATATTGAAGTTCTATATCCTTTAAAATTTTCCTTAATACAAACTCTAAAAAGTCAGCGTGTAGCATACACAAGAAATATTTTCCAGAATTTCATAGTTCAAAGTTAGGAGTGCATGTTAAATGCAAATAATTACTCTATGTCCTATTGTAGATATTCTTTATAGAAGAATTTCTATTGAAATGAAAATAGATCTTACCATTCCAAGAAAAATAAGTTCCGTTTCACGTTCAATAACAGTACGTTTTCTTTGCAAATATCCTTTCCATACCTGAAAAAAATAAATTCAAATTCAATTATAAAAATATTTTCTAATATAAACAGCAATTCTAAAACAGGTTATTGTGAATATTATATTGCGATACTATGTTTGTCACGGTACCGAATGTGAAGAGTGCAACACCATGGCATCATCTCGAACATCAATAGACGTTTTACTTCTTCAAACACAAGGCGACTCAGCTGTTCCAGATACTAAGGTGTTTTATTATTCAGACTGCAAACAGTTTTCTAGCAGTCATTGATGCAAGAGAGAGAGAGAGAGAGAGAGAGAGAGATCATAAGGGTCTGTATACGAACCCCAGCTTGGCAGACACAAAAAGACATTCCTCTGACTTGACCGATTCGTACCGACGTCTATCTCCAACTAACTTAACTGCTCTGTGGGTGTCAACTGACTAATTTTCAAAATTCTATAATCTTTATACATTCTAAAATTAAGCATATCATTGGTTTGACGACATCTCACTTAGTTATTGCGTCATATCATCATGATCATCACACGTGTCCCAAACTTTTATTATGTTTTTATTTTACTTCAATCAAACTCTGTGACGCGATACTAATGCGTTTTATTTATATTTGGGTTTCCGGATCAAGATGATAGGTGTCAGTTTAATAACGCTGAGTACAATTAAACTAAAAGACCTCTGAATAATCTACACCTGACCAAACTAAATAATAAAATAAATAATATAATTAATTATCCATAAAAGAATTCATACTATTAATTGCCACCCTAATTATTTTACACTCCTTCACCACCATAAAACAAATTTTTTTCATAGATAAAAATTTATTAAAACTTATATAACGATATCTAACGAGTTTTCTTTCTTTCTTTTTTATTTATTTATTTATTTTTATTTTTTTTTGTACCTTTTCTCCTTCCTAACTTGCAATCTGTGTGTGCGTGTGTGTGTGTGTGGTACGTTGATGGAGCAAGCTAAATAATTTTTGAAAAGGAAGTGTCATTTTTTGTCAAAAAAGTTAAACGGGATGTTTCTTAAAGGTTGTACCCAGGGCCGGTACTAGCGTATCATGCCCAACCGAATGTATGGTACGCCCACACGAATCAATAATTCAGAGTCCCCACTAAATATGTCAATAAGTAATCAAGTAGTATTCGTTGAATATGTGTGAAATTCGCTCTTCCGTGACCTACAAGACGGCTTGGCCCCAGTCGAGGGTTCGGCTATAGTAAGCACCGATCTTGATAACCACTTCAGGTCTGAGTGGACCTAGGAGTAATGGCAATTAAGGGGTATTCTATACACTCCCAGAACTGGGTGCAGTTTTGTGTTATACTCTGGTTAAGGATTAGGATTCTGGATGCGCCGACCCTAATTACCACTCCAGGTTAGGGTGGACCTGGAAATAATAGCAATCAAAGGGCACTCCACACATCTCAGAGCTCCAGAACTGAATGAAGTTTAGAGTCATATTCCTATCTGTTGTTCTTGGGTAGTACGCACTGGCCCTGGTTACAACTCTAATAACAAAAGGGTAGAATCTGTACACAAATTTTAATTTGCAATATTATTCGTGGTGAGGGGGGCACGGTACTCAGATCTAAGTCATGTACTATCCTCTTTTTGGGATCAAATTCATTGGGTTTGAGTCAACTCTTTCCTATATATGTATATATATATTAATTACTTGAAGTTATGATTGGTCATAAATTATCATTATCATAATTAATTAATTAATTAATTAATTGAAACTAGATAATCGATTTAGTTTGCTTTGGTTTTATGGCATATCAACCATTGTAGGTTATTTAATGTCAAATCCTCTTTATACATATATATCAAATATTTGATTTGTAAACACATTTTGTTGATATCATTTCTAAATAAGCCAGAGCTCTTTTTTGCGCAGTTGAATGGTTTTACACACAAATGATCAAACAGTTCTATTTCTAACAAATCAATTTAGCATAAGTCATTAGTTTGCTCTCAGTTTAAATTTCGAACAGTTATAGTTGACCAATAGATAGGACCCTATCAGGTACTACCACTCTGGGTCTGAGCGGACCTGGAAGGAATAGAAATGAAGGGGTACTCCAAATTCCCCAATGCTTCAATACTGGAGTCTCACCATTGAATGTTTTGGTTTCATAAAAAACAAATGACCATTATCAAATAGGAATAATTACTTGAAATAATTATGTATAGATAATTTATATTTAGAATAATTTCTTGAAACAATAATTATTTACCAAGTATCATTATCATTAATTACTTGAAACCATATAATTACTTCCTAAGAAAGACTGATTTTAGCATTGAATCAGCCACAAGGTTTAATATACCATAAGACCCACCGACCTACCAATTTATTTCAGTTTGTATGAGTCTGTCCATCTATCTATCTTAAACCCTTCTCTTCTATAAATCAAGTTATCTCTGTCTCCTATCGATTTCATTTTAACTCCCTTTTAGGCACATGCGCTGTGTATGCCATTCAGTACCTTTTGTATCTTAGTCGCTGCTACATCCGGGTCAATGGTTGGGAAACCTTTTGTCTCGGCTCTTTTCTCACGTTCTTCCTGCTGTCGGATTTCTTTCATAAATTTCGCCCGCAAACGACCCTGTCTGGCTCGTTCATTCTTTTGAATGCATTGGATAGCATCTTCAAATGATAACTGGATCTTTTCTTTACCCTGTCGAACAGATATTGAAAAATCTAACTGAAAAAAGATCAAAACTGACGCCATTATATTGTCGTCTAAATTTTTTGTTACTTGATCAAAACATCAATTATTGAAAGCATATATTCAGGTAATATCTTATTTGCAACAACTTTTTACTGTTAGTGCCTAAGCAGAGATATATTTACCCAACCCATCTACCACGGGCAGAATGCGACAAAATGTCAATTTTTAAGCGGATTACAGCTGGTTTAAATTCAGAGTTTTCCCTGCTCGTAGACAAGTTACCTTACCAAAACAAAAGAATCCAGTCTGCCCTACATTAGCGCGAAGTTAAACACAGCTTCGTCCAAGATTTGAACTCGGATCTCCGATGATACATTACAAGTGAACTACGAGCGGTTCCTCGGCCATAGCTAAGTACGTCTTCGTTTTTAAAACTTGCTCCCCTCCACCACCAGCCACGAGCAGTATGTGACGCAAGGTCCATTTTTAAGTGGACTATACCTGGCTTAAAATCAGAGCGTTCCCTTCTCCTAGACCCGTTACCTTGCAAAAGCTAAAGAGTTTAGTCTATCCTACTATTTACCCATAGAATTCTTCTTCCGGGGTTTGAATTCTCCTTGCAGGACCCATTTACTTCGCTGATAACCGTTACGCCTCAAACTCCTCCTGGACAGGTAATGTAATAATGGGAAGTAATTTTTGATGTGCTCAATTTCCCATTCGCTTCTCAACTATCAACTATCTTAGCGTGACAGTGATGAGAGATTTTATTCAAACATGAAATTAAAGGATAGAACAAAACGCAGGGATAAACAGATTAATGACTTTATTGATGGTATCATGTATCCATGGCATAATGTTTATTGTCGTAAGAAATTGACTTGACGAGCCAAGTTCAAAACCTGGATGATCCTGTTTGCATTTCATATAGCATTAATAAACTAATCTTCCGCTCAACACACCCTAGCAGAGCAGACTGGTGTCTTTAATCTTGGTATGGCAACCGGTACAGGAGAAGGAAAATTTTAATTTCAAACAAGTTGTACTCCATTTAAAAAATGACGTTGTGTCACACTCTGCACGTGGTGGAAGGTTTGCGTAAATACACATACACAAACACACACATGCATGCACATACACACAACATGCATGTATGCACACACACACACACACACACACACATGCATATACACACTCACATCCATGCACATACACACATATTCATTTCATTTTTGTCTAAACTCCAAAGATTTTCATGATCTTTCATAAGTCACACTGATCATAATTAAATGATAAACAACTAGCAAGATTTGAACAAGCTTTTCTTGCATTTAAAGGAAACCTGTCCAACCAATGTGAACACGAAAGTTAACTTTTCATGTACTGAATATTCTAAAAGGAGCATACTCTGTTCATATGCCCACTTTTTGCCATTCAGCGAGTGAAGCCACAGAGTTCCTCTTTGTTCATTGGACGAACCCTGCCGTTACATGCGTCAACGTTACTGCTAGTTTATGCAAAGCTACAGCAAAGACATACTAAGGATATAAGTATAAAGAGAACCCAAACCACCTCAGCCAAAATTCAAACTCGGTCGGTTGATTCTGTCTACTGTGTAGGTAACTTTATATTATCTTATACTGGGAAGGATGATCGCTATCGGCGCGGAGTATGGAATTGATGTGCCGAGTTTAAATTCTAGCCGAGGCTTTGGGTTGCACTGACCTACCCCGTCGCGTCCACAGATTCCCATTCGATTAAGAATCGAATTCAACAAGTTCTCTCGATCTTTCAAAGCTTTCTTCTTTTCGAGTAAAAAATACTTTGGAATCGGTAATTCAATGTCAACCTGCAAAAGATTTTTTGAAAATGTGTTTTTCATGGAATTTCGGAATAAGCACCTCTCCCACTATCTAAATTTTTTCTTGTATATATATATATATATATATTACAAAGATTTCTTCGAATTATAATTTTTTAAGCAGCTGAAATTCAGATTATCAAACAAATTGAGATGAATCAGAGAACGGCACCTTTGGGGATTATTTAATGCCGACGTCATCCTTGTAGAAGGATAGTAGTAGTAGTAGTAGTAGTAGTAGTAGTAGTAGTAGTAGTAGTAGTAGTAGTAGTAGTAGTTAACGCATAGCGAGGGGGATAAGAGGATTCATGCCTTTCCTTAAAGGTATTAGTCCGAAAGTGAGCGTAATAACACGACTGGAGTTCGAACTCGCTTACTGTAATGTCACAGGCCAGCATTTTAGCCACAACACCACAGGGACTCCCTCAGTTTTTAAAGGGGAGTATTGATCTTTAGTGTATATTCTTAGTTCATATACACTATAAGTTAATTTGTAGTTGTTTATGTAGCGCTGAACAAAATAACAAAGCCTCCTGGAAGAACAACAACGAAAGGTTTATTTTTACGACAGAAAGTAGGACTGTGCCAGAGTGAGAAAAGTTCTTTGTGTGTCAGGTAGCAGCAGTGTCACGGGTAGCACCAGTTATCTTCGGCGAAGATCGTCAATGCTGGAGCGTCCCGTGGCAGGCGACGGGAGAGAGATTTTTCTTCTCTACTCGCCGAGTACTCTCTGCTCTACTGACAGACTTCCAAAAAGAATCAGAAAAAATAGTTCTTTTGAGGAAGGTGGAATCAATGTGCTCTGCCCGCTCATTGGTCAGTGTGTGGCCGAATCGCTTGGCAGGGACATTGATTCGTGAGAGAAAATAGATCTGTGACTGCTACAGATCTAACAGACATTTCTTACCTGAAATATATTTTTATATTCTTTTGAGTACCAAATATCGTATTACGTGTTGACCACTGTTTCTCAAAATGGTCCATATAGATCTCAAGAGGTGAATAAAAATTTGACAGGGTGAATAGATAGCCTAGGTGTCGTCAGGGGATGAATTTACAAGCTTGCATCTATAAATTCTTTTATAACTGGAGAACAAAAAAAGAAGTTGCCAGATATTGTAAACCGAACAGAATACCTGTGTTTCGAGAGAGAAACCTTCTATTTAGCCGGGCATAGAAAAGTAATCGCATTGGCTAAAAAAGAAACTTTAACGTCCGCAAACAATATTAAAAAAAGTTCAAATAAGCATTGTAATAAAAAAAAACAACATATTTACATTTATTCTCTTCTGTACAAGAAACATTATAAAAAGGTTTTATAATATCCGTCTCGGTTTATTCAGAACTTGAAGTTCAGTCAGTAAACTTTCTTTGAGTTAGATTTACTGATTAAACGGCTAACTCTTTCTTGATATGCAGATTTTCCTTAGGTCTTTGTATTTTTAAACATCCATCATTGATTTAATATCACTAATACCATCCTTCACGGTCCTGATGAGTAGCGTCAACTTTGCTTCTCAATAAATCTCTTGCCCAGTCTGCTGAGGCTGTAGAATACACCGACTGCACCTCTGCAGAAGGGTAAGAGCTCCTCCCAACGAGTTTCCTGGATATGACACTAAACAATCTGATGGTGAGGTTCCAGTGATGCTGGAGGTTAGGGGAATATTAAGCGCCCCTTTATTACCTTCACTCCCAAGTCCACTCTGACACGCAGTAGTAGTACCTGATAGGGCCATATCTATTGGTTAAATAGAAATAATCTGCATACTTATGCTAAACTAAATTACTTGAAATAGAAATGTTTTGATATTTAAACTGTGTATTTATGCTAAACTGAATTGTTTGAAATAGAACTGTTTTTGACATAGAAAGTATATCTACACTAAAATTAATTGTTTGAATTAGAACTATTTAACTAATTTGAATAGAAATGTTTTGACAATTAAACCGTATACTTACATTTAAATTGCGTACTTATGCTAAAATTGTTTTTGACATTTAAACTTTACTAATGCTAAATTGATTTTTTTTTAAATAGAACTGTTTTGACATTTAACTGTGAGTAAACAAAGTCTATATTTATACTAAACTGAATTGGCTGTATTAGAACTGTTTGACTAAACTGAGTAGCTTGAAATAGAAATGTTTTTGACAATTAAACTGTGTACTCATGCTAAACTAAATTGTTTGAAATAGAACTGATTATTTGTATAAAAATGGATTTGGCATTAAATGACCTAAAAAGGTTGATATGCCATAAAACCCAAACAACCAACCAATCAATAAATCTCTCTTTCTACTTGGATTATCTTGTTATCAACTTTTCTCTATAAAGTTTCTTAAAACAGCAATTTATTTTCTTTCGTGTTGCAGGAAAAAGTGAGAGAGAAAAGCTATATAGAAAAGGAAAGTAAGGTAAATAGAGAAAAGGAAAGTAAGGTAAATATAGAAAAGGAAAGTAAGGTAAATAAAGGTGTTCTGATCTTTGCGTTCAGAAGAAATTAAATTCTATTTTCTTGTTATACATGCATCTGGCGATGTGTGTTGGCACGTCTGGTTGGCTTGTGTTGGGGTATTTAACTGACTTCCCACCAAACCAAGATGCAACACAGGGCCATTTTATAGTGGGGAGCCACTCATGAATCAAGACACATGCGTAGCTATTTCAAAAAATGTTTGGTCCCTTCGGCATTTTTTATATTTTGGTGCCTCGGGCGCCAAGCTACCAACTCAGCCCCACAAAGTAGGTATTGCCTGAAGAGAAGCCCCCCCACCCCGGGATAATACAAATTGCCAAATTCCATATTTTATTTAATAATTCAATTTAAAGTATTTTTTATCGATTGTCAATTTCAATCATGTTTCATATTTAATTTTTGGATATGCGTTAAGCCGATACGTAGAAGACTTATTTTATCATTTTTAACTTAGCCGTTGTTGTGTTCACATCCATTTAAGTACTACTTTTTAGTTCCAACAACTGCTTAGGTATGATGACCTCTAGCGATGTGTCGTTTACATATTACCCGTTCAAAGCTTATGGGTCATATAAATGAACGAGGGATCTATGTTAAAAAATATATCATAATATCATTAACATGTATTAAATGAACACATATAGAAATATTCCAAAAGGAACTTAATGCAAAATATGTTAAAGTTTTTTGTACAAACGTAAGTTCAAGAAATTGTTAAAGTCAATATTGATCTAGCTAACATTTTATTGTAGAGTGGCTAATACCCCTTCAGTACTCTACCAGATAGACTGGCTCGTAGCCATCAATAGCCAACAATTTAGGACTTCGATGGTTGATTGATAAGCTGATATTAAGTTAATTAATATTCGAACTGATCTTACTTTGTTTGGCTATACAGCATTTTGACCCTCCTCTATTTGTTGTAAGTTCTCTTATTAATTGTTTGTAACTTATTGTACTGTGTCTATTGTATGGATCCGTTAGCACCGGATACTGGTGCTGTATAAATATATTAAGCGTTCATTCTTCTCGACGATACAACACATTTCTTATCTGAAATATATCTTTTAAATATTCCTAAGAGTTTCAAATGAGTAGAGTCTTATGCAAAGTCAAAGAAAGCAGATTGTTTTTACCTAGTGAAAATTGCTATATTCTCAAGTTGAATTGACAGATGATGTGTAACAGACGAAGGTGAGAGGAAAAATCAATATCAAATGTTCGCTTGAATTCCATATTTTTCCTCAATATTGGGTTATTCCATATTATTTTCTTCTAAATAGTTTGGGGAAGATTATACCATTAAGTTAAATAATTCAATATAGTTTTTTAGGTATATTTTATGAAGCCAGAATGTTCAACTGTTGAATAAAAGTGTTTTCCATTTAATCTGTTCTTAGTTTATTTACTGCTTCATAAGCGTGATAACTTCATAATTTTTATTAGGGGTAATACAAACTGAAATATACACAATTTTAAGAACTGATAGACATCTTGCTGTTCAGAAAAAAGGATCCGTGAAAGAAAACGTAATTTTTTTCATGAAGACATAGAAAAATGTGTTTTACTGAAAGAAAAGTCTGTTTAATAATGATTTTCAAGAAAAAACTACAATTCTTAGTAAAATTGGCACAAGAATTCGAAAATTCAAGAATTCATCTTATTCTAAGAACAATTTCAAAAATGCTAGTTAAAGTTGGATGTTTCCCGTCTTGGTTGAGCCGAGAACTTTTCAGTACCACTTTGTAGAATACCAAACTAGGTTTACAAAAATTTAGTAACTTACTGGTGTTAGTTTGTAGTCTGATAGGATGTCATCGTAGTAGTGAAATTCTGAAAATTCAAGATTGACCATTTCGTTCTTCAGTTCCAACACACGGCCAATGTTACCATCGAGTACATGTCTAAGGACCCTCCTCTTTTGGGGATGAACAATCTGGTCGTAACAACGCTCGATCTTGGAAAGAACTTGAATGTATTTCACAAACATGGTTGCTAACAATTGAAAAGCAACTTTACGATCCTAAAACAAAAAACATCAAAACCTTTCATTTTTGTGAATTTGATATAAACATACACTGAAGAGTTTCATAAATGAATAAAATACGAAAAAAAAAAATGATAAAATAGGAAAATAAAACAAATAATAAAGGACGAACATATAATGAAATGAAATATCCTACTATTCCATTTCCGCCGAAAGTTTGATTTTCGGTACCAAAAAGAACAGCATCGCCAGACTTTGCTTAACCCATCGGATAAGACGAGCATTTTACAGCCTCCCGAAAGAAACAATCCGTATTCCATAAAACTCGTTCGAATAAAAGTGGTGAATGCCAATGCTCAAGATAAGATAGAGTATAAAAAAGTGATCTACCAATATTAGAGAGTAAACAAGTATCTATCTCAACAAAAATACTTTAGTTCTGTCAGCATTCTTCTCTTAAGAGTGCCTCTGTCATCAAGCATTGAACCTGATCGTACACTTTTTAGACGACGAGAGTAGATCCTGCCTGGAATTTGGTTTGGTTTGATTTGGTTTCTTAGTTTCATGGCATATTAACCTTCGTGGAGATTTTTGTCGAAGAATAGCAGTGGCATTATTTAACCCATAGCTGGTTGGATAAAAAAGTTCATACTTTTCCCAAGAGTATGAACGTAACATTGAAAGTGAACGTAACATTGAAAGTGAACGTAACATCGCAAATGAAATTCGAACTCGCTTACAACAATGTCCCAGTCTAGCAATTTAGCCACAACGCCCCACCTCTGAAATTTGATAAGGATTAGCGATTAATATAAATAAATATATATATGTGTGTGTGTGTGTGTGTGTGTGTGTGTGTGTGTTATGACATTGATAAGTAAGTATGAAAAGTTTAATATGATTGAAAGATACATTTTTGTATAATTGAAACAATAATTTCAAAATTTACTTTAATATAACCTAAATAGGGTTGACATGCCGCAAAACCAACCAAAAATAATACACACACACACACACACACACACATATATATATATATATATATATAGAGAGAGAGAGAGAGAGAGGAGTTGCATTACTATTCGTGGTTGCAAGCATCCAATAGGGATTTTATTACACGTACCCATGCAAATAAAGAAAGGAGCAACTATAGCCATGTGAAGATTTTATAAACGTTCTTCATATCAGCATCAATTACCTTTTCTGGTTTTGGTGGTTCTAAAGGAAGTTCATAGTACATCAAGTCCTTTAGTTGGGCTTGACCTTCAGCCCATTGCCTGTTGTATGTCCTGCAATTAAAAATCAAAAATGCCTTTCAAGAATAGAAATGCATCGGTGACGGATTCGTTCACAACAAAATGGAAGAATTGAAATAGATTAAAAAAATCATTTTTGATACGTTTGGTCAGATGCAACCATTGAGGTTTGTATTTCTTTTGTGGATTTAATCCAACTTATTTACTTACTATCTTCTAAATCTAGAAATACACGGATACACTACACCCTTTATGACTCTCCGAATTTTCATCTAATTAAATTTGCGCGCTTATCGTTATGATCCTCGTTGTACAAAATGGAATTGATGATCCGAGTTCAAATCCTGGACGAGCTTGCTTGCGTTTCACTTAGCTCTAACAATCTTAGGAAAGGTATGTATCCATCTCTCTTTCTCCTTCCCAGCTATGGGTACATAGCAGAGCAAACTTGATATTTTAGCCTTCGTTAGGCAACTAGTCTAGGAAAAGGAAAACCATGAATTCAACCCAGCTTTAGACTATTTAAAAATTGACCTTGTGTCGTATTCTGCTAGTAGTAGAAGAGTCAGGTGAATATACGTATTTGTAAATACACTAATCTGTTTCCATCAACAATCTGGTCCAAGCACTAATCCAGGCTCATCACTGATCTGGATACATCAATAATCCGGATCAATCTGCGACCTGGAAACACTAATCTATTTCACTCATTGATCTGCTTCCAACAACAATTTGGCCCAAACACTAATCCAGTGCAATCACTGATCCGGTTACATCAATAATCCTGCTCAATCACTAATCCAGCTAAATCACAAATCCTGCAATCACACCAATGCGACCACTAATCTGTTTTCACAAATTTGTAGTTCCATCACTAATCCGGTAATCACTAATCCTGTTCAACCACTAATCCGGTTGCATCAATAATCCTGTTCAAACATTAATTCGACTCAATCACCAATTCAATTGAATCACTAATCTGCTTCTATCAACAATTTGATTCAAACACTAATCCCGTACCATCACTGATCCGGTTTCATCAGTAATCTAGTTCAATCTGCAATCTGGAAACCACTAATCCGGTTCAAGCACTAATCTAGTTCCATCACTAATTCAGCAATCTCACCAATGCCATCACTAATCCGGCAATCTCTAATCTGGTTCATTCACTAATCCGGTACTAATTTCGACTAGTGTAATTTCGAATATCCCGGATCATCTCACCCACCTGTTTCTACTGGCGCTACTTGCTGCATAAACGCTTGTGTTGCCGAATGTAAAAATTTATCAGAAATTCATATATTATCTCTCTCATTTCAGATTTTTAAATTTTGTCCGTAAAATGGATTTTTAGCATTGTTCAAAATATCATGTCAAATATCGAATCAAAAATGAAAATCAAAACCAAGTACAGACGAAACTCGCTGCCCCGCTAGCCTAGACTGGTCCCTGGGGAATCAGTAACTGATATTGAGATTTGAAAATGGAAGCTGATGAAGGAATGAAAGGTAACACGTGGCAAAAACTCAAGCGTTCATGCAACAAAAAAAGCGAACTGAGAAAAATTAGTTGGCGTCGAGATACCAAGTCGAAACAGACACTTGAAATACTCGGGTAAAACAGAAATAACATGGCCAACTCATTAACTGCTGACACCCAGCTTACATTTCAAATGAAGAATCCAGGAGAAAAAGGTGGAAAAAGAAGAAAAACTCTAAAACACATCCTGAATTCATCAAGTACTATATTGCTGATGAAGCAAAGAATAAGCGACTCTTGGATCGATGAAATTGAGGAAACCTTCCTCTGACTAAGAAAAGTAAAGGAAATTAAGATAAAAAGGGAAAAGAGAAAAGAAAGGCATTTATAAAATCTCCAAGTAAAGACTTTGAATAACTGCTTTGCTCTAATAATATTATTATCACACATATTTGAAGCAGTTACATACACATTACACGCATCATTACAAGAAAAACAATGTTTCAATTGTTTGTGATATTCATGTTTAATCCTTTTTATCCTTCTACTTTCATTTGCATTTGGGCGAATAAAGTTTCTTGTTTGATAAGTTTAAGTTTTCTTCCGCTTACATTCTTTGGGGAATTCCTGCCTCATTTTTATTTTAGAATGTCACGGATTAATTCCGGTGATTGTTGAAAGACTATTCATGGGAACGATATTTATAGTTAATATATCAAAGACCCATTTGAGCAGTATTTATAATTGCGGGCAGGGTCCAGGATAAAAAGTCGTAAAATAATTGGGAACCTCGTTCGGAGACTAGAAACTTATCCGTATTTTTGTTTTAATCTCGTTCATCCATTCTGATAACCGTCCGGTCTGTAACACAAGGCTGGTATCCAATGGATCCAAGGTCTACCTGCCTGAACTTTTCAATGCAAACTTGCACTTAATAAATCACATTTTAAGTTTTTAACTAACTCACAATTTATCATTAAAAATGAAATAATTGACAAATTAATTACAATCGTTACTTATATTAGACTTGTAGGGTGGATTAGCACTTCCTCCCACGCCCACCGAGTGAACCAGACCAGGATTGAAGTGAGTCTTGGATTCTATAAAAATCCGATATCTTAATCCTTTTCATTGAACTAGCTAAATATTCGTCCTTCGAATAATATTAGGTTATTCGATAAAAAATCATTTCTAAAAGTAAAATGAGCAATTGTAGGCTATTTTTAATCACAATTCTAAAAATGAAATGTGCTAAAAAAAAGCCCCCCCCCAAAGAAAATCTGGAAATTAATATTAAAAATATTTTTCTTGGAAATTTGAAATAGAAACTTCTTTAAAATGGATTTCAATCAATACAAAAAATTTTATTAAAATCCAAAAAATCGTTGAAACTATATGAAACATTTTCACAGTCTTTCTTCTAAATAGAAATATAAATTATGTGACGATATTGATCCTTGAAGAGGGTGGGGACACGACTGAAACATCTTCCCACCACCAAGCAT
>OY757921.1:64687546-64743600 GCA_963585895.1 Sepioteuthis lessoniana
TGCTCATATAGTCTGTGACAAGGATGGAGTTGTGGACTGGTGTATTGTCCTGGTGGAAATGCCACTGACCCGATTTGATGAGTGCTGGCTTCTTCCGATGGAATCTCTTCCTGAACTCCCTTAAAACCTCAACATACTAACCCTAACCCTTTGGCCAATCAACTCTGGTGTATTGACTTCCTTACTCCTCCCACACCTCTCATAATCCATTACAGACTCCCTGCCTTCCTTGAATCTCTTATGCCACTCAAAAACTGATGCTAGATTCATGCAAGATGGTCGAAAAGCAGTCTGAAGCATTCTATACGTTTCTGTGACATTTTTTTTTCAAGTTTAAAACAGAATTTTATTGCATATCGTTCTTCTAAAGTGTCCTCACGTCCAGACTGCATTTTTGAAATTCACCAGCTGTGACAATCAAGATTTAATAGGGTGTATTCTAATTCCTGCTGTAGCTGTTGATTTGAAGCTGAAATCATAAAAATTGGTCAGCCATCTCATAAGATGTATAGCAATAACATACTAATTTTCAAGAGTCTACAACAATTCTAAATGCCAGTACAAAAAAGTTTGGAAACTTATTGAATGCACCACGTATATATATATATATATATATATATATATATATATATATATATATATATATATATATATATATATTCCAGCCAAATTATGATATGTCAATTATCTGGGTCTTAACGAGAATATCCAAATTAGAGGAAAACCCAACGACCTTCTCTTGAAAATTTTTAACAGAGTTAGGAACACTGAAAGACTATAGGTACAGTATTACGAATTTCCAATAACATACAGTAACCGCCAAAAAGTTTTTCATTAACTTTAAATGGATTAAAAACTAAAAATACTTTCAAGACACCTTAATATTTCTTGGTTATGAACTATATTATTTTAGATTATTCATTGATAGGTATCACTATTGTAATAACGTGGTGTGTGTGTGTGTGTGTGTGTGTGTGTGTGTGTGTGTGTGTGTGTGTGTGTGTGTGTGTGTGTGTGTGTAATCAGTGCGATGTCTGTTCACACGTTTCTGAGTGTGTGTTTTTAAGAGAAACACAGAAAGAAAATGAGAAAATAAGCTGTTGCTTTTTAATACTTACACGTGAGACATGATTATTTTTTCATCCGTAAATTATGAAAAAAAATCCCATAAAAATAAAATCTCCTCCCACTGTTTTGTTTTTCCCCCCAGATTGTAGATAAAACAAACTCAACGAGTTGCGACGCATTTCTGCTGTTGCTATGGCTACTCAATGCGCACTAGAGTTACCTCCCTTACATTGCATTTTTTTAACTTATCTAATCCAAAGGTCTCAAATATGCGGCCCGCGGTTCACATGCAGCCCGCAATCTACAATTCAATGGCACGCGGTTGGACGATTTTCGTTTCCTAGAACTTGGTAATCTATCCCTGGCCCTTGACATTATTTCTGCACTAAAAAGGGTCGAATGTACTTTCAGTCACTTTCATTTCCAGATCAAAAGCAAAAAATTAGAAATAATCCAATTTCATATTCATTCAAAAAAACAATTCTTAATAAGAAGGTTACTGAAATCTACGTTGGTTTATTTCAAATATCTATTGTAGTGGAGGGGGGAATGAGATTATAGAAAATTAACTCGCACAACTGAGCATAAGGAATTTTTTCATAACATAAAAAAAGGTAAATTTGATAATTCATATTGGTGTGGACGTTGTATTTGACACGAGAGACAATTAACACTCACGAAAGAACACGAGGAAATGAATTTTGTTTGATAACGTAAGAAGAAATTGACTCTTCCACTCATATTGTCATGGGGAAAGTGTACCTGAGATGTCAAACAACATACACAAATAGAAAATCACAGAGTACGTTTGTGAGCGGATTGTTGAATATCCAGAAATCATATATGATGTTTCTTTAATTATGATAAAACTTTAGATTTTGCTTTTGTCTTCTCTGTTTTCATAATATTTATAGTACAATTTATTGAAATTGGTAGAAAGAAAGGGAAAGATAGAAATATAAATCAGAATGGTGGCGGCAAGAGTTCTTTCCTTTTTTTCTGTTCTACCTCTCCTAATAACGCCTTCATCTTTTTTATTTTTAATTATCTATTTCTTCTTATGCTGAACTTTAGAAAAACTCGTCATTCTGATTAAGTCTTTTTGAAATAAAAACGAAATATCATCCTTAAATACGTTTTCCGTGTTTCGGTTTATTCACTTTTCCGCTTATTTTTTTTTTAATTTTTTTTTTTTTTTCATCTTATCGAATTTACCAAATCTGTTTCTCCATATATTATACACCGTGATGAGGGAAGGAGGACCACAAGACTTCTTTATAAAAATGTAACTCTTTATTCTCAAAAGGGGTTGAAGCTTCTGTGGTGTGTAAGAGACGGACGAAGACAGAGACAGACAAAGACAGATTGCTATATTGACCAATAATTTTTTAGTATATGGGTGGTTCACCTACATTATAAGTTAATTTGTAGTTATTCATGTAGCGCTGAACAAAATAACAAAACTTCTTTGAAGAACAACAATGAATGTTTTATTTTTATGACAGAAGTAGACTTGTGTCAGAATGAGAAAAAAGTTCTTTTTGGGTATCAGGTAGCAGTGTCGTAGATAGTACGCCAGTTCTTTAGTGTGTTGCAGGTAGCAGCGTTAGTTCTTTTGTGTGTGTAGCTGGTAGTCCTTGTTATCTTCTTTAGTGGGTATCTGTGGCAACAGTTATCTTCAGTGAAGATCGTCAATGCTGGGTTCCCGTGGCAGGCTTCAGGAGAGAGGTCTTTCTTCTTTGCTGGTCTTGTGCTCTCTGTTCTGCTAGCCAACTTCCAAAAAGGACTAGAAAAAATAGTTCTTGAGAGGAAGATGGAATCAATGCGCTCTGTCCGCAGATTGGTCAGTGTGTAGCCAAATCGCTTGGCGGGGGCATTGATTCGCGAGAGAAAATAGATCTGTGACTGCTACAATTTCTCCTCTTGACTATAGCGCGCTGTGTTATCTTTAAGATCCCCACTTAGCACTTCTTCCGCATCTCGACCGGGTTTACTCAACGGGGCGCTCTCACTGACTCAACTGCTGCGGGCATCTGCATATATTATTCCATAATGCCCACTTACTTCCGATTAGATCACGTGATCTTCAGCTTATTTACACAGGTGCGTCTCTGATTGATGGTTCGGTCAAGGGTCAATATGTAACACTCCTTCCCATCTTATTTTTCAAAATGTATACCTGTGGACATTTTCCTCGCGTCCCTTTCCATCTCTCTTCATACCCACATCTTATAAATAAAGTTCAAGGACAACAGCAAAAATACAACAATCATTACACATCTTAGAAAGTGACAAATACCCCGTTCTAATTCTTATCTAAATTATTTCTTTATTCTTTCTTGGCACAGTTGGCTATCCTACATGCATACATCAAAATTACAACACAATTACATACCCCATTCAAAAAACATCACAGGGCCTTCTTTCTTGAGAAAACTAAAAACATCACGGGACCAACGTCTTAGTTCCCAAAATCCTGGTCACAAACCCCATGACTCTGGTCATTCCAGTAACACATTTTGCCTGGATTCCTTATGACCATATACCAATCATTCACTCTACAGGATCCTACCTGGAGTAACTGGGGAATTTCTAAAAATTCATCGACAAAATCACTATGGACCCCAAACCAATACCTCAAAATGCCATTATAAATTGAAATGCATGCCGCAACAACTAAAACATTTATCAGCAAATGATTTTCTTAATCAATTATTGCTTCCAGCGATTTTACTTTCGCGAAAAAAATTTGGAGAGAAAAAATTTTTTTCAAAAAATACATAACAAGTCAAAATGTAAAAGTCAAAACAAAATGTCCAACAAGAAAATATATTAAAAAAAAAACAGTTTAGAAAAAGTTTATGTTTATAACAGTTCTATTTTTAGGAAATGTCTCTTCCATTTCTTTTTTCCCCCTTTTTCCCCCTTTCAACTCCTAAGTGTCCTTGTCTTTTTTTTTTCTTCCTTTTTTTTTATTCTCTTTTCTTTTCACTGAAATAATTTTCACATACACATATATATTTTCTTTTCCTGTACAATTGCTCATTCTCTACGCTCTTTTTTACGGATAACCTAAGCTAATATTGGTTCGCGCGCGCCTTTTTCCATTTTTTTCAACAAGTATCTACCCTTTTTCCTATTCCGACTAAAAGAAAACCACACCAGTATCAAGCTCATTTCCAAAGGTGAGATAAAATTTCTTTGGGGTTGTTTTCCTAAGCAAACCAAACCTTTTAATATTTCCACTACTTTTTCCACTGCTCGTCAGTCTATCTCCTTTTTCTTTTTCAATAGTTAACGAGGGTACATTATTTATTAATCTATTTGATCAACTATATTTCTCCCTCAAGCATGATTCAAAACCGAGTCCAAAAGTTTTCCAGTGCATACCACGAGACATGTCAAAATTTTGCACACATACTCCCGAATTTCCCATTCCCTTTTTCCAAAATATCCTCAACACAATGATCTGGTCTCTTACCAAACCCCAAAAATTCTCGCCCCTATTCCAGAGTGGGGGGGGACCTTCACAACCAGTACCTCAAAAAAATCTCAAACCTATTATAGGGGGATCTCACAAAACGCTGGTCTGGCCACCAACCAGTACCTCAAAATTCTCAACTCCTCTCTTGGGGAAGACCTTCCCAAAACCTGGTCTGGCTTCTACCAGTACCCCAAATATCGATTCCATTCTAGATCACAGAATGCTTCCAATTTCCACAACTTTTCCAAACACCAACCCGTCCCACTAACCTAACTATGGATTCAAATGTAAATGAGCATTCTCCCGACAACATAATAAAAATTCTTTTAAAACCTATTTTAAAAATTCTTTAAAAAAGAATATTTAAAAATTCTTTTTAAAATTTACCCATAAATATTTTTCGACAAAATCTTTTTATCTGATGATAACCTAAGATCAAAATTAGTTATGAGCAATAAAAAAAATAACGCATAAGAAATATCCCTCTTTGTTTAATCACTTTTAGTTATATATATATATATATATATATATATATATATATATATATATATGTATATATGTACGGGTATATATATGGGTATATATATATAGAGAGAGATATATGTATATATATATATATATATATATGGGTATATATATATAGATATATACATATGGGTATATATATATATATAAGGTAAATTTCGTTAGTAATAAGAAGCACAGTTTGCAGTTGCATCTTTTACAAGGAAATTAATAATTATGACCCTTTAAAAGTGTTTTATAATGACTTTTAAAAGTGTTTTCAAAAGAGTCTTTTAAAGAGTTTTTATATTTTAAGAGGACCGACAAAAATAAACTAGTGTTATTAGCTGAGAAGTCTGTTGATTTGAGGGGTCATTTCTGATAAATGTTAATCTCAAAAGTTTCAAGTCCTCGGTGTCAGAGTTTCTCTTGCGTATTCCAGTCTTCTTTCTGATGGAATGGGGCCTTTCTGATTAATTTCCAGCTAAAATGTTCCCGGAAAATCTCCGGTAGCTCTCCGACCTTCTCTTTTCAAATTGCCAGGGAAACACTCCTTGACGTTAAAGGAATTCAGATACCAAGTCTAATCAAAATTAGGTAAATAGTAACATTCGGTAACAAACACGCCGGTAAACAAATCAAATTTCATACATATATATGTGTGCGTGTGTGCGTGTGATGTTTTAGGATATGCATAGAGCCGCAACAATCTAGAGATATAAAAGAAAAAAGGCAACTACTTCCCTTTTCTTGACGTCCTCATGGCGTAGTGGTTAACTTGCTGGACTACGACATCCTTGTAAGCGAGTTCGAACTCCAGTTGTGCGATTATGTTCACTTTCAGGCTAATACCCCTTGGGAAAAGTATGAGTTCTTCTAACCTCCCAGCTACTGGTCCCACTACAAAGATAACCCACAAAAGCTGAAAACAAAGAAATCAAATCAAACCTCTCTTTTCTCCACAAGAGTTCTGCTAATAGCCACTAGGTAGCGTAATCAAACATACAAATAAACGCAAGACACGAAAGCCAAAGTCCCTTCCTACGACGTGCGGCAATACTTTGAACAGACTAGACTCTAATCCTCAAGGACACAGGAGCTTTCACTATCAACCAACCTTGTGTCGCCTGGAACACAACACCACAGAACAATATACTTCTTAAATATGTAGATTTTTCTTACATGTATATACTCTAAAGACTTTTCAACTACATTTGGACATTCCTTAATACAACTCTTTATAAGTTCTTTCTTGTATCTCATGTCATTCTTGTATTTATTCTATGAAGATTGCAATAAAATAATTCATCGTCAATTGTTCTCGCATTTATCCTTGAAGGAATCAATATGCAACCAATTACCATTCCGACATATATATATATATATATATAACCACAAATGATTAAACAGATATATATATATATATATATATATATATATATATATATATATATATATAAGATAAATAATATAAATAAAAGTGTTAAGACAAATACAGATATTTCTTTTGTGCTATTTTCTATTTGTTTTTTATTAGTTTCGACCTTTTAGGAAAACGTTTTGCGCGAAGAAAAAATTTTTAGAATATTTTGAAGTAGTTTTTAAAAGGGTTGATATGTTATAAAAGAAAAATCAATTCTAGCATTGAAGGAAAATTATCTTTTAGTGTCTAAGTATCTCTGCTCTCTCTCCACTTGGGGAATATATATTAACCATGGCCGCGGGGCATGTTTTTCAAATTTACTGTGACTGCTTGGTCAGGCATTTGTTTAGTTAGATGGATAGCTTTTATTTGATACAAATATACCTATTTCACAGCGGAACCTTGAGGACCATTCAGCTTGATGTTAGGGCCATTTGGAGTCAGTGTTTAGGGACGCTTTATCCATTTATCTTTGTGTGTTTCTATTATCGTAGTTATTTTATTCAATGCATTATTTTTATTTGTCTGTTTATTTCAATTCTTTCTATGATGGTAAACTATGTCTCTCTGTTAAAATTGTGAGCGGAAATGTTGTTCTACAAGTATTAGTTTGTTGTAATCCGAATATTCTATTCTGTATCTGTAGATCTATTGTTTTTGGCAACATGTGCCGTGCAATAATTGTATACATACAAGTTGCGATGGGTAAATTGTCGCCTTTTTAAATTAATCATTTCGCGCATGCGCTTTGTTTCAGATTTTGTCAACTGTGCATCAAACAAGAGTCATTTGGACAGCTTCCTTAATCAATTCACTCCACAAGAAATTTGGAAACGGCATGCTGTACTGCATTGGCATTCCCAACGGAAACACCAATATGAAGATTTCAAAGTGTTTGGATGTCAATCTGAGGACAAATTCATATTAATGAAAACCAAACACCCTGTCAACATCATACCGGAGTAGTAGCACTTGATAAGGTCCTATCAATGGGTCAAATAGAACTGTTTGAAATTTAAACTGTGCAAACAAATGACATGCTAAATTGAATTATTTGAAGTAGAACCGTTTGATCATATAACTGTGTGCCAACAAATGAGT
Organism: Sepioteuthis lessoniana; assembly: GCA_963585895.1. Classification (NCBI taxonomy): domain Eukaryota; kingdom Metazoa; phylum Mollusca; class Cephalopoda; order Myopsida; family Loliginidae; genus Sepioteuthis; species Sepioteuthis lessoniana. The sequence goes on from OY757921.1 coordinate 64,695,127, forward strand.
AATATTGAATAGAATTATTAGTGTCATGATTCGGTCTCTTTTTTCTCTTTTGGTGGCTGGGGTGTGAGGAGACAAACGTTTACTGTAAATGATAGAACGAAACAAAGAATTACGAAGTAGCCAACTGCATGATGTTCGTTGCCTATTCCTGTTTACATAGCCTCAGAAACTGAAGTGAGAGGAAGTCGTTCTGTTTTTTACTCCTTGTCCGACAATTAATTCTCACCAGCAACAGCTAACTACGCTACACCCCTTTTACCCATTATTCACAGGTCCACTCTGACCCGAGATACCATGACTGTCAGAGTTCTATCGATGGGTCAAATAGATATTTTCGAAAATGTTTTCTTTATTTAATGGCATATCAACCTTCGTTGGGTATTCAGTGCAAAAGCCATCATTGAAGAAAAACACGAGTGGTACTATTTAACCCATAGCTAAGACGGTTCCATACCTTTCCCAATGGCATTAGTCCGAAAGTGAATTTAACAGCGTGACTGAAGTTCGAACCCGCTTACTTGGAGCCTGCAGTCCAGCACTTAAGCTATTACGCCACGAGGACTTCCCACTGGAATTTTTTTCATATTAGATCAAAATACTTGAAATCTTTTCACAGTATGCTAATTATTTGTATTAGATAAGAATACTTGAAACTCTGCAACTGTACAAATAAATTATTATCATTAATAATAATGATAAAAACCGGAATCGGAACTTGAAACCATATAATTATGTATAAATTATTAATATTTGATAGAAATACTTGAAACCATACAACTGCAAATTATTAGTATTGGAAAGGAATACTTGATATCATATATAACTGTGTGTAAATAAAGGATCATGAACAAAAAAGGGGTAATTTTTTTAAAACGTGATGTGAAAATTGCTAGCAAATATTTACAAATAAATAAAATTTCGGCATTAAATATCCCAGAATGAGTTGATATGCCGTTAAACAAATAAACCACACCAAACCTACTCAAACCAAATCTTTCTTTTTTCTCTCCCCTCCCCCCCCCTCTCTCTCTCTCTCTCTCCTCTTCTTTCACTCTCTTCATCTCTATTGTAATTAAGTATTTACAAATGAAGCAAATTTCGACACTAAATAACCAATACGGAGTTGATATGCCGTTAAATAAACCAAAACTTAGGCACAACCACTGAGAGGGAAATGAAAGGGAAAATTATAAGAAACCACATGGGTTGGGTTTGTCTTCCTAAAAGATTAACATTGGAAATAATCTTTCAGTTTTTTTGTTGTTTTTTTTTTTTTTGTGCTTGGCGTTGACACGGTTATCTGGCCTCAAAAGTGAAACAGAATTCTTTAGTGGTGCAAGTTGATCACCGAGTCCGCCTATCACTTTTATGGATTATACAATTTATCCAGCCTACTCAGATCTGAATTGTTAAAAGTGGTGAAGTGAAAGACTAATGGATGCAAATAATTTATGGCAACTGTACTTTCTGAATAAATAAATCAAAAACGTCGGTTACAAATTTCGAATCTTGTGGCTGGCTGTTAAGTTTAGGCGCAAAAAACAAAAATGAATCACCACGAGCCGATTTTTCAAAAAGTTATACAACTGCTTATAATACGCTCGGACGTAGTCGGGAACAGGTTACATGACAACTAAATCGATTAATGAACTAATCACAATTTGCCAGGTCATTTTTCGTTTTAGAACCGTAGTTGGACTGATCGCTGGATATGAGCAAAAGAAAAATTGAAACAAAAGCTCAGAGAGAGCAATGTAGTCAGTTAGTACAGAAACATCAATGAAGAAAGAAATTTCAAAGTTTGCTCTCTCTCTCTCTCTCTCTCTCTCTTTCTCTGTCATCGCTCGTGGCAGGCTGTCTTGACTGCATCCAGAGTCTGCACAGAGCTGATGAACGTAAGTCTTTACTGGTTGGCCAACACTGGTTTGCCCGTGCTTAGGAATCCATAAGAAAACGTCCCTTATTAGTCCGTCTCTGCTTTTCCAGCAGTATCCAACATGTTTTGTCCGTCTTACTTTTTTTGAGATGAGAACTAGGTGACCGTGCTGTTTTGTGGGATACTACTTCTGAGAATTGTTCAAAACAGCACGCAGAATCCTTGAGTAGTTTCAATCTAGCTTTTCGTCCGAGCGCTTTTTAAGCCCAGGCGGTGCTGCCATACAGTAGTACTGATACGGCCACAGCTTAGAACAAATTCCGTTTTATTCAATCAGAGAAATCGAATTTCCATATTGTCGATAACCTGTAAATGGTAATTCACACCTAACCTATGCACATGTTAACATCGCTTTTAGTAGAAGAGATATCGCTACCGAGCTATGTGAAATGGTCTACAAATTTCAGACTTTTGTTATTTAATTTGGAGATGGCGCCATTTTGTTTAAAACATACTGTAACGTTGCATAGATTATTATCTCAGGACGAGAGTTTATTTTATGCACATGTGACATCGGGGCAGTCTGGCGCTTGACCCCTTCGCAAAATAAGTCCTAGTCAAGACCCCTGTTTCGGGCATAAGGTAATTGGCAAATAATGTGGGAGTTAATTTGGGGCTAGACTCATCTCGACGCTGGCGAGGGGGTTCCCAATTTCACTTTCACATACCCCACCAAGTCCTTCGTTTTCCTACCCCCTCGGATAACGGAAAGCATGGACTTCTAGGTTAAAACATAATATATTACACTCTAGTCAAATTTCCAAAATCCTCTCGTAATGTTTTTAAGGCGAATAAGACATTTAGCGAGAATAAATTAAAGCGATACGAAGCTGAAAAAGTTGATGTGCAAAAGAAGGCAGCTCGATAGATAAACAACATAACAAATAGATTTCAACACAAGGGAGCATTTAAAATGTAACAAGGCTTTAATAAGCGACGACCAAACAAATAATTATGAGATTTAAGAAACAGTTCCTTCCTTTCTTTTCTCCTTTCCTTTTAAGGTGCCGGCTATATTAAACCAGCAGACAGTCTTAAACACAAATGTCTCTCTTTCTTCTTTTTTCTTTTCTTTCTTTCTTCTTTCTTTCTTTTCTTTTCTTTTCTTTATACTTTTCTTTCTTTTACTTGAGAAAGTATCTAAGTCCACTCGTTCATTTACGGTGGACGAAACAAATCTTTTCAGTCTCTTTCTTTCCTTTTCTGAATATATATATAATTTCCAATATTTAGGAAGGGTAGAAGGAAAAGCAGTTTTAAGATGTACTTATCTTTTCGAAGGGTTTACTTCGCAGATTCCTTTCTTTTACGGGTAAGCGGCATTTCTCTAGAATCTGGCTGAAGGCGATTCTGTTATCTTCTGTCCAAAGATTCTATTCTACTCTTTCCCCGGAGCTTGGCTAACTTGGCGTCCATCTCTTGTCAATGTCTGTCCAGAACTAAAGATCCTTTTCCAAATTTCGTCTGACGAAAAGGTACTATTTTTCGGAGCTAAAGGCCCAGGCCAATCATTTGGCTTCTTTCTTCCTCATCTCTATTTCATTCGGTCTACTACAATGACCTACATTCCCTTCTCTGTCCAACCAATTATAGGTTATGGAGTGCAGGTAGTTTTGTTTGACCTGCATTCTGGCTGCTTTAGCGGTCAGTTCTTGGGGCTTGTTAGTTCAAACACAGAAGGTAGGGGAATTTATCTTCCCTTTTCCCCTCTCGGTGGCATACCACGTCACAATACGAACTCTGTTTTATCTGAGTTCCTGCTCCAGATGAGGCAACAGACATCCAGCTTAAGCAAGTGTATTTGCGAGAAGCACTGGTTCATCTGCGTAGTCTGCAACCGTAGTAGTTTCTGCGGAATATCGTCTACTTCTTGCCTGTGAAGCTGTTTTCTTTCATTGTTATTGATGTTCGAAGTACGTAATCTAGGTAGATTATAAATAGAAAGGGTACTAAAGTGTCTCTTTGCAAGACTCCAGCGACAATGTCAAAGAAATCATCGTCACCATCTGAGAAGTGAATCATTACTTTCATATAGCATCATTATGGCTGTAACAGTTTCTTTGGGAATACCATATGCTAGTTGTATTTACTTCATCTTTCCTTTGTGTATGGAATCAAATGCATTCGACAAATCTATAAACAAGTGTTGCTGCAAGATTTTTTATACGTAATCCTTCGATGATTCGACCAATAGTCAGAATCTAAGAAGTTATGGATCGATTTCTCCGAAAATCTTTGATTTTCCTACGAATTTTCTCAAGTCGGATAGATCGATAAGTAGCAACTATCGCAGCAATATATGTATGTGTGTGTGTGTGTGTGTGTGTGTAATCTGGGAAAAAATGAAAATAATCTGAAAATATGAAAATGTACAGATGAAAAAACATTAAGTCTTCAAAGGGTGATTTTATTTGTAGAATTATTTGCCAGCTTTTCGGTTTTAGATCTTCATCAGTACGGGTAGGTTATTAAATGAAACGAAAAAGATGAGAACATTTTAAAACATTCTATTTCCGTTGGGAGCGTTCTGTTTCAAATTTGTGTGATGTAATTAGTCTTCCAAAATGAATCTATAAAAAAACTCATCTCAGTCTATCTATCGGAATGTATGTGCGTGTGCTAATATTTATATCTACATATTATAAATTTCCATGATATATCTATCAGTCTTTATCAGTGTTCACCTTCTTTCTGTCTGTTTAATTCGATTATCTGTTTATCTATCTTTCTAAATATATTTATAAACGATGAAGCCAAATAATTTTAGATAAGAGATTTTGTAACATTTCTCCAACAATCTGACTGAATAAAGAGACAAATTGAAAAATCCTGGTCTCTGTTTGATAGTATCGTGGTTTAAAATGATTCTAGAGCCTACAATTTCCGGCGTTTTTTATTGTGTATGTAAACTAACATCTCGGAATCTTTAAAATTGAATTGTAATTAGTTTCTAGATTATGTTTGACCAAACTGTCACTTATGTCCGCTCCTTTTAAATATTTTCTGTGCTCATAAATTCGTTTATAAATACTGAGGGACCTTTCACCCACATATCTTTTTATTACAATCCATACAAGGAATTTCATAGACCTCTGCTCTGGATTTGATGTTGGATTTTGTTATTTTTATTATTAATTAAATCCCTAATTGTCTTTAAAGAGTTAGTGATTGTTTTAATTTCAAGGTTGTTTAAGTTTTTTTGATGATGTTTGTGGTTGAATAAAATGATATATCTATGTAAGTAAAAGTAAATTTGACAACCTTAATCGAGGGTGACCCAAAGGCTCCCTTTTAATTTGGTGTAGGGGAGGGCGCTACTCCTTCCCTGGATTGCTCCACTTTACCCTTGATGCTTACCTTATAATGCTGAGCGTTAAGCAAGGCTGTATCAAGTACTCGATTTGGAATTGAACCCCATTCTCCCGGACCATTGGCAAGCACTCTACTCATTAGGCTAATGCTACGGTTAACGAATTACTATTTGAAAAATTGTTGTTTTAAATTTCTGGAGCTTATGAATTTTTGAGAGCTTTTATTTTGGCATGTTGTATAAAAGATTTAGGATATTAAAGTTGCGTGAAGGAATTTTCTATAAAGTCAAATTCATCATTAAAAATACCTATGATTATTCCTTTCCTTATTTTGGTGTTATGATGCGAGTGAAAATGTATATGGTATAGCGTGTTTTGTGGGAATTAGTTATTTTCCCGAACACTATAGATTTTATGGCACAAGAAATGAATTGCGAAACTATTCTTTGGTAACACAACAACGAAAGTTCTTTATTTGCAGCTTTGAGGAGGTTTGTTCTTGGCGCTGCAAAACTCGTGGTATTTAGACTTGTTGGTTTTGGAGACGCGATAGCTTAGCGGGATGTTGGAAATAGCAGCGTGTCGTTGGATGTGTGAGGGAAGTATTCAAGGCCACCGTGTAGCTTCGTGTGTCTGGTGTTTCGGGGAGAGGCGTGCGTTGTCTCCATTACAGTGGACCAGAGGTGAAATGGGAACTTGTCGAGAGCGGAGTGGCGCTCGAATCGACATAGTAAATTTCTGTGGTGCTTGTGGAAGGCATGTTGAACGTATCTAATTCATATTCAACTGGGATTCCTTGGTCTAAAATATTAGACGCAAAGAATCCATAAATTAGAAGGTTCCCTCGTTGAATGTCCATGTCGCTGCTGCTAGGATTCAAGCCACGGTGATATGTCCACACCGGGTGGCTTGTTTAGCTATAAGGCATCGCTAAGCAGGGGCGACCAGAGACACGTCCGTTCTAGTCGCCGCCTCCAGCCGAAGAGAGTGTGTTTGGCCGCTCACCCGTTTTGCTAGCCGGAAATGAAGGTCCGGGCTGAATGGGATAAGTCATCCTGATTGGGTGAAATTCAGTGTTGAATTAAATAGCGCGCCAAAACAAAATACCAGATTTTCCTCTTCTCTACAATGGTCATTTTCACTTGAGGATTTCTGATGAACTTCAAACAGAACGCTACCAACAGAAAAAGAATCTTTTTAAAACTTTCTCATCTTTTTCGTTTTATTCAGTAACTTAGACGCCCTGGTGAAGGTCTAAAAACTGAAACATTGAACGGTGGCAAATATTTCTACAAATAAAATCATCCTCTGAAGGCCTTACGTTTTTTCAGTTCTGTACATTTTCCCGTGCATATTAACAAATTAAAGTTTTTTTTATCCATGTTGGGCTTTGATTTCAATGAACCTCCCGTTCATAGCCTGATTCCTGAAAGTCTTGCTGATGGGAACTCACTAGAATTCCAAATATTTCTAATACTAATAATTTTCACAAATAATATGATTTTAAGTATTTCAAGCAAAAACTAATCATAATTCTTGGTAAACAATTATAGCTTCAGTTGATTATTCTTAATACAAATGATTTGCACACAGTTAAATGGGTTCAAGTATTCCTATCTAATGCTACTAATATATACACATATGGTTTCAAATCATCATCATCATCATCATAATGTCGTGCCTCTTGCACGAATTTCCCTGACTCTCCCTCGCCAATCGTCCCTATTGTCCATCGCTTTCGGCAGGTCTTCTAGGCTACATTCTGTGTCCCCACAGAGCTACTGTAGATAAGTTCTAGCTAGTCGTCCAACACTTGCTTGTCCGTGTGAAGAGGTCCAGAGGAGCACGTTGCTAATGAGTTAGTTCTTACTTCTCCAGCAATGTCTGGCATGTCTTGGTTGTCTAACTTGAATGGTTTGTGAGATGAGAGGAAGGTGGCTGTATTACTGCTGCTTAGTGGGATGTTGCTTCTAGGATTTCTTCAATACAGCTGGCAGCATTATTGTGTGATTGCCGTCAAGCTTTTTTCCATATACGCTTAGTCAGCGTCCATGCAGTGCATCTATACAGCAGTATGGACACGGTCGCTGTCTGAAAAAAAATGCGTTTTATTTTATCAGACAGGTCTAATCTCTATATAACCGATAGTCAATCGATAGCTGTCCATGCCTTCGTTAGTCGGTTATTCGTTAGATGAGACACTGCTTCCGAGGTATGTGAACTTGTCCACTAGTTTCAGAGAACCACCTTTTAGTGCAGAAATGTCTCCTTTTTGATTTTGATGAAAGCACATGTATTCTGTTTTGTCTGCATTGACATAGAGGCCTATGTTACCTGCTGACTTCTCGAAACTATGCAGCAGGGATTCTGCCAGAGCAGGTGTATTTGCCGGGAGCGTTGTGTCATCAGCGTAGTCCGCATCCGTAATTGTTTGTGCGGGGTATCGCTTGCTTCTTGCCTTTGCCAGTGTAAAGCCATTTTCTTTCATTAAATCTATCGACGTCCGAAGTACGTACTCTAAGCAGATTATGAACTGGCATGGGGCTAACGTATCTCCTTGCAGAATACCTACGACAATGTCAAAGAAGTCGCAGGTGTTCTGCAAGGAGTTACATTAGCCCCATGGGTTCAAGTAACTATTCCTATTTAATAATAATTTGTTTGAACACAATTATATGGTTTCAAGTATTCCTATCTAATACTAATAATATATACACAATTATAAGGTTTCAAGTAACTATTTCTATTTAATAATGTTAATTTGTGTTGTATGGTCATCTGCTGATTCATGCAGAAATATACATATATATACTGGATACATACCAATGACGCAATGAATAACAGACGCACGCAGGAAGACTTCTTTATAAATATTTATACCTCTCACTTTATTTGTAAGGGTACAAAAGGGTTACTCAGGGTTTGCGTGTGAGAGGGAGCTGGAGACCGAACAGAAACTGCAATATTTTGACCCTCACTCTTATGGCCGTCACGTTGTGTCTTTCTTGTTCCCATGATGTTCAATTTATAATCGAACATTTCCTGTGGTGCCAAAAAAAGAGGAGAGAGTAAATCCTTAGAATAGGGTATCAGGTGGACAAAACCAGAAAGAGATATCGGATGGACAAGGCCAGAAAGCAAGAATTGTCGATTTTTCTTTGGTTCTCTTTCTTTTCTCTTTTATAAATATACCAATATCACCCTCTTCTTTTTCTGTGTGACACACACGAACGATAGGTTCAAGCTAATAATAATAATAATAATGAAGTTAACGAGAAAGACCGTACTGGAAATTTAAAAAGACTTACTCTCACTTAATCTTTGAGGATGGCTATTCGACATATTTGGTTGGAATATAGAAACAATAATAATAATAATAATAGTTTGGAATATAAGCGGAAAGGTGAGTGAAAACTCGAAATATTAATGGATACCTAGGTAAACATGCCTCGAACTTTTTAAATTTGATGTCTTCGTTGATATGCTGAAATTTTTGCTTGTTTCTAAATATTTCAAAAAAATCTCAGCCGAACCATCTAAGTAAAATTTAATGTTTTCCTTTTTATTTGTCCACCTGCCAACCTATTCTGGCCTTATCTACCCGACAATCCATTCTGGCCCTGTTCACTCGATACACTATTCTGGCCCTGTCCTCTTGATACTCCACTCAGGCATTGTCCACGCGATATAAACAAGATCAAATGAGAGTAAGTCTTTTTAAACTCAGACCTTTCCAGAGTACGGTCTTTCTCGTTAGCCTCATTATTATTATTACTATTATTATTAGACCGATAACGTGTCTATCTATGATGTCGAAAATCGTAACTGCACAGATTAGAAAGGAGATCTATTGCTAGCTTGTATGCGGCGCCGGTTTCAAGGAGGATAGAAAGGATGTTGCAGAGAAACAAGAGGGACAGGTGACTTACTGTACATTGATCAGCACATCTTAAGGAGAGTAAATTGAGGTGGAAACATGTAGCCATGGTATGGATTAATAACAAAAAAAAACATTATATAGTCCAGCAAATTTGGATAATAGAATGTCTAATAATGTACAAGAAAAAAAATTGACCTTGTGTCATATCCTGCCCGAACAGAGGCGTTGGACAAGTGGAGGTGCCCGTGGTGTAATGGTTATCGTCGTAGGAAATGGTAAGGCAACTAGTCTAGGAGAAGGCAAACTCTGAATTCAAACCTGTTAAACTCCACTTAAAAATTGACCTTGTGTCATATCCTGCCCGAGCGGAGGGGTTGGATAAATATGATAATGTACAAGAAATCCGATAAAGTCATAAAATTCATCATAGAAGCCATAAAAAACCGGAAAGTGGAATTAATAGCAGGTGGAAAAACTTAAACAGTGGTGAAAATCCAGAGAGGCATCTTCCAGAGAGATGCGCTGACACCATTAATATTTGTAATAGTAGTAGTGCCACTGAATTACATATTTAGTAAGCGCATTGGGGGCAACAACTTTACAAAACCACAAAAAAAAAAGATTAATCACCTTATGTACATGGACATCAAGCTGTTTGTAAAAAATGAAAAAGAATTGTAGACTCTGATACAAACAATAAAAATATGCAGCTGGGATAAAGGAATGGGATTTGGCATTGAAAAATGTTTCATGCTTATAATGAAAAGTGGAAAAAGAGAAATAACGGAAGAAATAGAACTGCCAAATCAAGAAAGAATGAGAATACTTCGAGAAAAAGAAAATTACAAATTCTTTGGATTATTGGAAGCGGACACCATCAAGCAAGAGGAAATGGAAAAAAATAGTGTGACGCGGCATAAATAATTATCTCAGGACGAGAGTCCATTTTATGCGCATGTGACGTCGAGGGCAGTCTAGCACTTGACCCTCCACAAAATAAGTCCCAGTCAAGACTCCTATTTCGGGCATATGGTAAACCGGCAAATAATGTGGGGGTTAATTTGGGACTAGACTGATCTCCGACGCTGGTAAGGGGGTAACAATTCGCTTTCACATACCTCACCAAGTCCTTCGTTTTCCTACCCTCTCAGATATCGGAGGTTAGAAAATATCAACTGTAGTCAAACTTCCAAAATTGTCTTGTAATGTTTTAAGGTGGCAATAAGACGTTTAGCGAGAATTAATGAAAGCGATACGAGACTGAAACAGATACGCACTAAAGAAGACGAATCGATAGAGGAAATAACAATCAAAAGATTTCAACATAAGGGTGCATTTAAAACACAACAAAATTGTAATGGCCGACGACCAAACAAATAATGATGAGATTTCAGAAACAGTTCCTTTTTCTTTCTCTTTTCTTTTTATAATAAACAAAATGTTAAGTCCGCAGGAAAGCATCAAACAAAAAATGTCTCTCAACAGTCCTCTCTTCTTCTTTCTTAAACATTGTTCTCAAGTAAGAGAAAAAATAAATAAAGAAAAAATTCTTTCTTTCTTTTTTCTCTTACTTGAGAACAGTGTTTAAGTCGCCGGACTGAAGGATGTAACAAACTTCATTCGCTAATTTAACTATTGATGAAACAAAATCACGTCATACCCCTTCCTTTCAAGAGAAGAAAGGGATGAAAATAAAAGACACAAGAGAAAAGGGTAATTGCTTTCACTCTCCCTTTTCCATTCTTTCTTCTCTTTTCACTTCACTTTTCTTTTACTTCCTTTCTTCTTCACGTTTTGATGAGTTTCTCTTGTCCCTCTTAAATTTCAACAATGAGGAAGAAAATTCCCCTTTTTTTTCTAATCTTCTGTTCCTTCCTTTCTTCTGCACGTTTTGACCCTCTTGAATTTCAAAATTGATAAAGAAAATTCCTTTTTCCCAATTTTCTTCCCCTAACACCGTGAAAGGCTATCTGCTACTACATTGTTCTTCCCAGTGATATGGATGACCTCCAAATTATACTCCTGTAAATTGAGGTACCAAGCTTGCAACTTTCTATTCCTGTTCCTCATCCATTCCAGGAAGGTTAATGGGTTATGGTCCCTATAAACTTTCGCGCATTTTGCGTTTGCTGTAATATATATCTCAAAATACCGAATACTACTTATTAAAGCGAATAATTCTTTCTCAACAGTGGCATACATTCGCTGATGCTTGTTGAACTTCTCTGAGTAATAACTCACTGGGTGCAAGTGACCCTCGTCGTCCTCCTGCATAAGCACGACTCCTATGCCTTCATCACTAGCGTTAACGGTATAGGACTTTACACTCCTATAAATTATTTTGGGCGGTATGCCACTTGTTCCCACAAAGATGGCGGACGCTCAATATTCAGTCTCGGGAAACCATTGGCCAGGAGGACCACGTGACATGTTTAAAACTACGTCCGCGCGTAAATTCAACTCCTGCGTTTTTGAGCCACCTACAAGACGCGTATTTTCTATGAATACGTCGTCTTCAAACACCCTTGTTCTCTTTGACCAAATTTCTTCGCAGCAGCAACACACTCCCTTCAGCGTGAATCAACAGGAGAGAAAAGCAACACCATGGATGGGCCTCGCAGACATTCATATACAATGACTATGAGACGCTTTCCAGTCTCAATGAAACTGCCCGTTTCTAACCATAAAAAAAAGGACATTTTAACATGTAATTCTTTTATAGCGTAGTTGTGTCACACACACACACACGAGCTCACACATATACACACACTATTATTTTGTTAGTAGAGTTAGTAATTTCTTTTATGTATCAATGTAAGTTTTATTGTTTTGGTATATAAATTTCATTTTGTCCGCGCCGTTTTACAACCATTATTTGTTTCATATGCTTTATTCCTTCATTTGTTTTATCCATGTGCTTATTCTACCTTAATTCTAAACTAAAACATTAAACACGTGGGGAAGTATAAATACATGTTACCCCTACAACGGCTAAGTGAAAAATTTTTTCAAACTCTGGTGCTTTTAAGACCGGCTCCGTACTCAAAACATGTTTTATTCCATTAAACGCCTTCTGACATCTATCGGACCATCCGAACTTCACCTTCTTCTTCAGTAAGTTTGTTAGAGGTGCTGCTTTTCTTGAAAAGTTCTTACAGAACCGCCTATAATAGCCTGCCATCCCAAGAAATCGTCGTAACTCCCTTACATTCCTTGGGATGGTGAACTTCTGTATATCCTGGGTCTTCGCTTCACTTGGCTTCATGCTTACATAGCCCACCATGTGTCCAAGATATTTCACAGTTGCAGCCCCAAACTCGCTCTTCGCTAAGTTAACAGTTAGGTCGGCTGCTTCTAATCTTTCAAACACAAAAAACAAAAACAGATTTTGCCGTAAAGTGGAATTTGCCGTCCCAACGGACCACAGAATGAAAATCAGTTTCCTAGAAAATGAAACGAATAAAATTCTCTAAAAGTTTAAAATTCAAACGGATGACTTAGTCCTGGCCTGAAGATCAGACTTTGTGTTAATTAACAAGAAAAAAAAAGAACTTTTCATCTCATGGATTTCGATGTTTCAGTGGATTACAGAGTGGAAATAAAAGGAAAATAAAATGATAGAAAAAATACTTGGATCTTACCGGGGAACAAAAAAAAAACTGTGGTGCATGAGGGTGGTGGTGATACCGATTGTAGTCAATGCACTTGGAACGGTATCCAAAGGTTTGGAAAAAAACTTGCGGAATTGGAAATTAGAGGAAAAATTGAGAATATACAGACCGTAGCATTGTTGAGATTGGCTAGAATTCTGAGAAGAGTCCTGGTGACCTGAGGAAAGTTGTTTCACTCAGACTCCTGTGAAAGACTTTCACCAGTTCGGAAGAATTAAATGATAATGTAGAAGACATCTTGAATGCTGGAGATTTGAGGAAATTTTCTCTACTTCATTCCAGGTCCCCACTTAAGGTTTAAAAGCTACCTCCCCACAAAACGAGATTTGACACAATCAATTTAACATATGGACTCACGTACGTGCACGTGGGCAAGGGCAAAATTTTTCTATTCCCTGAAACTATTGTCACGTAGGCATCGAACTACTCCTCACACACATACACGCACACGCGTTTTAGCGCAATGGTGGGAAGCGCTACTACAAGGTTAGATTCCAAAGAATCGAGCTGTGTTTTGTCCGAAGATAAAAACTCAGCTGAGAGAGATTATCAGATTCTGCACTAGTCCCAGTCCGTGGGCCGAGGGATTTAAGGTTATCCAGACATCCAACTTCCAAAGAATAATGCAAAAGAAGTAAGTTTAATACACAAATGCACAAAATGAAGAGGGAAAAATTTAATGGTACCCATTCTTTTATTTTGCTACTGAATTTACTTGATGGCTTTTTTCATCTCTTTCTACTGCTCGTGTGATTTCTCATTTGTTATATTTGTTACCTGTAATTCGAATATTGTTGCAAATTTTCGTTTTCACGCAATCGGTAAAGGGAGACAACTCCTGTCTTCACTTAACGCCTGGATCTGTTACTACTACATGCAGCAGTAAATAATAATAGTTGAACTACTATTATCTTCCTTTGGGGGGGTAGTAGTGGCCGCAGTAGTAATAGTGGAGATGATCTTAGTAGATGTAGTAGTAATTGATACTAGACTGCGAGGCCGTACTTTAAAACAGTAGTAGAATAGCAGATGAAGGAGTACATCTGGTATCAATTCAGTCGACTAACATTTGGAGAAGTAACTACTGAGCTATGGCAATGATAAAAAAAACAAAGATAAAAAGTTCATAATTTTTTTTTTGTGTGTGTGTGTGTGTGTGTGTGTGATTTTTCTATTTCTTTGAAGTTTTAAGTTGCAAATTCAAATTTTTTAGGGAGGGTGTTTTTTAATAGAAAAGGGTTTATTTTAATTTATTTTATTTTATTTTGTTTAACAGGTTTAAATAGACAAAGACACCAGTACTCGATAGAGTACAAATTGAACGCAGTCGCCAAATGGCGCGAATTGAACGAAAACACAAGTCAAGCGGCCAGGCACCCCGAAGTGAATGTAGATCGCCAAACTTTAAAGGGGTGGATACTAAATGAAGAAAGTTATCGATGTATGTCCAATAAAAAAGTGGCGAAACGTCTAAGAAAACGGACAAAAAATAATACTCCTTCTTTGAAATATGGAGAAATCGAGAAAAAACTGGTTCAATTTATCCGACCTGATCTGGTAAGTAAAATAAAATAAATAAATAAAATACATTATTGATATCATTATTTTGATTTAAGAATTATCAATAAATATCGTCATTTATTCATACTGTAAAATGTTCTTCGTTAAAGAAATATGAAAATTATATTCTAATATTTACCATGTCAAATTAATAATCATTTCCTAAATTGTTTCTTGGTTTCAACACAGAAAGGTGTATATTGATTTGTGTTGAGTACTTTGTAGAAAAGGTTATTTGTGTGGGTAATTTTAAGTTACTGGAGGTAACTCAGAGACACCGACACGGCTCATACCTTAATGACGTTGGATCTTTCTTTAGATAAATATTTAACAAAGAGCTTCGGGGTTCGAGCCTTAAATTATGTCTGTACCATTTCATTTTGACTATGATTTATTAGATTTCGTAAATTTGGCAAGTGACTCAATGTAAAAATAAAGAAAAACTTACGCAAAATTATAATATACAAATTTTTGTTTAAATTATTTATCTGGGAATTATTACAAAATGATGACGCAATTAAAAAAAGTGTGGGGTGAGGATAGTCATTAACGATCCAGAATGCTGGCCAAATTTCTTTTTTTTAATGCGCTTCTTCGAAAAATGGTGAGGGAAATTCTGAGGAATAACCATTATTATTTACCCTCTCGATGAAAGTTCCTTTTGAAACTAAACGGTCGGAAAAGAGAAGCTGTTTCTTAGAAAACCGAGAACACCAAACTCAAACAGAACATTATTGATTTGATTCGATTTTTAAATTGGGTTTACGAGTTGAAAATGGAACATTAAAGAATTTTACGACTCCCATACCTTGGGCAATTTTCCCTGGTAATCAGTGGTTTGTTTGTTTTTTTGTTGTTGTCTTTTTAGGGGTTTTTTTTTTTTTTGTAATCGTCACAGTCTTTATGAAATTATGGTGCCATTCAGGTTGTAGATTTTTCAAGTATATAAAATGGACAAACAATATGAACCTGACATCATGTGTAAAATTTATTAGAAGATCTATACTTTAAGCAAACAGGTTGTCAGTACCTAAGAAAAAGAAGAAAAATATAGCTGCCTTTGAAATAAATAAATGACTTTTTTTACCAGATGGGTCACAACACTTCAAAACTGCTTGTATTATGTAATGATATTCGTCGTTGTTATTCCTCATCTTCTTTCTTTTTCTTTATTATTGTTCTTCTTATTTTATTATTGTGTTGATGATTTTAACATCATCGCTATGACCATTTTATTCATTTTTAAACAGCTCTCTCTCTCATATAAGACAGTATTTAATCCAGTTAATCCGGAGTTGGGAACAATTCCAAACAGGACAATTGAAATATTCAAAAATAGAATATTAAATTTTGTTGGTTTTTTTTTAAAAAAAGAATTAAAAATATATATATATATATATATAATTTCATTATCTATTTGTTTAACTATTGATTTTGAATATATATTTCTTTTAATTTTCTTATTCCGAAATTTAAAGTTTAATGCTTAATATGTTATATTGTACACGTTTCTTTTCTTTCTTCCTCTTCCGATTTTCTTCCCTCGTATTAACCCTTAACCCTTTCTTTTTTTTTATTGTTATTATTGTAGTTTAATTTCACTATTATTAATTTTTACCATATTATCATGAGAATCTTTATTACGTTTTTATTGTTTATCATTAATTTTTTGCATCTTAAAATATAATAATCTAATTAAGATATTTCGTTCGTTTTAATTAATGAATTTCTAAATTTACCTTTAGAACCGGATTTAGTTTTTAATTAAATAATGAATACCCTTTTCTTCTCCTAACCCGCCCCTCTTTTAATCTATCCTCCCCCTCCATATCTCCTTGTTGTTGTTGTTGTTGCTGCTGCTTTTCGTCCTTTTATTTTAATTTGTATTTACTCTTCCTTGATAAAATTTCCGTTAAAATTTGCCATTACACCAGCAATAATAATCATCGTCTTCGTTAAAATCTTACTTGTTTTCCTGTTTTTTTTCAACTGACGGTTTTTATCATTCTTCCCGAACGTATCCCTGTTTCTTAGATTGATGACGTCATCATAAAACTCTTTTCATCTCAAACCAAAAATAAGATTTTTTTTTCAGTTTCTTCTCTTTCTGAAGATCCATGTAAGACCAAATTGAAGTCTACAAGTAAATACCTAAAAATTCAAAACTTCAACGATACACTTCATTTCAATAATTGACGCATTAATTCTAGGAATTTTCTTAATGGAAACTATTGCAACTTATACTTCAACTATACTCGAAGCACTAGCTCAGCTCTTAAGTCTAATTTTTTTTTATTATTTAAAAAGAAGTGTTTTCCGCGGATCCGCGGAATTCCGCTATTTTTTTTTTTTTTTTTTTTTTACATTATTTGGATCATTTTCCAATTTGTCTAAATTCATGGATAATTTTTTAAAATATAAAGTTGGTTATGACCAGACAGTATATCGTCTAAAACAAATAGGTCCAGCCGTAAGTCAACAATAAAATGTAGAGGTAACATGATAAAAGAAATCTGTCTCGGACAACGACTCGTATAGTTATTTACTAAAGGTAGCTAAATTTTGGCACTGGCCAGAAGTATGGGGCACCCAGTGAGAATCGAACTCACTAACAATGGTCTGCTTATGTAGATTGCTAATCATAACACCACGTGAGGTGCCTACGACTAGTAGAAATAATCCGAACAGATCCGATGTTTGCCAAATATTGTTTTTGAATAGTCTTAAAATGGAAGCACTCTTTCGATTGGTTAAAAAAAGTGGGGGGCTGATGGTTTCAGCCAATAAAAACTACGTTTAATCAATACATTGTGTTTCATGACAGTCTTTCAACTATGAAATTAAACTCTCAGCTAGAAAAGAAGAAAGGAATGGTCATGATTAGAATATTTTCCAAAGAAAACATGGCGCTCGTTAAAGAAATTGACAAAAGCGTAAAAAATAAATTTCGCTTTGAATGGCTGGAAAAAACTGTAACAATTAAGATAAAGGTCGATAAGAAAACACATAATGTTGTCGAGAAGGTTGGCGACTTTATTGCAAAATGTGATATTCCCGGTAAAGCGAAATGTACTTACTGTAATGACATTATAAGCTATGGGTCACGTGGTTATCTTTCTTTAGTTGAACATGCATCTAGGGCGAAAAAACACGCTGAGAAAGTTAGACTCAGTCGTTTGAGAAACTCGTTAGGATCAGCTTTCACGAAATCCAACGTCGTTGATAAACAATCACGCGCAAAATATCGACAAAAAACATCAACTTCAGCCCCATTAACGCGATTGAATGATAAGAAGACACATTCAGAGGTAGGTACGTTTATTTTAGTCAACCATTGTCATTGCCTGTTTTAATAATAAAAGAAATAATTATTCCCCTTAGATAATTTACATATCCGTTCAGTTGTGACACATGTTAATTGGGCATTTCACTTGATATAATGGTTAGCAGACTAGCATTTGCAGGCCATTGTTATTGAGTCTGATTTTCACTTGGTGCTCTATACTTCTGGCCTCGTGCCACAACTAAGTTTTGTAAGTAATTGTATTAGTGCTAATATTGGTCCTTAGTTAATGGGGACTTGACTAAATATATTCCCTACCTCCAAGCAGACCAATACCCGTTCTAGGACGTGACAGCCGAAATAGGAAAATCACTTTTTTGATGCAATTCAAATAAAATACAAAGTACATAAATCTACTGTATTGTATATTACATCTATATTGTTTTCCGTTTTATAAACTTTTTAAAGGCATTCTTGCAGCTCTTTAGTAACAAATGATTTTATTTAACATTAAAGAATTGTAAACAAACAAAATTTTTTAGTCCTTTCTGATTTCTTTTTAGACGAAAGCTCCTTATATATATATAATATGCAAAGGGAAAATCAATGACAATTATATAATGGATAGATTTATGAAATAATTTAGAAAATATTTACTATTACCTCTATGTCATCCCAGACTATTATTTTATGTTCTTTAGACAGGTTTTTGTTATTCTAAGACTCTTTCTAATAATGACAATCGCCACAAATTGACTATTTATGAAATGTTAATTGTTTTTCGTTAATTATGTGGGGGGTTCAGTTTGCCATGTAAATGTCTTTTAGATTTTCACCCCCAAACTGATGCTTATTGAAAATACTAAATTTTTCTATACATATGCATGGTTTGTTGATTAGAGGCCAATTTTTGGTAAAATTTTTAACAGAATAATCTACAATGGTTTGGTTTCTTTGTTTAATGGCATATCAACTTTTGTGGAATATTTTATACCAAAGCTATCCTTGTAGAAGAACATCAGTGATACTATTCAATTCATATCTGAAGAGATAAGGGTGTTCAATACCCTTTCAAAGGGTATTAATCTGAAAGTGAACATAATAGCACAACTGGAGTTTGAACTTGTTACTTCAAGGCTGCTGTCCTGCACATTAGCCTTTAAACCTTGAGAATTCCTTTCGCCTCTTCTAAAATGAATGTGTTGTACTAACTGAGAAGTGGAAATTTAAATCAGAAAAAAAAATTCTTTGTAAATGAAAAAATATGTTATTGTAGCAAGAAAAATGAGCCAAGAAAGTTCTTCATCTATGAAAGACAGAGAGAAATGGCAACTATCAACTCTAATTAGGGTTCAGATTAACTTTAATGATCATGCTGTACCAAAGCCTGGCTAATGCCCTACTAGCCCACCAAGCAGATAAAGGGTTGCATGAACATGCTTACTTTAATCTCCCAGTGATTGCTGATCATGCTGCGCTAGCAATCAATAAAAGGGACTCTATACCAGCAAACACCAGTCAACTGTGATGATTTAATATGTGATAACTCCTATTTGATATTTGATAATTAAATATTTTAGGGGCTATTTAACATTTGAGAACTTTTGAAGATGATTTAATATGTGATAACTACATATTTTAAGGGCTATTTAATATTTGATCATTATTTTAGGGGCTATTTAACATTTGGGAACTTTTGAAGATAATTTAATATGTGATAACTACATATTTTAAGGGCTATTTAATATTTCAGAAGGAAATTTTAGTGTTATGGTTATTTAAAACAATGAAAATAGTAAAAATAACAAAATATTAATGGTTTATTTGAACCTTAATTCAACCCTTACTTTACTAGTAAAACTACTTATAACTGTCGCTGACCCTTCATCTTCATTAGATAATGATTGCTCCCTGAGAGAATCTGAAACTTTTGAATCGTTAACTTTTTTCTAAAAAGACTTTTTACAATTAGCTTTTATTTATTTATTCTATAAAAGACAAAGATATAGTTTGTTTTTGTTTTTTTTTATCAAAATCTCTTAAGAATTAAAATAATGATTTTTTTCTTTTTAATTATTTGAAATAAACAGATACCATTTTCCTTTTTATTTATTTTCACATAGCCCTGAACTCATCTTATTTTCCTTTTTATAAAGAAAAATTACCTTTTTTTTTAATTATGAGAAGCAATGAATATCACTCCTAAGTTATGGTATATATCTTCTATACATTATATTATAAACAGTTTTTTCTCTTATGATTTAAAAAGAATTGGCAACATATGAATCAAAAGTAAAAAATCAAAAATAGAATCCATTGAGAAACAGTATGTGATTTATTTTGTCATTGAAGAGTTGTCAAAAAATGTTTATAAAACAAGCAAAAAAAAAACAAAACAAAATGTACACTACATATGATTATCCTGGAGTCATTCAATAGATAAGGGGCTTTTTTCTTTTTTCTTTTTTAAAGCGAAATTTTTTTTTTTTTTTTTTCAGAATTTTTTCCATAAATATGAACTCTGCATTATTTAGAATTATTTTATCAGAAAAATTATTTTAATCTTGCAAAAATATGTTTTGAGGCTATTAAAAATGGCAACAAATCAAAGTGCTCCAAGCATGAACAGAGGTCTGTCATAAATTTTTAGGTGGCTAAAAAGTGCAAACCATGTTAAATTCACAGAAGAATTGGGAATGTGTACAGAGAAGCATGTTTTAGTTTTTTAAAAAATAAAAGTGTTCTTTTTTTTTTTTTTCCTAAGAGCTAAAAGAAGGGGTATTAATGTATTGACCCAACCCCTCCATTCTGGGCAGGATAGGATACAAGGTCAATTATTTTTAGCAGAATACAACTGGTTTTCCTCTCTCCTAGATCGGCTGACACACCAAGATTAAAGAGTCCAGTCTGTCCTACAATTTGCTCATAGCTGAGGGTAGAACATATGGATTCATACCTTTCCCAAGGGTATTAGCTCTATATGAAATGCAAGCAACCTTGTCTAGGATTTGAACTTTGGTTGCCTGATCTATTTCCAATAATGTTACGCTTCTAACATCTCTTGTTGTTTATCTCTTGGGTAAAAAAAAGAGAGAATGATATTTATATACCCCTGATATATTTTTCCCTAAAAACTAAAGAAAACGAGTAAAAGAAGAAAAACAAACTACGAGGTGCATACGATAAGTTTCCAGACTTTTTTCGTATGGGCACTTTTATTGATAGTACACACATGAAACTTTAGTCCCCTTCCAAGTAATCTCCTCTGGCTGCAATGCACTTGTTATACCCTTCCAACAACTTCTGGAAGGCCCCATTGAAGTCCTCTTGTGTGAGCATGTCAATGACCTTCATCACAGCCTCTTTCATCTCCTCAATTGTCTCATAACGACAGCTTCTGAGCTTAGGGAATAACCAAAAGTCACAGGGAGCAAGGTCTGGACTGTAGGGAGGGTGAGAAACTGTCTTGATGCCCATCTTGCTCAAATAGTCTGTGACAAGGATGGAGTCGTGGACTGTTGTATTGTCCTGGTGGAAATGCCACTGACCCGATTTGAAGAGTGCTGGCCTCTTCCGACAGAATCTCTTCCTGAACTCCCTTAAAACCTCAACATAGTAACCCTAACCCTTTGGCCAATCAGCTCTGATGTATTGACTTCCTTACTCCTCCTACACCTCTCATCATCCCTCATAGACTCCCCGTCTTCCTTGAATCTCTTATGCCACTCAAAAACTGATGCTCGATTCATGCAAGATGGTCCAAAAGCAGTCTGAAGCATTCCATACGTTTCTGTGGCATTTTTTCCAAGTTTAAAACACAATTTTATTGCATATTGTTCTTCTAAAGTGTCCTCATGTCCAGATTGCATTTTTGAAATTCACCAGCTGTGATAATCAGGCTTTAGTAGGGTGTATTCTAATTGCTGCTGTAACTGTTCATTTGAACCTGAAATCATAAAAATTGGTCAGTCATCTCATAATATGTATAGCAATAACATAATGAATTTTCAAGAGTCTACAACAATTTTAAATGCCCAAAAGAAAAAAGTCTAGAAACTTATCGTATGCACCTCGTACATTCTGGCCTTCCCCAATCAATACCTCACTCTTCATACGTTTCAGTTATTTTCTTTTAGGTCTTTTGCTTCACTGCTTTCTCTTTCCACCAGTCCCTGATTCTCAAGTTAATTCTTTTGTATTTTTTCAATTGTCCTTTTCAGCCTAACCCACCCTGTCAGAGTGCTTCCAATCAGGAGGGTTATCTTCGCAAAGAAGGAATCTCCAGAAGGACAAGGAATGCTTCTGCAACTGTGACTTCTGTGGATTCTTTGTCTCAACCAACTGCTGCTAAATTTCTGAAAAAGACAGGAACACAGTTTGTAAAACAATGCTTTGAAAACAGACAGTAAGTATAAAGAAAAAGAAAGTCTGTTCATATACACACATACACACATGCAGTATTTGTTTCTAATGGTGAAAATCTAGTGTAGGACTAACCACACACACACACACACACACTGACATATAGCGATATGGCTAATTTGAATGAATATATATATATATATATATATACACTCACATAAATTGCATTTTAAGTACTGTAAATTGTGGTGTTCAAGCCAACTTATCAAACCTGAAAAAATATCCATAAATCTAGGGGTTGGGTTATATGGCAGGGTTAAAATTCAAACCTTTAACCCACAGAGTGATCAACCCATGAAACAGTTCTCCTAATAATTGATATACACCACTTACCATAATTCCTGCAGACTGCCACAAACTCTGCTAACTTGTGTTTAGTGAACATATTCAACAAATTAATTCAGAGATTGATATAAAATTATGAAACTGTAATACAAATTAAGTATTATATCAACGTTATATCACAGTTGATACACTGACTGTAAACACTAACCAGAGCATCACAGTAGCTGAATGTGATGTTTCAGAGTTGACCTATACAGAAAATGTGGGTCTAACCCAAAATTTTGAGCTAAAAATCTCTAGGTTGACTTACATTGGTTTGGTTTGATGGTATATCAACCATTAAAGGTTATTTAATGCCAAATCCTTTTTATACATATATATTGAATATATGATTAATATTTTTAAATGAGCCTGAGCTGATCTTTTTTCACACAGTTAAATAATTTTACTTATATCTAAAATGAAGACACCTTTAAATATAAAAACAGTTCCATTTCAAACAATTCAGTTCAACATAAGTAAATGTTTTTTTGTTTACACACAGTCATTTGTTTAAATACAGTTTTTTGTTCACCCACGGTTAAATGTAAAAACAATTCAGGTTAGTGTAAGTATACACTTTAGTTATATTTGAATCATAGATAGGACTCATTGGAGGAGTTTTACCTCTCTAAAGAGATGCAGTTGGTGTTTGCTACAACCCCAGCCGATTGAGCCATTGACTTATATGAAGCAAATTACAGCATGTATGTATTAACCCAATTCCTCAGCCATTACGTAGTGGCTAATATACTGGACTGCAATAGTGTAATGAGCAAGTTCAAACTCTAGTTGCACAATTACATTCACTTTTAGACTAATGCCCCTTGGGAAAAGTATGAATAAACTTATTCCCCAACCCATGAGTTAAATAGTAACACTAATGTTCTTCTACAAGGATGGTGTTGGCATTAAATAACTGGCAAGGGTTGATATACCATTAAACAAAGAAACCAAACCAAATGGGCTGGATTCAACACAGTCAGTTTTTAAATGGAGTACAACTGGTTTGAATTCAGAATTGTTTTCTTCTAGGCCAGTTGTTTAACCAAAGCTAAAGAGCCTAGTGTGCCCAACTATTTACCCATAGCTGGGGGAGAGGAGAAATGATGGATTCATGACTTTCCAAAAGGTATTAGTGCAAAGTGAAATTACAAACAGCCTTGTCCAGGATTGAAACTAGAGTTGCTATTTCCATTTGCTATGACTATAATGTTACTCAAAGTGCACTTTCTTATATACATAAATTGTCTTTTCAGATTCAGACATCTGGGATTAACCTTGACCCTACATTATTAAGAGCAATAGGGAGGTGCAGCCTAGTAAAGATGTAGCATTTCTTTTTCTTTCTTCTTTCCTTCCAGTACATTGAAACAGATGATAAGCTTCTAATGTATAGTATTATTGTTTCTTTGCTCTCCTCTCTCTCTCTCTCTCTCTCTTTTACCTTTCTTTCGTGATTAGATTTTCTTTCTTTTTTATAACATCTTATTTTTCTTCCCGAATAATCAAAGCAGAATGGTCCATTATTCATCTAAGGTGATGACAGGGTATAATATTCAAACACATATGATCATGTCCTAGTCTTTTAGTATTATTATTATTTTTTAATTATTATATTGAAGTCGACAATGTATAGAATTATTGCATCTTCCCCTCTCAATCTCTCCCCTTTCTTCATTTACTTTCTTTTCCTCTTTGATATAAGGCATTCATGTCTTAGTCTATTGTTATTATTATCATTTTTATTTTGAAATATTTCTTCCCTTCCTTTTCTCTTTTTCCCTTCTTTCTTGATTCCATTACCTTGAAGCAGACAATAAGCATCTGATGTATAGCATTATCACTTCTTTCTTTCTCTCTCTCTCTCTCTCTCTCTCTCTCTCTCTCTCTCTCTCTCTCCCTTTCTGTCTTTCTTTGTTATATTTGCTGTCTTTTTCTCTCTGATGTATTGCATTCATATCTAAGTCTATTAATATTATTGTTACTTAACTTTAAAATATTTTTTCCAAAATATTCATTTCAGACAAAAAGCAATGACCCATTCAGTGCAAGCACTTCTTGCACCTCAGGCTCAAATGCAGATCCAACAACATTTACAGAGTGTTTCCCTACCTCCTGCTTCTGTGCAACCAGCTGCAAAGAAAGTGAGAGTGCTTCCACCCCCAGTCCATGTCACTGTGGCTCAACCAAAGCCTGTACAAAAGTCTCGACCTCGGGAAAAACAAATTTTCGTTGTTGCAGACCATCAACGCTGTATCATGTCCAATCTGGCTTCTCTCTGGAAAAGTGGAAAGCTTTGTGATGCTGGCATAGGCAATGGATTGGCAACTGTCATGGTAAGCCTATTTTTAAAGAAAAGCAAAGACATCATTCAGATTAGCCATATAGCTATACTCTTTTTTTTCTTCTATCTATTACAGTATGGTTTGGTTTTATGGCATATCAACCATTGTAGGTTATTTAATGCCAAATCCATTTTTATACAAATAAGTAAAGTTGGCGACTTTTGTCAAGGGTGATTCAAAGGCTCCCTTTTCAATAGTTACTACACCAAGGTGTAGGGGAGGGCGCTACTGTATTCCCTGAATTGCTCTACTTTACCTTTGATCCTTACCTTATAATGCTGAGTGTTAAGCAAGGTAGCATCAAATACCATTTTTTTAAGTCTTTGGTATGACTCAACCTGGGATTGCTTCATTTCAGAAATTTATACAACTCAAAATGATTACTACTACTACTAGATGTAAAAGCAAGTAAAATAAGATGAAAGAAATACAAATCGAAAATTAGTAATAATTGACAATGCTTGATCTAATTTGAAATTTTATAACCATTGGCTTGTTTGTATTTCAACCACCTCTCTCAAATCTATTTTCCTCTCATTTCAGGTACATAAACTTGTTCTTTATGCTGTGTGTCCAAAATTGCTTTCTGTGTTCAATACGGACACACATTCTCATGAGTTTTTACAAGTGAATTTCCCTCGAGCAATCAGCACGGAGGCATTAAATGCATTTGCTGAGTACATGTATAATGGCATTTTAGATTTGGATCATGAGATTTTGGAACAGTTGAAGATTATTGCTAAAAGGCTAAAAATGAAGGAATTTGAAGAATTATGCAATAGCCATCTTCCAAACCACATCCACCAACCTGCTGCTTCTGCCACTTTCACTAATGTTCCTTTGAATCAAACGTCCATGCAGGTCCCATCAATGACATCATCTCTTTCTTCACTTGGTTCTACCATTTCCACTTCGATACAGTCTGCCCCGTCTATCACCACTCAGGTCATCGATGTCAAGCAGGAAATCTCTGAAGCCGAACTGGCCCAAGTCAAGAAAGAAACAATAGATGTGTTTGGTCAGGAATCGGAGGTGGCACCAGTGGCTCCAAACAAGTCTGGAAATGCTGCTGGCATTGTAATTTGTCCAAGCATAAAAACAGAACCAGTTGGACCGGAAGACGACAAATATGGCCACTTGAGCAGTAACAGTAATAATCAAACTTCCACATCAACCATTTCATCACCTTCATCTGCATCCACATCCATTGCTTCAGTTCCAGCATCAACAGAATTAGCCATTCCCTTTTCAGAAATAACAGATGTCAAATCGACCAAATTAAAAGCCAATTCCGCTTACAAATCTCCTCTTGTATCAGACTTGTCACCTGTTTCATGTATTGTTGAAACGGTGTGTTCCCAATCCAGTCATATCAGTGTAGATTCTTCCAAAGCATTAAGTCAACCATCAAACTCCCCACCTTCTGTTGATCTAATGACATCAAATAAAGACGTTTATCCTGTTAGACTCTTTACGTCAAGGGGAGACAACCTCCCTCTGTTGTCGCCACATTTATCTGATACCATGACACTTAATGCATTTACAGCAGATGAAAAAACTTGATTTCATGTTTCTTGCTTTCCAGATTGTATTTTTTAAAAGTTGATTGTTTACGGGTGTTTTCATTTCTATTTTTTTGGATTACTCATGTAAAAAGAAATGAAAATTAACAAAAAGAATGATAATATTTTTGTTTTTATTTTAAGAAGTCACAATAATAAAAATTGGTCTGAATCTGTTTCTGCTTAAAGAACACTATATGAAAATTCCAATTGTAAAAACTCAGCCACCATAAATCTTTGTTGAGTGGATGATTTATTTTCAGAAAATTTGCTAAATAGAGGATATATTTAAACAAGTCAATTAATCGTATGCAAAATAACAAACAAAACCAGATAATTTGATTAGCAATTGTGTGTCATAGGACTATAACATGAAAACAATAAAACACTCACTCTTAATTATGATATTTTGCAAAATAAGCTTTACATAATCCAACACCACAGTGGAGTCTCCTAACAATGCTTCTATACATTAACAATGAAATGTTTACAAGCAGCCAATAGGAAAATGCCTTACATTGAGTTGTCACTTATAAGATAAAAATATTGTCCATCCAGCCCCCACCAATATTTAAATGGTTGATTGCTCGGCAAGTCCTGCTTAACTGTTGTTTTCAATCTGGAATACTAGATGGAGCATATTTTGTTACACCAGATAAAACTTTAACCTTTGTCATCTTGTCTCTCTTCCAGCTGCCAGCTTTTTTTAATAACTTATCTATTCACACTTTGGTACCATTCTTTTCCAATGTTACAGGCATTACTTTTGGAGATGTCTATCATATATCTAATTTTCTTACTTCATTTCTGCCACAAGAAAAAGCAACTTAAATCAAAAGATGAAAGGAAATGCTCTTCAAAATTTACAGCCTAGTTGGCTTGGGCTGTAGAATACACCATCTGCATCTCTGCAGGCGGTAAGACACCCTCCCCAAATGGGTGTCCAGGATATGACATAAAACCATCTGATGGTGAGGTTTCAGCCCTGGAGCATTACTCTCAGGTCCACTTTGACCTAGAGTGGTAGTGCTTGTTAGAGTCCCATCTATGGGTCAAATAGAACTGTTTAACCATTTGTGTGCAAACGAATGAATAATGTTGATAAGAGTTGTTAATGCTTAATAGCAATAATTGAAACCATTTAACTGTGTTCAAATAAAATTATTAGTGTAAGATAGCAATATTTGAAACAATTTAACTTTAGGCAAACAAACAAGCTCTTGTTTAAAATGTTACATACAAACTATTTGTTTACTAATCATATATATGTATATATAAAGGATTTGGCATTAAACAGACTACAAGGGTTGATGTGCCATAAAACCCAACCAATCAGAATCAATCAATCAAAATTAATAATTATAATTTACAATATTTTGCATAAAAATTGAAAGGTGAAAGAAAATACTCACCAACCTTCCCCAAAAGGTGTGTCCTGGGTATGACGCTAAACTGCATCCAGTGGTAAGGTTCCTGTTCTGGGGAATGTTGAGTACCCCTTCATTGTCATTACTCTCAGGTCTACTCTGACCTGGAGTGGTATTATCTTTTAGGGTCCCAGCTGTGGTTCAGATAGATCTGTTTAAAAATTATCAGTCTTGGACATGAAACCTTAAATTTGTGGAAACAAATTATTATTATCAAATAGAATTATTAATGTTAAATGGTTTCAAGTATTCCCATCTTGTTGTTGGCAACCTTAGTCGAGGGTGACCGAAAGGCTCTCTTTTCAATAGCTACTACACCGAGGTGTAGGGGAGGGCACTACTCCATTCCCTGGATTGCTCTACTTTACCCTTGATCCTTACCTTATAATGCTGAGTGTTAAGCAAGGTGGCATCAAGTACCATTTTTTGAGTCTTTGGTATGACTCGACCTGGGATTGAACCTCGGTCTCCCAGACCATTGGCGAACACTCTACTCTGGCCAATGGCCCGGTTTACTTTACTTCACTCCCATCAAATTATATGAAAATTATTTGCATTAAGAATAGTTACTTTAAGCTATAATTGTCTACTAAAGATTATTATTATGAGTTACTTGACACCATAAAATGACTTACATTTGCAAGGAATACTTGAAACCACATAACCGTGTGCAAACAAATGATTATTTATAAACAATAATTTAGGAATAGTTACTTTACACCATATAAGTAAAGTAAAGTTGGCGACTGTAGTCGAGGGCGACCAGAAGGCTCTCTTTTCATTAGCTACAACACCGAGGTGAAGGGGAGGGCACTACTCCTTTCCATAGATTACTCCACTTGACCCTTGATCCGTACCTTATAATGCTGAGTGTTAAGCAAGGAGGCATCAAGTACCATTTTTAGAGTCTTTGGTATGACTCGACATGAGATTGAACACTGGTCTACCGGACCATTGGCGAACACTCTACCCTTTTGGCCAATGGCCCGGTGAAGTTACACCATATAATTGTGTATAAATTATTGGTATTAAATAAGAAATCTTTTAGCAGATTTTATCAGGTTTGAATTCAAAGTTTTTTTCTAGACTGATTGCCTAACCAAGGCTAAAGAACCTAGTCTGCCCTACTATTTACCCAGAGCTAAAGGGAGAATAATTGGATTCATACCTTTCCCAAGGGTTTTGGTACTATGTGAAATGTAATCTGACTCATCCAGGATTTGAACTCGTGTCACTGTGTCCATTTCCTACGACAATAACCATTACACTACAAGCACCTCCTTGATTTCATATAACTATGTGCCAACAAAAAATTAGTCAAATAAAAACAAGAACTATTAAAAAAATGTAAAAGAACATTAAGAATATTGTTATGATTACAATCAAACATTTTTAGAAATGAATCAAGTTTCAGCATTAGATAACCTGTAAGGTGTTGATATGCCATTGAACAAATAAACTAAACTAAACCAAAATACTAATCTTAATGAATAGTTCACACTGTTTCATCTAAAAATTACTAAATGAAAGAAAGTACTAATCAAAATAATAACAACTGACAAAGTTTTGTCTAAAAATAAATCGATAAAAATATTTGTGTGATTAATAACAACAAATATGCTGCTGAGAGAGATTGAGAAATAGAATAAAGGATGAGTTTATAGGTTTAATTTGAACTTTTGCTAATCAATGACCATCTCTTCCTATCTCTGTCAGTTAAACAACTGTTTTGCTAATCAATGACCATCTCTTCCTATCTCTGTCAGTTAAACAACTGTTTTGCTAATCAATGACCATCTCTTCCTATCTCTGTCAGTTAAACAACTGTTTTGCTAATCAATGACCATCTCTTCCTATCTCTGTCAGTTAAACAACTGTTTTGCTAATCAATGACCATCTCTTCCTATCTCTGTCAGTTAAACAACTGTTTTGTTCAAATAAACTCTGCCCCACACCCAAAAGGGGAAAGAATTTTGGGTCACACCTAGAGCTTATCCTGTAATACTATAGACAATCTCTGCTACTTTTTCTAAAATGATGAGAAGAAACAGTTGCAACAAAACAAAAAGAAATTAAAGATTAAAATATTATCAATATATTCAGACAAAATAAATAAAAATTTACTGAATATTTCTTTGGCAAAAGTTAAATCCGACACTAACGAGAGTAAGTCTAATGTTTTGAAATATTTTGGTAATGTGAGTCACAATTCAACAGCTCCCAATATTTTCCTGAGGTTGTGATGGTGACGAACCCTACTAAACTACAAGATGCCAAGCTCGCCTGATACTCTCTTATCAATACTCACCAGATTTGCCTTGATAGCTCAGAACACTGCATCAGAATCCATGGTTTTAGGCCAAACTGACATTATCTGATTATCTAAGTTCTTGCAACTCCCCCTAAAAATTTCCTGAACCATCTAGTTACTATACTGTGATCAAATGCATCTTCACTTTTTGCTAGCCCAGTCGGCTGGGGCTGTAGAATACACTAACTACATCTTTGAAGAGAGATAAGACTCCCCCCCCCTGCCAATGAGTGTTCTGGATGTGACACTAAACAATCTGATGGTGAGGCTCAACTAATACTGGAGCTTTGGGAAATGTGGAGTACCCTTTCATTGCCATTGCTCCCAGGTCCAGTGTAGTAACACTTGGTTGGGTCCTATCTATGTGTCAAATAGAACTGTTTGACATTGAAACTGTGAAAACAAATGATGTATGTTGAATTGAATTGTTTGAAATGGAACTGTTTGATCATTTAACTTTGTGTAAACAAATGACTGTTGTTTAATTGAATTGTTAGTGATAGATTGCAATACTTGGAACCATTTAACTTTGTTAACTTATGCTAAATTGAATTGTTAGAAATAGAAATGTTTGAGCCTTTCACTGTATGTATCTACAAAATGTGTTTATAAATCATATATTTAATATATATGCGAAAATAGGACTTGGCATTAAATAACCAACAATGGTTGATGTGCCATAAAACCAAACAAAACCTAAACTTAACCTTCACTTTTTACATGATAAATCTTTTTGGTTACTTCTATGACATCTTAGCCTAGTTCAAACTTCTATCGCGTAAGTTCCCATATTAAGCTATGTTGTATGTTCATCAATGTGGCTTTCAAATCACACATGAAGTAAAACCATGCACAACATATCAACTCACTAACTACCATGATACTACCAACAACAATGGATACTCTTTACTGCTTGAACTGCTTTGGTTATGTGATGTATATATGTGCTATAAACAATTATGTACCAAAGCTTTTGACTTGCTCCAGGATATTCAAAGAAAGTAACGAAATTCCTGGATTAACAAAGAAACAACTTTTAATAAAGAAAATAAACTTCTGCTATAATTTCAGTTGTCAGCCTGAAATCATAGAAATGTGATTTGAGACAAGGGGAGCTTGTCAAATAATGGGTCAGCCTGAAGTCATTGACGTGATTTGAGGGGTGGGGAGTTTGTGAAATACCGGGTCAGCTTAAAATCTTAAAATTTCCTATCACAGAATCGTCTTGGCAAAATGTCAACACAGTAATAAGGAATAAACAGAGCTTCATGATATGACTCATCCCCACTCATCAATAGTAATGTTAAAAATCAATATACAGTTTCTCATGCATACATACGCACACATAAACATAAGCAAAGACTACTACATTATAACCCTTAGTTTAACAATGAACACGTACGTACAGACATTTTAAAACAAAAACACACCTACATTCACATAATGTTTATATCTGTCACCCCCCCACACACACACACACGAATATCTGACGAACAATATTCTTCCTACTTTGTATTGTTTTTTGTTTAGTGGTTAGAATATAAACTTATCTTGCTGCAGAATAAAGGTTAAGTTTAAAGTATCCTCAACTTTGCCTTTTTCCATTTAAATTCATAACCTTAAAGAAATAGCTTATGAAACCTCACATTCACCGCCCCTCAAACATCACCTGCTTGTGTGATTGGTCAAGAGCCATTGTTGGCAACCAATCAGAGCACAAGAGATATACAACGTTAGGTTCTGTTTTGGGGTACAAATACAAATACAAAAAAAATATTGTTCTCTTTCATACGTCGCAGACCGTCCAAGTAAAACGTTAACATACCAGCAACTTATAAGGACCGATGACCACATAAAGTTGACTGCACAGAAGCAACAGACACTTAACAACCCAAGAGACAAGAAAAGTTTGCAGGCATATCATTTTGCAACCTATTAAGTTCACTTAACAATTCCGTAGCAACTCTTACTCTTCATTAATTTTTACTCTTGGCTCTTTGTATTATGCTTGTAATTGATATTGTTGAGAACACATCATTTTGTCATGTCCTGTTTTCCTTGCCACTACCTTTTATGCTTAAAATAAGCTAATTACTACAAATAAGAGAAACCAAGGAGAAGTCATCCCATAGAACCCAGTAATTAGTCCAACCGAAACAGATGACAACCAACCTCCTACTAACCAATGAAATAATAACAACCAAACATTATTAAGCCTCATAGATGCACATAACAAGGTTAAAAATTAATATTTAGTTCTTGTGTATAATGCACACCCCTAACCTTTAAGCTTAAAAAATGGAAAAAGTAATTTTTATATATGAATAATTACAGTAAACTGATCTTTTAATCATTTCAAACATTCTGTGTTATGACCCAGTCAACTGGGGCTGCAGAATACACCAGATGCATCTATGCAAAGGGGTAAGACACTCCTCTCCAATGAGTATCTTGGATATGACACTAACCAAAATGATTGTGAGGCTCCACTAATGCTGGAGCTTTAGGGAATGCGAAGTACTCCTTCATTGCCATCACTCCCAGGTCCACTCAGGCCTAGAATGGTAGTATCTGAGAGGGTCCTATCTATGGGTCAAAT
This sequence comes from Sepioteuthis lessoniana, assembly GCA_963585895.1. Classification (NCBI taxonomy): domain Eukaryota; kingdom Metazoa; phylum Mollusca; class Cephalopoda; order Myopsida; family Loliginidae; genus Sepioteuthis; species Sepioteuthis lessoniana. The sequence continues at coordinate 64,727,761 of OY757921.1, forward strand.
AGAACTAAACTGTGTACTTGGGCTAAACTGAATTGTTTGAAGTAGAACTGTTTTTACATTTAACTGTGTGCAAATAAATGACTTGTTGGGGAACTAAACAGTGTGGTCTCGCTTCGGAGAATTATGCAACTGTTGGTCCTGTGACATTCCAAGAAGCAAGTTCTACCTTTTTTTTTTTTTTTTTTGGTACCAAACACTGGATGATGAAGACGCTCTCTCTCATCTCTTTTTCTTCGGGCAGCAAATTATCCTATGTGGACGATTTCCCTATACCAGAAAAAATGTAAGTTTTTAACTGCTGTTTGCTCTGTAGAAAAACATTTTTTACACTATGGGGCAGTATGTCATGTTTCTTAATTATGTGTACTATGCATTTCATGTTTCTTAATTATGTATATTATGTATGTATATAAAATGTATGTCGTTGTAGTCTAAATGGACTTTGTTTTTCCTTACTGAAATATTCTGTGTTAGTTTATTCCTTAGATAGACAAATAAATTATAGAAAAAAGCTGGTGTTAGTCTCAGTGAATACCACACATCTATGAATCCCTATTGTGACGACACCCCTAGCCGGCCGACCCCCACTATATCAGCTTCCTTAAGCCAAACTACTCATGGCCAATGATTCATCTTGTGGTTTCCAACCAGGGGTATCACACATTTCTTTACAGATACACAAAGCACAACTGAGAGGATGGAAGAAAAGAACAAATGAACAACACGGACTTGGGTCAGCTCCAAGTGCAAGAAGTAGGAAGTCTGTGACTCTTTTGTGCAGCTCTCCGTATATTTATAGACTATTGCGGGTGTGTATTTTGCGTGTGTTCCTCTCTGGACTGCTATCACAAGCCGACTGTCTCCTCTGCCCTGCTCTGTCAACTGACTCTCTCTGTCTTCTCTCAGACCTTCCTTCTCTCCTCCATTTCCGGTCTTGCAGGAGATCTCGTCCTCAGACCCTTTTGCATGGGTTTTGCACCAAAACAGACAAAGAGATCATCTGAGTGGCGCCAACACTAACAGAAACGAATTGCTACACATCATGTCACACTATAGACTGATGTTTAATTGAATTGTTAGTGATATATAGCAATACTTGGAACAATTTAAGTTTGTTGACTAAACTGAATTGTTTGAAATAGAACTGTTTATATATATAAAAGTAGATTTGGTATTAATGAACCTACAATGATTGATATGTCATAAAACCAAACCAAACAAAACGTCCTGTGTTATTAGTAAACACTCCACGTTATGTTTGAATTGTTCAGTTTTTCTTGGATTTTACTACAATTTATTGCACTCTCTACCCTTTCTATTTTATTTCTCTCATTGTTGTTAGATTTTATCAATTACAATAAAAGCAGAAATCTTGAACAAGGAAATGTGTATATTAGACATATACAAAAAAAAACAAGAATTTATATTTGTCAATATTATCATTTATTACTGAGGCCACACCCCTTTTCTTCTAAAATATGTATGATCAAAGTCGTAATAATCTGTTTTTAATGTTTATTAATTATCAGAAAAGGCTTACCTCCCTTGAGTGATGTTTTTACATGGGTTCCGTAGAAAAAAAATCGTGCCAAAAAACAAAGTATTATTCAGATAAATGCCTTTTTTAAAAATTTAATCACTCAAATTCTATTTTATATTTTTTCGTTAATTAGTAAAATCTCAGTCACCTTCATTAAGTTGAAGAGAAATGATTGGGAGGGTTTGGCACATGACAACAAATAATAAACAAAATCTTGTCTTCAGAATTTTGAGGAAAAATGTCTTAAAAGAAAATACATCTTTTATTGCTTTAAATACCGAAAATTTTATCAAAATCCGACATTTTGTCGATTTGGAAGATTTTTTTTAAAACGGTGCATTTAGCAGGTGCGCGATTTTTTTATATCCCTAAAATATATAGGCTAAGTTAGTGCCTGTTGGTGTGTACTTTGTCTGCTATTTCCTCCAAAATAGACGGACGGATTTTTATAAAAAAATCTCTAGGAAGACTCAACGGGATTGAGAGAGTAATTTAAGTTGGGGAATGATGATAAATAAACCGCTGTACTTGGTATTTAAATTGATTCATTTATCACAAACACGAGAAGATTGAAGGAAGTGAAAGGGGGTGATAATAATAGCAGTGAGAAGGAAATGGTCAATGGTGAAATGAATGGGTAAGAGTTGCTGACGGCCACCAGGGGACAGAACAGGAGCTGGCAAGCAACGCAAAGCCTCACCCAGACTAAAAGTCAGAAAAGCAAGTGAAGAAAGAAGATAAAAGACGAAGAAACATTTTCAAATAAGGTAGGTAGGAACGCAGAAAATCAACATATTAAAAAAAGAAAAATTTTGTTTAATAGGTCGTAAAAATCTTTTTATATCTTAGTAAGAAGAAAGATTCGAAAAAATTTTGATGTTCAATATTTTGAGTGAACTCAATAAAACCGGGGGTGAACATTAATGGTATGAAAATGTGTTTGCAACGTGAACAAAAACGTAAGAATTTCAAATTGCATTTAAAAGAAAAAGATAAAAATCATCTACTGAAAAATCTCTTGAACTCTTTTAGTGGAAATTTTAGTGATGAATCTAATTTAATAAAGCAATTATTTAAAAAAAAAACAAAAAAAACAATTTTCTATTCCTATTTGGAAAAAAAATTTTTTCAAAATTTCTTTAATTTATATTTTAAACATACATCAACTGAACTTATTCATAGTTTCATTTTTATGATAATTATTTGAGTCAAATTTAAATAAGTGATTAATTTTTTACCTTTTTTTAATTTTAGTCTAACTAAATCGAAGTATTTACCTAGATTCATATTCTAACAAAATTTGAAAGTTTCCCTTTTTACAAATACTATTCCAACAGTTTTCCCTAAAATATCTACTTCAAAATAAAACTTGCCTCTATTTTTTATTATGTTTTTAAAACACGTTAATTTGGCCTCGTCATACAGTTTTTAAAGGTTGATGTAAAAAGTTATAAAGAAACACAAGGAAAATATTGAAATGTTAGTTTTCTTTCCTGAGTTGAAAAAATTAAAAATGAAATCAGTAAGTAATTAATTTGTAACAATTTTTTATTTTCTGTTTTCCTTCTCACTTTTAAATATCTAAACAAAAATTTTTTTTAAAACGCCTAGAAGAACAATATCCTAATTGACCGCTTATGAACTTCAAAAATTAGGCATCCGTATGAACAAAATTGACAAACCGTTATCAAATGTTAAAATTCAATTTTCCATAGAATCATCCTTAAAATTATGTAAAAACCATTCAACTGCACCTGCATTAAGTGAGTCTAATTTTTAAAAATGCCTTGCTAATTTTGAGGGGGGAAAAGAAACCTCATCTTTTATTTCTTTAAATAACAAAACTTTTAAGATCCGATAATTCGCAGGTGCGTGTTTTTGGACATACCTTTGTGTGTGTGTTCAAATTGATAGTTTTGTATATGTACTGCCGAATCTTTTTTTAACGAAATATTTACATTTCGATAACAGTAAAAAGGAAAAATGAGGAATTTTTATTGGTTCTTTTTGGAATAAAAAGTTACTTAAAAGAAAAAAAATGTATTAATTTAATCAATTTTTATTCGAGTTTAATTTATTTTTAGTTAAATAGGGGGGCAAAATAAGCCACCCCCACCCTGTGTTAAATTTTTGTAACAGTTCTTTATTAAATATGATTTTTGTTTAACTGAAATATTTCTAAAACTGTTAATGATTTTTTTAATCCTTAAAAAAATTTTTTTCTCTCTATTATTTCAAATTTTTAAACTATTTTCTCGGATAAATTATTCTATATTTTTCACACCACTTATTACTCAAAGATTATATATATATATATATATATATATATATATATTATTTAGTGTTCATATTTTAATTTTAAGTGTATCGTAACCTGTAACGTACACATCTAAATACTCGCTCGCCCTAGTAAAACAACATCCGGTTATGAACGGAAGTGACGAATCCTCTTTTTACGACCTTAACCTCTCGTCTCAGATAAAAAAAAAAGGGGATAAATTTGAAATTAACTATATTAACAAAACACTTCTGTCACAAACAACACTACAAAAATGGAATAAATCATCTTGGATAGCCGACGCTACGCTAAAGAAGTAATTTATCTTTACGCCCATTTTTATAACTTTCTATTTACACAAACTCTGCAGCGTGGCGTTGCCCAACTTTCATATAACAAAGGCTCCGGCACCAGCAAAACTCTGTTGGAATCTGCCGGATGCGCGTGGGCTACGGCTCTGCACCCGGACCCACCATAAAAAGGCCTTGTGCCATACTTGCCCGTTCGGTGGGGCGAGCAACAAATACTGCTAGAGGTCCTTTGGATGCTCTCAGGCATTAGGCTTGGTGTCTAGTTCAAGTCATGTCCTGGCATACGTGCCCGGACCCACATTTGGGTTCGTGAAACTGCTTGCCTCATTGTCTGAGGTACCCAAAAAGGGGAATGTCGACAGGGTCGAAGGTATTTTTGGCCCTGCGACTGGACCCACCTTAAAAACGGCCTTGTGCCACATTCGTGCGTTGGTGGGACGTATGTTAAATAACTAAATAACTAGAGGTCCTCAGACGCTCTCAGGAACCTATGTATGGCACTAGACCTTGGTGTCTAGTTCAAGCCATAACCTGGCATACGTGCCCGGACCCACATTTGGGTTCGTGAAACTGTTTGCCTCATCAGGCTCACATAGCACCAAGTGAGCCGATAAGCAGCATAGACCAGCAGGGTTCGAGTCTCGACTCCTTCCCGACCTTCCCTTCCCCTTATCCCCACTTTAATCGGCCTTCGGGCTTTTGACCTTGTGTCAAGTCCTGTCTGGTGGGAGGCAGCGACAAATAGTCCTCGGACGCTCTTAGCGGTCTCCAAAAGGCTCGAATCCTACGTCACGTGGTGCATTCGCCTTTGACATCACATATTTATGCACAAACGGTCCTTTTGAGAACCATAAGAGGTCTCCGTCTGCGGGTCGGAGCATCTCTGGCAGCCTTAATTGGCTCGCCGAAATAGATGGCCCGGAGGCAAACACGAAGACAGATTCTAAGACCAGCTGGTCTTAACCCTCGCTCGGTTCCGCTTGTCCGATTAGCTACGCAGCGCTAATGGCACGGCTCAGCCTTTAGCTACCATTTCACTATCTGCGCAGCGCTAAGATAATGCCCATCTTAGCCTCAGCCTCCTGGCCTGTCCGCTTGTTTGTGCAGAGCTTTGGCGTGGCTCAGCCTTAGCTCCCATCCGATATGTCCACACGGCTTTGACACGGCAAAGCCTTCGCTATCGTTCAACTGTCCGTACTGCTTCGGCATAACAAAGCCTTAGCTAGCGCTCGATATCGTCCGCACGGCTTTGACACGGCAAAGCTTTCGCTCTCATCCGATACGTCCGCACGGCTTTGGCGCAACCCAGCCATAGCTATCGTCCGCACGGCTTTGACCCGGCAAAGCCTCAGCTATCGTCTCGTTACGTCCGCACGGCTAGGGGGCACGACAAAGCCCTAGCTTCTCTTGACTCGTTCGCTCGATCTCGTCTGTACTAAGGCCTGGCAATCCTTAACCATGGTCTCTCCGACCTTTCACTTGGTCCGTAACACTAAGACATGGCTCAGTCTTAGTCACTAGCTCGCCCGACATTACACAACCAAGCTGCCATAACCAAACTCGACCTCAACGCTCCTGCAAGCTACCATGCAGTCCACGTAACAACTCGCTGTTACGGACTGTTCTACCACTGCAACACCTGGCTCACGTACGACCTGCTGTACGAGCCAGCAACCGGATCGACACATACCATCATAACCGGGAATATCGATCTACCAACTACGACCGACATCAGCTTCCTATGATGATCATCCAGCTGTATTCTTCGATTCGTCCGACCTCAGCCTTCGACTTCGATCATCCAGCTGCATTCTACGACTCATCTGACCTCAGCTTTCAGCTTCAATCATCCAGCTGCATTCTACGACTCATCCAACCTCAAGCTGCTTTCTACGACTCAACCTACGCCAGCTACCTGCAACTAACATCAAGCTGCGCTCATCTACGTCTCAACTATACCAGCTATCAACATTACCATTCTAGCTGAAGACCATATTCGACCATCACGGACTTAACACACGTTTGTAAATCTGACAATAAATTGTCATTTGTTATATTTGTTACCTTGCCTTTGTTCCTTCATTGTCTTTGGCTGTCACTTACTCACATGCATTAAACTTAATTCATTTGTGGGGTCGACATGCTTATCGGCTCCGCATCAAGTGTATTACTTTTTCAATATTGATGTTTTTAAGGTACATTTCGATAGAAAAAAAAATAAAATTTTGTGAATTTTTTAATTCAGGGTTAAAAAAGGTGTTACCGTAAAAAAATATTCACTCGATAAATCCCTTATGTCTACTTCGAATTAAAAATATTTCTCAATAAAACCTGACCCTAACCGAGCACCATGAATTAATAGTGACATTTTTTTATTTTCTTCTGTGACTTTATTACGTTTTTATGGGTTTTTATTAAAATAAAAATTATATCAATAAGATTGTTTCGGTTATTTTAAGTTAAGTATGAGGTAGGTCGAAATCCTGCCCCCCGTGTTTTTTGTTTTGTTTAGGAATTTTTTTTTTTGTTTGTTTTTAACAATTTTTCGGATTAGCTCCTTAAGTAACGGGGATTTAGATCATAAAAAAAATATTTGAAAAGTTATAGTAGGTTTTCCAAAAAAAATGTTAAAATTTGCATTGTACGTTCCTGCTATAAACGGATGTTTTATTTCCGGTGTCAAATTTTAGCATTCCCTTTGAAAAATACGGCTGCACTTAGTTCTATGTGTAGCATTGTGTCCAGTGGTGGGGCACTCTCGACTGGCTGTGGTTGCGTGCTGCATGATTCGTTCGGGTGTGTTCCACCATTGGATACAACACCTCTGGCCTTAGGGGGCCGTCCCACCAGGCTTTAACCCTATTCGGAGGGGTTGGGTTTATTGCCCCAAAAAGGAGAATGCCGACGGGTCCCGAGACATTTTTGGAACTGCCTGACGCATGTGAGCTTTGGTCCTGCGACAGGACCACCTTAAAAACAACCTTGTGCCACATTCTTATGCTGATGGGGCGTAGGATAAATACAGCACTTAGTTAAGAAATTCAAGCCAGTAAAATTTATTTCTGGATTCTTAAACATTTTTTTTTTTTTTTCTGATTACGAATTGTTTTGTGACGACTGTACTATAATCAACAAAACATAAAGAAAACCGTACTTCACCCATAAACATTTTTGTTAATTTTGCAGTAATTAAGAAAAAAATGTACAAGTACTTAAATTCAATCCACGTAAGAGTAAGTTTCTGTCATTTGCTTCATTTTTAATTACAAATATTTAATTACAAGTATTTTCATTATTAATGACTTGAAACCATATAATTGCTTGGAATACTCGAAACAATATAATTGATTGTAAAAAAAAAAGTGATTTCAGCATTAATTAACCCAACAAGGTTTGACATCTATTTTTACACTAAAAAAATACAATATGTATGTATGTATGTATGTATGTAACTATATTTTTATTCTCAAAGTTACAGTCTATCTGTCTATCTATCATGCGCAAAGATATTCTGCTCTGATATGGTTTAGAATAGACTGATTGTAGAGAAGTAAGACCATCAAAAAAAAGTGTCCTGGATATGAAATTAAGTTGCATCTGATGATGAAGCTTTAATTCTGAGTGTGGAGTACCCCTTCATTGCCACTACTCCCAGGTCCACTCTGACTTGGTAGTACCTGTTAGGGTCCTATCTAATAAATCTATTTAAAAATGATTCTTATTTGATAGAACCATGTGCAAAAAAAATAAAGCAAAAAACCTCTTAAGAAACAACAATGCAAAAAATGTAAATATGATTGTAAAATGAAAAAAAGCCACTACATAACCTTAGATCTTACTACATACATTTACATTAGTGAGGTGCACTTAGTGTAACAGTTATTGTACTAGGAAATGGAATTTGCAATCAGAGTTCAAATCCTAGACTTTGCAGTAATACTCTTGGTATAGACATGAATCCATATATTCTCCCTAAAGTATGTTTCCCCCCTTCATCCACCCTGTGACTAACCTTGGTTATGTTTTTTCTTTGCAGGCCACCTATGAATGTGTGACATTGTGTAATATTGCATCATTGATATTTACATGCTAAAATATTTTTTTTATATCAAGTCCAGGATGCCAAAGAGGAAAAGAGGTGCTGGTCTCAGCAAGATCTCAAAAGATGCCAAGAGAATGCGGTTACTGCGACAGGATGAAGTTGCTCGTGCCAGAAATGTTGAATATTCTCGACTTTATCAGCAGAAAAAACGCGAAGATGAAAGTTTCAGGGAAGAAATGCGGATTAGACAAGCAGAGAGGCGCAAAGTCAAAGGGAGAAGAGAACAAGAAAGAAAACGGAATGCTATGGCCATGAGAAGGAGACGGCATCAGTTCAATTTGCAGAAACACATAGTTAAGGTATGTCGGAACTTAAGTAATATACCTGAATTATTCATTAACTTGAAATGATATCATCCTGCAAATGTTACAAATGTTGGTAGTAAGTCAAGAATTAGGTGTGCAGATTTTTTAGTTGTAAGTCTGCTTCATATAGATTCTCATCTTTATATTTGTTGTATATCAAAGTCCAGAGAAGAAGCTTTTTCTTTATTATTCATAGATGTATAAAACCGATTATTCCCCCTCCTATTAAAAGTTGGTAGAAATCAAAGGTGAACATTGTGGACCAATTTATTTGCATACATGCCATTTTGTTTATTTTACTATATTAAATTTAATATAAACTGTTTTGAAAGACCAGAGTTTAATTGACCAGAAATATTTATTGGGAGAACAAACTCGATCCTCCTCAGCCCTCTGATCAGTATTTTCAGGCTTGGTTTAAAGTGTACAATTTATGTGTCCTGCTTATTATCAAAATGTTATTTCTTTGAACTGTTGCTAAGGATCAAGACCCTAGCTCTTGGCCTTTCACCTGTACCCAGCTATTAAGTTAGGTTATTTTACCTCAATATCCATTGGCAATTTTGGAAGAAGAATAGAACATTCTTATTTATTTACCAACCTATTTCTTCAAATAAAAATGAAATACGTTAACAATTACCTGTATGTATTGGGTATCTCAAAATAGATGCAACCCATTAATATGATAATGATTTATTACTGAGACAAGCACAATGGCAGTCATTTCGAACTCGTCCTGTAAAAAAATGTATCTTTTCAGCTAGAGATATCAAATCAATGTTTTTTTTAATTGTTATTATATCAGCTTTAATCAAGCCATTGGCCTAATGAGTAGAGTGTTTGCTAATGGTCTGGAAGACCAGGGTTCAATTCCAGGTTGAGTCATACCAAAAATTCAAAAAATTGTACTTGATGCCACCTTGCTTAATGCTCAGCATTATACGGTAAGGATCAAGGGTAAGTGGAACAATCCAGGGAATGGAGTAGTGCCCTCCCCTACAACTCAGTATAGTCGCTATTGAAAAGGGAGCCTTCAGGTCACCCTTGACTAAGATCGCTAACTTTACTCATTTATATCATATTCCAGGACATGCAATCTTTTTTTGAGTTTCTTGTCTCAGTAATAAATTATTATCATATTAATGGGTTGCATCTATTTTGAGACAGTTTTGAATGATTTTGTCTCCAAATACATAATGACACAAAATATTTTCCCTCCCTTGTCCAAGGCATTGTGATTGAGAATTAATAGTTGTTACAGAATACTATTTTCAAATCTGAAACAAAAAAAACACATTATTATTAGTAGTAGAGTTATTAGCTATCACATGCATCCCATGTATATTGAGACACTGTATATTATGCAAATCCTGACATCAATTCAAATTAAAAACCTTATATTTTATTATTTTAATATACACAATTCTGATCACCAGACAAAGTTAGATTTAGTATCAGCCATTTAAAGTTGGACTATCATAGTTTAAGAGATGAGATATTGATTGAGAAAATAAACTCAATCCTACTCAGGCCGATTGGTTGAGATACAATGTTATCTGTATCCCATGTAGAAGAGGAAGACCTTTAAAAAAAACGTGTGCTCTGGATATGACACTCTACTGCATCCAGTTATAAGTTACCCCTTCCTTGACATTACTCCCAGGTTTATTATGACCTGGAGTAGTTGTAAGGCAAGATGATATACTACAGAAACAATAACAGATGCAGATAACATAGAACTTCTTGCAAATATACCTACCCAAGCTGAGTCCTTGCTGCATAGCCAAGAGCAGGCAGCAGGAGACATTATCCTCCGTGTGAACACTAACAAAACAGAGTACATGTGTTTTAATTGAGAAGGAGCCATCTCCACTCTAAATAGCAGTGCTCTGAAATTTGTAAACAAGTTCATATATCTTGGCAGCAATATCCCATCAATTGACAGCGATGTTAATATGTGCCTAGCAAAAGCATGAACTATTGATAGGCTATCAATCATATGGAAGTCTGATCTATCCGATAAAATAAAACAAGATTTCTTCCAACCAGTGGTTGTATCAATTCTACTGTATGGATTCACCACATGAATATTGACTAAATGCATAGAGAAAAAGCAAGACAGGAACTGCACGAGAATGCTATGAGCTATATTGAACAAATCCTGGAAGTAACACACCCACCAAACAACAACTGTATAGCCACTTTCCTTCCATCTCTAAAGCCATCCAAGTAACTAATTTATTATTATTGTTATTATTATCACCATTATTACATTACCAATAATATCATTAATAACCTTTAATTTTATCCTACTATTGTTATCACTATCAATTTTTCTATTATTAACCTTTTTCATATGAGTTTAAATATATCTATGAACTAATATCTAAATGCCACCATAAAAATAGATTTAAAATATTAATAATGTTTATTGTCTCTTCAGCCCCATAAAAGAAGTAAACATTATGCCTGTGACAAGGAAGTCAAAACTTCAGTAATGAAGTCGCTGAAAGAACTGTCAACAGAATTTTACAAGGCAGACATATATGTTCTCATTTGAAGGTGGAATACTGCTATTGAGAGAAATGTTGACTATGTTAAGTAGTAGGGGTATGATCCACAGTAGACCAGCTTCATTTTGATGTATGATATATATGTTCCTGTGTTGATAACTATTCCTTTCCTAAAGAAAAAGGCATTACTTTTTGACTCAGCCTCGTGTATTCATACCCACTTTCCATAATAATTATCCTATTTGTACATAGGACTTTTATGCTGTGAAGATAACAACTAATGTGAATGGAAGACCATAAAATATTTCATCTTAAGTTAATCCTCTCATATTTTTTCAATTATCATTTTTAGCCTGATCCACTTAGTCTTGAAGACTCCAGTCCAAATTCATGTGATAATGAAGGAAAAACTAGTAAGGAAGGAAATCTTCCTTCATCCATGGCACCATCAAATTCTTTGTCTCAGTCAATTCTGGCCAAATCGCAGAAAAAGGCTAGAACAAAATTTAACAATGGATGCGTTAAACAGAGACTGTAAGTATAAAATAAATATATATAATATGTATTGCTCATAAATAAGTACACCCATTCATAACTATTAATTTAAAGAGGTTGTTTTCTTCTAAACCATAGATAACTTGATTTTATTTCTCATGTAACATTATACAATCAAAATGGGTATTATTAGGTATTATTTTTTACCCAAATCTACAACACTGAAACTCCAGAACTCAAAATTTGAATATGTAGCTATCTAAAAATAACTACAACATACATGTATCTTTGTGGGGTTGAATAAATTAAAGTTTAAATAAAAAATAAATAGAATACAAAAATAGAATCATGTAAAAATGTGCCAAAGAAAGGAAACAGTTTCTTCAGTTCTTACCAACCCACTGGATAACATGTGCATTTTGCAGCTTTCTTAATGGTGTCCAGACTCTATAACTTTTGTAATGATAATTGATTGGCTTAATAAAAAAAAAAGAAACTATCGGCGAGATAAAGCCACAGATGGTGATTTGAACTTGCAAAAGTATTTTAATTTCAATTTGGTTACAGAGTTTCATTACCATATAGTTTGATAATAAATAATATCTAATAATATCCGTTTTTGTTTGTGTAATTTTCTCCTAAAAATAATAAAATCCTAGTATTTCTTGTTCAAAAGAAAATTCATCCAGTATTAATGCAGAATATTGGGATAAAAAGCAACAATAATAAGATGAAATAAAACTAGTTATTGAATGATTTTTCATTTTTCATGATTTGGTCTCCTAACATTGATTAGATGATTCATTTCAGTCCCAAATTTCCTGTGGACTTTGTGCTTTTCAGTCTTTAAGATAAATTCTTGTTTGTATATATGCCATTAGTTTATTTGATTAAATTGAAGTTGAAAGATGATAGCAATATATCTGGAAGATAGAAACCATTTAAGTAATTAGAATAAAAATAAATACGATTAAATTCTATTTCTACTATGTCATCAAAAGAAAATTCTATTTCTACTATGACATCAAGAGTCTAATATACAAGAGTGCAAATTGCCTGTCATCACCTTTTTATTGTTTTATCTTTTATGAAAATTAAAAAGTGTGTTTTTCTGTTCTTCCTATATTTTAATTTCCTTATAAGTGTTCATTGTATAGAAATAAGTATATCTCTTTTGTGGACTCTTATGATAGTGTAAAAAAAATGTTACACACAAGAATATATACTAATAGAAAATAAAATTGCAACAAACTGAAGGTCAATTTAGATGCTGACCAGGTTACAGTATGTTAATGAAATCTGGGAACTGTTGATCCACCCTTAATTTAGAACCTTGAGCATATATTGATATGTGTCTGGGATAATTTTTTGGTATCCCACAATATTACCTGTATGTCTAATCTTGAGTAAATTGAAACATATTAAGTTATTGGAATTTTTTTCATCATTGTGTATCTATATATATATAAATATATATATATATATATACACACACACACACATTGTATTTTAAGTGTGAGTAGCTGAAATGTGTTGCTCCAGACTGTTATAATAAAAAGCAACAATTATAATACTGTAAAACTAATCATAAAAAATTAGTAATACTGAGTCTCTTGTTTCACAATTTTATTTTCCATCATTTTACATATATATAACACACACACACACACACACACACACACACACACACACACACACACACAACATTGCATTGTATATATGAGGACTTTTTTTATTCCTTTCAAATTCTTCACACCAGCTCTAACATGGTTTTTCCTTAAGTCAGAGTGACAGCAAATTTTCTCAAGTCTCCAGGTCTCTTCAAAGTATTCTAGTTGATATCAACAAGGCTGGATCTCAATGACTTCAATTTCTCCAGTTCACCTACATCTCTTTTTCAGGCTTTTAGGGACTGTTCAGTTATGATTGATATCACTTTCACCTTCATGTTCGACAATTTGTATTAGTTCTCTTACAAGATCCAGATATTTATCTATGTTTTCACTTTCTTTCCATTTCACTCTGTGGTCTGCAGGAACAGAAAAAGTTCTTTTCTTCTTGTTCACACAAGTTCTGGTCTTCTGGTTGGGATTTGGGAATCTGTTTGTATCTCAGAATCCCAGAGAATTTAGGCATCTCATTTTCTAGGACAGATTCTGGTTTTTGTATATATCATTTGTGAATATGGTTAAATTTGAATGTCTTGCACAATTCCAAGTTGATCTCTTTTTTCCCATCCAGTAATTCCAACTGTTGCATTACTTTTGTGGTAGTTTGCTACATCAAGTTAATATATGATTAACTGTTAAAATTTCTTTGAAATATTTCAGACAAAAAGCAGTAAGCCATCCAGTACAGACGGATACACCACCACCTGCTAATGGCCAACCACCCCCAGTCCAGGTAAGAGTGGCTAAGACAAAGCCTAAACAAAAGCCTCAGCCCTTGAAAAAAAACAGTTTTTGTTGCACACAACCCCAATTGTATCATATCCAAAATGACCTATCTTCAGAAAAGCAGAAAGTTTTGTGATAATGCCATAGAGAATGGCTCAGCAACTGTCATGGTATTTTAATTTTATTCTAGTGAAAGAATTTGTAGGCACTTAATGGGCAAGATTTTCTTGAAAACAAAGAAAAGAAAAAAAATGGTACAAATTTTACTCTCCAAGATATTGTTTGGTTTTTTTTTTGTTTGTTTGTTTTTTTTTTGTTTTTGTTTTTCTTTTCTAAACTTTTCCTGTTTGTTATGAAGTACAAATGTTATTTTAATGATGCATATAATTTATGAAGAATAAGAGTTTTTATTATCTTTGGTTTTCTTTTTTTTTTCTTTATCAAAATAATTAATAATAAAACCAATTAGAACAAAACATTGATTCATCTGGTTTTAAATAGTATGTACAAAATTTTTAAACAAATAAATGGCCCATCCTACTGGTGGGGCTTAGAATATGCTGATTGTATCCCCTGCAGAGGGTAAGACTTCCCCCATAGAAAGTAGTGTTTTGGATATGACACTAAACTGCATATGATGGTGAGCCTCCAGTTCTGGAGCTCTGGGAAGTGTGGAGTAGCCTTTAATTGCTATTACTCTCAGGTCCACCCTAACCTGGATTAGTAGTGCCTGTTAGGCTTCCATCTATGTGTCAAAAAGATCTGTTAGCTTTTTCTCAAAAATGTTGTTAAGCATGAAGATTAGTTTACAATGTAAGGAATTTTTTAATCATGAATTTTTTTACATTTTAATAATTATTTAAGTGTTAGAATGTAATGTTTTTTTAGATGGTTTACTTTGTTGAGTTTGTTTGGTTTGTGGGTTTCAAGACATATATGTGTGTGTGTGTACAATCTCTGGCAAAAAATATGGACTCAACACTGTTAAATGTTTCTTCGATTATTTTTAATCCATGAAAAATTAAAGAAACACAAATCTGAGACAAAAACTTATTTTATGGAATAGTCAAACTTTCTGGCTTCATGGAACATGTCTCAAATTAATCAAAATAATTTGTACATTTTTTATGGCTTTTCTTTGTTTGTGTGTGTGTGTGTGTGTGTGTGTGAGAGAGAGGTTTTCTTTTAGATTAATATTCCATGACTTTTCAAAGAATATGTTTAGTTCATTATTATTATCTTTGACTGGGAAGAATTTGAATTTATTTTTTACTAAGGAGTCATCTGTATTTTTTTTATCATTAAATTTCTCTATCAATCTAAATTTTTTTTTTTGAAGTGAGTTTAAACTCAAGTGGCACTATTACATTCACTTTTAGACTAATGCCCCTTAGGAAAGGTATAAACTCCTACATCCCTTCCAGCTATGGGTTAAATATAGTACCACTACTGTCCTTCTACAAGAATAGGTTTGGCATTAAATAACCCATGAAGGTTGATATGCCATTAAACAAAGAAACAAAATGAAACCAAAACATTAAAAAAATGGTTTCAAAAAGGAAAGATAATTTCCATTTTGGTTTATCTAAGAACATTTCAGTATTACCTCACATATAATCTTGCTATATTGTTGGCTTTATCTAATGCATCACTATGCTTGTTTTATAATAGTTGTTCCATTGGTATGAAAATTTCATGGACAAAATGTAACCATAATCATAGGACAGATCTTCTATGAAATATTTTCTCTCACATTAATTTATTTTTTTTTCTTTTTTAAGCCTGACCACTCCTTTCAGGATGTTACCAATCAAGGTTCTCTTAGAAAAGAAAGACAAGAAAGCAGTAAGACAAGAAAAGTTCCTGCAACGGTCTCATCTGTGAATCCTTTGTCTCCACC
>OY757921.1:64743800-65031300 GCA_963585895.1 Sepioteuthis lessoniana
CAGTAACTAAAGCTGCATTGAGGCTGGGCAATATCACCCCAAAATAATAATGATAATACTTAATAAAAGGTAGATATGCTGTAAAACAGAAAACAATAAGTGAAAGAGAGGTCTCTTCAAATAACTAACATGTTGAAATGCTGTTAAAACTTTGAAATGTTAACATTACTGATTTTATTTAGAAAATGTAATATTATCTTTTGTAAGCATACTAAATATATCAGATTATTCATAGAAAATAGTATTAAGAATGTCTTGATCTAAAGGTTAATTTTGTTGATAAACAAGATAACATAAATCAATTTAGTTTACCAAAATGGTTCAGATTTATTTATCAACTTAGAACAATGACAATATGGTCAGGGTAGCAAAAAAATGAAAGGAGCGTGAAGTTTTTGTATTTTAGAATCGTGTCAGGAAATGGGTTGACCCCGTTCCTAATAAAAGGAGCAAACAAGCAATTAAGTTGAATTGGGTTAGAGACAGCTGGTGAGTAGAGTTGGAGACTCGAAAAACAGAGGAATCAATGTCAGAGAAAGTAACAAAGCATCCGCTAATATGTGCCGTTGATAGAAGTACAGAGAAGCTAATTACTTCCTCCAACAGCTAAGTCGACTCTTGTTACTACTACTACCACTGAGAATGTTAACATAAAAAAGCTACAGTAATCTAGAAGGATTAAAACAAAGCCATCTTTCTTCTTTAACAAAATTACACAAATTACTTTTTTTTTGGTTTTGTTCATTATCCTTCATATACAAAAGACTTTCAACTTTTTGCCACAAGAATCATATTTATTATGTATTGTTGATGTTATATACATATAAAAACTTTTGTCCCTCTAAAATCAGATCGACTGTCATATTTTGTTAACCCAATTCTCACCCAACAAGCTTGCAGGTGGACCAACGGAGAACTTTCAGAATTCTACAGCCCAATAAATACTCACTAGGATCAAAAATCAATGTGGCTGATGAGTGAAATCGAATCGACATTCCAAAATGGAGACTTAACCATATAGGACCAACAACCAGTCTTGTGGAAGACGTCAGCCCAATGGGGTTAGGATAGTGTCACATGGACGCCTTGACCAGAGATTGTTTTATAATTGACACCGTGCAAGAAGATTGGCATTACAGCAATGCATTTGGGCTCCTACAATCCAATCTAGGCGAAGGAAGGAGCAGCAGCCTAACATTTATCAATTTTTAATGATCGAAAATACTCCGGTGTATTTGCTAATTTTGACCCACTAGAGTATATTTTCATGGTCTAATCACTACCCCATAAATTTGCCTCTACAATATAATAGGGGATCAGTTTTCAGGATTGGCACACAAACTCTTCTAAAGAAAGCAGACAAGATGGGTTGGACTCATTTAACAGACAGCAAATATACTGTCAACCAACCAAAGTTTTAATTCAAGGATTACCCATAGATCACCCTATAACAGCTTTGAAATACTCCATATATTGGGGAGATCAGCTGTTTTTGTGCATCTTGATGAAGAAAGGGAATGAGCTCACCAAGCTAGCTTGCAAGACTGCAGCTGAAGATAAGCCTGCAGCAAAAGCAGAGAGTACATTAACACAATTGGCAAAAAAAAAAAAAAATGCACTACTTGTAGCCGAGATTTCCACACTAGGATAACAGAAAGCAGTACTTTCGTCACCTATACATTCAGGCAAACTGAAGTTGTGCTCATTATCAAAACCAATGGATGATGATAATTGTCATCCACATTACATTATTCCAAGAATACAAAGTTTTTTTTAAAGGATATTTTTTGTAAACCTGGCCAAATTATCTGGTAAATATATGCCTGATTTATTGGATCCACACAGGTACTAAGTCCTAAAAATTTCAATAAACTGAGCATATAACACATTCAAAGTATATGTGAGCAAGTGCAATTATGTTTATAGCAGAGACTTTCAAATTAAAAATAATTTTCAAGTTAAAGAGCAAGTTTGTGCTATCTCAATTAAAATAAATAAGAATTTGCAATTATTAAAATAATGTAAATGTAATAAGTATGCACATTATAATCTTATATGATGTAATATGTATATACAATTTAAGTTTTAAGTTTAAAAATACAGGAAACCCAGATACATTTTTAAGTTAAATATATCAGTTAACAGTTAAAGCAAAACAGTTATTACTGAGAAAAAAAAAATTAAATAGTTAATTATGCTTGTAAATGTGAGGTCTGGAAATTTGTGAATACAAAATGATTTACAAATCAAAATTACTATATAATTCATTGATTACACTAGATTTTATCAGTTTTATTTGATTATTCATGAAATAATGGTAACTTGGAGAGATTGGTGAGGGTCTTTATCAATTTACAATAAATATATTGCAGACAAAAAAAAAAAGCCAATAAACTACTGTGTATATATAACTAATAAATAAAAAAAAAAAAAGAACTCATTTATTTCTTCACTTATAAAAACAAGAACTTTCAATAATTTTGTAGCAGAAACAAGTGGACTAAATGTGAGCTCATTTTAACTAAATTTTTAGTTTTAATCAATAAAAATGGAGTTAACTCTAATCAATTGGGCCTAAAACTAATGATAGCTTGGAGGAAATAGCTATTGCGATAAAATTGCACCACAATATTTTTATCTTAACTTATCAAACATTATTAGCCATATAAATATGGACATGGCACCATCATTTTTATTAAAAACAAATAAAAGCAGAGAGGAATACAAACACTTACAGAAAATGTTTTTCCTACAAATGAAAATAATCCACAAACCAACAGATAAATGGAGCAGTGTCATGATTTTATTTCTTAGTAATGAATTTTTTTTTTTTTTTTTTTTTTTTTTTTTTAATAATTTTACAATTTTTCATAATTTTTTCCCATTATTTTTTTTTGTTGTTGATTTCAGTCTTATGAAGGGGGTTTATAGGAAGAAGAACATTTTTTCACAATCAGTCGTGTGACTAAAGTCCAGACAACCACACATTACATCGAGGGAGGGGATCTTTTTTTCTCTAACTGCTTTTAAGAGAAGACAGGGTGTGGCACAGAATGGGAGGGGAAACCTGTTGATTTTTTTTTTTTCCTTCTTGATATCCATCAGAACAAGGGAAGATAATTAGCCTTACCACCCCTCCTTTTTATTATATATATGTGTGTGTGTGTGTGTGTGTGTATATATATATATATATATATTTTTTTTTAAATTTATTTATTTATTCATTTTTTTAAAAACTATCCAGTCCAATATTATTTCTTATTCCAATAACATTATTATTATTATAATAATAATTATGATGATAGTTGGTTGGAGGAACAAGACTTGAGAAAAGAAGTTTTGTTTGTTTTTTTTTCTTTTAAAGACCAAAAAATACAGATCCTATTTTATAGGCTGGAGTCCAGTTAGAGTCCAAGGAAAGGGTGGAGGTGTAACACTGGCCTGCAGCATAAATGTAAAGTAAAAAGGAACTGACCAGACAAGATGTGTATTGCATCTGGTAAGTCAAAAGTAAAATTTGGAAATGAGTCAAAATTAAGTTGGGTATTAGTTAAACAAAAGAAAAAAGTTTTAGTATGATGACCTTGCATTCAGATGCTTTGATCTGAGAGAAACAGCTTCCAACCTGTTATGACAGAGGCTCAGTAATAACCAACATGGTCATTACTTAGGAAGTATCAAGATAAGCCCAAGAGGAAAATAATACAAGATTAGATATACATAGATACCTAAGTATAAAATTTTTTTTTTCTTTTTTCAAAAGTTTTATAAAGATTTTTCTTCTTTTTATTGTTAAAAGACAGTATGGGTATGTCGTGCTAACTGTCAAGCATGGACAACGAGGTTCTAAGCAACCAAAAGATGCAAGACAGGAATAAATGCATCCATGCGCGCACACACACACACACACACACAGGGAGGGTGGGTGGGAGTCAATAATGTGAACCAAAGTCAATCTACCACTAGTAATCAAAGGTAGACAGTATTGATGCACTAGGGTGGAACCCCAAAACCAAAAGCAGTTCATAACAAATGTACAAAACTGATCTAGGGAGAGAGAGAGAGAGAGAGAGAGAGAGAAAGGAGCGGGGAAATAAAGGATGGGAGAAGGAGGGATAGACACCAATGCAACTAATCGAGCTTGCTTGTTGGGTTATTACAGCTGAAAAGGTTGGTGGTGTTGGTGGCTGAGAGATGTGTTACTGAGGTGGGTTTACACAGGAACCAAATTAAATTTGGAAGCAGCAGATGGTTAGACAACACACGCACGCACACATACACACACAACAGAAGGGCGGAAAAAGAACAAAAAAGAAAATAGACATAAGGGGTATAAAAAAAAAGCACACACACAAAATTCCTTTTAAAAATGGACTAACAATTTTTCTTAAAAGTTCCCAGCATGCCCCCCCACCAAACCCAAATGTTGTGTGTGTGAGTGTGTGTGTGTGTCAGAGTGTTTGTGTGTACATATATAATTTTTTTTTTTCCCATTTTTTATTTTTGACGAGACTGTATTAAGAACCTTTTCTCTCCCAGTTTCATATTCAAATATTTTTTTTATTTTATTTTCCAATTTTTAAAGCATTTTTCTTTATCCATTGAACTTTTATTATTGTAGTGTTGGTTAAGAATGCGGTGAACCAAAGTCCCTGGTTTGTCAGTCAGTTGTTTGTTTTTTTTGGGGGGGGGGTAAAGGAAAAGGTAAGTGGAACAACTAATAACAGCAGAAAACAGCCCACACCAACAAAGAGGAAAAGAGACAGGAGAAGGGCAATAAATTAATTAGAACAGAACAAAAGTTTTATCAATTTGTAGATTTTTTTTTAAATTAAGGGGAAAAAATATAAAATAAAATAAAAATAAAAAATGTCTAGACAAATGGAATTTTTTTTCTTTTTAAATGTCTGCAATGTCCATGCAGCTAGACAGAAGTGTATGTATGTGTGTGTGTGTGTGTGTGTGTGTGAGAGAGAGATCCTGACTGGCTGGGAAGAGGCAGGTTTTTCATGGCTAATGTTTTAATGCATGTAGAATAGAATTGGTAGTCGCTGCTTGTAATTATCCAGATAGCTGCATGAGTTATCACTCTATTTCTCTCTCAATTAGTAGAACGAGAGTTACAGAGCAAACAAACATCTCTTTCTCCTTCTGTATCCTTTATAGTAATCTGGCATAGGTAGAAAAAATCTGCTACAACAAACAAAATTCAGCAGAACCATCATCCACACTGCTCAGTCTTCATCATCATCATCTTCTGATTCCTCCTCTGCCTGCTCAAGCCATGTCAACCATTGATTTACCTGCAAAAAGCAGAGATGGTGTTATGACTGACAATTTAAACAGGAACCAAAATATATAAATTAAATCAATGAGCAATTTAAAAAAATAAAATTTAAAAAATAAAAAAGTTACCTGGAACAGAGCTTTTCCCTTGCCAGGATATTCATCGTTAATATCTTCCTTCCATTTTAAGAAAGCTTCTTCTTCAATTATTTCCATATCATAAAAGTTCATAAAGAACCGGCGCAACATATCTAGGGATAAAAATTAAAATACACAGCAATTTAAATCGCTAACAAAACTGAATTTTTACAATAGAAACAGACAAAAAAGTAATAATTTTTTCATGTGAAAAGAAAAATATTCCTAAATTGCCAATATTAAGTCAAAGCAGACAAATTTATTAATTAACTAGCAGAACTTGAGGAAATTAAGTGAGAAAGGAGGATTTACAATTTTATTACATAAATCCTGTTGGTGCCTTTGTAATAAATAATCCTCAAAAATCTATATATAATACTTAATACACATTGTTTGTTAGTATTTGATACTACTAAAACTACAAGAGCAACATATAGTTGAATATTCTATTTTGTGGATAACAGTATTGCTAGTACCAAAAAATCTTTAGAGCTCTTTCAGTTGTTGAAGCTTATTAGAACTTGAGCAAACCAATATACAATAATTTGTTTACTATGCTACTTAATGGGGATAGATTAAGTTAGCAGAGGACAATTCCATCAGAGTTGAACACAGTTTTTGATTTGAAGCAGTGACATCTATACAGAAAAATATCCCAGTTGATTGCAGAGAAGAGTGGAAAAATATCCCACTTGAATGTGGAGAGGAAATGTAGAATATTTCACCTGGTCGAGAGAAAGGTTGGAATAATATCCCACTTAGATATGGAAAGGATGTGTAGAATAGCATAATGTGGGGATGAATAAGCAGAATAACAACACAGATGCTAAGAGTGGACCAGTTTCTAAAATACTCCCATTCACTTCAGGAATCATCAAACTTGTAAGGCCAAAATCTAGAGAAACCTTTGTTCATTCAACAAAGTCATAATCAAGACAGAGCTATATCACAAAAATTCTAGAAATGGTTTTATCTGGAAACAGCATAAACACAAAAAAACGTGAAGCAACACAACCATTTTGCTTCAAGTAAGTGAAAGTCACAGGAAGAATTAACTTACTTTTAGGAAAGTGGTAATTGTAGCAGAACACTTGAGATGCATAAAGTGCACTGACTTGCAATCCTATGTGGTCATGGAGGAAACGCTGCAAAACAACCTGAAATAAAAGGGAGAAAAAAGATTTTGAGACAAAACAAGAAAAAAGGTGCACAACAAAAAATATATCAGCATCATTCAACTAGAATTTTCTCAAAGGAGTTGGTAATTAGACTGTGGCACAATAATGAGCATTCATGTGTGTTTGTTTGATTTTTGTTTAATGGCATATCAACCTCTGTGGGTCAATTTAATGTCAGAAGGGTTAAATTGGTTTTGTTTTTTTGTACATGTTTTAGGGTATGAGTTTTGGTTTATTCTATTATATTTGACTAGATTTTGATGAAGAGGTTGGTTTCTTTTAGAAAGTTTAAGATTTCCTCTGGTTTGGAGTTTTTGAAGAGGTCCTTTAAATTGTTTGTTTGGTAATGTTTTGGGCGAATTTGTCTAAACCTTTCACAGTTTATGAGAGTGTTTAACTGTGAGAGGTACTTTGCATGTTGAACATACTGAGGAGTCTTCCCCTTTTAGGTGTGAATGGGTAATTTGGGTGTGACCAATATGAAGTCTGGAGATTATCACTTCTTTTCTATTTCTTCTATAGCCTGCTGGCCATTCACCTATGGTATCTTGAATATGGTGGAGTTTGTTTTGTGTTTGATCATCCAAAGATTTTTGCCATTTCTTGAGTATAAATTTGTTAATAAGTGGTTTTAGAACAGTGTAGGGAATTTTTGTATTGGATATGTGTTTGGAGTGTTTTTTTGCAGCTTTGTCTGCCTTTTCATTTCCCTATATGCCAATGTAGCAAAGTATCCAAGTAAGAATGGTGCTATTATTTTTAGAAAGAGTGATCATTTTATCAAGTAGTCTTGTGATGAGAGGAGTTGATGAATCTTTGCTCTGTAGAGCTTGGAGAACTGATTTGGAATCTGAATAAATGATAAATTCAGAGGATTTGTGATTTGCTATAATGTTCATAGCTAGGTCAATAGCTATGGCTTCTGAACTATAAATTGATGATTCATTTGGGAGATGTTTTAACAGTTCTTGGTTTTGGAAGACAGCCACACAACCAACTTTCATTCGCTGTTTGGATCCATCTGTATAGATGTGGTGGTGGTGGTGGTGGTCTGGGAAGTTGTTTCGGATGTTGAGGAAGTTCTCTTGGAAGGTGATGGGGGTGTTTTGAGTTTGGAAAGTTTGGTTAGGTCTAGCTTTATTATTGGTTGGTTTATGATCCATGGTGCTGTTTTGAGGATGATTGTATTATGCATTTTTGGATTGATTTCAATTTCATTTAGAAGGGTTTGAATTCTTAAAAGGTTAAATGGCCTTTTCTTTATTTTCGAAAAGGTTTTTTATCTTATTTCCATGATGCAGTTATAGGCAGGGTTTTGGGAGCATGAAATGAGTTTAATATAGTATTGAAGTGCAAGTTTATATCTTCTCAAGGAAAGAGGTGGTTTATTGGCTTCTATGTATAAACTTTTAATTGGAGTGGTAGCGAAGGCTCCTAGGGCAATACGGAGTCACAGGTGATGGATAGTTTCAAGTTCTGAGATAGGATTTTCTGGCTGCTCCATATATGAAGCAGCCGTAATCAAGTTTTGATCATATTAGACATCTGTATAGTTTGTTTTTTTTTTTTTTTTTTTTTTTTTTAAATCAGCACCCCAGTCTGTGTGGGCTATGGTTCACAGGAGTTGAAGAGTCTGGTTGTATTTGATCCTCAGTTGTTTAATGTGTAGGATGAAGGATAGTTTTGGGTCAAGAGTAATGCCTAAGAATTTATATTGCTGGGTTATGGGCATTTCAGAGACATTTAATGTTAGGGTGAATTGGTTATGCATTTTGTGGATTTGGCAGAAATGCATGCATTTGGTTTTATCGCTAGAGATTTCAAAACCATTTTTCATGGTTTATTTTAATATATTCTTGATGCATTGTTGCATTTTTTTTATTTTTATAGTGACCATGTTTTTAGAACTGTAACAAATGAGGAAGTTTTTGACATATGATCCATTGATTGTGTGTGGGGGGGGTATTTTTTAATCATGAATAGGATCAGAGATATGACACTACCCTGAGGTACACCTATTTCTTGTTTTGGATCGGAGAGTATTATTTATTTGTGTTTGGAAGGTCTGGTCTTCTAGGAAATGTTTTATGAAGATGGGGTGTCTGCCTTGTAGGCTGAGGTCTTTGAGTAGGCCATATGGCCAGATTGTATCAGGCTTTTTCTAAGTCAGAAAAGACTGCAACCAGATGTCTTTTTTTGATGAATGCTTCCTTGATTAAAGTTTCTATATGGACTATTTGGTCTATGGTATTTCTTTTGGTTCTGAAGCCTGTTTGTAGGTTTGAGAGGAGGTTGTTTGATTCGAGAAACCATGTCAGTCTAGATTGATCATCCTTTTGAGGGTTTTGCAAGTACAGCTGGTTAAAGCTATAGGTCTATAACTGGCAGGGTTTGTGGGATCTTTGTTTTTTTAAGGATAGGGATGGTTATGGCTTGCTTCCAAATGGTAGGTATGTTGCCATGTTTTTGCACACTTCTGTGAACCATAGTTTATGTTTTGGAGATAGTTTTATTTGCTATGGTAATAAGGGTGTTGGTAAAATATATTATGGGTTCTTCTTGATTTGTATTTGATTCTGGGATTAGCGTGGTAAGACAGTTTTTTTGTAGGATTTCCAGTTTGCTTTTTTAAAATTCCATCGTGGGGGTTTTATTTTGTGGTTCTGAATTTTTTTGTATAGTTTTCAATTATTGCTATTGATGAATTTTTTTTTTCTAAGATCTGGCCTCTTGTTTGTTGCTTTACTTCCACATATTATATTGTGGCTGTTAAAATCTATCAAGATAAAAAAAATTTTTTGGGGGGGGTCTATTAAATTGTTTAATTCATTTTCATTTATGGGGTCACAAGGTGGAATATATATTGAGCAGATGGGGACAGTTTTATGTAGGGTTGCTAAGGCTGCAATTGCTTGCAAGTGAGTGTTGATGTTAATTTTTTTTTGGGGGGGGGGAATCTTTCCTAATTAGGATTGATACTCCACCTGAAGCTCTTTGTCTGGTATCATCTATGTAGTCATATTGTCCAAAGGTTTTTTGTTTAGTTAGTCACTATGTTTTTTGAAGGTTTCTCAGAGACATATGGTGGTAGGGTTGAGTTTGGCTATTAACAGAAGTAGCTTGTCATAAATAGCTTTATAGCCATGGCAGTTCCATTGAATTATTTTATGGGTCAAGCTTTTTTAATCTTTGTATGTTTGATGTTTTTGTTTAGGTGTAGTTTTGGTTTCAATGTTTTGTTTTTTCCTTTGGCTGGATTCAGAGATTTCAATAGTTTCTAGGCTTTTTGACCTGATTTTGAGGCTTTTGGAGTATTCCATCAGTTCAAATTTATTTTCAGTTTCTATTCCAAGAAGATCTCTCTTTGGGGGTTATCAGTGGCCTTTCAGTGTTCTATTTTTTTGGTGGAAGATTGTTGGGTTTTGTAGTGATGGGCGGGATGGGATGCCTGGAGCTTGCTTTTGTTTGGTTTGCTTTTTTGGGGTCTTCAGTTTCATTGCTGTGTGGGTGTAGGTTCTTCATTGGATCTGGTTTAGCATGGGGCTTAGTTGTCAAGTTGGTCAAGCTTTTCCTTAGTAATTCAAGTAGTGTCTTCAATTCTTTTATTAGATTTATCATGTCAAAGCGAGTCATCATTCCTTGATTTTTTTTAGGTAGAGTTGTTTGTGGGTTTGGCTATGTTTGCATATGTAGTTGTGGCTAGAGAATTTTCAATTAACTTCCTTGCCTCTGAGTAGGATATATTTTTTGTGTTTCACTTCTAGTATTCTTTTTTTTCCATGATTTGCATTCTTTGGTTGGTTTGTTGGGTTTTATGGCATATCAACCTTTGTAGGTTATTTAACGCCAAATCCATTTTTATGTAAATAATCTGTTCTTTTTAAAACAATTCAGTTTAGCATAAGTACACAGTTTAATTGTCAAGAACATTTATTTCAAACTATTCAAGAAGTTATATGTAACAATTCAGTTAAGTGTAAATACAATTTTAATGTTGAAAAACAGTTCTATTTCAAATAATTCAGTTAAGCATAAGCACGCAGTTTAAATGTAAGTACGGTTTAATTGTCAAAAACATTTCTATTTCAAGCTATTCAGTTTACTCAAACAATTCAGTTTAGCATAAGAATACTGTTAGTTCTATTTAACCCATAGATAGGTTCTTATCAGGTGCTACCACTCCAGGCCAGAGTGGACCTGGGAGCGATGGTAATGAAGAGGTACTCCACATTCCCCAAAGCTCCAGCATTGCTGGAACCTCACCATCAGATTGTTTAGTGTCATATCCAGGACACTCGTGGGGGGGGGTCTTACCCCTCTGCAGAGAAGCAGTCGGTGTATTCTACAGCCCCAGCCGACTGGGCAATTGCATTCTTTGGAATCTGCTGAGTGATTTTGTTTGCAGTTAGCACATTTTAGGGGCTGCTGACAGTCTATATGGTTTCCAGTTTCCCTGCAGTTCTTACATGTTGGAGGTCTGATACACTTTTTTTTGTGATGCCCAAATTTTTGGCAAATGTGGCATCTCATTGGGTTTGGAATATAAGTTTCAACTTTTGTTATTAAGTATCTTATTTTTACTTCAGTAGGTGGTTTTGGGATTGTTAAAATTTAGAATATAGGCATTTTTTAAGATTATTTGATTATTTCTCTTGATAGATATTTGTTTGGCATCAGTTACATTTTTATTTCGTCTAAAGTGCAGAGGGAGAGATCTGGGCTTCTCACTACACCCTTTGATGAATTCAGGGAGTTGTGGAAGTAAGCTTTTATTTCTAGGTTGTGAAAGCATTTCTGTTCTAGTAGTAGGTCTGAGAAAGTTTTTTGGTACTTCTATCAGTAGGGTATTGTTAATTTTTTTTTTTGTTTTTAAATACAGATTTTGGTTTTATTAAACTGCTAAACTTTGTGATTGGGGTATCCTCCGTTGACTCCAGCATAATAAATTTGGGAAAAAGGGTCTGGTCAGAGTCATTGCTGGAGTCTGACTGCATGGGGATGCTTTAAGTTGGGGGTTTTTAATGTTTTGTTTTGGGGGTTTTTTCAGTATCCGTAGGGATTTTTGCTGAGTTCACTGACTGTGCTCCCCACCCACCATGGAGCCCTACGAAGGGAAATGTCAAAGGGAAACCCATTTGCCTTGGCAAATCAAGGCTACACATTCAGTATACTCACACAGAGGAAGGGGACCAGCAATTTGGGATCTCTAGGTTTTCATTCCCAAGTTTATTACTCACCTAGAGATAAAAGGGGAAAAATCTTTCTTCAGTGTAATTGACCCTGTAGCCACCGCTTTGTGCTTCGGAGACCTACAGACATGACCAGCCAATTAATCGGATCAGGCCTCTCCAACCACCTGTTTAGCCCATGTAGCAACTTAGGCAACTGGGTCACAGACATTCCCCAAAGTTCCAGTATTACTGAAGCCTCACCATCAGATTTAGTGTTGTATCCAGGACACTCATTTTTTTTGGGGGGGGTCCTTACCCCTCTACAGAGATGCAGTCAGAGTATTCTACAGCCCCAGCCGACAGGGCAGATATACACACACACACACACACGAGAGAGAGACGTACATGTTCGTGGATGGGCAGCCAAAGAAAGGATCTTATCTCTCTCTGGCATACTTAACCAGCAGCAGTGTCTAGAGAGACCCCTTTGACTACTTTGTCACGAAGACCACCCAAAGAGCTGTGCCCACGAAAATCTGCGAAACCAGAAGAGAAGGATGAAGAGAGTTAGTCAGGAACAAGACTCTGAAGCATTCTGTTAGGAGCAAGAGTCCGAAGTGGAGGGTCAGAGTCAAACCCGGAACACTGAGCAGATGATGAGCAGATGAGTTAGCAATTTTGGTAGCTGTGTAGGATTTTCGCTGAGTTCTTGTGATAGCCATGAACAAACATAGAATGCTAAAGAGTGCCAACTTCACCTTCCTGAGTTTTGCAGTTCTAAATCCATGTTTTTCTGTTTCTTCCTTCCACTCCGTTATTTTTTTTTTTTAAAAAGATTTTTGTACAACCTGTGAAATGTCCACATGGCCAGGTGTGAGAAGAAACAACAGGGTCCACACCACTAGATGAATAGCCAAACCAACAAAAACCCACTGTTTGGGTATTGCTTCATAGGAAGCACTGCTTACAGTTGAACCTTTTTCAACAAAAATCAAGTGATGGGTTCTTTCATATTTCAGAACAATGTCAGTATGACTTACTGACTGCTACATCCAGAAGCTTTTTGTTACCAGTGTTTCCAGTCTTATTCAGTAAAGCTCAGTATAAAAAAAAAAAAAAAAAAAAAAAAAAAAAAAAATTGTAAAAATGTTTTGGACTTAAACACTTCTCTGTACACATTCCTCTGTAAATTTTACACGGTTTGCCCTTCTCAGCCACTGATTTGTCACCATTTTGAATTGCCTCAAAACAAATTGCATGATTAAAATAATTTTCTAATCTTTTTAAAAGCTATAGAACTTTGACAAGTCAAAATTAAGTAGCGTGGCCAAAAAAACTTTCCATTCAAAATTTTTTTTTTAACCGAATATTCTTAAATCAAGAAAATTTACAAAGACTCAAACTCTTGATTAAAAGCTTCACTATTAGCATTCAAGTAAAATTATCTGAAAGTGCAAACATGAAACATTTGCTCAAAAATGTTCATGATCTACTTTATAGATTAAAATTACTAAATTACCTTCAGTTTATCCAGCAGCTCTTTCTCTTTCTCAGATAAGTGTTTGTCTGGAACCACACTGGGGTCACAGTTTTCAGACAGTGTTGAGGATTTAGTCACATATTTCAGTATACTGGAATGGAAAAAAAAAAAATGTGTACAGTAGCATATAAACAAGCAGTCCATTACCCAAAATACACACACACAAAGAGAGGGGAAAAAAAACAAAAACAAAAAAAACACACACACACATAACTAAAAATAAAAGTTTAAATATTAAGTCTATCACAACCTGAAACACTTATTAACTGAACTTTGATATGAATTTTTTCTTTTTTGAGTAAAATGTATTTTAAAATATAGAAGCATAGGTAAATGTTTTGACAAAAAAATAAATAAAACTAAATTCTATAAAAGAATTTAGTTTTATTTATTTTTTAAGGCCATAAATTTATTGATCTGTATTTTCCTCTGTAAAGATGTGTATGCAAGCAAAGAGGGATTTTTTTTAAAGGTCAAGGCAAAGACTACATAAATTCTGAAGACTATTTTTGAAGAGATTTTTTTTTAATCAGGTAAATTAAAATAACAAACTAAGCATAACAGTAACTGATCAGATGAAAGAATATGCAATCCTAAAAATTAATATATACAGTAAATTTTTAAAATAATCATGATTTCTACGCCATGGATTAAGCAATCTGATTAAATCATTGGTAACATTTTTCTAGGATGTAAGAGATTTAGAGAAATAATTGAAAATATTAACAAAAGGCAATAAAAGAGGCAACAATGTAGATATAAGATCAGTTTACCTTGTGGTTAAAATGTTAACAAAGCCAGGGCTGGAGTGGAGGTCATTCTGGACTTTATCCTTGATCCACTTAAAAATAGCCGTGGCACTTGGATCAGATTGGATCTGTTTCCAAAGTTCAGACTGGATACGGAGAAGAGGAAACAGGAAACTGAGCCCTCGATCCTCCAAAATTTCCATCATTTTCTCTTTGCTTTGGTCAATTTCTGAAATAAGAGAAGTAGTTAAAATTGAAAGCCCCTCAAACAAGGATCAACATAAGGCATGAGAACAATTCTTACTTATAGACAAAGGAATATTCCAATAAGATGAAAATTACACAGTAAAAACTACAAGAGATACATATTTAATCTACACAGTTTTAAGTTCAGTTAATGGGGGGAAAAAAGTAGGGAGTTTATTTACCCAGATACAACTTGACATATCAACCAATATGAGCAGGAATTTCAAGTAATGCTAATTAATTAGACAGAGAATAAGGATATAAATTTTTTTAACATTATATGCTTTGTGCTTATTAAGAATATATTTAACTAGATAAAGTTCTAAGATTAAATAATTAAAAAATTCCATGATGGGCAGCCATTATAGTTTTTATTTATTTCTTTCTAGAATGGAATATCATTTATACATCTTCTATTGTTCAGTACTTAAATATAAATAGTCCATTAATCATCAAAAAAAGAAAAAAAATTCAACTGGCTTATATAGAATTTATCTTAAAGTATTTTTTAAAATCCTTAGATTCACCAATTTCAAATAGTGATGAGATTATTTCAACTTAACCAGAGAATATTCTAATGGTAAAACAGCAAACAATATCAGACATTATCAATATTTATTAAGTCAGCCCAAGATAGTTTAGAAAGTTGTAAGCCAGTAAAAACAGTGGGAGCAGAGGGTGAAGGTACACTTTACAAGAAAATCATAGGTAGAGAAAAATGCTCTGTATGTTATTTTGTAAAGACAAAGTTTTATAGTGAGTGAGAAAATGGAAGATGAATGAGAGAATTCTTACCAGGCAACATATCTTGTAAGTTTATTTTACTATCATTAAAAATATTGACCAGCCATTCTTTATCTTTCTGTTTGTGCATCTGTTGCAGACAGATGAGGAAAAGAGGATAGTGAGCGCCTCGCTCAAGGGCCTCAGCTAAGTCTGCTAAACAAATAACACTTCCTGCAATGGCGTGGGCTGCATAGCTGGCTGCATATGACTTCACTAATGGAATGTCCGTCTCCAGCTCAGGTAATTTGTCAAGCAAGCGACGGTATGCCTATAAGAAGAAATTTGGTCTTGTTTAAATTTCTATCTACTTATAAAGAAAAATTTGTTGATAATAGATCTTAAAAAGAAGAATATTCACTAATTCACAGGCTTTTTATAAAGTTTAAAAATTAAGATAGATATGCTTTTCACAGATATAAGATTCAAACAAAAAAATAAAATAATTATAAATAAAAAGGTTTTTTTAAATTACAGGTAAAAACCTTATGGAGTCAGGTTAATATCTAAAATGACCATCACAAAATCAACTTTTTCAAAATCAGTAAGCAGTTAGAGTTCTTATAAACTTACAAATAGCAAATCTTTACATACATTCACCCTTGAATGTTTTGTTAACATTTCATATGCATAATTTAAGTAAACATTCAAATATAGCTGTTATCATCTAAGAATAGAGCTAATATTGAAAGTTTTAAGAGGAATTTATTGAGGAAGAAAAGAAAAACAAGTTAGATAAACAGATTTAAGTATACTTACATCCATGAAGTTATCTGATGTCAATAAATTATCTGGTTTCATAGCACACAAAAGATTCATAACCTTTTCTCTGTCAGAATCTACAAAGAAAAATGTTTTGATCTAATAATTCATAAAGATTTCAACTCTTTACTAAAACTTCAAGTGAATCAAACAAATTTTTATGCTGTTTAATGAAAATGATTAAAAAAAAAAAAAAAAAAAGATTGTCAGCTTAGTTTTATTCATTTAATATACTACAATATATAGTTGATTTGGCACACTGACATCTATGGAACAATTAATGAAGACTGCCGTTATTCCCCCCACCACCACCAATTTGCAAACAGCTAACCTTATATTTAAAAGGCAAAATGATTTGAGATGTATGAAGCTTTCTGGAGTGAAGGTAGGTTATCTCAAGGTACATAAACAAAAAATTCTAACTCACCTGTTTTGTCAATGTTATTGATCATCATTTTGTAGATCACATCAGCAATATATCTGAAAAATGAGAACATTTGTGAATAATAGAAAAATACATATGAAATAAGGTAGATATTTTTTCTCTCTTGAGGCAAATGTATCAATAAATAATACAACTTACTTATTAGGAGCATTCAACTCTCTGAATGCATTGACTGCAGTCGGAACATCACCACTGTTGAAGTAATCATCCAGCAAAGCAGTCTTCAAAAAAAAAAAAAAAAAAAAAAAAAAAAAAAAATTTTTTTTAAGCAAGATTTAACACAAAAACTATCAAGTGATTTGTTTTCAGCCTGTATTTACTCCTAACTACAAGCAGGATGCAACACAAAGTTGATTTTTTTTTAAAAAAAAAGAGTTAAAGAGCCAAGTCTACCCTAATATTTACCCATAGCTTTGGGGCAAGATATGGAATCACATCTTTCCCAAGGGCATCAACACAAATTGAAACGCAACCAGCCTTGCCCAGGATTTGAACCCTGGTTACCAATTCTATTTCTTATGATTATCATTATACTATGCATGCCTCATAAATTGCATGTTTCCAGAATCATACAGGGAGGAGAAAAAAAAAAGTCAATATAACAATACCTAATATTTGTAGTATTTTTTAAGTACTATAAAGTTGCTTAATTAGCTTTTAGCAAGCAAAGACTATGATTAATTATGAATAGTAACCATTTTTTAAAAATCAGATTACAGAAAACTGGGAAAAGAGAAATCTTTAAAAGTCCTGAAGGTAAAGGATGAATTTTGAAACCAAATAAGTTGATAAAAAGTGTTCTTACCATGCTGTTTTCAAGCTCCTTCTTTGTGGGTGGAGCTTTTTTAACAGTCTTGGCTTTATCAGGGTTAGCTTGCTTGATTGTAATTTGAGGCTATGATTTTTTGGAGGGGAAAAAAAAAAAAAATGTATTGGGACATTGAAAAGGTAATACACAAAATAAACTGTGTTTACAAAATAAACATTCAAGGTTATTGTTTAATCTTAAGAAAACATGTATCAGGTGTTGGGTTACAAGATTTCTGAACAAAAGAGAAACAAAAAACTCGGATCATAATATATATATGTCAAATATTAAACTAAGAAATGAAGATGTCTCTGAATGATTGATACTCACTTGTTTTGTAAGTATGTGAGGAGGAGTGCCCGGTCCAATGTCCAAAATAGGAGACTGGAATCCAGTCTGCTGACTTCCACTTGAGGGTGGACCACCACGAGCAGATTTAGGAAGCATGTTTGGCACTGTCGGGCGGAATACATTGAAGTTCTTGGAAGGTCGAAGACTGATCTCTTCAGAGTTGGAATTTGTCTTTTCTGGTCCAGTTGGCGGCTGAATGGTCATTCGGACAAACCTTGGAGGCAAATCTCTGCTACCTCCTGTCCCTAAATGCAAATATAAAACTATTAGTTTGCAATCAAAGGGTCACACACGAAGACCAAAAAGTAAATAAAATCCCAACCAGAAAACTCATTTACAGTAACATGCTATCTTGCATGCCTTAATGTCATTTAAAAAAAAAAAAAAAAAAAATGAATTGTAAAACCCACTTAAAAAAAACACTAAGTCACTTGAAAGACAGTAGCTTTTGATTTGTGCCTAATAATTTTAGTAGTAGAAATAGTAAAATTAAAAGAAAGCAACACTGAAACTAACCTTGTATCCTTTGAGCCTGGGACAATTGTGACGGCTGTGAGAGCAATGATGGCTGTATATTTGACATCTGTGTTGACTGGTGGTTCTGTTGTAACTGGTAGATCTGTTGGGATTGTGATTGATTCTGCTGCAGGGACTGCTGGCTGTTGCCACGACGAGACGATCTGGGGCTGCTACCACTCCCACTCACACCACTACTGCCACTGCCACCAGGGCCTCCTACACCACCCTCCTGCTGCAAACGGCGATTGCTGTACTGATTTTGGTAGCTTCCTAAAAGAATTAAAAAAGGTATAATATAAGTTTCAGGGTTTGTTTTTTTTGTTGCTCCTATGAAGTATTATTAAGCAGGTTTGGTTTGCTTGATTTCCATTGAAAATTTGCATTAATTTATAGACAAAAATGTTGCACACAGGATTAAAAGTCTTACCTGTACTTAATCTAATAGATTTTTAAAAAAATAAAATCAATCAAATCCGTTAAATATTATCTGGAAAAGTGAAGAATATTTTTAATGATGCAAGGAAGGTCAAATCTTAACACTTTCTGGAACAAAGAAAAAAAAAAAAAAAAAAAATGTATAGGAGAGTTGTGAATTCGTGCAAAATGCATTCACACACTTGCAGAAATTTTTTTTTTTAAATTAGAGAGAGAGAGAGAGAAAAAAGAAAAAGAAAAGGGAACAATAAACAAAGCAAATTTAAAACAGCTAAGAAAATAAGTTTTTCTAAGCAAAAAACACAGAACTTCATTTATATAAGAGGTTATACCAAATTATTGACAATGGTTGTGGAATGGGATATTTAGAAAATCATTAGCCTTTAATCCTAAACAGGTAAATAAAGAGGAGTAAAAGATCTTGCATAAGAACTTTAATAACACTCTACAATGACCTCTGGCAGTGAGACTACTTAAGACAGTTTCACAGTTGGCGTGTGACAACTTACGAGCTGTATTATCCAACAGCAACATTGTCATCAACAGTTCACTCACCTGGGTTGGGTTGACTACCCCGTCTGCCCATATTCAAGGAATAGCCAGGAACAAAACTATCCAGTTGAATGACCCCTGGTCCAGTACCGATGCTATCTATAATACATGGAGAAACAAAAAACAAAACCAAATAATTTTATACCAAAATAAGGTGGAAGTAAAAGACCAGGACGTTTCTGAAACATCTTAAAATGAATGACAGCTCAGTGTTATATAACTCCCAATGTAAGGAAGTTGTAAAGACTTGAAGGAGGGAAAAAGTTCCTAATACTACTTAATTCTATTACAAAAAGTAGTGAGGGGGATGAGAGGGGAAAGTTCCTAATTGTTTATAAACTTTAATTTAATCTAAATTAGTTTTGGTCATGTTTCAAGCTTTTAAGGGTTATATAAGCAAAAATACAATTAGCCATATTAATAAATGGAATAAAAAATTTGATGTTTCGGAGGGACGGGGAAATGCTTTTCATGCATGTTGCTTATAAACTGAAATGTTAAAAAATTAGACTACTACCAAATAAAACGTAGCTCCTCAAATTGCCTAAATAATGGCAGCTATGTTAGGTGGCATAATTGACAAAATGCAAAGTCATTGAATGGATATAGTTCGATTTGGTTCAGGGCTGAAATTTGATTCATTTGTAAATGAATTATCATAACTTATTTATTTTCAACACTTTCATTCAATTTTTTTTTTTTTCTTTTGATTTTTCTATCAGGTTTGCACGCAGTTAAATGGTATCAAGTACTATCAAATACAAATAATTTGTACATAGTTTTAAGCATTCCTATTCAATACTGATAATTTTCAAATAGATCTACTTAACCAATAGATGAGACTAAAATGTTCTACCACTCCAAGTCAGAGTAGACTTGAGTAATGGTAATGAAGGGGTATTTCACACTTTTCAGAGCTCCAAAATTGGAGTCTTACCAGTGGATGCAGTTTAGTGTCATATCCAAGATCCCTCTTCGAGAGGAAGGAGCTCTTACCTCTCTAGCAGAGGATGCAGTGAGCATATTCTAAGCTCCACCAACAAGCTGTTGTATGGAGAATATTCCAGGGTGGTCCATAAGAGAGTTTTACGTATTGGGTGTGAATAAAAAAGTTCACTAGGATGTTCAACAGTGTCTAAGTCTGACAGAATTAATCCATCTGTAGACAAGCTAGATCCATACTCTTATGTAGTCGGCCATTCAAAACGGAAATGTGACTCATCCAATAGCAATGTTTCCCTCATTGGACAGTTACTATTCGTCCTGGTACACTCTTTCTACCACTGCCACCTTGGAGATAGATAGCCTCCATAATTATTCCATGATTAAAAGGTATTAAGGACTATCTGGTTAAGTCCATTTCTACAAGTGGAGGAGATTGTATTATCTAATTTTTTGGCACTTCAATTTATTACAACTAAAACACTAAAACATCAATTTCAAAACCATGCAATTCAGTAAACATTGTATGAGGCTGTCAAGTATCAACAGAGGGAAAGGGGAGTGGGGAGAGTAAGCAGGACTTGTAAAGAAGAAAAATGTTCAGTACTTACTGGGAAGTCCAGTTGGAGAGGCACTGAAAATGTCTCCCAACCCTCCTCTCTGGCCTGGTCCCATGTTACCATTCAACAGGCGTGATCCAAACATATTTCCAGTTCCAGCTCCACCAGCTCCTCGTCCAGATGGATCTGGAGGAGCAATATACACTCCAAATTCCTGTATTAAAAAAATAAAACCTATATCAGAATTTACTCATAACACTATTTGGTAGATAATGAAAGAGTGTCGAGTCAAGTGGGACCGCAACAAGGACAGAACAATTTCCATTTTTCACTGAAAAACATGGCATTAAGAGAAAATGTATACTTACATCAGCTGCTTCTTGTCGTATTTGGGATATAGTCTTTGGTCCGTGATCACTAAGCACCTTTCGTGGTACCCACTAGTGAGAAAGACAGAAAAGAGTAGTGAAAAAAAAAGTACAAAAAAAAAGGAAAAATTCTTTAAAAGAAAACAATTAGGAATTTATCACTTTAGAGAAACATCCAAACTGAGAATACATTTTACAGAAATCAGTTTAGTAAATTAGAAAAAACACTACACCTACATTGACTTTAGCAAAAAGAAAGAGGAAAAGAAAAAATAAAGGATGTTAAAGGAAAAAACATGGAAAAGAAAGTAAAAAAGTGAAAACAAAGAAAGTCAGCTCCACATGAAAACATTACTTACTTTGTTGGCCCGCAGTTCCACCACATCCTGCAGCATGAAGCGAATTCTTGAGGGCAATTCTGGGTTAGCAGCGAAGTTCTTGATTCGCTCAAAGTACTGATCCATCCAGGCCTACAATACAATAATGATAAAATTTCTTCAATTAAATTGCACATTTAATCATATAAAAAGATAAGCACATCAAGTGCAAAGAGTAGCCACAACTTCGACTCACCTTAGCCTTGGGAGTATCAAGGCGTCGGCCTACAGTGCGGATTATCTGGCACAGACACTCCAAGTCCTCTGCCATGTCCTTAACGGGAACGTTCTTCTTCTTTTCCAGAAGCTGCTTAATGCATTTGTGCAGAATGCCTTCGTGCAACATCTCCAACTTGCCGAGCTCACCTAATAAATGCCAGATTGCACATAATTTTTAGCTAAAAATAATCTTCAGATAGAATTGAATCTTTCAATTTAAGAAAATAAAAACTCTAATAAGTTTACAAAGAGAAGAAAAAGTTAAAACATTTGTGAAAACAAGTAGATCTCAAACTTATAACCTAATTCAAAAAGACAAAATATATGTTAAGCAAGGCAATCTGTGAAAAAAAAAACTATAATGTTCCCAGTTGGTTAACAGATTGGATTAAGTGATGAAAATCTAGGCAAGTACCACTAACCCAAACTTTGTTAAATAAAAATTGGGAGAAAAATATTACATTAGAGGAAGATGGAAATAAGAAAAAAAAAAAAAAAACTTCCAATTCCTTGTAAACTTGGATTTGAACTAAATTCATAGCAACTATTTATAAAAAAATTGTTAAGAGTGAACTGCTTTTTTTTCTTTAAATGGGTGTTACTGTATAACAGATCCAAATCACAATGAATGCTCTCTGAAAATAAAAAGAAAAAAAAAAAAAAAAGTAAAGTAAAGTTGGCAAATGCAGTCGAGGGTAACCCAAAGGCTCCCTTTTCAATAGCTATTAAACCAAGGTGTAGGGAAGGGCGCTACTCCTTTCCCTGGATTGCTCCACTTTACCCTTGATCTGTACCTTATAATGCTGAGTGCCAAGCAAGGCGGCATCAAGTACCATTTTTCAAATCTTTGGTATGACTCGACCTGGGATTGAATCCTGGTCTCCAGGACCATTGGCAAACACTCTACTCATGAGGCCAATGGTCCGGTAAACTGAATCTATCCCAAAATGTAGAATTTTTAAATGTTTACTTGAAAATATTTTAACCAAGTATGACAAAATAGCCAATAGTAGTAACATCAATTTGTTTTCATGAATTAACTTTTCACATGTATAAGTAAATGAACTGCGTGCCTGTTAGAGAAAGTGGGAACTGTTGTTTTGTCTCTCAGCCCCAACATTACACCTTTGGTATAAACATCTAAAGAATAACCTAACATTCTCAGTCATAAGATGGACAAACTCTATAAAAGGTAGGTAAGTTATTGGTTTTATAAATACAAGAGGAGGGGATAATCTAAAATGCAGGGGGGGGGGATCACTTTTCTTTAAATGCATGTTTATTAAAATTTTACCCATCTAATAATTTCATCTGTTGATTTTTCATTGATGAGCAAATTCTTGACAAAACAATACCAGTTCAAGATTAAGACACACACACACACACACACACACACAATAAATAAATGGTAGAGAAGTGCCTAAAAAAGTGCTATGAAAGATTCTTAATGATTTACCAATGAACTTGATGTTGCCCAGCATTTTCTGTTTAGCCAGATGGTACTGTTCAGCTTCATCATCGTTAAGGGGGACATCTTTCTTATCGTATGCTACAAAAAAAAAAAAAAAAAAAAAAAATTAGGGAAAATAATTTTATACAAAAAATTTGATTCATTGTAAGACAGTTTTAGAAAAGTTAAAATAATCAAAAATGTCCTTTGGTTTTTTTCATAATATCAAAACTAGTAAATAATTATTAACTGCAACAAGCAGATTCCATTCTCTAAAAACTTTAATCAAACCACCAATAGTTTCATATTCTTGAATGTCATTGCTTTAAATCATCTCAAAATTGATGACAATAGTTAAGCTTACCTTCTGTGGCACGGGAACGGTTTTCAAATTCATCCCGGCACTTATTCAAGAGTAGGCGTCGAAAGGTCTGTATAAAATAAATTTTAGTTTAAAAAAAAAAAAACCGTGGGAACATAGAAAAATAGGTTAACAAACAACTAAAAATCTGCAATTAATACAGATCCAAGGTTGTTATATCAGGTTAAATTTTGAACAAAAGCACTAAGCTAAAGATTAAACATTTAACTAGTTTGTGTGTGTGTGTGTGTATATATATATATATGGGGAAAAAAAAGAAAAGTCATTATGCTTACTGTTGTATTAGAGGAAGGGTGTTCAAAATTTGGAGCGTCCTCACAGAGACGGTGGCATAGTTGTGCATAAAGTGAACTATATTTGGGCTCATCTAAGGCTTTTTCAAAGATCTGAAATAGATGTCATCACCAAAAAGTAAGTTCATGATAAAATGATCCATTTATCAATGATATTGAATTGACAAAGGTAAAAGAAAAAAAAGTTGGTTATAAAGAATAAGGAGAATGTTAAAATACTTAAATCATAATAAAGCAAGACAATCTTAAGACAAATTAATATAACTATCCAAAAGCAAATTACATCACTTGGATGATGTCACAAAAAAAAAAAAAAAAAAAAAAAAAAAAAAAACAACCCTCTCTTTAATCTGTTATTAATCAAAGACCAGATAGATTATACCCACCAGAAGTATTATTCCCTTAAGTATGAGCTGGGAGTCAATACCAACATTTAGAAGCTCCAAACTCAACTTATCAAACTTCTCCGGGGTCAGTTTATTGAGAATTCTGAAAAAAATAAATAATTCAGTTTTCAGAAGAAAAGCTACATTTTATTTACCTATTTTTAAAAATTTATTTAGATACTTATCATATAGTCTAAATAATAATTTCACTAAAATTCAGTTGCATAAATATCTGAAGATCTTTCCAAACTATGAAACATACTTTAGTGCATCATATATAATCTCGATACTTATTCATTAATTATTAACTAAATTTGACACACATACCTTGCCAAACAACTATAATATACAGCAAAAAATTTTATTTTCAAAATTTTAAAAGTTCTGGCATAACCATGAATTACTAGTAAAAAATGCTATGTCTAAAAAGTAGAACAGTGCTTACCCTCTGGCCTTACGGAATATCAGATCATTTTTCTCCTCAGTTGAAAGACCATCTCGTTGTTTACAGCTGGGTGGATTCCATCTGGTAATAACAAAGAAATTTTAAAAAGCAAAATGAGAACAGAGTCCCTTATATTTAAAAGACTGTACCAGAAGTAAAAGATACATCTGAAAGTCACATAAAGTAAAATATTTCAGTTCGTTTTAAACAAAATGGTTGCAACAGATAAAAACTGCACATCGATTTTAACATTTACTCATGGCATACACATACCCTCTGACTGTTCGGAGTACCAGATCATTTCTGTCGTCACTTGCATGGACATCTCGTTTGAGTGTGCTAGGTGGGATCCATCTGTTCTTCGAAGATAGGTAATCACCAGGGATTGAGAGCTGGGGTGGTCTCTCGTCCCTAAACACAGAAAACAAACATAAACAATCAAAATGGAGATGACAGCTATGGAATGTTTTAAATTTTCATATAAAGATTTAACTTTTAGAAAATAAAAAATGGGTTATAATGAAGGGGGAAAAAAAAGAAAAAAAAAAACACTACACAAAAAGTTAGATACATAAAATATTCATGAAATATAATCATGAGGAAAGTCCACATTATGCACAACCAAACAGGTAAAGTGGAATTCAATATTAAGACTTTCAGCTGTAAGCTATTAAAAAAATAATCAAAACATTAAGAGTTTTGGATTGGAGAAGGGGGGGGGAGAAAACTTACCATAAATATTAGAGAGTGAAGAAAATTGCAACAAGCATTTTGTGCTTGAGTTGAGTCAGTTTTTCATAATCATTAGAGAGAAAAAAAAAAAAAAAAAACATGAACAAAGCAATTAATACTAAAATGCATACTAAAGTGCATGTTCCATTGTAGGAAGCCATTAATTTATCAATTACCATCTTAAATCTCTAAATGCATATTTATTCTTGTGCGTGTCTATTAGAGTTGTAATTGAACATCAAAAACTTTAGAAATTGTTATAACTGTTTTCACTGTACAATTTAAGCCATTAATCAAAATTATCAAGACTGACTAAGTTTAGCATTTTCATGTAATGACAGTTATTAACCTAATGGCTAACTAAATAAAATGATAAATAGCATTTATAGCAATGGCAAAATTAACACTCTTTATTCATTCAAATATTTTGATGAATTATTATATACCTTGTATATCCTTAATTCAAGCTCAAATGTATTATACCATTTTAAAGCATAAAATTTACATAAAAACTAAATTTTGATAATACAAGCTTAATATGTAATAGTCAAAGTTAAAAGTGTAAAGCCAAACCTTTTTAGACCTTATCTCTTCAATGCAGGAATCAACTGAGTATCATTTCTTGATCCTAATGATACCAGCATCAGAAAATAAAGTCAAAAAAAGTTTGGCTTAACCTTGTCATACTTTTAACCTGGACTATAAATTCTTAATATTATTCAAACAGCTCAAACTTTTTACTTTAACCTCATTATGCTAATACTATACATAGCTAAGTTTAATTTTATACTTTAAAGCTAGCTATATATATATATATATATATATATATATATATATATATATATATATATATATATATATATATATATATAAGAAAGAAAGAAAGAAAAAAGTGAACAAATGCATTGAGCTTTTCAGTTTCCAGAGATCAAAAATATTGTTTTAACTGAGAAAAGTCCTAAAACTTAAATTTTTCAGCTCAATGTGTAGGCAGCATACTCTGCTAGAGACCTTTCCATTTCATAAAGCCTTGGGCTTTTCCCAAAAACCAATTGAGTATGTTCAGCTGAATTATTTTTTCCTCAAAAATCTTGAATGGTAATTTCTTTAAAAAATGCATTAAAATCAAACAATTTGTTGATAAACATTTGTTTACAAGTATAAAAAAAAAAAAAAAAAAAAAAAAAAAAAAAAAAAAGTTCTATAGCGTGTGTGTGTGTGTGTGTGTGTGTGTGTGTGTATGTATATATATATATATATATAATTTTTTCATTCTTTATAAATATTAGGAATCTTGGATTTTTTTTTCTTGCATTTATTTTGATAAAAGCTACTTTTATACAAGTCCCCCTCCCACACATCTCCCTACCAAAATGTTTTGTTTGTTTTTTTTAAATACATAACTGTTATATAACAATTATTTACATTTTATAAATAATCAGATGATTTCAAGTGCATGGGAGTTGTGCAAATACTACACTATTCTATATAAGGGACTCTAGTGTGTGCAGATTTTGGTAACAATGGAAATAGAGGAAAAATGGTATAGAATTTAAAAAAATTTTAACTTAAAAATTGCAGTTAAAAAGCTTAAAGTAACTATCAATAGGAACTTCATTTTTCCCTCTCCTACCCAGTCTTATATATATATATATATAAATAAATAAAAGGCATTTTTTAAAAAAGGTTTTCATTATAAAACCTTCAATTTCAAATAAATTCTTATTTGATACAAATTATTGCTTTTGCTCAGAACAGGAATGCTGAAGGATACAGAGCATTTCTTCCCAGTTTAAATCATTCAATAAAAAAATATCTTATAATGGAAACAAATATATCTCTCTAGTATAATTAATAATTTTTTTTTTGTCATACAATTTCTGTTTTTGGGTTTGTTTTTTTTTTTTTTTAAGTATATTTTCACTTTTTGGGGGATTGAAATGAATTTGGTTAGAGATTGGTATTATAGCAATTGAGTTTGAACTACAACAAACTAATACTAAAGATATCACAGAATCCTGCTGATCTTATTTGCAGAATTCAACTTGCAATTAACATTATTTGACAACCTATCTTTAGCAGCATTATGGATGAGAACATTTCAGCTAGGGCAAATTGAATTTTTTTTATCCAAGCAAAACATACTGTCAGCTACTACCATTA
Source organism: Sepioteuthis lessoniana (assembly GCA_963585895.1). Taxonomy (NCBI): domain Eukaryota; kingdom Metazoa; phylum Mollusca; class Cephalopoda; order Myopsida; family Loliginidae; genus Sepioteuthis; species Sepioteuthis lessoniana. The sequence continues at coordinate 64,771,081 of OY757921.1, forward strand.
AGTAGTAGCAAGAATGATTATAATTTAATTTACACAAACACTACATTATACACAAATCAGAACATTAAATTATTAAATAATTATTGATATACGAAAAGAATGCAAGAAGTTTACTGAAGAAATTTACAAGAACCTTTTGGTGCTAAAAGAAAATGACAACTTACCGTCCTCCGGAGCGTCGGGAAACACCACCCTCTCCTTTATGTCCGTCCAGTATGCTGCTTGTGGTTAGAAGGAAACACCAACGTGCAGTTGAGATAATTAAAAAAAAAAAAAAAATTTATTCTGAAAAGAAAAAAGAAATATTGGATAGGAAAAAAAAGAAAAGTCTCAGTTAAATCTTAAAACTTTTAGCCACCACCCAGCAATTATTAATAGTTTGAATAAAATAAGATTCTAATAAATCATCTTTTTATCATCCCAAATAGATTAGAAGCAAGATTCAGAATTTAAGCTTGTATCTTGCTAGTCCCATAATCTCATTTAGTTGTGGAGAGACTACTTGTGCAGCATGTTTCAGGAACAAGTAGTCTGACAGAGCCCATCCTTCTTCAGATCTACAAGTGGTTTGAATTTTGTTTTTCTTTTCTGAGACTGGTTGCCATGCTAAAATTAAAGATCCCAGTCTGCCCTACTGGAAGGAGAACTGGATTCATACCTTTCTCACTAGCCTCGTTCAGAATTTGAATTCTGGTAGCCAAATCCACTTCTTATAACAAGAACCATGATGCCACCACAAGCACGTCCAAGCTTGTATAGAAAATTCAATAACAAAAAACAAACAAAAAAAGTATACTTTTATAAGGTTATATTTTATTTTTGTCTTGGTTACTGAAATTTAAAAAATAAATTTTATAATTCAAGAATTGATGTTTTGGAATGAAGACTCAATCTAAATATTAAAGATTGATGTACTAGTGTAAATTCTAGCAATAATTTAACTATCAAACCCTGTTTTGAAAAGCAAACAAAAAAAGAGTCAGGTATAATATTTATCCTACTCTAATTTAAGGAAAAAAATGTAAAGTTACTGAACAGTTATAAATAAATAAATCAACAGATTTCAATTAGACAATAATAATCACTGATGATGTGAAGTAATTTAAGCAAACATTTTTATAAGTTTGCTCTATTCATAAATGTTTTGTTTCTTATGAATCAAAAGTACCTGGCATTGCAACCAGCAAAATGTGTAATATCTCCTACTTTGGCAGAAAGAATGGAAAAGTGATTGTTCACAAAATTTGTAAATTGATGATAAAACCAATCCCTCTGCCACAAGTAGGATGCAACTCAAGATTAATTTTTTAATTGGAGCTGGGTTAAATTCAGTCTTCCTTCTCTTAGACTGGTTGCCTTACTTAGACAAAAAATAAGAAACAGAAGTAAAAATTTTTTTTCACCTTTTCATAAATAGTACAAAAGACCAGAAATTGATTTTCAGTAGAAATATGGACTAGTTAGTCAGGACGAAGACAGGAGAGAAAAAAAAAGCCAAGCCTAGTTATGCAGGTTTGTTGTATAACAACTGATCAGTTGATAATAGAACAATCAAGTACACACTCTAATTTCATAAAAGTATATTAGTTTTAGATCATACATAGAATTTTAACTCCTGATAAAGAATAACGTTTTAAGATTATTCTAAAATTCTACAAAGTTTATTACATTTAATGAATATGAGACTGGTCGCCTCACATCATGTAACAGGTCATTGTAAGTTCAATTCTCACTGGGTGCCCATACTCTAGGTTTTATCTCACGACTAAGCTAAGTTTAGTGAATAAATAAATGGGACATTTTTACAAGTAGTAGTAGTTTAATTTACAAGTAGTAATTTAATTTGGTTAGTTAATAATGATCATTAAAAAATGAAATAAAATTTTCAATGCCATAATATTCACATAAAAAAAAAAAAAGTTCAACGATGACCAACTTAATATTCAATAAATTTTAAATGAAAGTACTTTTAATAATGTCTTAACTATTAAGATACATTAACATTTGTAAAATGTGACATTTATAGTTTTTCTATTTTTGCATTTTGTACATTTTTATTCTTTTTAATTTCCAGTCAGTCTATCAGTGTAACTCGACATTTAGTGCAAAAAATTAACAATTTCAAAGATAGAAAAAAAATTTAAAAATTGGAGGGTAAAATCTTGTATTTTTATAAAATTTTCAAGTGATACATACAACATTCTAACAAAATTAAAAATTTAGAAGTGATGACTGACAAGTAAAACAAACGACACAAAAATGAAATAAAAACGTACAAGTCTGTACAAAAATTATAAAAATATTGAAGAGAAATTAGAAGTCTATATGTGTAAAAAGAAAATCTAAAAACTACGTGACCTTTAATGTTTTTTATTAAATCACCAAGAAAAATACAAAGGAGGTGATTGGTATTTTATTTTTTTTAATTCAACGAAAAAGCTAAAATTCGATTATTAAATTCCTCGCAATCGTGTATATATATATTTTAATAAAATAAATCATTGTTACGAGATACAGCAATGCAAATGAATTTTGAAAAACATTGCATTTATAAATTTTACAGTTAAAAAATGTTATGTATTGTTTTATCAAATTGACATGTTAATGGTTTATGAATAAATTGAATACGTTTTTAATTTAAAAAAAAAAAGTAGAAACAATAAACGCGCTTTTAAAAGTTTAATGTAAAAACAAAACTGTTTAACATATTTGATTAACAGTAGATGTTTATATTCTTAATAAAATTAACAGGATTGCGAATGAGGATTATTGATTGGGAAAGTTACAACTAAGAAAAGAGATTACTTGAAAGTTCATCTAAATAATTAGTAACGGAAATTGTGTTACTGCCAAATATAAACGAGATCCAACAGCAGCTGACAAATCTGAATTTCAAGTGGAGAAAGAAACCAATAAACCAATTTACACAACAGACCGTTAAACCTAGAAATAAAGAAAAAAACCCAGAATGATGATGAGGAGATGAAAATAAAACAAAGATAAGAAACGAACAAACGAAAAAAAACTGCAAAGTCGTTTTAAAAATTCGTTTTGACGACAAAGGAATAAAGGAAATCTAAGAAAGAAATTAGCTTCTGTTTCTTACAAGAAAATGAAAATACGTAGATGATAAAAACCGGAATTTGGCAACCTTATATTTTCTACTGAATCTTGTTTGAGGAGACAGGAAGAGAAGGGTTGGGGCCCCACCCCAAGACAAAGAAATACTTCTTTACATCAAGTGTAGTCGAGGAAACAACCAGCATTTTCTAGAAATTGGGGGTATTAAGTGTTGGTCAAATAAATCTACAGATTAAGTGTGCGCAGGGGTGGAGGAGAAAAGAGTGGTACGAAATAGTAAGTAGTCAATTTTGGAATAGGTCATGACCAATAAATACAAGATGATGTGAACAGGCAGAAAAAAGAGGATGGCATATATATAAATTCTGTAGGCAACACAGAAACAAACGTAAAAAAACATTAAAAGATGGTTGATGGCTTACGTAAATTTTAAAGGAGTGGGGGTGGAGAAGTCATACGAAGGAAATAAGAAAAATGATACGTTGGAACAAGACGTAGAAGCAACAGCAGTTCGAAATAAATAAAATAAGAGTAAAGACCTGAAATAATTAAAAATAAATAAATCGTCGTAGTAAGAGTTAGTAAAAAAAAACAAAAAAAAAACCACTCCTAAATGACATCAACAATTTGGTTTAGTCATTTTACTTTTTTAGTAGATGATGGCGTTGTAACTTCCGGAATATTTAGAGGCGGAGATGCTTTTTTCTAATTCTACTTAAAAAAAAAAAAAAAAAAAAAAAAAAAAAACTTAGTTTTCATCTTAAATTGGACAAACATTTTTTTTTTTTTTTTTTCCATGGCTAAAAGAAAAAAGTTAAACTACTAAATATATTTAGTGCTTGTAAATCTCCGGTATTTTCAATACAAAAAAGTACAAAAGTGTTATAAGAGTAAATTTCAGTAATTGGTTTCATTACTTTACTAAATAGTAACAGTTACTACTAAGTCCAAAAGATTATACCTCGGCCATAAGAAACAAATTCGATTCCTTAGTGGCTGACCATCTGCTAATCTAAATTGCTAACCATTACACCATGTGATCTGCGATATATTACACACAAACTAAAAATACTATAAAACTTACATTAAGTTTTATATGACTTCTATAGATTGAAAACAAGAAAATGAAACTTTTAGTAAATTTACTAAGCAGGTCTGATATATGGGACACGCAGTATGAATCAAACTCACTAACAATGGTCTGCTAAACTAGCTTTAAAATACGTGAGGTGCACACCAAGAAAAACTTTTCTAAGATTAGCTTAGTTGTGGCTTATGGCTAGAAGTATGGAGCCACCTAGTGAGAATCGAACTCACTAACAATGGCCCTACTAATAGAAACAATTACACCACGTGAAGTGCCCAAAATCTAAAGAAATATGGCAGTTGAATTACAGTTAGCTTGAAGACGTACTTCTGGAGTTTCATTGTTCCGCAATAAAATTAAAGAAATATCTAAAACTTACTCTTATGAGGATAATGAATAATAAATATTACATTTCTATATAACATGTTTGTACATTATCGCAAAATTTTTCTTTAAGCTATTCCATACATTTTGGTGGTAGTGAGCCTTCTTTAATTAAATCTTTTGAGTCATATAAAAGTTATTTTAAGGATTTTTTAGTAACACAGTAAATTTCATAAGGACTTTATACAAAATTTAGAAATTTAACTCATTCTTTTTACGAATATGAATTTATAAAAATCTAATACAAAGTTTATATATTTCACAGAGCCTCTCTTCAGCGTTACAAGTTGCGTGGGTGGTGTTCGAGCAATGGGTTGAGGTGAGAAAGGTCGGGATTCGAACTCTTGCACAATAGTATAGTGCCAGGATATTAATGTTCAAAGATGGTTCTCCAATATACTTTGATATTTGTTGTTAAGCGTCAACAAAAATAAAAATTTTTGGCCACATTAACGTTTTGTAATGAATACAAAAAAAATAAAAAAATTAAAATAAATAATCTGAGGTTAGATTAAAAAGCAAACTGAAAACTTTACTCCAAATGAAGAAAACAAATGTTCCCATCAAAAACCTTACGCAAAAAGTTTTTAAATTATTTCTAATATTTTAAAACAGAGTATCATATAAATCGATCCCTGTTATTTTACGATGTTCATGATTAAGTCAATTAGTTCAGTTTCTGCATGTTTTGGGGTGAAATGCTAATTTGAAGAGTAATTGAAAAAGTCATCATCACAACAAATTAGCTTTCATATAACACCTGCGTTTTAAAGGGTTTTAATGAGGGGGAAGCAATGCAATAAATTATCTTTTTGACGATACTCATGATTTATACATATGGCAAGATGAATATTTCATTTTAGCTACCTAGTCGTCTTAAATTTCCTCAATAATATTCTGGTTTATCGGATTCATACAAACCAAAGGAAAATAAAAAGTAGCGATGTGAATTTATTAATTGATAAAATAGGTGTGATTTATTTTTTAACGCAATTAAAAGTATCTATTAGATGCACTTTCGTAAGCCTGACAACGACGACTACTACTACCTGTTTGATACTCAGACATCGGCAACTACTACAACCCGAACTACAAAAAAAAAAAAAAAAAAAAAAAAAAAAAGGACATTAATACTATCATCAACTGAACTATGAAGAGAGACTAGTATAAACTATTTTCATCTATAAATCCCTAAACAATTTTAAAAAGTATCAGAACAATTCAGCCAATATTTTCTTGGAGTTTTTATTATTATCATCATCATTTCTTCAAATCCCCAAAGGCAATGAACATTTAACAGCTGCTTTGGACCAAAAGGCTTCAATAAAAACAGGTAAGATTTGAAGGGACAAATAAGATCTTTATTTTTTTCCCTTTTTATAAATAAAAGCCAATTGGTAGTAACTCTGTATTTCTATACAAGTTGCAGCAGTGGAAGTGCCAATAGTAACAAGTGAAATAAATGGTAGGTAGCAAATATGAGTTGTAAAATGTTGGAGTCAGGTCTTAGGAAAAAGAGGCTATAGGTAGCAACAGTCGCCATAGTCGGTGTCGGAAAAAAAAAAAAAAAAAAAAATCACTATATTTTAGCTAAATCATTCAAATAAACAAACTAGGATATAAGTATTAATTATAGTTTGAGATGAGAGAGAAAGTTAAGTCAGACTATTAGAATTTTACTTCCAAGACGAAGAACAGTTCAAAAATAAATCACCTAAGTCATTCAAACTGGAAGAATCTATGAAGCTATAGACTATGTTGTTAAATTTAGACCGGTTATTTATCTTGAAAAGAAAAAAAAAATTAGATTAATATTTTTGGTTTCATAGACTAAAGGATTTGTAATAAAAATTAATTTTTGTCAATATCCCACTGAAGAGTTTTGCCAAATGTTAAAAATAAAGCTGACGAAAAAAATTCTAAGATTTTAAAAATAAGGATTGGCTGATAGTCTAAGAAAGAAAGACGATGTTATCTCAAATCAATTCAATTGTTTTGTTTTTTTAACCTTTAAACCTTAAGATATTTTATTACCATATATATTTTTTTAAATCTTGATGTTTTTATTAGTGTAAAAAAATCTTGAGATAAATGTATCATGAAATCGTCAGGTAATTTATTCTTCGTACAAAACTTTGCTATATTAAAAACTACAAAGACTTCCGCTTTTATTTAATTATATCTACGAGTAGTATTTTAAATAGATCCACAATCAGAATAACTAAAACAAAAAATTAAATCAAAAAGAAAATCTTAAATTTATAACAACCATATACTGAAATCTTGTTTTTCACCAAGAAATTTTGTTTTAAATTCTTGTGTAGCACGTAGACTTCGTTTGGGCTGAAAAGACGACAGTTATTTCGTTTATTTCTAGTCTCAAGAAATAGAAACAAATCAACTAAACTTGCAACTAGATCTACCGACAAAAATTTATTTGAGGAAAGCAAGCCAAGATAAGAACGGGGGGAAGGAAACCGAGCAGCGAGAAACCAACTTGGCTGGAAAAATAAGACAGAAGCTTAGGAAGTGAAGGAAGAAGCAATAATGGCGGACATAGTAGTAGCATTGGGGACAAGGGGTGAATATGACCGAAACCTCAACTGGTGTTTTACTTTTAAACAAAACTACACACAAAGAGGCCGCAAAAATAATCAGTCAAAACAAAAGACTAGGAAAATTAGTTTAAAAGTTGACATTACCTCGTTTAAAATTATGTCTCAGTGCTGGTAAGAATCGCGCAGAGTTAGGCCAGCCTATCCATTATTCACCCTCGGCAGTGCATCACGGGAACACCAGCTCCAAACCAAACCTTATTATTATTATTACTAGTATTATTAATAATGACAATATACTGCCGGCATATTTTTTTTAATGAAATTTTTGTTTTTGATTTACAATTTTGTTTTAAAAGAGAAATCTAAAAGAATAGGACATTTGTAAAACTTTTAATTAATAATGAAAATGTGCCAGCGGTGCATTACGGGAATCTGAATTTTGTACACAGATGAATTTTTTTAACTAGTTTATTTTTGAAAAAAATGTAATATTATAAATATTTAGATAAAATTAGGTTTCTAACTGAAACTGGTTCATATTTTTTAAAAATAAACAAAACAATAACCCTTTTTTTTTTTCTTTTTTTTTTTATTTAAAAGGCTAAAAGGGAAGACAGTACACAGGATGCATTATGGGAAAACAAGGACCGCTACAAAAATTCTTCCTCATCTTTAAAACGGCAGATTTATTTTTAAATCAACTATATATATATATATATATATATATATATATATATGCTATTCAATTTATTAATTTTCCACTTGTTATTCAAATTAATGTTCGATTTAAAAATATGTTTATTTGTAGGTGGCGACCAGCAAATTTCAATCAGTTTTTTTATGAATGAAAAATAGACACTACCTTGTAGTAGTAGTAGTAAAAAATTCTTTACATTTAATATGAGAAGTTTTAACTCATTATAAAAGGTTGTTGATTAACTAACTACAAACACGATTAATCTTTTTTCTTTTTTAAATTCTTGTAAACAAACAGACTATTAAAATTGTTATAGATTTCCAATGTTATTACATTAATTTTTTTCGCAAAACAACAATGAATGAATGAGCAAAGGAGATTTAAAAATTAACATATGAATTAATTTGCTTTTAGTTAAAAAACGTTATGATAAATGATTTAAAGTTTTGAATTAATTGCAATCATGTCATTCATTTATGTCACGCGACAGAAATTGTTAAACTGGAATATATGTAATAAAAATAAAATCTGAAAAGCAATATCTTTATAAATTGAGTAGGCTGTAGTACAGACCATGTTGTTACTATCAAATGTCATTATTATATAAGTTAGATTTGCTGGCTTTCTTGATCTAGATTCAGTTTACATAAATTTTACTAAATACAAATTTAGAGAAACTTTCTTTTTTTTTTTTTTTTTTCGTAAGGGAAACGTTATTGGAGTGCATCCGAAAATCGTAAAAAAAAAATAAATAAATAAATAGGATTTTTATCAATTCCAATGTTTGTATGAGAGGGGAAGTCAGGTTTGTTATTTTTTTTTATAAATTGAAACAAGGGGAATAACTCTTCGAACGGGAATGAAATAAAAAGAAAACAATTTTTGGTTATTTTTTTAACGGATTATAAGAATAAATGAACGCGTTTTAAATCTATATTAAATACATAAACAATAGAAAAAAACTTTTCGACCATATCTACAAAAATAAATAAATAAAAAAAAGATGGCTACTTACCAGCTTATTGCATACAAGATAAAAATAAAACTGAAGTTTTTTTTTTCCTTTTTTTGCAGTTTAAATCGAAAATTTAAATATTTATCTCTCTCTCTCTCTCCTTCTTCTTTAAAGGACGTTCTTTCACGTCCGATCTCTTATTAAAAAAAGTTTTTACAATAAATAAATAAATAAATAAATAAAAACGAATCAGTGGTTTGAAGAGTAAAGTGTAACAAAAATGGCTACCACTTGTGGGAGTAGCGGTGGTAGTAGTAAAAAAAAGAAAAGATAAAAAGAAGCAGCTTCCAAGACAAAACGGGTGCGACAAAAAATGTTATTTCTGACACCCACAGTAGGCAAACGAGATCAGTCTATGGCGTGAAGGAGGCTCGGATAATCACTTTCCACGCCAGTGCAGATCTCGCTTGTGTCTGTGCACTGTGAAATGTGATGGCCGGTCCGAAATCGTCTAATATTCGGAACAGCACCTCCCTTCTGAAAAATCAATGTCTTCCTTCGTTCTCCCTCTTCTCTTGCCGTTAGCAACGCTTGCAGTTGTTATCTAAATAAATCGCACTTACCCTTTTTTTATATTTATTATTATCAACATTATTTTTACTACTACTATAGGATAACAAAAATAAATAACTTACCAAAATTTACTAAAATATTTTTTAATGTTTCCTTTTCTTTTCCTTAGATTTTCGGTTTTCACCAGAAATTTCAATTTCAAAGTTTTAAAAATGCAGCCAATTTCTTTTCTTTTTTTTTTTTTTTTTTTTACAGTGTTTCTCTTTAGATTTGTAAATTAATATTAATAAACATTTAGATGCTAAGAAAAATGACTTTATGAAAATTAATCAAAAAATGAACTTAAAAAAACAAAAACTCTAAAATGTAGGTCAGTTATTTTTGTTTTTGCTTTGAAAGTCTAAGAAAACTTATAAAAAAATTTTCCTTAAACGTCAAAAGAAATGTTTTTAAAGCTAAATTCTTGCTTATATATTTTTCTTTTTGCAATGTTTACATTAAAATTCAAAGAATGAATAAGACAAAAAAATGGAACATAATGATTGAAAGAACATTCAAATTTCTACATTTATTGTCAGTAAATTTTAAACATGAAAACTCTGTCTCTGCAATGATTTTTGTAATATCTTAAAATAAAGGTAAAGAAAATTCTTATTGCATCAGCATAAAACTTTTTTAAGGTCAAAAATAGGATACACTATTAAAATTTGGAATCCATCTTATAATTCTCTTTATTTACTTGCTAGTATAAAATATAGATAAAATTCAACAAGTTTAGTGACATTTCACTTGCCGGATGCTTGGAATGTCAAGTTTCTCTTATTCAGAGCATTTGACAAAACTTAAGTTACAATCTATTGAAGAAAGAAGGAATTTGGTTTTTATGCATAAAATGCTGAATAGCAAGTTATTGCTTCTCTATTTCTAAGTTTGTTACTCTATCTACTAGATAAAATCTATGCACCAACCACCCATTTCACTTCTTTCTTTCTAGATATAATAAAAATATCTGCCAACATTTATTTTCAATAAGAGTCATTTCTATCTGGGACTCTCTTCCTTTCACAGATTTTAAATCTAATTCAATTTCTGTTCAGTGGCAGAACTACATTTTTGAGACTTAGAAGTTTGAGTTATCATGGGGGCCCTTTACAACCAGTAGCCATTGGGCAACATTCATCATTTTGAGGCCATATGCAATGGGTATTTGAACATATTTTAAGGTCAATATTAAGTATTCAATACATTGCTTTATTTTAATAACAAACACTAAAAAATATTCGATTTTGTTAAAAAATTGACACATTAAAAGAAAAGTTGCTTTAGGGGACCCTCTGGGATTAGGAGCCTTGAAGCTTAAGCTTCTTTATTTTCACAGTAGATCTGCTACTTTCTCTGGCTTTAAGATAAAAGTCATCTCTCTTGACTGATCCAGATTCCTGAAGTGGATCATCCTAGCCAATTAGTTGGCTTCATCATTACTTACCCAGGAGGTGCCCGTGGTGTAGTCGTTATCGTCGTAGGAAATGGACACGGTGACACAAGTTCAAATCCTGGACGAGACTGATTGCATTTCACATAGCACTAATACCCTTGGGGAAGGTATGAATCCAATTATTCTCCCTCCAGCTATGGGTAAATAGTAGGACAGACTAGGTTCTTCAGCCTTGGTTAGGCAACTAGTCTAGGAGAAGGAAAACTCTGAATTCAAACCTGTTAAACTCCGCTTAAAAATTGACCTTGTGTCATATCCTGCCCGAGCGGAGGGGTTGGTAAATAGTATCATTACTTACCCAGTATTAGATTTTAGAATGGACACACACATTAATATAATGGAAGATAACAGAACATATTTTGTGTCTATTAATCAAATTCCTACCTTGTCCGTGGGGCCAAGAATACACAGACTATATCCCCCAACAAAGGGGTAAGACTTCCCACAAAAAGGAGTATCCTGTGTATGACAATAAACTGCATCTGATAGTAAGGGTCTAATTCTGAAGATCTGGGGTGTGTGAAGTACCCTTTCATTGCCATTACTCCCAGGTTCACTCTGACACAGATTTTACCTGTTAGAATCTTATCTATGGATTAAATACCTCAGCTTAAATATTATTAGAGGGATTCCTTGTGATATAAAGGCCAAAGTACTGGTATGTGGCCTCAAATAAGTGAGTTCAAATTCCACTCATGTTATTATGTCCACTTCAGACTAATACCCTTGAAAAAGGCATGAACTCCCTTATCCTCCCAGTTATGGGCTAAATGGCATTACTGCTGTTCTTTTACAAGGATGGTTTTAGCACTAAATAACTCACAAAGGTTGATATGCCATTAAACAAAGAAGCGAAACCAAAAATTATTCATATTTATTTTTATGGTTCCTTTGTTTTTAATGGCATATCAACCTTCATGGGTTATTTAATACCAAAGCAATCCTTGTGGAAGAACAGTAGTGGTATGATTTAACCTATAGCTGAGGGGATAAGGGTGTTCATACTTTTCCCGAGGATATTAGTCCAGAAGTGAATGTAATTGTGCGATTGGAGTTTGAACTCACATACTAGTATCTCACAGTCCAGCACTTTAGCTATTATGCTATGGGGACTCTCTATTTGTATTCAATAATATTTGATGTATAACTGTGTGTCTTGAAGTTCTGTTTTATAATGTTATTCTGAAGGGAACTTTGTAACTCGCCATTAGTGAGTTATAGTATTCCTGTATCTTTGCGTAAAGTCAACGTACTAGTCAAATCCTTCAAATAATACACGATAATGCTCTTGAAATAATTCTCTCAAGTAATTTAATCAGAACAATTTCTTCACTGACATACAATACCAAATACCAAAATACTTGATATCGAATCCAGAAACAGAATCAAACACTTCAGACTTCTGTCTGAATGCTTTATAAAATATTCATGATCCTGTGACCCCAATAGCACCATTCATTCAGTAGTTATGTTTGTTGCCTGGAGATCCATGTTCAACCACACGGGTTGGTATAATACTTTCTTCCTACATAACATTATGATTGTTTAATAAGGATTATAAATAGTTATTTGAGGCCATATAACTACTTGGAAACAAATGGCTATTATTAGATAGAAATAGTTACTTGAAATTTTATAATTATTAGTATTAGATAGGAATAGTTGAAACCATACAACTGTATGCAAATTATTTCTATTAGATAGGAATGCTTGATATTATATACATGTAACTGTGTGCAAAAACCTTTTAAGAAACAAAATGAGTTGATATCAATAGCATCAAAACTGCAAGAAATTATTAAGTGATTTCGCAACATGCATACATTTGAACATTATCAAAACAGAAAAATTTCTAAAAAGCATTTTCTTGTTAAATTATTATTGGCTGTATATAAAATTTGTTATTCCAAGATTTATTTAGACCAGTGGTCCCCAAATTATTTTCCCAAAATCTACAGTACACATAGCAATCTTTTAAAGACAATGCCAGTCACCCTAATTTTAGTCAATGAAACAAAAATTTATTTATCTTAGAAATGTTGAAATTCAAAATAAAACTATACAAATACAATGATTTTATAGAGTGCACTAATGATGATGATGATTTAATGAAAGGACAAATTGTTGGTCTCCTCATTGTGCTTAGTGGACTGCTCGAAATATGTGAGAGAAGAGTCAGTGAAGAAGAGTGAATGTCATCTCTCATGTTGGCTGGTCCTTTCCTGCTGCCAGGAAGCGAGAGAGAGAATGTTTGCTCGGTCATGTTGGCTGGCTTTGTCCTGCTGCTAGGAGGCAAAGAGAGAGGATGTGCTCTGTCATGTTGACTGGCTTTGTCCTGCTGCTGGCCAGTGGGGAAATGAGAAGAGGAAGCAAGAAATGGTTAGCGTGGCCTTTTATGTTTCCCCGGGGAGATGACCTGGGCAGAATGGTATCAGTCTTTCTCATTGGACGAAATATGTAATTTCAAATCTCCAATGGCCAAAGCTATTCCCACACTAAACAATAATTTGAAATTATAAATCTCCAGGTGATTTAACGGTGGACCGATGCACAACTGAAAACTAGTTCTTTCTGCTACAATGAGGATGTTGGTGATTATTGTTATTATTAAATAAGACTAGTTACTCAAATCTATATAATTGTTTGCAATAGAAAAGACTGACTTCAGTATTAAATAACCCAACAATAGTTGATATGTAAAACCAACTAAAATAATTGTTTTAGAGAATGTATCTATATAAGACATATAGAAACCAAAAATAAAGCAATCATGATACAGGAATTTTTATAGAGTACACTGACAAAATGAGTGTCTTGTTTAGTAACATGCTTTTGACTGAAGGCAATGTGAAATGTTGCCTAATTTATCACTTCTATTTAACTATTTCTGCCACTGCCATACTGTACCCACTGCAGTGTATGCATTCAAATGAAGATGAGACTTTACATTGTCTAACTTTTTTTCAAATAAATCTTTATTAAAAAACACTTTCCCTGTTCATATCTACATTTTTGTTTTTGTTATTCTTGTATTATTTAGTTGATGTGATGTGGACAGAATAGGAGAAAAGAGGGATTTTTGTTACATTCACACTGATAAAATTGATAAAATAGTGAAGACATTAAAAAAAAAAATGCTTAAAGGTGAGTAAAATCAAAAAAGGTTTTCAATATCATCAAATTTTAGGTTTTGTATTGTGAATGACAAAAAAAGATATTTTCTTCAACGGCAATGACAGCCTCAACAAATATGTTCAATATCTTCATGGGACCTACTTTGGAAAACACTGGCTTAGATTATTGAATACTTTTTTCCACTTTTGTTACAACATTTCAGTTGGTCTATGTTACAGTCTTTTTCAAGTCTAGAAGTCGAAAAGAAAGTGTTTCTGACTTTTGATCAAATTCTGCTTAAAGTTCAAGTTTCACACTCATATGAAACCAATTTCTTGACAGTCATAAGTCTTTCAGTTTTAAAATGTAAACAGTCATGAAATAAACATTCCCTGATGATGGCCTAGGGCCAAAACTGGCCTGGATTAACAAACTTACAAAAATATTTTACCAATTGTTATGTGTCTATTATTTCATTTGTTATATACATGTCATTATAACATTGCAAAAATGGTACTCCATAGTGACTATTTTTTAATTAGAAATTTTACACTTCAAATGCAGCCCAGTAGGCTGGGGCTGTAAAATACACTAACTGCATCTTTGCAGAGGGAGAAGAGCCCTCCCAACGAGTGTTCTAGATATGATACTAAACCGTCTGATAGTGAGGCTCCAGTAATGTTAGACCTTTGGGGAATGTGGAGTACCCCTTCATTGCCATTGCTCCCTGGTCCACTCTGTCCTGGAGTGGTAGCACCTGGTAGCATCTTATTAATGGGTCAAATAGAACTGTTTGACATTTAAACCATGTGCAAACAAATGAGTTATGTTAAATCAAATTTTTAGAAATACAACTGTTGAACCATTTAACTGCGTAAACAAATGACTGATGTTTAATTGAATTGTTGCTGATACATGGCAATACTTGGAACCATTTAACTGAAATAAAACTATTAGTGTTGGATAGAAGGCTTGAAACCATTTCACTTGGCGGAAAAATGAGTTTTATCTTGTTTAAGATGTTACCTAGAAACTATTCACTTACAAATCATATAAACTCAATATATATGTATGAATAGGATTTGGCATTAAATAACCCTCAAGGGTTGTTATGCCATAAACCCAACCAAGCCAAAATTATATTTATTATATATGCATAAAGAGGATTTGGCATGAAATAACCCACAATGGTTGATATGCCATAAAACCAAACCAAACCAAATCATATATATTTAACATATATGTATAAAGAGGATTTGTCATTAAATAACCTACAATGGTTGATATGCCATAAAACCCAACCAAACTTCAAATGCTTTAAAATACTAAAGTAATTTCCAGCCCAATCTACTTGTGAATAATAATTTTGTGGAGTCTTTATTCTTTATGCTGAATGCCATTTTTCTAATCCTTCAAATGCTCAATATAAAGAGATTACTATGAAATGCAACAATGCTGATTGTATCCAAGAGGTTTAAGAAGCAGCCACCTCAGAAAACTAAAAACAAAAGGTTTTATGGGTATGACACTAAGATCTGGGGGAGTGTAAAGTACTTCTGTTGTATAGCCACATACATATACAAATATAAGCAGAAACATAATCAAAGATAATGACAAACTTCAATGAACAAACAGACTTTATTACCATTACTCCCAAGTCCACTTTGAGCTAGAGTGGTTGTACCTGATAGGGTTCCATCTTTGAGTCTCATTGATTTGTTTAAAAATTATTTGTCTTCAATAGGAATACTGATGTCTTATAAATGTAAATCATTTATATTAAAAATAGTTACTTGAAGTTATAATGGATTGTTTGATTTTAATGGCATGTCAATCTGTCTAAAGTAGTGGTTCCCAACCATGCCCCACTTTAGTATTTCTAAAAAAAAAATATTCAAGTATTCCCATGATTATAAAATCCATCCCTTTTACTGACTGTTTTTCCTATTACATGAATAATGCACCCAACAAAATGGTCTTTTCAAACAATAAAGTGGTTTACTCACTCAGGTTGATGTATCTCCTTTGACCCCTTCTTGACCTCTCTTTGTATCTACTGTCAAATTTGCACACAGCGGCCTGGTCTGTTACATGTAGTGTAATGGTTATCATTGTAGGAAATTAAATTGGTGACTCAAGTTCAAATCCTTGATAAGGTTGCTTGCATTTCTCTTTGTGCTAATGCTCTTTGGGAAAAACACGAATAGTCCAGTTGGCAGTAGGTGCTGTAGAATACACTGACTGCATCTCTATAGAAGAGTAACACCCCCTCCCTCAAACAGTATCCTGTGACCCAGTCGGCTAGGGCTGTAGAATATATTGACTGTATCTATACAGAGGGGTAAGACACCCTCCCCCCACAAGTGTCCAAGATATGACACTAAATAATCTGATGGTGAGGCTCCAGTAATGCTAGAGCTTTGGGGAACATGGAGTACATCTTCATTGCCATTGCACCTAGGTCCACTCTGGTCCAGAGTGGTAGCACCTAACTGGGTCCTATCTATGGGTTAAATAGAACTGTTTGACATTTAAACAAATGACCTATGGTAGATTGAATTGTTAGAAATAGAAGTTTAATCATTTAACTGCATGTAAACAAATGACTGATGTTTAATTGAATTGTTAGAAATAGAACTGACTTTATTAACAAAAAAGCTTTCGTATATTTTTACAATGCTTTAATTCAGGGTGGCCCATAAAAGACTGATGTATAAAAAAATTTAATCATCTCGTCTTTTAAATCTTAAAATATAACCCAAGGAAGTCTATTTTTAGCTTTTCAGGAAAAATTATATCTTGTAGATGGCCTCGATTTTCAGGGCTATAAAGCTGCATCCTAAATGAAGCACTTTGCATAACTTTGCTCAAGGTTCCTGTCATTAATCCTCTTATATCTGCCTAAATTTTGTTCTTGAACTGTTGCAATATCTTTGGTTTATTCACATACACATGCTCCTTTAAGTAACCCTAGAAAAAAAAAGAAAAAAGTCTGGTAGACAAAGCGAATAAATGGGAAGGATATTTAAATCCTGAATTTCTTGAAATTATTCTGTCACCAAAAATTTCTTTTTGCTGAAATCATAGACCACTCAATTGAATTGTAAAATTCTGTTATCTTTATCAGTTCTTTCATATTACAACTTGACATTTTCAATTTGCTCAGATTATTTACAATATCTGAAAAATAGTATGAAAATTAAATTTAAAAAAAAGCTATGAATTTAAAAAATGTTTGAGTATTTTATGGGCCATCTTGTACATGTCATGCTCCTACCGGTAAATGTAAAAACAAAACAAAACATGAGATCCCATGGAAAATGTATATTTTAATTGCAACTTTGGTAAGGTAGGTAATTCATGACATCTTGCTGTCAGAAAGAAGTATACATCTATATGATCATTTGTATACTGTACATGATCAAAATTATCAAAAATACTTGAAGGTTCTTAAGATTGTTGTATGAGAAGAAGAGGGCAATATTTCATAAAACCACAATTCACATGAATGACACTTTTTAAATGCCTCCTTATACAACTTATTAATTTTCTGATATGCACTTAGAGAATATTGTGCTATTATAGCATTTCGGGAAATTGTTAATTTCTCTAACACTATATTTTTTAGGCAACACAAATGAATGACGAAACTTTTCTTTAACAACACAACAAAGAAAGTTTTTTATTTGCAGCATTGAATATGGTTTGCTTTTGGTGCTGCAAGACTCGTGGAGTTTAGGCTTGTTAGTGTTGGTGACGAAATGGCGTAGCGAGGTGTTGAGAAAGCAGCGTGTGTTGCGGGACGTGTGAGGGATTGTGTTTAGAGTCACTGTGTAGTTTTGTGTGTCTGGTATTTTGGGGGGAGAGTCTGCCTTATCTCCATTAATGTGGACCAGAGGTGAAAAGGGAACTAGTGTCGAGAGCGAAGTTATGCTCAGATCGACATAGCCAATTTTTGGGGTGACATGAAGTGGTGCCTGTGGAAGGCATGCTGAATGCATCCAATTCATATTCAACTGGGATTCCTTGTATGAAATCCATAAATTAGATGGTTCCCTCGTGAGTGTCCATGTTGCTGCTGCTGGTGTTAGAGCCACAGTGAGATATCTACACAGGGCGGCTTGTCTAACTAAAAAGCATCGCTAAGTAGAGACGGCCAGAGGAACGTCTGTTCTGGTCGCCGTCTCAAGCCAAAGAGAGTGGGTTTGGCCGCTCACCCATTTTGCTAGCCGGAAATGAAGGTCTGGGCTGAATAGGATAAGTCATCCTGATTGGGTGAAATTAAGTGTTGAAATAAATTTGCGTGCCAAACCAAAATACAAAATTTTCCTCTTCTCTACACTATTCTTTCTGGAGTACCTGTGCAAGTTCTGCTTGTCTTTAAACATGGGGGATACTAGCTTGCATTTTGCAGTAAAAAATGTCCCACATATATTGTAGGGTTCTTGTCAGCCACTGCACAGGGTCAGTGGTGTTACACTGCAGATATTATGTGGTGTATTCAATAAGTTTCCAGACATTTTTGGACAGGCATTTAAAATTGTCATAGACTCTTGAAAATTCACTATGTTATTGCTACACATCTTATTAGATGACTGACCAATTTTTATGATTCCAGGCTCAAATGAACAGCTACAGCAGCAATTGGAATACACCCTACTAAAGCCTGTTTGTCACAGCTGGTCAATTTCAAAAATGCAATCTGGACGTCAGGGCACTTTAGAAGAACGATATGCAATAAAATTCTATTTTAAACTTGGAAAAAATGCCACAGAAAACTATGGAATGCTTCAGACTGCTTTTCGAGCATCAGTTTTTTAGTGGCATAAGAGATTCAAGGAAGGCAGGGAGTCTGTGAGGGATGATGGGAGGTGTGGGAGGAGTAAGGAAGTCAATACACCACAGTTGATTGGCCAAAGGGTTAGGGTTACAATGTTGAGGTTTTAAGAGAGTTCAGCAAGAGATTCCGTCGGAAGAGCCCAGCACTCTTCAAATCAGGTCAGTGGCATTTCCACCAGGACAATGCACCAGTCCACAACTCCATCCTTGTCACAGACTATTTGACCAAAATGGGTATCAAGACAGTTCCTCAACCTCCCTATAGCCGAGACCTTGCTCCCTGTGACTTTTGGTTATTCCCTAATCTCAGAGGCTGTTGTTATGAGACAATTGAGGAGATGAAAGAGGCTGTGATGAAGGTCATTGATATGCTCACACAAGAGGACTTCCATGGGGCCTCCCAGAAGTTGTTGGAACGGTACAACAAGTGGATTGCAGCCGGAGGATATTACTTCGAGGGGGACTAGAGTTTCATGTGTGTACTATCAATAAAAGTGCCCATACGAAAAAAGTCTGGAAACATTTAATGATCCTCGTGTCTAATTGCACATGCTCTATGCAAATGGATAATGTCATCTGTGAGAATATGATGTCAGTGGATGAAAAGGAGGTATGATGACCTTTAAATGACTTGTTTCAGTTACCTTTGGCTATTGAGGTTGTCTTGTAATATCACAAGATCAACCTTGCAATCATATAAGTAGCTATCTCAGAGCATAACTGAGCCATCATGAAATGGAACCTCTTCTAGGATGTAAAGTTGACGATAAGCAGTTCTATATTCAACCTCTGCTATGGGTCATATGCAAAGAAACAGATAGGGTACCTTCTTCTAAGAGTAAATTATCTAAATAATTCAATCATTGTACTACTACAAACATTGCTGTCTTTGTCTAGGAGTGGGGAGATGTTGTCGGATAGGATGCCATGCAGCAAGATCACCAATCTTTATTTTTTAACAATACTGGGGGATACAACATACAGAAACACTGGACAGCTGTTTCGACCTTATTAGGTGTCATCAGTAGTGTATACTGTGATCTCCACCACTGGAGATTAAACCAGTGACCACAGATTGCTGTGCTGAAACTCAACAACTAAAACACCACTTCATATCACACACAAGTGATGCCAAATCAATTAGTCATGGTAATTGTGCGGCCAATTAACCTAAATGTGTCTTGCAAGTTACATCTGTACTTTTTACAGAGGACACGGTCACCTCCAGTGCCACGTCTTCCCAAGAGGATTAGAAATATGCATCTGCGTAATTACTATGACCCATTGTTGGAGATCATGGTATACACTGCGGATGAGACCTAATAAGGTCAAAACAGCTGTCCAGTGTTTCCGTATATCGTGTATAAGTGTTCGCTGGATTTTCTGGTCATGGTAATTTAATTCACTACCATCAAAGTTTTAATATTTTTTTAACAACCTGTAAAAGATTCCAAGAATATTTTGGCAGGAATGATGAATAGATAGAGACTGTTTAAAGTCCTCCCATACTATTTATTAATCCTCTCGTTTGTATCTGGAAAATATTGTGCCATTTTTCCTGGAGTGTCTGTGCAAATTCTGGAATTGTTTAATAAAGGAGGATACTAACTCTACTTTAGAGCCAAAAATATGCCACATTTTCTTTAGAGTTAAGATCAGGTTTGGTTGGGTTGGGTTTTATGGCATATCAACCATTGTGGGTTGTTTAATGCCAAATCCTCTTTATACATATATATATTAGATATATAGGATTTGGTTTGGTTGGGTTTTATTGCATATCAAGCATTGTAGGCTATTTAATGCCAGATCCTCTTTCTTTGAATGAATTGAGCACTCTGATATCTGGTAAGGTAAAAATGTAAACAAGCAAAAGCTACAACATAATGCCTTATAATTCCCGAGTTGACATGGTTTCCTTGTTGGCTGGGCAGTATGATACTAAGTCTAACATATAGTTGGGCAGGTTTCGATCCAAGCTTTAAGCATCCTATGTGCCTAGCCACACTGAAGAGTTGTGATACAATGAAACAGTCTGTCTGTGGGTGACAATATATATATATATATATATGTATATATATATTAAATGTATATGATTAGGTTTGGTTGGGTTTTATGGCATATCAACCATTGTAGATTGTTTAGTACCAAATCCTCTTTATACATATGTATCAAATATATGATTTGTAAACACATTTTGTTAAAACCTTTTTAAACAAGCTTAAGCTCATTCTTTTGCACACAGTTAAATGGATTAAAGTATTTCTATCAAACACAAAATATTCTCTTTACTATTAATCATTTGTTTGCATACAGGTAAATGGATATACATATGATTTGTAAGTGAATAATTTCATTTTTAAATGAGTTAGAACTAATTTCTTTGCACATTAGTATTGCTATTGTTTCTTCACAGTGAAATGGTTTCAAGTATTGCTGTTTAGGACTAATAATTCTATTCAACATTATTCATTCATTTGCACACAGTCAAATGGTTCCAATTATTGCTATGTCTTGCTAACAATTCAATTAAACATCAGTCATTTGTTTGCACACAGTTGAATGATCAAACAGTTCTATTAAAACAATTCAATTTAGCATGTCATTTGTTTGCTCTCAGTTTAAATGTCAAACACCTCTCAGGTGCTACTACTCCAGGCCAGAGTGGACCTTGGAATGATGGCAATGAAAGGGTATTTAGGGAGTAGAATGTTTGTTTTTGTTTTTGGCGAAGAAATGTGTTCTTGCGCGCGTGTGTTATTCCCTCGCTAATTGTTGTTGTAAATAAAGGAGGATGAAGATGTAAGAAGACGAAGATACCGTTAGCTTTTACATGAAGGTTTTTAATGGCAGCATGGAACGCAGAGTTTACGTTTATGCTGCAAGTCTCGTAGGAAGGAAAGAAGTAAGGGAATAATTTGAAGTTATGAGAGAGTGGAGAAAGCAGCGCGTGTTGTTGGACGTGCAAGGGAGATATGTTCTCCATGGTTTAGCAAAAGTTGTGTTAGCTGTTGAAGTCACCATGAGTTTGTGGTTCTAGGTTTTTCAGGGAGAAGCGTGAATGTCTCCAGAAAATGTTGCCCAGAGGTAAAGTCGCTAGGTGTCGGAGTGGAATTCTACATCGGAGTCAACATAGCCAATTTTGGGGGTGACGTAAAGTTGTTCCAGTGTGTGGTGTATTGAATTTATCTAATTCATATTCAACTGGGAAGCCTTGGTCTAAGAGAAATAGATGCAAGGGATCCATAAATTAGATAGCTTCCCTCGTTGTGTCCATGCTGCTGCTGCTATTGAAGAGCAGCCAGTGAGACTGTTGTGGAGCCGATAAGCGCGTCGACTCCGCAAATAAATTAAGTGTAAAATACGTGCGAGTGTGCATGACCAAAGACAATGGAGGAAGACAAAAGGCAAGATAACAGATACAATAAAAGTGACGATTTTATTGCTGGAATTACAAACGTGTATATAAATGTCCGTGGCGGTTGCTAAGGCTGTTTCGCGCCAAAGTTGTACGGACGTATCGAGGCGGTAGCTAAGGCTGTTTCGCACCAAAGCTGTGCAGACGTATCGAGGCGGTAGCTAAGGCTGTTTCACGCCAAAGCTGTGTAGACATATCGAGGCGGTAGATAAAGCTGTTTTGCGCCAAAGCTGTGCAGACGTATCGAGGCGGTAGCTAAGGCTGTTTCGCGCCAAAGCTGTGCAGACGTATCGAGGTGGTAGCTAAGGCTATTTCGCCAAAGCAGTGCGGACGTATTGAGGTGGTAGCTAAGGCTGTTTCATGCCAAAGCTGTGCGGACGTATCGAGGCGATAGCTAAGGCTTGCGTGCCAAAGCTCTGCACTGTCGAGCGAACAGGCCAGGAGGCTGAGGCTAAGATTGGCGTTATCTTAGCGCTGCGTAGATGGGGGAGCGGTAGCTAAAGGCCAACTCCTGCCTTTAGCGCTGCGCAGTCAAACGGATGAGCGGAACCGAGCGATGGTTAAGACTGGCTGGTCTTAGTGAGTCCTCTTCATGTTTGCCTCCAGGCCGTCTATTTCAACTGGTCATTAATGACCAGTTAGAGATGCTCCGACCCGCAGAAGGAGACCTCTCATAGCTCTTAAAAAGGACCGTAAAAAAAAAAGGTTGTTGAATCTACCACTAGAAGTGGCGGTGAGGTGGGTGCAACCACAATAACGTAGGACCCGAGCCGAGTGGCCCCTGACAGCGTCCGCATAGACCTCTGAATTTTCGCCGCCTGAAGCCTTTTTATATGGAAGAAAGGGAACTCCACTTCTGTCGTGCCACGTGGATAGAAAGTTCTACAAAAAATGGATGCAGAAAATAAGTATTTCATTTGCCTGGTATAGGCTAGCGAAAAGTATTACTTCCATTTTTATAGAATTATTTCTGGCAGAAGTGTTTTGCAAATGTTGATAAATATCAATTTTTCCCCTTCTTAGCTGTAACAGCCGGTTAGAGTCGAAGAAGGGCTTCATCATTTCTGGCCATGCCCGGATGTTATTTCTCTAGAGCAAAGGTGTAATCTGATATGTTTACGTTTGTAGGCCGGTCGCGACAAGACATCTGCACTGAAAGAAGTTGTTCAGCCAAAGAGGGTGTTTGATGGCTGCTCCAATTTGTGCTGCTCGAAAAGATATTCTGGGCTGAATAGAGTAAGTCATCCTGATTGTGTGAAATTATGCATCGACCCTAACAGTTGAATTAAATTACATGCCAAACAAAAATACGAAATTCCTTCTGCTACAGGTATTTTACATTCTCCAAAGCTATAAGACTGGAGCCTTACCATCAGATTGTTTAATGTCATATCCAGGACACTTAAGATCAGGGTTTCTTGCAGGCTACAGAAGAATGTCAGCCAGATCATTAGTTTTTAGCAATTTTTTAATGTGTGTACTATCAATAAAAGTGTCCATACGAAAAAAGTCTGGAAACTTATTTAATGATCCTCGTATCTAATTGCACATGCTCTATGCGAGTGGATAATGTCATCTGTGAGAATATGATGTCAGTGGATGAAAAGGAGGTATGATGACATTTAAATGACTTGTTTCAGTTACAGTATAGTCCTTTTTGTATAGTTGACTGAGTAAAAGACAATAGAGACTGAGAGTTGGTTCCAATCATTGTTGGTTTTGTCTTCTTTAGAAAATGTGTACTTTTTGAAGACACTACTGCCCTAATGCATAGGAGAAAATAAACAATACTTACCAGCTCGACAGCCCGGCTGACGTCGGCTAACAAACAAATGCCAATGAACAGGCCAGCGTATATGCACGGTAGCATAGCAACTCCTGGGCTCATAGCCAATCAACACACTGGGAATGGACGAGACCACCTGCGCATGGGGGAACTCCCCGAAGCGCATATAATCTTCATTTCCTGATGCTCAAGTGACTATTCACTTTCACATGTAATTCAACAAACATGCGTGTAGAGGCTGCGGTAGTCACCAACATGGTGGAGCTGCATCAGGTGATCGGCCACGGATGTACCTCATATGGGGCCAGATGTGCAGAGCATGTAGCAAGCAAAAACACTTTGAGATGGTCTGCCAGTCGAAGGACACGGAGAAACGAGGTTCTATGTGATGCATTGGGGATGTGGAAGCTGCCATGGATGCCTTCATTGTGCACATAGTATTTGATCCAGCGACTGGAACCTATAAACTGGGTAATAGCAGCCTCAAAGAGCTCGAGGCGACAATAATCCCGTTCTCTCCATGCCCCGATCCAAGACAGATCAGGGACATCCCTGCTGCCCACCCAACCAGACTCAAGATCTACCCCGATAGTGGTGCAACCATGAGCTTTGGTGGACTTACACACTTGTGGCACATGGGACTCTCAGAAAGGAACTTGGTCCCCTCTAAAAAAAAAAGGTATGCACCGTTGGAGGATTTTCTTGAGTATATCAAGTTTGGTTACCTGTCATGTTTGAAATTGGGAGTCGGAGACTGTATATATGCAACAAAATACAAGTAATATATTTCAGCAAGGCAGCCTGTATTGATGTCTAATCACTTTCACACATAATTCAATACGTGAACTACACTCAAGTACTGAACTTTGACACTTTTCACATAGGCTTAAGGACTGCATATAACCATGACAGTTATATTGTGTTATGAGGGGATAAAGAGAGGGAATTTTCCCATCACATCTTTTGCAAGAATGTATTACAATTAGTAGAATTTGACTGGCAAGGGTAGTAATTGTGTTTTAATTCAACTTAATTTTATTCAATTCTATTATTTTCTTTTTTTTCAAACTATTCCTTACAGATGTTATTCAGTAAGAGAGCCAGCCTTTTGGCTTCAGTTAATTATCTTGAGGGATACTCAATAGGGTCTCAGAGAACCAGGTTATTTTCAAGCAGGTTTCACAAGCATTAGTTTTTCTTGGTCTTTTACTCTTTGGCATCTTTTACTCCTTTGCATCACATTGTCATGTGCTTTTGTACAAGACAATTTTTGTCTTCCAATTGATCAATAATTGTCCCACATTTGTCACTAAAGTTTGTTTTTTTTCATCTTTGCATCATGCAGCCTAGTCAGCTGGGGTTGTAGAATACACCGACTGCATCTCTGTAGAGGGGTAAGATCCTTCCCCAATGAGTGTAGCCTTACCATCAGATGCAATTTAGAGTCATATCCAGGACACTTGTTATAGGGATCTTTTCATTCTGCAGAGATGCTGTTGGTGTATTCTAAAGTCCCAGCAGACAGGGTTGTGTCATGGTTTCATGCCCTTTGCAAGAACATTAATATGAAGTAAAATGCTAACAGTCTCACTAAGGATTTGAACTTACCTCATTGAGTTTATTTTCTATGACAATAGCCATTATGTCAGGTGCTTCTATAACATATTAATGTGTATATTTTCATTATTTTATATCTGAACTATTATAACTGGGTAACCATTTCATATTTAAAGTTATTTTTCCCAGGTAAATCCAGGTATACCAGCTAGTTATAGAAGCGCTTGGTGATACTGTCTTTCTAAAGGGCATTAGGGTGAAAGTAAAATGCAAGCAGCTTTGTCCAGGATATGAACTCAGGTTGCCGATTCCATTTCCTACAACATTGAGTATTACTCTAAGCATGCCTCTGGTGGGATTGCATGTAAGTTTCATACATCACACACACTCTCTTCAGTTGAGTCCTCACTCTCTCAGGACTAATATTACCATTAGTATTTCTAGGATATGGAAGGAAAGAAATAATTACACATGCAAGAACATTTAACATTTTATATGCACAATAGGTAGAATTATATAAATATTATTCCATATATGTAGAAGGGGTGAAAAATGATAAAGATTTACTGGCAGGGTGAAAGAGAACATCTCTACTGGTAAAAGACCAAAAGCAAAAAGAAGTTGAGAATGGTTTTCTGAGACTATCATATGACATGCTAAAAGGCTTTTAATGGACATACTAGCTCTAGAAGGAAGATGATTATTTATTGTATCCCCCCCTATATATATATATATATATACCCAATCCCTCCTGCATGGGTAGGATGTGACACAAGGTCAATTTTTGAGTAGACTATAGCTGGTTTGAATTCCAAATTTTCCTTTTCTAAGACCGAATGCCATAAAAAGGTTAAAGAACCCAATCTGCCCTATTATTTACTCATAGCTAAGGGGAAAAGATATGCATTCATGTCTTTCTAAAGGGCATTAGGGTGAAAGTAAAATGCAAGCAGCTTTGTCCAGGATATGAACTCAGGTTGCCAATTCCATTTCCTACAACATTGAGTATTACTCTAAGCATGCCTCTGGTGGGATTGCATGTAAGTTTCATACATCACACACACTCTCTTTCTCTCTCTCTCTCTATATATATATATATATAGAGAGAGAGAGAGAAAGAGATAGAGTTTCAGAATTAAAAAAATAAGATATTGGCCTTTACAAGACAGTGTTTTGTAGAAAGACACTTGAAGTTCATTATTGCAACATACTGTTGTTCAATGTGTGAATTTCTTGTCACACAGTATATGTTGGTTGGTTGGTTAGGTTTTATTACATATCAACCTTTGTAGGTTACTTAACGCCAAATCCATTTTTATGGAAATAGTCAATTCTATTTCAAACAATTTAGTTTAGCATGAGTACACAGTTTAATTGTCAAAAACATTTCTATTTCAAGCTATTTGACTTAGTCAAACAGTTCTAATTCAGCTAATTCAGTTTATACAGTTTCAATGTCAAAAACAGTTTCAAACAATTCAGTTTAGTATATGCATGCAGTTTAAATGTAAGTACAGTTTAATTGTCGAAAACATTTCTATTTCAAGCTATTCAATTTAATCAGTTCTAATTCAAACAAGATTTTAATAACATTTTAAATGTCACACAGTATACATCAAAGTAGTAATCAATTTCTTATTAAACCTGCATTCACATATCTTTATCTCTAGAAGCAATACCAACAGTTTGGTGCATCTTGACTAATAATTTCCAATAACAATAATGACAAAGTGTCTACACAGAGTTGATATATATAAGTTCTTGCTGGTTGGCCAACACTTGTGCATCCATGTATAGGAGACTACAAGAAAATGTCACTAATGAGTTTGTCCTTACTTCTCCAGCAATTCCCCATATGTTTTGTTAATCTTACTTGGATGGCTTATGAGATGGGAGTTAAGTGGCTGTACAGTTGCTGTTTTGTGGGATATTGCTTCTTCTATTTGTTCAAAATGGCATGTAGATCCTTGTGCAGTTTCCATCTAGCTTTTCTCCATGGATTTTGTTAGAGTCCAGCTTGTGTATCCATACAGTAGTACTGACACAGCCACAGCTAGGAAGAAATCCCATTTTATTTTATCAGAGAGATCAGATTTCCATATGATTGATAACCTGTCAATAGCAGTCCACACCTTTGCTAGTCAGATGTTGACATTGCTTTCAGTAGATGAGATATTGTTGCTGAGGTATGTGAACTTATCTACTAATTTCAGAGACTTGCTACTTATCCTGCAGAAACAATAATAGATGCAGACTACACAGATGACCTAGCGCATCAAGCAAATAGATCTGCCCAAGCTGAATTCCTACTGCATAACCTGAAGCAAGCAACAGGAGGCATTAACCTCTATTTGAACACAAATAAAATAGTGTTCACATATTTTAAACTTGAAATGTACTTATCCTATTTTTAAGAGTTACTCCAATAAGGAATGTTATTTTTACTACACATACAAAGCAATGCTAAAAAGAATCATGCAAAAAAATGTTAATATTAATCTTTTGTAACCAATCAAAAACAAGAATATAATTAACCAATTACAATCAACAAAGAACCAATCAACAATCAGGCTAGGTTTGGTTTGGTTAGGTTATTTGGTTTAATGATGCTTATTTAATGCCAAATCCTGTAAATAAATACATGGTTCACTCTGACCTGGAGTGGCAGTATCTGTTAGGGTCTCATTAATAAGTCAAATGGATTTATCTAAAAATTATTTGTATTAAGGATAGTTACTAATGATTATCATTAGTTACTTGAAATTATTTGTATTTGATAGGGATACTTGATATCATATAACTGTATGCAAAAGTGAGTTTGAGTCTCACTGTTTGTCTCATACATACAGTCTTCTGCCACAACTAAGTAAAGCTTAGTAAATAACTATAATAGTGTGCAAAAAAAACTCTTAAGAAAATATTCAAAATAATAAATGTACAATGAATGCAATTTCCTAACCTCTAGGCACAAAATAACCCCAAATAGATTGATATGCCATCAAAATGAATCAATCATAATCATAATCATAACCCTCAGTAATCAGATGGCTCTCAGATGACAAAATCCATGCTCTAATTTACTCACACTTGTTTATTATCCCCTTTGCTGAGGAAGAGTCCCTGAGGCATTATAAGCAAATTTGAATTCATTTACATTATTATATTTACTTTTGGACGAATGCCCCTCTGGAAAGGTATTAACCCTCTTATCTCCCCAACTATGGGTTAAATAGTATCACTATTGTTCTTCTACAAAGATGGCTTTGGCATTAAATAACCCACAAAAATAGCTATGTCATTAAACAAAGAAACCAAACAAAACCTTCTTTGTTGATATGAAACTCTGAACACATTTTGTATATAAAACTTTTTGTACAGTTTATCTTGTTTCTAAAAAAGATGTTCTCAATTTGTCATAATGAATTAAAAGTCCACAGCCAAATTTCAATTTGCAGCTAAATTTATACATAGGTAATTTTCATTAATGCTATGACAACATGATGATTTTAGCTTCTTGTTTGAAGATAACCACTTCTCTAATTAAGAGTTCTATATTGTGCACAGATAACACAACAGGCCAGCCAATCTCGAGGAAATTCATCTACATATGTAACATTTGGACAATCTGTTGGGAGTTGCAGTATGTGGCTAATTCTGATGTTTTTTACATGTCTTGACAAACAACTAGAAGACTTGCACAACTCACTATATATTGGGGAGGCATTTTTTCAGATCCAGTGGGTAGTATGACAGCAAATTAAAATAAAAAGATCCCCGGATGAGCAACCATTTAAACGCATATTGGAACTGGTGCATTTAAATATTGTTATCACCAAACGGGGGTTTATTTTTTTGCGCGTGTGAGGATGGGGCGGCCTGGCACTTGATCCCTCATAGAATAAGTCCTTGTTCAGAGTCCTTTCTCGGGCATGTAGGAACTGGCATATTATGTGGGGGTTAATTTATGGCTAGACTGACCGACGTTGGCAAGGGGTTTCCAAATTTCACACTATACACACACCCACCAAGGCCACTAGTTTTTCCTCCCCTAGAACAATGGAAGATATGGACCTCTAGGTTTAGATGTAATAATATCAATTATAGTAGTCGACAACTCCGGTTTCCCATGTAATATTTTTAGAGGAATTCATATAGGACAATTTAAGCGAGGATAACATAAGGCGAATAGAAGCTGAAAGAGAAACATTAAATTGCAACTTTTGATAGCATGAAACAATTTGGTAGTAGACGATACAAATGAACAACTTCAACACGTGGGAACATTAAAATATATCAATCTTTTTACTATACACATGGGTGTAGGGAGAAACAGTCTTAAAGTTTACTTATCTTTACGACGGCTTTCCTTTGGAGAATATTTTCCTTTTTTTTTACGGGTCAACGGAATTTATGTTATTTTTAGTTCTGGCGTGAAGGTATTGCTTCTTCTTCTTGTCCAAGATCCCTTCCGCTTTCTTTACCCGGAGTCTTGGCTTTAGATTCGTTCACCACGACCTCTGTCCAAAAACTGATTTTCTTATTTCCTATTTCCGCTGACGGAAGGAGCTCCCACTTCCGCTTTAGGGTTCTAGCCAATCATTTGGCTTCTATCTTCTTCCTTCCCCTGTCAGGCGATTCGTTAGGGCTACTATATGTCCCTGCACCCCATTCTTTACCCATTTGGTCACAAAGTACAAACATCTGTTGGTTTCCCTTCTGACCTGGATTTGTTACTTCGGGATTGACCTACATTATCTCTCTTAACGGTCATTCTTTGACGGCTTGATACTGTTAATTCAAATACGGAGGAATAGTAGTAATCTTATTTCTCTTCTCCCAGTGAGAGACCACGTGACAGTAGGATGCTTTTGTAAGCAGCTTGATTCCATGTGTGCTCATGTCAAAGACAAGCTATGCATAATCCAAATATCCCGTGTCCATACAGAATTGTTATAGATAAAAGAAATGTTTGCTGACTGTAGTCAAGGGTGACTTGAAGGCTACCTTTTCTATAGCTACTATGCTAAGGTATAGGGCAGGGCACTACTCCTTTCCTTGGATTTCTCCACTTACCCTTGATCTGTACTTTATAATGCTGAGTGTTAAGCAAGGAGGCATCAAGTACCATTTTTAGTCTTTAGTATAACTCAGCATGGAAGTGAACCCCAGTCTCATGGGCCATTGGCAAACCCTCTTACCATTATGCCAAACCCTCTTACCATTATTTCCTTTGATGATAACCACTACACCATAAGCACCTTATATATACATATATGAGAGTTGGCTGAAAAGTTCATATGATGATGTCATATCTGCTGTTGATGACTTTTTACCAATGAGATCCAAGCACTACAACACTGATGGAAGAAGTGGGCGGACCATTAACGGGACTAAGTTGATGGGAATATACAATTACAAATGTTACAGATCAGGTTACATAGTAGATGTGATAGAGAACAGAAGTCAGATGGCAGCAATGAATGGGAATTATCGTATTCTCAAAGAAAGAGGAGTAGACTTTGTCTTGCTTGCCTGAATTGAATCTACATCCTTCCGAATGGGAAAAATATGACTTGAGCATGGCACAGATGTGAGGTTTGATTCAAATGCTCAGATGATATATGATTGTCCTGACAATGTTACTTGGATAATTTTTGTTTTCAGGTGCCTGTATGTTGGAAAGCTGTGTCAATAAAAAGATGGAGTTCAGTTGAGAACCCACTTTTGGGTTGAAGCACATACATTGGGAAGTGATCAAAGATTTGAGGAAAGAAAGAGAAAATGAAGGAGAGAAAGAAGGAAGGAAAGGAAAACCAGGACAGTGCATGTACCTGACCGACTGGGAGTAGAAATCTCAAATTACTTTAAAAACCCCAGAGTAGATCAATGGATAACACATAATCCTGCTGAGACAGTAATCATTCATGGGCTGCACAGTTTTTTCAGCCAGTTTCTCTTCACATTTGTTTCCAAAAGGAATCTATCAGCTACCAGGTTTGGTTAAAACTGTACAAGCCAAGAGTTAGCATAACAAAGAAAAAATCAACAAAACAAACTCAAGAATAAAATCGTATGGCCGTCTTTATTGTTGACAATTTCTCTTGATCTAATCATGGAGTGGCATGTGTAACACTTTGCTATATGGACTTGGGTGTTGGCCCCTATCATGGAGAGTCCCCATGACATAGTGACTAAAGTGCTGGACTGTGACCTCAAATTAAGTTAGTTAGAACTCCACTGACGTTACTACGTTCACTTTTGGACTTAATGCCTTTGGAAAAGGTATGAACCCTCTTATCCCTGCGAGCTATGGGTTAAATAGTATTATGGCTGTTTTCCTACAAGGATGGCTTTGGCATTAAATGGAGGTTAATGAAGGTTAGTATGCCATTAAACAAGAAAACCAAATAATTTTGATGAGTCTCAGGCCACTCTACTTACAAGTAAGCCTGGCGAGGAAACCAGTTAAGTGACCAACCACTTGACCATGCAACAGGTAGTACTAGTATTTGTTTGGTATCCCACCATACCAAAGTATGCAACAAGTCCTTTTTAATGTAACAATTCACTTTGG
This sequence comes from Sepioteuthis lessoniana, assembly GCA_963585895.1. NCBI lineage: Eukaryota > Metazoa > Mollusca > Cephalopoda > Myopsida > Loliginidae > Sepioteuthis > Sepioteuthis lessoniana. The sequence continues at coordinate 64,803,196 of OY757921.1, forward strand.
CACTTACTGAGCTAGAGGGGTAGTCAGAGAGGCCCGATCCATTCAATTGGCTGGTCATGTCAAACTCTAGCGCCTATATGATTGTCCTGATCATATTCTTCAAATTGGTTTTGTAATAGACAAGTACCTAAAGTCACCTGGTATACATCTCTTTGCCTTTTGATGTTGACTGTAAAGAAGTACCATTACAACTGCCAATGGAACTCATTCAGTGTTCGGAAGATTTGAAGTCTAAGTTTGTTGCTTGCCACATCCTCAATTTCTGTAAGACCCTTGTGCTTTCATCTGCACGATTCCCCAACCTCGTTATCCACATCCAGCAATTAGTGAAGATATCTTGCATTACATAATGCTGTGAACAATTGTTCTTGAAAATGAAGCATGCCAAGAGTACACTACATTCACAACTTTCAAATCATCACTTGTCTGACGTGCTCCTTCTGTCAACCTTTTCTTCTAACCTTTATATTACTTCTTTTTGTGATTGTTAACATCATATGTCTCATTAATAAATTAAGTTCTCCATACTTATGGCCTTGTGCTAAATCTAAGCTAAGTTATTTAGAGGTTAATAGTGTGGTGTAATAGTTATTAAGCTAATTGAGACCATTATATGTTTTAAAGTAACTATTCCTATTTAATAATATCATTTGTACACTGTTATATGGTTTCAAGTATTCCTATTTATCATCAGTAATTTGCAAACAATTATATAGTTCCAAGTAACTAATAATAATCTTTAGTAAACAATTATAGTGTCCAGTTTCTTAATACAAATAATTTGCTTACAGTTAAATAGTTTCAAGTATTTCCTATGTAACATAAATAATTCTAGATATTTATTCATGCCTCCCACCAGGCATGATTTGACACAAGGTTTTTATATAGTGGGGATTTAGGGGAGGTGGCGCATGAGCTGAGCCTCATACACTGCGAAACAATGCTGGTCATAAGATCACTAGGTGCAAAGGTGCCTTTGCTAAGTCTCCCAGCACATATTCCAGGTGACCTTGCTGGTCATAGATTCACTAGATCCAAAGGTCTAGTGCAATATGAATCTATGCTTGGCCTCCTAGCATGTATGCCAGTTGACCCGTTGCTAGACCGGAAGAGCAAATTAATGCTGTCAGCCTTGGCTAACTGTAGTGAAAATTGGGATGAAAATAGCCACTCACCTCAGTACAAATGCTCCACATGCAAGATTTATTTTTTTTGACTGGAAAAAACATGGCTGCCCCCAGCAAGTTTATATCGCAAATGGTCATATATCTTCATGCTGGCAGTCACATAAAACCACGGAAAGTGAAGATGTGCATGTAAATGAGGGCAGGCAGAAAAGGACATAAAAACAATGAACATGGTCACTCGGAGTCTTTTTTGCTTTGGATAAGAATTGGTTAGAGGAGAAGCGGTGGTCAGTTTAAAGAGACAAGGAGAAGAGAATTGTTGAATACAGAAAGGAGGTTTTTGGTCAGTCATTGCAGTTTTTTATTGTTGAGAGCTGCGATAACAACTCTATCAGGCACACTAACATTAATAATTCTATTCAATAATAATCATTTGTTTTTACAGTTATCATTTCACACATTCCTATCCAATGCTAAAAATTTCGAAACAGATCTATTTGACCCATAGATGTGATCCTAACAGTTACTACCACTCTGGGTCAAAGTGGACCTGGGAGTCATGGCAATGAAGGGAAACTTGACTCTCTTTAGAGCTCCAGATCAAGAGCCTTACCATTAGATCATTTTAGCATCATATCCACAACATCATGATTAAAAAGAATGGTTTGTTGACTCCTTTGCTAAACTAAGGAAGAAGAAAGCAGACATTTTATATGGCCTTTTCCAACCCCACTACCTACTCATGAGGTTAAGTGACATCACCTCGTAGACATGGGAAATTTCATTTTTGAACATTTTAAGAAAAGTAAATAACCTCAGAACGTTTTTATTTTTATTTATTAATGTTGGTTGGTAGGTTTTTTACTGCATATCAACCCTTGTTGAGTTATTCTATTCTGAAGTCATTTTAGCAAATATGGTCTCCATTTAGTTAAAGTTTTAAAAAAGTGGTTAAGCTCAGCTTAGTCTGACCCAAGGTTATAAATTTCGGAGCACCCAATGAAGATTCTACCAATTTGAATAATAATGGTCTATTGACAAACATGATGACAACTGTTGTTTAGTGATGTGTAGCGAAAGGCAAAATGAGTAACCTTGTGATCCTAAGTGATCTCGTATGTGTCTTGCTTGCAGATGTCTGATAAGGAAAAATCTACCTGCTTTCAGAGCTTGAATTTATGTGAAAGCGTGTCTTGTGTCAGTGAGAGTTGAGTTATGTATGTAACTTATGTGAGATGAAAAGAGTTGAAAGAGTACTACCACTGCCACTATCAGCTGGGGCTCTCACTGTCTACCAGCAACTGTGCATTAATTCAAAACCCCCTAAAAAAGGCCATAAGTAGAGGAACAATTGGTGAGGATTGAATTTATTTACAGAGCTAGTATCAAGTTTTTGGTTTCATGACATGTCAACCTTTGTTGGGCTATATCATGCCAAAGTCAGTAAAACAAATATAGTCTTCAATTATATATACTATGAAAATGTATATTTAATCATTTCAAACAAGCTAATACTTCATATTTAGTTGAAATATCTATATGTGAAGAGCAAATGTAGTTAGAAATCATTTTCAACATTATCTCAAACAGATCCATTTGACCTATAGATGGGACCTGAGCAGGTATTACCTCTCCTCGTCAATTTGGCCCAGGAAATAATGGCAATAAAGGGGTGACTCCATACTCTCCAGAACCTCACCCCCAGATGCAGTTTAGTGTCACATCTAGGACAGGAATCACCTTTAGAGATCTCTTTAATGGGCACAGAGCCCTAACAGGTACTACTACTCCTGGTAAGTTTAAATGTGGAAGTAGTGATAACAAGGGAGTGACTCCAACCCTACCCAGATCTCCAGAACTAGAGCCTCATCATCAGATGCAGTTTAGTATCATACTGAGGACATTTTTATTTCAGAGTACTGCTTACCTAAGACACACTTAGTGTAATAGACATTGTGGTAGGATATAAAATTAGTGACCCAAGTTCAAATCCTGGATGAAGCTGTTTGTGTTTCACTTTGTGCTAATACCCTTTGGAAAGGTATCAGTCCATCTGTTATCCCCCAACCAATTATGGATAAATAGCAGGGCAGACTGGATTCTTTCACTTTGGTTAGGCCCCCAGTCAAGAAGAAAAACTTTAAATTCAAACGAGTTATCTTGTATCACATGGTTATCTTGTGTCACATACAGAAAATAAGCAGTGGTGTATCGTAAATTTTGAAAATGTGTATACATAAAAATCTATTTGTTTATATTAACAGGTTATTGTAATTATGAAAACATATGTTAGCATAAAATCTCATTTTTTTATGCGTTAAAAATCATTTTCACAAAAACTAGTCTTTTTCTCAGACATTCATTGACTTGATTTGCATAGATAATCTGATTGAGGTGTTCTTTTTGTGTTGACAGTTGTGTCACTGATATTACTGCCATTACTACCGAAAGTATCACCCACCACCTTACTGTGTTCACATTCACTGCTTGATCTTCATAAACATTCAGCAAAAATCACTGAATGTCAATCAGTGCAATATGGATAACTTCAAGGAAACATCTCTACTTTCATGTCAGATGCCATTTTGCCATTTAACTAAGCAAAAAAAATGAGTTATTAGCAGGGAGGCTCAATCTCTACTATAACACCACCAACATTTGCCTCTGATACCATGGAGCAATATCATAAAATGGAAAGCATTACTTTTGAAGTAACCTTCTTATGAGTGTAGCATCCAGATTCTTGTTCATTGCTGGTGAAAATGCATAGCAAATGGTGGTGACTATGTGGGAAAAAAGGTGGTTTATTGCTGAAAACTTGTTCTATCTAAAAGTGTTATTGTACCCCTGAATTTGTTGTAGTTTCTGTGGAAATATATAAGAGGTATACTAATTGTAGAGAGTTCTTTGTATTTGACCTCACAAAAGTTGTACGGACTCTTTCAGTTTATGTAAGTCTAAAAAAAAAAAGAACACCATAATTATTTGTCTATGACACTCACTTATGTATAACACTCATTCCTAACTTTGGACAATGAAATTCTGGAAAAAAAATTCTTGTGTAAAATATACACAGAGTTTTTAGAATTTGTAGTAGCCAAATGTAATCTAAATCAGAATTTGTTCAATTTTTATTGGTTTTATCAGTTTGTAGTGATTAAAAATGAGAACTTATATAGTTTAGATGTTTTGAAACACAAAATTTTCACAGTATTTAGGACAAATGCACAACTATGTTTTGCAAAAATACGACAAGCTTGCAGTGAAGATAAGTTTAGGTTAGGAGAAACAAAATTATAAACAAACATATTCCAGTAGATATTTCTCTTTAACTGCCTAAAACACATTAGTTTGGACTAGAGATAGAACTTACTTTAGGTCATCTTGTCCTAAATTTAGTAAGACATGTGTCAGGAAAAAAGTTATTATATAGTTCTCATGTATAATATGCACATCAAACTTTTAGGCTGAAAAATCAGGAAAAATAGTATCTAATACACAAATAATTACATTAGTCATAAATAATTGTATACTCTATGTCTTTTCACACTAATAATAATAAATACTAGTCCATATCCTGGGTATGAAATTAAATTGTATCTGATGGTGAAGCTCTTAATTTCATTTCTATAAAGAATAGTTACTTGAAGCAATAATTGTTTACAAAGGATTATTATTCTAAGTTATTTGAAATCATATAACTGTGTGTAAACAAATAGTTTTTATCAAATAGAAATAGTTATGTGAAACCATATAATTATTAGCATTAGATAGGTTGGTTGGTTGGTTGTTTTGTTTTATGGCGTATCAATCCTTTTCAGGCCATTTAACACCAAATCAAATTTCAAACTATTCAGTTTAGTTATTTGAAATGATATAACTGTTTTTTTTTGTTTACAAACAGTTAAATGTCAAAAACGGCTCTATTTCAAACAATTCAGTTTAGCATAAGTACACAGTTTAGTTCTATTTGACCCATAGATAGGACCCTATCAGGTGCTACCATTCTGAGCCAGAGCGGACCTGTGAGTGATGGCAATGAAGGGGTACTCTGCATTTCCCAAAGCTCCAGCATTACTGGAACCTCACCATCAGATTGTTTAGTGTCATATTTAGGACATTGTTGGGAGTGGGGTCTAACCCCTCTGCAGAGAAGCAGTCGGTCTATTCTACAGTTCAAGCTGACTGGGCAAAGTATTAGATAGGAATACTTGAAACCATATGACTGTTTGCAAACAAATGATTATTATCAAAAATAAATAGTTACTTGAAACTTGCCTGGCACTGAAATCAGGGAGTAGTTTGTTCTGAAAATCCTATACTCATCTTCGTTTTCTTCTGTTGAATTGATCACAAGAGAGACAAGCTATGGTCATGGTCACTAGAATAAAATTTTCACTTAAAACCAAAGTTAGAGTGATTGATCTTAATGGTATGTCAATCTGTCTGGGGTTATTTCATGCCAAGAGGTTAGGATTGATTGAGTGATTGATTGATTTTAATGGCATGTCAATCTGTGTAAGGTTATTTATGCTTAAAAGTTAGGGAATCACAATCAGTGTATGATGATATTTACATTTATTGTGTAGTTGTTTAAGATTTTTTAACTCAGTTATATATCAAGTATTCCAATCTAATATAAATAATTTGCATACAGTTGTATGCTTTTAAATATTCCTATCTAATACTAATATTTTATACAAAACTATATAATTTCAAGTATTCCTATCTAATATGAATAATTTTTAAACAGCTCTATTTGACCTATTGATGTAAATGTAACAGCTAATAACACTTAAGGTCAGTAATGGAGTGCTCCATATTCTTCATAGCTCCAGAACTGGAGCTTCATCATCTGATGTTTAGTGTTTTATGTAGGACACTCCATTTTTTTTGTGGGGGAAGGGTAATCTTATCCTCTGCAAGGGATACATTCAGACTATACTAAGCCCAACTGATAGGGTGGTTAAAATGCATAGTGTTCTTTTCTTTTCTCCTTAAATTCTTCAAATTTGTACCTAGAATGTTTGATTAATTGATTTTAACAGTATATCAATCTATGTAGGGTTATTTTATGCCAAGAGGTTAGAGAATTGTGTTTATATTTAGATCTTTTGTGTTTCTTATGGGTTTTCTTTGTACATGGTCCTAATGAATATAATTTTTAAACAGATCTATTAGACACCTAGATAGAACCCTAACAATTACTACCACTCCGGGTCAGAGTGGACTTGGGAATAATGGCAATAAAGGATACTCTATATTCCCCAGAACTGAAACCTCACCATTAGATGCAGTTTAGTGTCATACCCAAGACACCCAATTTCAGGAGCTAAAGTTAGTGTATTCTAAACCCCTGGCTGTAGTGAAGATAGATTTAACTTTTTAAAAATCTGAATGATTGAAATAAAAAAAACAAACAACAAAAACGGTTAAGCAATATGAGCAATTGGAGTGTAATTTTCTTAAGAATCGGCGTTTACTAATATTGAATTACCTCTACTGGTACAATTTTTTTTTACCTAACTTCATATAACTATACCATATCACTTTTCTACAAGAGATATATGATTTATTTCAGCAATCGGTCAGCTTCGTAACTAGAAGATTAAGCATTTTACTTTGCAATTGCAGGCACAGTAAGCATACGTACCAGACTAAGTAAAATTTGATAGTCTAAGATTTCATTTGATAAATAAAAACACATTCACTCACTTATGTATATGTGTAAATGACGTATCAAGAAATTTTTTAAAAGATGTAATTTTCTGGCAGTCGCTTCATTTTCATACGACAAAAATTTAAAAGTAAACTCGAACTTCTCAAGTTTAAATGAATGTTTGATATATTCACATTCCTTTATCAAGTGATTCCACTTAAAAAATTCATTTTTTTACTCATGTAATTCCACATTAGCCGGACCAACATTTGGCGTATGTATAGCAATCAGTATTAAGACCCCCCCCCAAAAAAACCCACTCAAATTACGGTTTTTATGAAGCTAGTAAAAAAAAAAAGTATAGGGGTAAGTAATATAGTTTTGAGAAAAAGACCAATTCTATTTTAAAAATTACGTCTGAATTCTTCGGTACAATGGGGTGTCCACATTAACCCAAAAATTGTCGATATAACAAAAAATGTTTAAAAAAACTTTTTTTTACGTCCGTGCTATTCCTATAATCATTAGCAGTTAATAATACTTGGGGGGGGGGAAATTAAACTAATCTTTTAAAAAATCACATCGAGGATTATGTTTTTACTTAAATGAAACAATAACTCAATTCTACCAGGCAGGTTTTCTTACAAATCGAGTAATGCAGGTGCGCAGTGAATACCTTTAGCCAATATGGCGGTAAGGAAAAAAAGTAAATGAAATAAAGAAAATAAAAATTTTATCATATTAGGTAGAATTAAAAAATACTGTTTGAAAAACTTAACATATCAGAGAGCATTATTTTTCACTTTCCAAATAGTAAGTTTGAATAATTTAATGTCGTATTCATCACGCAACTATCGCCATGTGTACAATGGCTACTTTAGCCAGGGAACCTGTATTATAGAACCGCTGCCGGCGGCATACAATTAGAAGTAAACGACTATTATAAAAATTTTGGGAGATTTTTCTCGAAGGATCAACTTGTTTTCGGTCAATTTTCGTCCTTAGTCTAAGTTTTATCGCTTTAGGGGCTAAGTGGAAGCCGTCAGAGCAACCCCTGCCGGATTTTCATTAGGGTATACAGATTGCGTGTCCTGTCTTGTGCGGAGGTTGTAGTGTTGCATGGCGGTCTAGCTGGGTACCAGGATTTTTGGGTAAGTTTTCCCAGTGTTCCATTGAAACGATGTTGTTGTTGGTGGCGGAAGATGACAGCCACCTCCTTCTTTACTCTCTCTCACACACCATATCTGTTTGTATATACGAGCTGCCCGATTTAAATTGTCTACAGCATGGCTTCTTTCTTTGCCTTTTTCGACTTGCTTTTTTAGTCCAGGCCAATGTACACTTGACGAAGGAGGAAGACATTTCTTGTTTTTTTTGTCTCCATTTTTATATGAAATCTCCGAAAGCCAAGATGGAGTCGGCTTCTTTTTTCCTACCCATTCGACTTAACCGTCTCTCTATTATGTTTTGATATTAATATATCATTTGTGCGGCATTTTTGTTTTATTTTGTCCCTTTGTCTTGTGTCCTCTTTTCAATCACCGCCTGGATTTTCTAGTGGTTAGAAATTATGATTTCACAAACTAACTATTTTCTACCACTTTAGTTATCCCATTCGAAGGGAACAAAACTGATCTTTTTTTTTTTAAATGTCTTTTTATACGTTTAAAAAATTGTTCTTTCTTAAATATTATTCAGTATTTAATATATTTATAGTATTTTATATTCTTAGTTTGTTATATGGCGGGGACCCTGTGTTAATGTTTGGAAGGTCTGATGAAAACTAGACAATATGATTTGCAAGAAGAATGCTTTGTTTTGATGTTAAAAATTGAAAATGAAGTCTGATGTTTTTACTTTGGACCTCTTATGTTTTTAATTGATTTATATCTAATATATTATTTGTCCAAAATTTATTCTATGTAGGTGGTATATACGTATACAGTCGTACACGAAATCCGTTATTTTTGTATGCATATCTGCTAGGTGACTGATAAACACCGTAGTTTCTGGTCATTCCAGATCCTTAATTTTAAGGTAAATTTTAATTCTTATTGCTTTAAAAGACCATTTGATTACAATAAATACATCGTCAAAACAGAAAATAAATTGGCTTGTTCATGCACATGGTAAATACCTACAAATTCCAATCATCACTGTATTTTTGAAAATTTCAAGCAATTGTAGACGTTTATTAAACCAGACAAGGATATGTTTTATGGAGCATTTTGTGATTATATAATTTTCTCAGTCTAGACAAGTTACCTAACTAATGTATTTTTTTTTTCTTTTAGAAATTTAATTATAAAAAATCAAGTAGACTAAATAAATGCAATTAGCATGTGAGGTATTAATAAAGAAAAAAGAAAGATCCCACTTATCAAAATGGACTAAAAAAATAGCCCGAACCTACTTAGCGATAAAAAAAAAAAAAAAGAATGTAATTAGCATGTGGAATATTGTTAAAAAAACGAAAAATCCACCATATCAAGAATTATTAGCTAAATTGACTAAAAGAAGGCTCCACAAACCTATTCTACGATTTAAAAAAAGATCACAAGTAGATCAAATTTTTTTTTTTTTTTTTTTTAATCTTAGGTTTTTGTTACACGGTAAATTTTAAAGAAAAACTTGCGATTTTTCATTTTATTTCAGTCAATTCATGAACCAAGGGGAAGCTACTTCTATATTTGAACTTATTACAAAATATGTGCAAAAGTTCCCAGCGTCGTACATTTTAAAACTTTTCTGTCGAAAACTTTTCCACACAGGTTATATTTGTAGTATTTTTGCAGGGAATCTAAACAGACATCATATTAAAAAAAAAAAATTGATATGCCAGGACAAATTTGTCGTCGGTTGTAAACAATGAAATTATTGGGAACTTTTGCACGTACATGAAATACATATTTTGTAATTAACTAAATGGAAATGGCTTCCTTTATTTAAAAAAAAAAATCGCCTAAAAATTGTTCAATACTTTTTGGGTATGATTTTTATTTGAAAAACAAAAGCAATAAAAGAAAAACTTTATTTTAAAAATATATATAACAACAAATAATCAGTTTTAATTGAGATTTATGGCACGTTTATTGCAAAAATGGCTGTTTCATGTGGTGTATTGGTAGGAACTGAAATTCAATAATCCTAATTTAAGAGTAGATGACCTGTGAATCTGTTGGTATGCTGTACAGCAAACCATTATTGATGCTTCTATTTAATTAGCATTTCATTGATTGATTTTAATGTTAACTTTTCTGGGGTTATTGAATTGCATATGTTTATAAAAACTTTTTTCTCTGTGTACTTTAAAAGGTTTTTGTACACTAATGATATCAGGAGTTCCTATTTAAAAATAATTTTATCTATTACTACTCCAAATCGGAGCAGACCTGAAATAATGGGAATAAAGGGGTACTTTACCCTCACCATCAGATTTAGTTAAGTGTCATACTCAGAACACTTTTTCTTTTTTTTTTGTCTTACTTCTTTGCAAAGTATACAGCCAGTGTCTTTAAATTCATGCAGACAGGGCATTTAGCATTTTATTATCTGTTATATTAATAAATTGGTTAGTTTATTTTTAAAGAAAGAAAAAAAAGATATCATTGCTAGTGTTGATAGCTCTCAAAATTATCATTCATTTGCAAAATGGACTGGAAATTTCTCTGGAGCATTTTCATTTTATTGATCAAATAAAGTTCTTACTATAATGAGCTGTTTTTGCTTTGTTATGGTGGCACACAATGCAATTGAATATATCTAGATTTGAGTCAAGTTAGTTTACTTAATCCTGACTTACTGTATATAGTTTTAAAGATGGTTAAGTAAGGCTGTTGGGAAAGACATGAATCCATATGTTCTCTCTTTGCTATGGACAAATAGGGTTTACGGGGTTCTTTTGCCAGTCTGGGAGAAAGAAAACTCTTGAGTTCAAACTAGCTATGCTCTGTTTAATGAATGTAGTAATTTACTAAGGCCATGTGAATGGAGCACCTAATAAGACATGAACTCATTCATGAAGGTTTGCTCAGCATCCAAAGTGCTTGTGCTTAATGGTTGTCTATTTACTTAACTTCTCTACTATGGAGGGGTTGGGTAAATACATACATGTTATCGTTCCAAGATCTTTTCATATCGCCACATACTTTCTTTGCTAAAATTGATTGGAAATATTCAAATATTAACTTGAAATTTTGAAAAAATATTTAGAATAATGAATTCAAGATTTTAATTTGTTTGACACATCAAGTCAAATAATGCAACTGTGATGTTTCTTGGTTTTATAGCTTCTCTAATATTCTCTTTCTACATCTTAGGTGAGTTCAATCAAAAAAATTGGTTCTCGAATTAATCAGTCCATCTCTACTTTATTAATCAAACTGAACTTCTTGATTGAGCATAGTTTATGCCAGTACAAATGGGTGTGGGTAATGTTAACCAATTACAGGAAAGTATATGTAAAGGTCAATTTAAAATGAGTACAGAAATAGATAAACTTTCATAACACAATAGCAGAATTTTAATTTGACTGAAAATAGATACTCTGACCAAAAAGAAAAAAAAAATTATTCTACCACCCAAACTATATATTTTGATTATGATGTTAAAAGTTCCCAACATAGTACAAATGTCTGTATTTCAGGAAGACTCATTGTTTGATTATGGGCAAAAGTTGGAAACACAATATTAGACAGCGATTAGGAAACCATGTTTTGGAACAAGCTAATATCTATCAAATACCCACTGCTCAAGTACTAATCCACTACAAATATATTTACTATGGGGAAAATAAAATTTCATTGATTTATAATTGATGTTTTTTATTTAATTTAGGTAATAAACTGATTTTAATAGCATGTCACCCCATCTAGGGCAATTTTATGCCTTGAAGTTAGGGAATTGTATTCATTGTATGTTCATATTTACATTTTTTGTCTAGTTGTACATAGTCTTATCAAATACAAATAATTTCTAAACATCTTTTTGACCTACATGGGTACTAATCACTCTGGGTCAGAGTGGACCTGGGAGTAATGCCAATGAATCTGTAACTCCATATTTCCCAAAGATCCTAAACTGGAGCCTCAATATCTGAAACAAATTAGTGTCATATCCAGGAACCCTCCTTTTTTCCTGGTGGGGAGAGGGGGAGTCTATGTCCTCTGCAGGGGATACAGTCATTGTAGTCTAAGCCCCAACAACAGGGTGATTGTTTGATAAGAGGTGCAATACTAGAAAACTCTGATTCCTATTAAAAGGAAACAATAATTGTGGGATTATTAATTCTTTTAAATATTGTGTGTCTTTTTTTTTTTTTTTTTTTTTTTTTTTTTTTAAGATATGACAACAACAGTATATGATATTGATGCTTTGATTTAGGAAGTAGTGAAGAATAAGTAATGAATGTTAGATTTTTTTAAAGTTAAAAATTTGGTTCCTTCCTCAATTTATGATACAATGTTTTGTTTTGCTGTTACGAATTGAAAATGAATCTTGATTCATTACTCATACCTATGTAGAGCCATAAATATGTATTCACCCAACCCCCTTCACTACCAGCAGGATGAGAGACAGAGAAACGTATCTTGTAAACTGGTTTAGTCATGGCAGGGCTACTTGTTGCATGTCTTTGGCATGAATAGCTTGGCAGAGCCCATCCCTCTCCAGGTCTACAACTGGTTTGAATTCTAAGTTTTTTTCTTCTAGACTGGTTGCCATACCAAGGTTAAAGAGCCAGCTGACCTACTATTTAGTCATAGCTGTTGGGAGAATAGTTGGATTCATGCCTTTCTCAAGGGTATTAGCGCCATGTAAAATGCAAGCAGCCTCATCCAGGATTTGATAAAGATTGGGTATGCCATGAGTGTCCCAAGTTTTGACGCCGTTTTAAGCTGGTTTGAACTCAGATGTACAGGTATTTTTAAAACTGATTAATTATTATGATTGACATTAATAAATAACACTCCTCTTGAACCTTTAGCTCTTTGGCTTTCACAAAAAATCCAGGACAAAACATTTTCCATCTTTGTGTTAGATAAAAGAAAAAGCTGTGACTAGTTACTATACTAAGCTTTTTTATTATTGATATCCGACAAGCTCTCTTTTGGCCTGAAATATTCAGTTTCTGAGTTCAAAGAGTTGAAAAAAGTAACTAAGAATGATTTTACCTTTTAGTTTTGAAAAGGTAAATATTAAAAAAACAAGGCAGAAAATTCTTTGTATTTTCTGTTGCATATTAATAAGTATTTTTTTTTTTTTTTTTCATCATTACTTTCTATCAAAATGATTTTATTTTATTAGTTTATAAATGTACATAAAATTATTGTAAGATATAATGAAATCCTACTTTTTAAAACTAGCTGAGATTTAGACCTATTAAGGGAGGTAAATCATACATTCATTTCAATGCTCCATTTTAGCATTTTAGATAAGTGGCAAATTTTTTATTAATTTTAATGGTATGTCAATCCATCTGGAGTTATTTTATACCTGGAAGTTAGGGAATTGTGTATATTTATTTATTTATTTATTTTGAGGTCGGGGTGGGATTTACTATATGCAGGGGATACAATCATTGTATTCTAAGTCCTTTTGACTGGGCATGCAAATCTTGAACATTCTTCATCTACAAGTATTAATTCCTCTAAAATTGAATTTTTTTTTCTGAAATATAAACAATGTTGTTTTCCATTCTCCTTTACTGATTGATTTTCCTAGTGATTAGTGTTCACCAATGGTCCGGGAGACTGGGGTTCAATCCCTGGTCGAGTCATACCAAAGACTAAAAACATGGGACTTGATACCTCCTTGCTTAACACTCAGCACTAGAAGGTATAGATTAAGGGTAAAGTGGAGCAATCCAGGAAATGGAGTAGCACCCTCCCCCTACACCTTGGTGTAGTAGCTATTGAAAAGGGAGCCTTAGGGTCACCCTTGACTAAGGTTGCCAACTTTACTTAATAATCTAAAATTAACCCCAGACTATATATCTTTTTCTGAGATCCAATATAGGAAGAATTGGATCTCTTTTGAGGCTTTTCTGCAGAAGGGTAAACCCCCCAACCTCACAATGAGTGTCCTGTTTATGACCCTAAACAACCTGATGGTGAGGTTCCAATAATGCTGAAGCCTTGGGGAATGCGGAGTACCTCTTCATTGCTATCACTTCCAGGTCCAACCTGCCCCAGAGTGGTAGCACCTGATAGGGTCCTATCTATGGGTCAAATAGAACTAAACTGAATTGTTTGAAATAGAGCCGTTTTTGACATTGAAACTGTACTTATGCTAAACTGAATTGTTTGAAATAGAATTGTTTTGACATTCAACTGTGTGTAAACAAAAATTATACTTATACTAAACTGAATTGTTTGAATTAGAACTGTTTGACTAAACTGAATAGCTTGAAATAGAAATGTTTTTGACAAACTGAATTGTTTAAAATAGAACTGTTTATTTGTATAAAAATGGATTTTGCATTAAATAACCTACAAAGGTTGATATGTCATAAAACCCAAACAAAGAAAAAAATCTTTTGAGGCAGTAGTAACTCTCAGGTGAGCTGATGGTGTTGTAAGAATGAGTGATGCTAGCCAATTGTATCATTGTTTTATAACATGTAAACAGGGTTTGGATTTGATGCAAAGACAAGTTGAAGTGCAACCCAGAAGCTATTTATATTCCTCTCAAAACATTTGAATCCACTGCAATTAATTGATTTTAATGGCATGTCAATATGTCTAGGGTTATTTTAAGCCTCCAAGATAATGGTGAATCATGTTCATAGTACATTCATATTTACCATTTTTATGAAGTTGTTTCTTAAGAGTTTTTTTCTTGTTTTCCACATTGTGTTATTGACTACTATTGAGTTGAGTCATAAATAATTTCCATTTTTTAAAAGCAAGTTTTTACTATGCATTTCAAACTTTAAATGCAACTGGGAATTACCTGATTAAAGAGTACTTTCAGTCTATGATCTCATGTCACTAAAATAAAGGAACTGAAAGTGAATATTCAACATGTAATGTAATGTGAGTTAGAAAATAAAAAAAAAATACTACAGAAACAGCTAAGAAAATTTTCTGTATTTATGGCTAAGGTTTCAATACTGACCACTGAAATTGCTTTTCAAAGTTTTTTTTCTAGTGATACGTCATTGGACCCAGATTAAGATGCTCATCAGGCCTTGATCAAGATGTTTTAAAAGAATTAGTAGAATGCAGTTCATTCAAAAAGTACTTAAGAATAAGCACTTGACCTCAACACATGCCAATCCACCATCTGCTGCCACTTGAAAAAGATGGGAAAAGTGAGCAAGCTGGACATTCAGCTTCCTTGTACTCTCAGTGAGAAGAATAAAGTATATTTATTGCGACGTCTTCTTTCAAGGCAGAGAAATGACCTATTTCTTCAGTATATTATTACAGGTGATGAAAAATGGGTCTTATATGACAAAGTTCAATGCAAAAAGGCAGTGGATTGATAAGGATGAATCTCTGCAGTCTACTCCAAAAGCAGAGCTTCATGGAAGAAATGTTATGTTGTGCATATGGTAGGATTCTTGTGGTAGTATTCATTTTGAATTTTTTAAAGCCCCCCCAATCAGACACTCAATGCAGACTTATACTCTCAACAGCTGCAACATGTGCATGGGAATCAGAAAACATCAAGCGCTTCTCAATAGGAGAAACATGCTTTTCCATGATAATTCAAGGCCACATTCAGGCTGGTCTGTTCAGCCCCATCCACCATATTCACCTGACCTACCAAGTGATTTCCATTTTTATTTTTCTCTCCAAAATGCTCTGAATCACAAAAATATTTCTTGAAGATTAGGTGAAAATATTAGTGGAAAACCTTTGTTTAAGACCAGCTGAATTTTACTTGAGAGGAATGAACAAGCTTGCTGATAAATTACAAGACTTGATTCAAAATAATGATGAATATACTATTGATTGAAATTAATTCATTGTCAAGTTATATTTTACCAAAATTGAAATTATCTATAACTCCGCCCAATAATAATTTTTACACAGATCTATTTGACCCCTAGATGGGACCTTAACAGGTAACACAACTCTGAGTCAGAGTGGGCCTGAGAGTAATAGCAAGAAAGGGTACTCCACAATCCCCAGAGCTCCAGGACTGCAGCTTTACCATCCAATGTACTTCAGTGTCATATCCAAGACATCTCTTTATGGAGGTGGGATCTTATCCCTCTGCAGGGGATACAGTCAGTGTATTCTAATTCTGCTGATAGAATAGTGCTGCAATTTAATGCAATGCAAAGCAAATGAAGAACTGCTTGTCTTAGCATTACTCATTTGAATAAAGATCATCTTAAAGAGAAAAATTATCTAAAATTCACTCACATTTGAGATGTAAGCATAATTGTAAAAAAAAAAAATAACCGAAAAACCCTTAGACTGGAGATACCCTGCCTTCAGGCCACATCCAGTCCTTGAGGCCCATTCATGCAGCCCTTCACCCATCTTTCAAAATGTTTTTGCCTTTTGATGTTGACTATGAAGAATTACCATTATAACTGCAGATGGAACTCATTGATATTCAGTGTTCAGGAGATTTGAAGTCCAAGTTTCTTGCTTGCCACATCCTTGATTTCAATAAGAACCATGTGCCTCTCTTTGAATGATTCCCCAACTATATCACTCACACACAGCAAGTAGTGAGCATGTTTCGCATTAAATTTTGTTGTGAACAACTATTCTCCAAAATGAAGCTGGCTAAAAGTATGCTTTATTTGCTACTGTCAAATCATCACTTGTCTGATGTCTTCCTTCAGTCAACCTCCCCATTTAACCATATTTTTGTGATTGTAAACATCATATGTCTCATTTATAAATTATGATTGTTATCTTTTGAATTTCTTTCTTTCTGTCCTTTTAAGATTGTAATTCCCCTGGGCCAAGGTTTGTGGCCCTTAGTGAGAGAATCTCTTATAGATCTGAATCTTTTCAGTCATAGCTAGATCATTCATTAAAATGACTCTTATGTAAATGACATAACACTAGTGACCATCACACCCAATCAGGCTAGGTTTACAATATCCAGCAACTTGTTTACATGATCTAGAAGTTTTTTCTTGTTTTGAATGGATTTATAAATACAAACTAGAAAATTCACTTCCTGTGGACTGCCTTTTTTTATTCACTTTCAAAATTTTATTTACTTCCCAGAGGTCTATCTTGGGAAAGGTATAAACCCTCTGTTATCCCTCCAGCTATGGGTTAAATTCTTCCACAAGGATGGCTTTAGTGTTAAATAACCCACAAACAAGGAAACCAAACCAGGCATCTATATAGACCACTTTGAGAAGCCCTACTTTTAAACTATCCATTAAAAGACAGTAGTTGCTATACTAAGCCTATTATTATTAGTATCTGACAATTTCCAAAATATTGGACTTACAGTGTATCGTAGAAAGCACTTAGCTTAAAATTTGTTTCCTAACTAGTCCTATAGTTTAGCTATCTTTTAAAAATATGTTTTCTTTACCTGATAAAAATCTCTGATTATATCACCAATGTCATCAAATTCTTTAAATCCTTAGCTCCTTGCCTCTTCAGATACCTTCTATCTGAGCTCATCAAAAAAAAAATGGGTATCATAAAAGCATTAAAATCTTGAATGTAGCCCTCTGTATAAAAATATTCCTTAAAAGAAAGAATGGTCATTTTGCTAAGTCTTATTAGCATCTGACATGGTCTTGAGTCCAAAATAGTGTAATTAAGCCAGAAGTATTTATCCAAACCCTCCTCCATGGGCAAGATGTGACACATGGTTAATTTTTTAGCAGAGTAGTGCTGGTTTGATTTCAGTTTTCCTTCTCCTGGACTGGTTGCCTAACCAAGGCTAAAAAGCCAGTCTGTCCTATTTACTTATAGCTGACCTAAGAAGAGATGGTTTCATGCCTTTCCCAAGAGGATTAGCACAAAATTCACAACAAGCCTTTTTCAGGTTTTGAACTCTGGTCATTGATTTAGATTCCTTTCCACCAAGGTCAGAAGTATGGAGCAATGAGAAACAATCATTAGTACTGTTGTACTTAACTTATTTTGCTCACCATTATACTATGCAAAATAGTGAAATATTGCCCAGCCTTGAATATTAGGCTTATGAGTTCCAAGATTTATGAAGTGATAAAAGGACTAGCAGCTCTTTGTTTATATTTGGAAATCATTTTTTATTGTCTATCAATTGTTTGGAGGACAACCTTTATGACCTTTTTAATTATATTTTATTTATAAATTTCTCTTTGTTTCTTTTATTCTCTCTTCCTTGCTCAGCTGTAATCTTTTTTTTTTCTATTTCCTCCCTTCACTCCCAACTTACTATTCTTCAGAGCACTGAACAAAAAAGAAAGAAAAAAAAGACAGCTGAACACATCTGTCCAAATTTGACTTTTGTCCAAAAAGGTTTTTAATATCTGGAAAATGGCATCATCCGTTATGACCACAATAAATGCTTTTTGAATAAAATTAAAACAATTAATATTTGTTATTCTTCTCTTATTTTAAACTGGTACAACTATGAATTTTTTAAACAGTTACAGAAATTTGAAACTTTATCTACTTATATTATTGTTAACTTTCTTAAATGTGTATATATAATATATTATCTGGGTAAACTGCTTCTCTCCTCCACCAGCCTTAATGATTCTATCAATAAAATTATATATTGATCTGAAAGTAAAGCCTGTTTATTTTCATAGAAAATACTGAAGATACAGTGACCACAACAATAAAAATGTATAACCTCTTGTGATGACTATATGGAAAAAATAGTCTTGTAGCTAAGAACTTGGTGTATTTAATAATGTTATTGTACTCTCTAGCTGTTGTGGTTTTGATGGAAATATATAGGAAATATCACTTCTATAGCACCTCCTTGCATTATATATATATATATATATATATATATATATATATATATATATATATATATATATATATATATAAATAAAATGAAAAAAGGAATTTTGAAAATGAGATTGACATATTTTCTCAGAAGTCTGGTATCATCAGAATACAAATGATTTTATCAAAAGATGAATCTACATCAAAGAGAGGAAGAATCATAGTTTATCTCAAGTGTCTGAATGATTAATATAAAAATCTAACTATTGCTATAGAAAAACAGATTTTTTTTTTTTTTTTGTCAATTATATCTTAATATTCTGATATCTAAAGAATGCTAAATGACTTAACCAAAAATATAATAGTGTGTGTATATATATATGGTATACTTATTTTTTATTACAGCACTCGAAATGCTGTAAAATTTGGTAATGAATAACACCAAAAAATTATTTTGATTGTATAATATTCCTCTAGGAATAAGAAAATCTTTATCAGTGAGTATAAATACTAAAGAATACAAAGAAATAACCAAAAATAAAATTGTATAAATATGTTCAAGAAGTGTACTTACTTTTAGACTATAACCATATTCATTTATTTTTATTTTTTATTAGTGTTTCAATGCTATAAAGTTTACTAATAAATAATACATAATAACATTTATTTTGATTGTATAATATTCCATGAGAAATAATAAAACACTGGTATCTTTTGGTTTAGTGAAAAAAAACTCAACTTTTTATAAAAAGATTAAGTGTATAATTATTTATGTGTAATATTATATAATCGTTTGATTGGATGAAAGTTTGGTGTCCTTGATTAATAAATCCTACCTGTCATATTGGTTACATAAACAACTTGTAATTTGATATTTTTCATTACAGAAAGGCTCCATGAATATAATTTGGCAATCTTTCTTCTATGACAAAATGATTAAAAATGTCTACTCAGTTTGATTGAGAGCAAAATGTAGCTTGGCTTCATTCCCAATGCAATTGACAGATGATTATTAATTTTGTCAACCTTCAATTGAAAGTGTTATGTACTTATAGGACTTCAGTAATCATGGCTCTTTATATTATTCTTTATTAGTAAACAGTAAATTGCTATACCAATGTTTCTTTTAATTCTTTCCCTGTCTGAATGGGACCAAAAGCCTGTGTACTATTGGAGAAATAGAATATACAAAAAATATTTTTACTTTTCAAATAATGATAGATTTTTCTGTATGACATTGATGAAATAAAAACTCAGAAATAGGGATATGGCAATGACTTGTTCAACTATGTTGTGTGTGTGTATATATATATATATATATATATATATATATATATATATATATATATATATAATGGATATAATTCTTCAACTTCTACACTACAGGCAGGATATGACACAAAGTCAATTTTTAAGTGGAGTAAAGCTGGTTTGAATACAGTTTTCCTTTTCCTTGAATGGTTGCCATATCAAGGCTAAAGAATCCAGTTAGCTTTATTATTTAGCCATAACTAGGAGGGGAACAGACAAGTTTATGCCTTTCTCAAGGGCATTAGCACAAAGTGAAATGCAAACAGCCTTAAGGATTTAAACTCAGGTCACCAATTTCATTTCCTATAAGTGTTATGTTAAAAATGCCTAAGTGCTAAGGCACAGTTATGTATACATCTTAGGTTTGAAGTTCAGGTATTAGATTAACATCTAAATAGCTGTTTGACACACTAGTGCCCTTGATGATACAAGGATAAAATATATATAATTATAAATGATAAAATTCTAATTACAAATCAAAGTTGAAATATAAAAAAACAAAAAAGAAAGATATACATGTATGGGTAATTAATCAGGTGAATATCAAAACCAAAAACTTACTTAAAATTATGCTTACTTTGATGCTGTAGATAGGAGATGGCGATTTTTGCTGCCCGGAGTAAGAGAATCACTAACTTTTCAGCCATCAGTAAAATGGCTTGGTTTGGTTTGGTTTTATGGCATATCAGCCATTTTTGGTTACTTAATGACAAATCCTCTTTATACATATATATTAAATATATATGATTTGTAAACACATTTTGTAGATAACATTTTTAAATGAACCTAAGCTCATTCTTTTGCGCACAATTAAATGGTTCCAAGTATTGTTATGTATCCTTAACAATTCATTTAAACATCAGTCATTTATTTACACACAGTTAAATGATCAAACAATTCAATTTAGCATTAGTCATTTGTTTGCATAAAGTATAAATGTCAAACAGTTCTATTTGACCCATACATAGGAACCTTTCAGGTGCTACCACCCTGGGCCAGTGGACCAGGGAGCAATGGCAATGAAGGAGTACTCTGCATTCCCCAAAGCTCTAGCATTACTGAAGCCTCACCATCAGATTGTTTAATGTTATAATCAGAACACTCATTGCTGGGCGTGGGGCAGGGTCTTGCTCCTCTGCAGAAATGCAGTTAGTGTATTCTACAGCCCCAGCTAACTGGGCCAATGGCTTGAATGTAGGAAAGTTAAAATGGCTATAGCAAAGAAAAAGCTGAACACTAATAAAAATCAAGTATAGTACCATTGCTATTTACTGACAGTCATCAGTTTTTGGTTTGGTTTTATTGTTTTGATGGTATATCAACCTTCATAGGTTATTTAATGCCAAAGCTAACCTTTTTGTAGAAAAGTAGTAGTATTATTTAACCTATAACTGGAAGGAGGTAATAGGGTTTGTACCTTTCCCAGTGGCATTAATCTGAAAGTGAACATAATGTTATTGGAGTTTGAACACACTTTCTATGATGTTGCAGTCCAGCACTTTAACTGCTATGCCATAGGGATTCCTCTTATCAGTTTTTGGAATGTGTTAAGCTCTGATATTTATACTTTGTATTTGGATAGTAAGTGCAGGATATGTTGCTCATCCTGTCAATGTATTTTAGAATATGTTGATTATATCATCTTGAAAAGATTACCCCCCAAAAAGTTGTGTCCTGGATATGACACTAAACTGCATCTAATGGTGAGGCTCCACTTTTTAGAGATGTGGAGAATGTAGAGTTGCTCTTTCATTGCTATTACTCCCAAGTTCACTTTGACTAAGAGTGTAGTACCTGTGGACTAATAGATCTGTTTAAAAATCATTTGTATTCAGTAGGAATATTTAAAGCTTTGTTTACTAAGAATTATTATTAGTAACTTGAAATTGTGTGCAAACAAATGTCTATTATTTAGTAGAAATAGCCACTTTAACCCTTTGAACCATGAGATCTTAAGCCTAAATTTACCCTCAGCCATTTGAGCTTGATCTCCCCACAGGTAAACCAGTGCTATGGTGTGAAGAAAAATAAAAGTACCGCTGTTATACTGGGTTCAAAGAGTCAAATCATATGATTGAGTATAAATTATTAGTGTTAGATAAGAATACTTTAAATCATACAACTATGTGCAAATTATTTGTATTAGATAGGAATACTTGATATCATAACTGTGTACCAAAACCTTATATGAAATGATTACTCAAAATGTAAATATAAATGTGCAATGAATGTGATTCTCTAACCTCTAGGTATGAAATAATCCTAGACATATTGGCATGCATTTAAAATCAATCATATCTTACTAACTGTATTTAATATAATTATCAGTTAAAGGTGATAAATTAGAAACAGAATTTGGTTAATATTAATATTATGACTTTTGGGATGTTATCATCAAAATTATACATTTGGTTGAATTATTTGCTTGGTGAGTTTTACAGCATATCAATCCTTGATGGTTTATTTATGCTGAAATCACTTTGACAATTATGGTCTCCAACTACAGAGAACTTATGTGCACTTATGATGGCCTACACTTATGAAAGGCATGACTGAAAACCAAAAGTTATATGCATACATAAGTTTTATGCAGCAGACTTTACTAATAAATTCTAGTCCCACTCAGTGTGCTGTACTTGTCCACCCATGTATCTTCCTTTCCCCCTTGTGCACCTTGTTAGCAGGGCTTAGAATCCATTGTCAGTATCCTTTGCAGAGGAATAAGGCCCTCCACCCCACAAAAAAGATGTTCTGAGTATGACACTAAACTGCATCTGATGGTGAAGCTCCAGTTCTCAAGATCTGCAGAGTGTGAAGTACCCCTTCATTGCCATTACTCCCAGGCCCACTCTAATCTGGATTGGTAGTACCTGTTATATATGCACATAACAATGTTATGAATCTTCTTGGCTAGACTTTGCAAACGAAGATTTATGAAGGAAATGTCCATGACTACTGCAGGCATGCTGACTAGGCTGATGTGGGATAGGCAAGTACGGCTGCAGCGACTGCAGTTAAAGGTATCACTACAAGGCTTGGAAGTGTTGGTGGCATCGCGGATGTGGACTTATTTTTTCAGCCTGCTCAATGAAGTTTTTAGGTGGAGTGAAGGGTTCACAGTAATGCCCACCCTTTACACCTGTCATCTGTCATGGCCTAGCAAGCTGGGATGATGACAGCGAAGTCTTTGGGTCATAGGTTTTATGTCAGACTGTCTTTTCCTAGATGAATTGCCAGCCAAGGCTGTCAAGCTCCATCTGCTCCTAGTATTTAATAGCTATTTGACCCATAGCTGGCTCTCTAAACCGATATTATCACCCCTGAGACAGAGTGAACCTGGGAGCAATGGTAATTAAGGGGTCACTCCACTCTCCCCCAAACTCTGGAACTCATGAACCAGAGCTTTACCACTTGTTGCAGTTTAATGTCTTACCCAGGATTCAACGGAATTAGTACCTGTTTCATAGTCGGGTCATCGGCGACTAAACCAGTACCCCCACCAAGTTGTCTGGTGAGGAGGGTGGCTAGACACCCAGCAGGATGAAAAGCAAAACCTATCAAAGGCTGGAGGAAGCTTCTTGCTTAACAACCATCTAGCACATTATGTGGGGACGTAGAAATACTTGGATTGGTATCCAAGTGCG
This sequence comes from Sepioteuthis lessoniana, assembly GCA_963585895.1. Classification (NCBI taxonomy): domain Eukaryota; kingdom Metazoa; phylum Mollusca; class Cephalopoda; order Myopsida; family Loliginidae; genus Sepioteuthis; species Sepioteuthis lessoniana. Next base: position 64,826,816 of record OY757921.1, read on the forward strand.
TATCAAGACCACCTGAGGTATCCTTGTCTTGTAGTTTTGTTGAATTTGTTCGTACACTGTTGCTATGACTCTGATTACCGAAAAGTGGAACTAATTCCGTTAATTCCTGGGTAAGACAATGTTATGAATACCCTTTCATTAAACATCTAGACAAAAAACATTTCTTTCTATTAATATCAATATTACTTTCTAACTGCCTCTAGGCAGGACCATCTGACATTTGTGCTGGGTAGGTTATTGTAAGTTGATTGCCTGGTTTCATGAGGCCTTCCTCCCAAACTCAATCTACTTTGATGGGTTGAGTTTATTGCTCAGCATCTGACGTGCCCCAAAAGGGAAATGCTGACGGAGCCAAGCATTTTTTAATCAACTACACGAGTCTCTCTTTGAGCATGGCTCCCCAGTATAAAATGACCTTGTGTCATATACTGGGTTGCTGAGAAGTTAAATTCCTTTATACAAAAAACATAAATATGAACCTACAGTGAACGTGATTCCCTAACATAAAATAACCCTAGATGGGTTGATATACCATTAAAATCAATTAATTGCAGTAGATTCAATTGTTTTGAGAGGAATATAAATACCCAGCAAGAATTGAATGTACTAACAATGATCTGGTAGACTAGTTTACTATTACACCATTCTCAGCATCCTTAAATTTCATTTGACATTTATTTCTATATATTTGGAAAAGATATTGAATTCTTGAATATTTTATACATTTCTTATGATTCTTGCAACAACATTAAACAGCCTGTCAGTGGGGCTTAGAGTATGTTGACTGTATCCTCTGCAGAAAGGTAAGACCCCCACAAAAGGGGTATCCTGGGTAGGACTAGATTTCATCTGACGATGCAGCTTTAGTTCTGGAGAGTGAGGAGTACCCCTTCATTGTCATTACTCTCAGGTCCACTCTGTCCACATTGATAGTATTTGTTATGGTTCCATCTATGAGGCAAATAGATCTGTTTAAAAATTGTGTTTGATAGGATCATGTGCAAAAAAAAACCTTCTTAAACAACTACACAAAAATATGTAAATATGAATGCAATTCCCTAACATCTTAGTATAAAATAACCCATGACAGATTGACATACTGTTTAAATCAATCAATCCTCCTCTTCTTGCTAACAATGATTTCACACACATTCAGCTACAGTTTTACTTGGGGTTTGGAAATCTTATAGAAGATGTCAACTAATAGGGAAAATGCCTTCATCTATACCTTGACCAGCTAAGAAGAAAAGGAAGGCTATCAATTTGTTAAGACTTTGACAATACAGTACAGTGACTGTATATGGCATTTATAGCAGTCTATCTTACTAGTGAATCAACTTATAACCAGTCCATCAGAACCTAGCTGGTTTATAAGTTGACATCTATCTGTACATACATCTATGAGCTGCTGCCTGGCTAGGCATAATATGCACTGCATACCCTGACTAAATATACAAAAGTTACTCATTAGATGAAAAAAGATTTTCTATTCATCGTAGATTTTGAACTTAATGCATTAAATTCAATGTATATTTTAGTAAATATTTATTCTTTCCATTTTAGGCTTAAATCTCCTGTGATTCTCAATCTCAGTATATAAACTATGCATTACAGTGACTATACATGTGTCACAGATGATGCTTTAAGTTGCATTTTATAAAAGATCATAAAGGCAATAGAAATTAGCCCTTTGCTTTTACTTCATAAACGTTGACTGACTGCCTATCCAGAGTAATATATATAGTCATGTTCTCTTATGTACTCCTACACAAGAACACACTAGTGTTGGCAGACTAGCAAAGACTTACATATATATCAATTCTGTCACTGGATGCAGGATCCACCAGGAGCGATTAAGGATGGATGGCAAAAGAGTCAGGGAACTCTAAACTGTCAGTATGACTTGATGATATCAAGAACCTAGATTACTATAATTAGAGTGATCAGTATTAGTGATAGAGCACATATATAAGTTGGGTAACCTAGACATTGTCTCTGACACTTGGTGACTGTCAGTTTCTTGCTACTGCAATCATTGGACCAAGTATATATAGTAAACAGATGAGAATAAAGTCTTCAAAAAAAGTCTTTTAAAAGAAAATTTGATAAATCAAAAAGTGCTTGAATGCTAGCCAGCAGAGAAGTATAAAAACTAGAAGTAATTAAAATCTGACCTTATTATCATTTCCTGTATCAACTACAGTTTTAACCTATGGTTTTGAAGTTTTATTGTGAAGCCTCAAGATGTCACCCATGAAGAAAATACCTTCATCTATACTGGGACCAACCAAGAAAAGGAAGGCTATCAATTTGTGAAGATTTTGCTTATACAGTACAGGGACTGTATGTTGTATATATAGCAGTCCAATTTACGACTGAATTAGCTAATGACTGATCAGTCAGAAGAAGTTGATGACTAATCTGTATATTCAGTACAAAAATGTATTTTCATTGTCATTTTAAACAGATAAACACTTCTTACTTAGTTGCTATATTAAATTTTCTAGAGCCAGTGTAATTGAAAATCATTTTTAAACATCTCAAACAGATCTATTTAGCTCATAACGAGTACTACCACTCCAGGTCAGAGTAAATCTAGTAATAATTGCAACGAAGAGTTACCTCCACACTTCCAGTGCTCCAGAACTGGAGCGTCATCATAGAGACAGATTAGTGTCATATCCAGGACACTGTACATTTACTGTACTACCATACACATCGGCTTTTTGTCCAATAACTTTTAAACTCCTTAAATCGAGGGTCGTAACAAAAATATACAGAGTAATTCAAATATTGCCAACAACCCTAGTCAAGTTATAAGGTTCCATGAATGATAAGTACATAGACCTGTACTAGGATGGGATTTGATATTGAGATTGAATCGTTGCCAAAGATATTAAGATATTAGCTATTAAACCTTAAAAATTGACTTTGTGTCACATCCTACTAGTGTAGAGAGATTTGGTAAATACATACTTGCAGTATTACATGAGGGATTCTTTAGCTGGGTTAGGCTGGGGCTGTAGAATATACCAACTGTATCTCTGTAGAGGGTTACCCCACCGACAAATGTCCTGGATATGGCATTTGATGGCGAAGCTCCAGTCCTAGTGCTTTGGGGAATATGGAGTACTCCTTCATTTCCATTGCTCCCAAGTCCACTCTAACCTGGAGTGGTAGCACTTGATAGGGTCATATCTATGGGTTGAATAGAACTGTTGGCATTTAAACTATGTGCAAACAAAATGACTTTATGCTAAATTGAATTCTTAGAAATAGAACTCTTTGATCATCTAACTGTGTAAACAAATAACTGATGTGTAATTGTTCGAGAGCAATAATTGAAACCCTTTAACTGTGTAGAAACAATAGAAATACTTGTGTACAAAAAAATTAGTTTTAAATCATTTAAAAATGAAATTATCTACAAACTATTAACTTAAAAATCATATATGTATATCTATTTAAATGTGTACAAACAAATGACTAATGTTAGATTGTTACTGTTATATCACAATACTTGAAACTGTTTAACTGTGTGCAAACAAATGATTAACAGTAAATAGAATTATTTGTATTAGAAGATAGAAGTACTTGAAACTATTTAAATGTGTACAAAAGATGAGCTCAGGCTCATTCAAAAATGTTATCAACAAATTTGTTTACAAATCATATATATTCAATATATATGTATGAACAGGATTTGACATTAAATAACCTACAATGGTTGATATGCCTTAGAATCCAACCAAACTAAACATTAATGATAACCTCCCTGAAATTAATGTTAATATCTAATGTGTGTATGTGTATATATAATGTATATTTTGGCAGCATTTCTTCATAATACATATTTGATTGAACATAATAGACATTTATTGTCTACATGTATTGTGTAGCGTTTACTTTTCAAATTTGTTTCTATAAATAGCTACACAATACAACAGTACAAATGCTCATTCTTACGAGGTAGTAATGTACATACAAAAGTTACATCACTTTTGTAATACATCCTCCCCTGATGATGGTCAAAGGTTGGGCAGAAAGTACTTGGGAAATAACTAATTATGGAAGGTTTATCAACCAATTCCTGCCGAATATCATAAGATCAGCACGGCAATTCAAAAGGATTAACAAAAATGTCTATGTTCAATCAAAAAAAAAAAATATATATATATATTATTTTTATGTAAATTTTTTTTTCAGGTTTTTTGTTAGCATTTTATTTAATTAATGAAAATGGAGGATCTTGAATCAATTGAACAAAATAATTTGGAATCTGGAGAACTTGAAGCTGCAGCTGATGATAGTGCAAGGCTTTCAGTCAGTGCTGGTGAACAAGAGGTTATTGGACTCCTCCTACACACAACTGAAGTAAGTACTTTGCTTTTTAAATTTTTCTTTTAAGATTTCTTACGGTACAAAATTAGTATTCTGGTATGAAGCATTTTTATTGTTCTACTAGTTGAAATACCTGACATTGCCTGGTGACAAAATAACTTCAAATTGTGACAACACAGATAAAATATGTACTTTAATCATTACTGTGTAGGAACTGAATATACTTGGTTTTGTACATTTGCGTTTGAGACACCTCTTACCCTGCATAGACAGATACTTTGGCTAGTTTTTCATTTTAAAAAAAAATTTTTTTTAATTGATTTGTTTTTTCAGATACAAGGGTCACTTCAAAAGAAAAACCTATTTATTTTCATAGAAACTACAACAGATACAGGAAGCACAATAACAATATTGAATAAAACAAGTTTTCAGCTACAAAACGCTATTTTTTTTCCCATATAGTCACCACTATTGGGTGTATGTTTTTTTACCTGCTATGAACCTGTCTTTCCATAGAAATAAGTTGGAGGTATTAGCTTAAGAGTGGCCCTTATATTTGAGTCATTGTCATGAAATTAAAACAAATTTTATTCTAAATAAAAAGTATTAAATGAATTGTTTATTATCATTATAACTAGCTATGATCCAAATCTGTATCTCTTACACTGTGTAAACAGGTACTTGAGCTAGTTTTTAATTAATTTTTTTTTTCAGTACAAGAGTCACTTAAAAAAAAGCCTATTTCCACAGAAACTACAGCAGATACAAGAAGCACAATAACAATATTGGATTGAGCAAGTTGTCAGCTACAAAACACTATTTTTCCCCTTATAGTCACTACAACTGAGTATACATTTTTCACCAGCTAAGAACAAGAGTCTTTCTGAGGAAATAAGTTAGAGGTATTAGGAGTGGCCCTCATATTTATCTCCTTGTCATGAAATGAAAACCAACCTACTGAAAAACATGACAAACTTTAAATGAATTGTTCTAACAAATAATTGTTCTTCTTTGTTTTAGGGAAATACTGCTGCTGGTCAGCATCCAATGACGGTGAATATTGAAGGATCAGTAGTTACTGATGCTGAGCACACTGTACAGGCTGTCACGTTAGCTGATGGTACCACAGCTTATATTCAACCTACGAAAGGTTAGTTGTGCTGTCCTTCAATGAAATCATGTGACTGGTATTTAAAAAAAAAAATGTACATTGTACTTTGGCAGGAATTTTTCTTGTGAACATGTTTTGTTAAAAGATAGATGTCTTAAGTTTTTTTACAAAGGTTTTTCCTGTTGGTGCATAAGATGTTTTAAAACTCCATTAAAATTATATAAGAAACTGTTCAAAGTTCATGGAAGTATTGATACAAATACTTTTGAGCAACATTATACATTTGTAATTGAATGGCTTATAGAAAATTGAAATTGAAAAAAAAAGGGAAGCTAATTCCTGGAGAAGGAGAAAGAGGGAAAGAAAAGAATTTGTGGCAGACAGTCTACCAGTTGACCTTTGAGTGAGTCAGGCCAAAGCACTTGTTGTTGGTCAGCCAGTCATGGGTGAATGACTACAGTAATTAAAATGAGATAAAAAATACTGAGTGGGGGTGTCCAAATCTTCTGTGCAGGTGTGGAAACATCTGAAACAGATCTTCCTTCCCCGCCCACTTCAGGTGAAAGTAAGGGGGTAACTGGTTTGAATGTGAGAATTCCAGTGGCCTGCAAAGAGGGAAGCCATGCTATTTTAATAGAAAAGATCAACCAGTCTTTCTCTTATTGGACAACTCATAGTAGGGAGCCAGTTATAAATCCTGGTGCTCAGAATTGAAAACCCTAAAAAAAAAAGAGCATTAAAGTGTTCATGTTGTTTTTCCATGTCAACCTTTGCGCTCTCTGACATATGCTTGAGCAACCAAGTGGCATACCTGTCCCTGCTAGCTACCCATGCCTATGCCTACACTAGACATTATCAAAAATAAGTATGTATTAACCCATTCCTCTGTGACTGGGAGAATGTGGCTTTGTCAATTTTTAATCATTGCAGAGGGTCTGGCTGAAGACATATTTGTAAGCATATGACTAAGTTAATTTTATTAATAGTTTCTTGAAGTTATAATTGTTTACAAAGGAATATTATTATTTAAAACCATATAATTGCTTGAAATATTTGAAACTATATAATTCTGTTCAAACAAATGGTTACACTATGTAAGACAAATTTTGTTCTTAAATATGTTCTATTTCTTAATTGTTTATTACGTGAAATGGCCATTATTCCCTTTAAACTTTTCTTTTCTACCTTGTATAATGAAATCTAGAAATTATCAGATTTGCACATTTTCATATATGCAAGGTTCGAATAAAGCAATATGTAGATCAAAATTTATATGCACTTATACTAAAGTTATATAAAAATGAACAAAAATGTTTAGAAGTCTGTAGTTTTTTTGTGATTTGCAACTAATGTGAACTACTTTCACATGTCAGCTCCCAAATACAGTCTTCCATCATGTTTTGAAACTTTCATTACCCACGTCACAAAAGCAAAGTTGAAGAGAAATCTGTCTTTTCTATTTACTTTAGTTATAAGCAGTTGGCATATAATACTTTCTGCAAAGGAGCAAAGAAAAGTTAAATTTTGGTACATAGTGTTATTATTAGATAGGAATAGTTACTTGAAATCATATAATTGTGTATAAATTATTAGTATTATGAATACTTGCAACTATGTAAAATTGTATGCGAATAAATTATTATTATTAAAGAAGAATAATTACTTAAAACTCTATGACTACAAATTATTTGAATTACTGTAATTATTTGTATATAACACACACTCATGTATAATATCACCATCATCAATTCATGCTGATAGCACAGAGTTCCCTGATTCTCTCTTGCCATCTATCCCTATCATCCATTGCTCCTGGCAAGTCCTTTAGACTGCATCCAGTGTCTGCACAGAGTTGATGTATCTAAATCCTTGCTGGCCAGTGTGTTCATGTGTAGAAGTCCATAAGAGAATGTTGTTTATGAATTTGTCCTTACTTCTCCAGCTGTGCCCAGCATGTCTTGCTCATCTTACTTGGATGATTTTTTGAGATAGGAGGTAAGTGGCTGTACAGCTCCTGTTTAGTGGGCTTCTGCTTCCAGGATTTGTTCAAAACAGCATGTAGTGTTCTTGTGTAGTTGCCATCTAGCTAGAAGCTAGCTCATCTATAACACATTGGACTACAAAATTCTGGAAATAAAAATTCTAGTTTATAATATATACTGACATTTTATAATTTGTAGCTGCTAAATTTCATTTAAATTGAGCATTTGTTCAACTTTTATCAGTTTGTACTGATTAAAAATAAGAACTTTTATGATTTACATTATGTTTTGAAACAAAATGTACATAGTATTTAGGACAAACTTATGGACATATTCACACCAAAATGCAATAAGCTTGTAGTGAAAAGGAGTTCACATTAAGAGAAAAAAATCATAGACAAACACACATTCCAGTGGGTATTTCCCTATAACAATATAAAACACATTAGTTTGAACTATATACTTAGTTTTAGTGATTCTGTCCTGAATATGGTGAGACATGTTGCTGGAAAAAAATAAGTTATATATTTCTTGCGTATACACCCTTAACTTTTGGGCTGGACAATCTGGAAAAAATAGTCCATCTTATACGCTAATAATTACAGTAAGAAGTTTTTTGAAGATATAATTAGTTACCAATGTTTATCATTATTACTTACTTGAAACCATGTAATTGTTTTGAAAAAAAGAAAAAGAAAAATAGTGACTTTTGGCATTAAATAACCCAGAAAGGTTGGGAGAAAAATAAAATCAGACAAATGAGTAAAAAAATTATATATAAATAACTAATTTTTCTTTTAATCATTTATTTGAAACGGTTTTCTTTTTTTAAATTTCCAGTTGAAGAAGGCAAATTTCTTGAGGGTACAGCTGTAACATTAGAAGATGGAACAACTGCAATTATGCATAGCTTGGCTGAAAAGGCTGAAATAGGTGAGGGGATCTTTCTTTTTGTCTCCAGTCAGATCATTGGCAGTCAAAGAATACAATCTTTTATTCTCTAAAGAACAAATTAACACATTAATGATTTGATGCTCTGTTCTGTGCCAAAAAGCCAGTTAAGTATTTGATACTAAATCCTGCATCCCACATTTTAGATCTCAAAGCTCCAAAGAAATGACCCATTAAAGGAAAACTACTGTCATTTTTTGTGTATGATATGTAAGTAAAAGAAAAGTTAGCAACCTTAGTCGAGGGTAACCAAAAGGCTCCCTTTTCAATAACTACTACACCGAGGTGTAGGAAAGGGTGCTACTCCATTCCCTGGATTTCTCCACTTTACCCTTGATACTTACCTTATAATGCTGAGTGTTAAGCAAGGCAGCATCAAGTACCATGTTTTTGAGTCTTTGATATGACTCAACCTGGGATTGAACCCTGGTCTCCTGGACTATTGGCGAACACTCTACTCATTTGGCCAATGGCCCAGTAATAATATGTACTCATGTATAACATACTCTGAACTTTGGACTAAAAAATTCAGGGAAAAAATTCTGTGTAATATACAATTTACAGTATTTAGAGCAAATACACAAACTTGTTCACTCAAAAATTCACACAAACTTGCAGCCCAAATAAATTCACATTATAAACAAACACACATTCCAGTGGATATTTCTCTGTAACAGCATAAAACACAATAGTTTGGATTATATATATTCATAACTTACAAGGCTCATAAAATAAGTTTCCAGACTTTTTTTGTATGGCTACTTTTATTGATAGTACACACATGAAACTCTAGTCCCCTTTGAAGTAATCTCCTCTGGGTGCAATGCACTTGTTGTACCATTCCAACAACTTCTGGAAGGCACCATGGAAGTCCTCTTGTGTGAGCGTGTCAATGACCTTTATCACAGCCTCTTTCATCTCCTCAATTGTCACATAACCACAGCCTCTAATTTTTCCTTTAGTTTAGGGAATAACCAAAAGTCACAGGAAGCAAAGTCTGGACTATAGGGAGGGTGAGGAACTGTCTTGATGCCCATCTTGCTCAAATAGTCTGTGACAAGGATGGAGTTGTGGACTGGTGCATTGTCCTGGTGGAAATGCCACTGATCCGATTTGAAGAGTGCTGGCCTCTTCCGACGGAATCTCTTCCTGAACTCCCTTAAAGCCTCAACATAGTATTCTTTGTTGACTGTCTGTCCAGTGGGAACCCAGTGCATATTGATCATGCCAGTGCTGTCAAAAAAAGGGATCATCAAAAGTTTGTGGGTGGATTTGCTCTGTCTTGGGTTTGGGAGATTCAGCATGCTTCCACTGGGAACTCTGTCTCTTGGTCTCTGGGTCATAGCAGTAGATCCAGCTTTCATCACAGGTCACCAGAGCATCAAGAACTGTGGGATCTGAATTGATCAGCTCGACCATCTCCCTGCTGTCATGACAACATCTTTCTTTCTGATTTTCTCTGAGCACCCTTGGGACAAACTTCAAGCAAATCTTCTGCATCTTCAGTTCCTTGCAAATAATTGTGAGTACAGTTCCCACACTGACATCAAACTGTGCATTTATTGTCTCTATAGACACACGACGGTCCTTATCCATGAAATTCTTCATTTGGCCAATCAACTCTTGTGTTCTGACTTCCTTACTCCTCCCATACCTCTCATCATCCCTCACAGACTCCCTGCCTTCCTTGAATCTCTTATGCCACTCAAAAACTGATTCTCAATTCATGCAAGATGCTCCAAAAGCAGTCTGAAGCATTTCATACGTTTCTGTGGCATTTTTTCCAAGTTTAAAATAGAATTTTATTGCATATGGTTCTTCTAAAGTGTCCTCACATCCAGATTGCATTTTTGAAATTCCCCAGCTGTGACAATCAGGCTTTAGTAGGGTGTATTCCAATTGCTGCTGTAGCTGTTCATTTGAACCTGAAATCATAAAAATTGGTCAGTTATCTCATAACATGTATAGCAATAACATAGTAAATTTTCAAGAGTCTACGACAATTTTAAATGCCTATACAAAAAAAGTCTGGAAATTTATTTAATGGACCTTGTACTTACAGTTATCTCATTCCAAATAGTTGATTATTTAGTTCTCATGTATAATATGCACCTCTAAGTTTTGGGCTAAAAAAATCTGGAAAATAGTGTCTATACATAAATAATTACAGTACTCTTTTTATTACTAATTTAATTATCTATAATTGAAATAGTTTTTATTTTTATTTTTTTGTTTCATTTTCAATAGCGTTCTTAAAATTTTTTTTTTCCTGACTAGAATATTATAAGAGGGGAGAAGTGAATGTATACAATGTTTCAGCAACCTTCAGTTTCAAGTGTTCAGTTGAAAATTTATAAATTGTATTATTCCATATTGTACAGTACAACAAGAAAATACATTTTGTATATATATATATATATATATATATATATATATTGTGAGTGTGTTTATATAAATGCAATTATGATAAAGACATATGATATTTCTAAGAAATACATAATGTCTTTTTTAAGATATATTCAATTATTTATAGTTTCAGTTATAATATAAAGTCCGTTTTAATTTAACCATAAAATTTATATCCATTTTCAGACTAATTGTTTAACAAGGGGAGAAAACTCTAGCACAAAAAATTAGATATTTATATTGAATCATTGAAAAGCTAAGAATGTTAGTCTATTTTAATTATTTAAATTAAATATCTTTTTTATTCTTAAATATTTAATTTGGTTTATTTGTTTAATGGAATATCAGCTTCTTATCGGTTATTTAATGCCAGAATTTTATTAATTTGTAAATGTTTGATTATAAAATTATAAATATTTTATCAACATTTCATTGCAATAATTTAAAAAAAAAAAATTGCACTATTTTTTTATTTGTCTATAATAATTATTTGTTTGTACACTGTTATATGAACTCGAGTATTTCAAGCAATTCACCAATGGCCTGGGAGACTTGGGTTCAGTCCCTGGTCGCATCATACCAAAGACTTTAAAAATGGTACTTGATATCTCCTTGCTTAACACTTGGCAATATAAGGTACGTATCAAGGGTAAAGTGGAGCAATTCAGGGAAAGGAGTAGCGCTCTCTCCTACACCTTGGTGTAGTATCTATTGAAAAGGGAGCCTTCAGGTCGCCCTTGACTATGGTCGCCAACTTTACTTATGTTTTCAAATAACTAATAATAATTGTAATCCTTTGTAAAGAGCTGTTTTTATGTCGTCACCCACTTCAGATCCAAACAGATTCATCACAGTCTTAAAATAGCTATAAATCTTAACAAGGGGTGAAAAACTCTAGCAAAAATAATAGCCTTTTAAATTTAAATCATTTAAGAGATAAGAATGTTATTTTAAGAATATAAAGATATCATTCACTATCCTATTTGACAACTTTTAATGCACACAATAAAATTAAGATAAAAATGGATCTTAATCTTGGACTGTGTTCAATTTGCTGATATGATAGATAGGAAATTGGTCAATCAAGATTTGAGTTGTATATTGACATTTCTATGTACTGTAAGGATTTGTATTCACTTTTGAATGTATTGGTAATCATTTTATGACCAACATTGGAAAGGAAAATAAATAGTATGTCGAAGAAAATTGTTAACACCATTTTCTTTGTTGTTTTGTTTTTTTGTTGTTTTTTTTTTTTTACTTAGGAATCATTTGGAGTATTCCATGTCTGAATTTGATGGTGTCTTGGCTCTGACTAAACTGCATTCTGTGATGAAACTCCAGTTTTGGAGCCCTGGGGAGTGTGGCATACTCTTTCATTATCATTACTCCCCGGTCTATTCTGGTCCAGAGAAATAAACATGTTTGAAAATTATTTGTATTAGATACAATACTTAATACCATGTCATCAAGTGTAAATTATTTATAATAATAATAATTACTTGAAGCTATGATTGATTAAGGATTATTAATTACTTAAAACTATATAACTGTTTGAAAACAAATAGTTATAATTGAATAGGGATAATTACTGTAAACAATATAATTGTATATAGATTGTTAGTATTTGATAAGAATACTTGATATTGTAACTGTGTGCAAACAAATAATTTAAAGATAAAGTGCAATTTTTAAAAATGCACTGAATATTGAAAATAGTTATGATTACAATGAAACAAACAAATGAATCAAATTTTGGTATTGAATAACCCATAAGGAGTTGATATGCTGTTAAACAAACTAAATCAGACCTAATCAAAACAAAACTTTCTTCATTTCTGTTTCCTTCTCTTCTTTTTTTTATGATAATCAAAAATTTACAAATGAATCAAATTATGGCATTAAATAACTCATAAGGAGTTGATAAGCCATTAAACAAATAAAATAAACCAAACCCTATTTAATAAGTGTTTAAACTCTAATAACTGTACTAAAATATTTTATTTTTTGTTAGTTCCTGAACCAGAAACGACTACAAAATTTATAGATGGTCAACCAGTGCAATTAGAAGATGGCAGCACAGCCTACCTTCATCATCATCACAAAGGTATACACTTCATTCTTTCTCACTTTGAAAATTATATTAATTTATATCTCTTTTATTAATTACTGCAGTTACAATGTGATTCTGGATTTGTGGTCATTGAATCATTATTTCATGGTTGCTCCCTACCATTATTTTTGTGTTTCAGCCTTATAGATGGAAGATTGAAACGTCAGCTTTCTTTTATTTTCAGAGCATTGAGCACTTTTTTGCAGGCTTTGATTTCTGTTGTCAGATAAACACAATATGCCATCCTCATAGGTGTGCCTCATTGAGTGTTTTGTCACACTCGCCTGTCCCAGGGGGGTGTCCACCCCAGGCAATAACTGCTTCAGCAGAGTTAAGTTCACTGCTTGATGCCTGAGGCACCCCAATAAGGGAATGCTGAAGGGATCAAGTATTTTTTGCACCTGCTACATATGAGTCTTGATTCATGCACGACCCTCACATTAAAATGACCTTGTGTCAAATCTTATCTGGTAGGAGGTTGGATAAATATCACCCTTTTAAGAGATTGATTGTTTTACTTAAAACGTCTCCTAATATATATATATATATATATATATATATATATATATATATATTTGATGGCTTATAAGATGCACTTTTTTTTTTTTTTTGAAAATCACCCTGCATCTTATAAGATCAAGTGTCAGCTTTAAGTTACTAGCTAGTGGAGTTTTAGTACCTCAGTGACCCTTAAACTGCAAACATCTCTGCAAATGTAAACAATATGAGAATTGTTTCAAAACCAACAATGACAACTCTTTTCTAAGGTAACAATGTATAATGGTAATACTTATGTGTAAGTCATATAAAATGAGAAGAAAGGAAGAAAATTAAACTATGATGCTTAACCATGCATGTACCTAAACAAACCTATTAAGGTTTTTAAATGTAGAATATTGGGATTTAATAAGAATCTGAATACATATGAAATTTCAAAGATGACCTGATAATGGGAAGGGATACAAATGTCAGGTAAAAACCCTTCACCTGATGTACATAGTTTAAACCTGTTTATTTTAAAAATACCAGTCCAAATTGAGGTGTATCTTATAAGCCATCAAATACTCTGTGTGTGTGTGTGTGTATATATATTGCCCTTTGAGTAAAGTGTTTGCCAATGGTCTGGGAGACCAGAGTTCAATCCCAGGTCAAGTCATATCAAAGACTCAAAAAATGGTACTTGATGCTACCTTGCTTAACACTCAGCATTATAAGCTAAGGATCAAGGGTAAAGTGGAGAAATCCAGGGAATGGAGTAGCACCCTCCCCTACACTTTGGCATAGTAGCTATTGAAAAGGGAGCCTTTGGGTCACCCTCGACTAAGGTCACCAACTTATATATAATCTTAGCAATTCTAGATTATCTTTTTAACATTATGTAGTATATGCATAAAGTTCACAAGATCTCCAGGTATTTTAAGTCTAAATTTCCTCTTTTGGTAGTCATGAAAATGCATGTTGAATGAATGTACGAGTTGTTGAAGTGCTTATTTTTACCAATTCATTTGTGCATAGGTCTATGTATTAATATATGTTGAAAATTTAGTTTGTTGTCTGAATTTACTGTTTTTGACTTGAGTTAAACACCTGTCTCATTTACCACTATCATCTTTCATGTTAACCTCTCAATGTTTGGGTAAGTTGAACAGACTCATACATATACACATACAACTTTCAGTTAAAATCTTTTGGGCCCAATGTCATATTAAATTTCCTTCATATATTATAAAAAGAAAAAATCATTTACAATCAAAATTTAGCTGTTGAAACCAATATATATTCTTTGAAAAATGGGGAATAAAACAGATTTGAGATTTTTAAAGATTTTTATTCTTTCAGCTAAAAATCTATTTGTCTGATTCATGTTATTAAAGGGATTCTGTTTGTTTTTAAGGCTGATTTTTCATTACTAGCCTCATTACTTAGTGTAACATTTATTATGAACACTGTCAACAAAATTTATCTCAATTAACATTTGAAGGCTTGAAAATAAAACAAAGCTATTAAATTTAGTGAGTTAAAATAATTATTCATGATGGTTTGAGCCAGGATGTTGAGTCCAACTAAAGTCAAAAAGAAATTACTTGTTCTCAGAGAATTTTTATTGTTTTAAGATAGAATAACTCCTCAGGCTAAACCTGGAAAGTCCTACACCTTGAGTCACCACTGATATGTTTGATTAAATAGGACAGACAATTTGTGTCTGCCTATTTTGGATTTGTTCAACTCTTCTTATGATGTGTTTAACTTCTGGGTAGAAATTAAGAAGATACTATATTTTTTTATTTAGGCCTGACTACTACAACCCTATCAAGATGTTTAATGCTTCACTTATCTGACACTAATTCTATCTCTCAACATCTAAAAACACATTCGTACCACTCCTCCAAATATAGAAAAATTCTCCATATTACACAAAGAAAAAAAAAACAGACAAAAACTTAAAATACTTGAAGCCCTGTCTTTCCTTTTGTTCTTGCTCCTACCCTTTATATATATATATGTATATGACTCGTCACTGTGTTTGTCATTTCATTATTCATTCTCCCAAAAATGGCTCCATTTGGCTGAAAGTACTTGAGGGAAAAATATGGCGCTTTCTTAAATTCATTCTATCCAGAAGTAAAATGACTCTTACGAAGACTTGAATGGTCACTAATTGTGTCAGTCCTATTTAATTTAACATGTTAAAAGAGAAAAGAAAAAAAAACAGTAAAAAAAGACTTGAAATACTCAAGGCCTTAGATAAAAAATCTATAAATCCAACTCTCAATAAGATTTTCTTTGAACAATTACCAGAAATTGTAAATGTATTTAACAATTAAAATTCCACTTTTTCTCATAACTGTTGTATGATATCAATTTAGCATTCCAATGGTCAATACCATGTTCATTTAAATTGTGACTGTTGTATAACATCAATTAATACTTCAACTGCCAGTGCCAACTTCATTTAAATAGTATAAAAGCAACTATAAAAAAACAGTTTTCACTTGAACACACATATTAATTATATAATTATATAGTTTGCTATAATTATAAATAAAGAGTGCTCAATATCAGTGATAGAGTATATGTAAATCTAAGTTAGGCTAGTGTTGAAAAACTGTGGTCTGATGATTGTATTGATAAGAAACGTGCAATCATGAAGCACTTGTGACTCTCTATGCTATACAAACATATATGAATTGATACCTTACCTGACACATCTACAGTCCAGTTGGTAGGGGCTGTAGAATACACCGACTGCATTTCTGCAGAGGAATAAGACCTCCCCCAATGAGTGTCCTGGATATGTCACTCAGCAATCTGATGGCGAGGCTTCAGCCTTGAGGAATGCAGAATACCCTTTCATTGTTTTGCTCAGTTGACTGCGGCTGTAGAATACACTGACTGCATCTCTGTAGAGAAGTAAGACCTCCCTTCTCTAATGAATGTCCTGATATGACACTAAATATTATGGTGAAGCTCAAATACGTGTAACCACTTTACTGTCTGCAAACAAATGGTTAATGTTGAATAGAAATATCAGTATTAGATAGCAATAACTGAAATCATTTAACTGTATAGAAACAATAGCAATACTAGTGTGCAAACAAATCAGTTCTGTTGTGATACTGCTAAATTAATCTGCCTAATTAGCGTGAGTTTAAGAGAGAGCCTATATAAATCTCTCACTAAGAATAACCTGTGGAGAAGCTTGATTAGCCATAGCCACTAACCAGTGCTAATCTTTCACATCACAACAATGGCATCCGAATCCTCAAGAGACAGTTGGTATCAATTTTCTCTCAAGGATTCCAATTTTGTCAATACATGGCTACAATGTTTTGCTGCGAGTGCAAGAACAAAAAGCTAAAAGACAACTAGGAAAAGGGAGAAGAAAATGAAATTACGGATCTCTTTTTGGCTACAGCTGGATGCAAGGCGATAAGGAAAGTTTCCACCATGGCATATCCCACAAACCTGGAAGACCTGACTTTTTGAAAAAATAAGTCAGATCATAAGAAGAAATATATGACCCAAGAAAGGTTGGTTGTGGCAAAAAGGGCAAAAGTTCATGTCGATGAAACAAGAAATTGATGAACCAATCATAAAATATCTACACTGTCTACAAAATGCGAGTAAATATTGTGAGTTTGAAAAACTTGGACTAGAAGAACAGACGATTAGATTATTCAATTAAGGTTAAATGAAGGTATGTGCAATGCATCACACTGATATAAAATAATGGAACAACTACAAATAAGAAATATGTCTTTAAATACTTGCATTGATTTTATACAGCAACAAGAATTAATAGAGAAATACAACCATTATAATAAATATTCACCGATACTTACATGTTAAAAAAATTAAAGAATGTTCGTATTGTGGACATGAACATGAAATAAAAAGGGGGAAAATGCTGTGGATTTGAGAAGACTTGTACAAATTGCTTAAAAAAGAACCATTTTCAAGCAGCATGCAAATTCCAAAAGAAAAATGTTGAAAGAGTTGAAGAAAATGAAACCAATGTGGAGGTCTTTTCAGTAAAAAATAAGAATATAGAAAAAATTGAACAAAAGAAAAACAGACATTACACTAAAGGTTAAAATCAACAACTTTGATTTGGATATCCTATTTACCAACCCCTCCGCTCGGGCAGGATATGACACAAGGTCAATTTTTAAGCGGAGTTTAACAGGTTTGAATTCAGAGTTTTCCTTCTCCTAGACTAGTTGCCTAACCAAGGCTGAAGAACCTAGTCTGTCCTACTATTTACCCATAGCTGGAGGGAGAATAACTGGATTCATACCTTTCCCAAGGATATTAGTGCTATGTAGAATGCAATCAGTCTCGTCCAGGATTTGAACTCGTGTCGCCGTGTTCATTTCCTACGACGATAACAATTACACCACGGGCACCTCCTTTGATTTGGATATGCAAATGGATACTGGCAGTGAGGTAATGCTTATACCAAAAAATTTCCAGGAACGCATTAGAAAGCCTAATTTATGAAAGAGCAGTTCACAACTCTGCCAATTTGATGGGTCAGTCATAAAAACTTTTGGGTATTTTGAAGGTTCCTTGGAGTTAGAAGATAAATTTGAAGTAATACCTATAATTGTCACAATTTGTAAAAAGAACCAAGGACTTCTTGGAAACGATGTGCTTAACATAAATTCTACCAAATTAATTAATGAGATAAAAATGGTAAAAACCAGAAAGTTAAAAAACTATAAAGCAAGTTTAAAATTAAAAGAAAATGTTACCCCTTTTATTATGAGGCACAAAAATTACCTGTACATTTATTACTCCTAGTAGTAGCAAAACTATGAAAATTAATAGAACAAGACCTTCTTGAACATCTTCCCCTTGAGGTTTGCAAAAGTGCATCACCCATTGTAGTTTTAAGAAAGTTCGATGGAGACATACATATATGTGGAAGTTATAAAATAGGCATAAATCACAAAGTTTGATCAGATTCATATCCTATACCTAATGTTGAAGTTGCATTACATGCACTGGCAGGAACAAAAAATAGATTTAAAAACCGCATACTACCAAATACCAATAGACAATAACTTCAAAGAAGTAACTATGATAAATATGCCAATAGGCTTACTGAAATAGAGAAGGATGCCATATGGAATAAAAACAGCAAGCACCATATTTCAAAGGGTCATTGAACAGGTTTTAGAAGATTTAAAAAATATGGTTTGTTACCAAGATGATATATGCATAGGAACAACTAATGAAAATGAATTTAAAAAGAAAATCGACATCATTTTGAATAGCATATGAAACGCTGGGATGACAATAAATGAAAAAAAAATCGTAAACAATAGTAGTAAAATATGATTTCTAAGTCCTTCCATTTCAAAAGAAGGTATATCACCAGACCAAGCCTTGATAGAAAAATACTAAAAATAGCTTCCCTACAAATAAAAAAGAACTTGAATCTTTTTGGGGATTGGTGAATTTCTGTCGGTGGTATTTACCAAAATATATGGACCTGACTGAACTGTTTGCAGATTTAAGAAAAAGGATGTTGAATTTATCTGGTCAGAAGAACAACAAAAAGCTTTTGATAGATTAAAAGTAATTATAGCAAAGAAACCAGTAGGGAAAATTTTTGATCCAAAAAGGACATTATGTTAACCACAGATGTTAACAAACATTCAATACCTGAAATATTATCTCAAGAAGGACATCTGATAATGTATTTATCAAGAAGACAAACGAACGCTGAATTTAGTTATTCAAATATAGAGAAAGACGCATTGGCCATTGTGTGGACAACCACTAGAGCCAGACAATTTTTAATTGGAAAAATATTTCTTTTGAGAAGTGATATAGACCATTAGAGTTTATATTCTGAAGAATCAAGAAAGAGAAAAAAACCAACAGAGCAACACTAGAGAGAGAGAGGGGCAATCCGTGACTGGAACTCAGTTACTTGCTGAACCCTCCTCCAGGTGACACCTTATCCAATAGTCTTCCGTATCATTCACTGATGACACCATCTTTGATAGTACTCCCTATCCCTCAAGTTCAAAGAATCTTCTTTCAACCCTCACTATGCCCTTCTTTTATAGTTGGCAAAGCACGCTGGTCATACGTGGTCAGTATGTATAAATATTGCGGTTCCAGCATGTACTTGTTTTCTCCTCACATTAAAGCTCCACACACCAAACAAAGATGAGCTCTTTTATGGTGGTAAGTTATTACTGTCTTTATTATCGGATCCAAGTTCTTGACAGTCACATCTGTGATATATTCAATCCAAGAAAATAATTACCCAAACTCACAACATCAAGAATACTAAGATGGGCAATAAGATTAATGGCATTTGACTTTGATATAGAATATGTCAAAGGAAATTCAATTCCACACATAGATGCACTATCAAGATTGTGATTTTACAAGGAGTCAAAAGATAAAACAGAAAAAGAATTTGAAGATACATTTTTACATTGGGTAGAGACTGATGTTTTGTTTTTAGATAGAATGGCTGTGGAAACTAGACATGATCCAGTACTAAGTAGGATAACATCGGGAATAAGAAAAATATATGGGGAAATTGTTCTGGAATAGAAAAACCCTACAAAGAAATAAGACATAAATTAATGATAGAACATGAAGTGATTTGTAATGGGGATTTGATAATTCCCCCAGAAACACAAAGAAAATTGGTGATAAAAAGTGTATCTGATGATATACACTGTGGAGTAGCAGCCACATTAGAGAGGATAAAATTAGAAGCATGGTGGCTGGGATATTCATAAGGTGCCGAAGAATATATAAAAAGATGCAAAGATGTAAAGAATTAAGAAATTTTACAAACTACTTTACATTCATGGCCCAAAGAAGTGGAGCCATGGAGTTGTGTGCATATGGATCATGCATACATTACTGGAGTGGGACTCTTTTTTTCAGGCTGGCCCGAAGTAATCTGTGTGCCAAACAAGAAAAGTTCTATGATAAAACAGATTCTAAGGGTCATATTTCCCAGAAATGGCATACCAAAAACCCTGGTATCCGACAATGCACCAAAATTTTGTTATGAAGATCTTAGTTCATGTTGGAAAAAATAGGGTGTAAACCATATAAGACACGGCCATATCACCCTCAATCGAATGGGTTAGCAGAAAGAATGGTGCAGACCATAAAACAAGACTGAAAGCATGTTCTCTGTAAAAAGAAAAAATAGAAGTTTTTCTACCATGCTGCTTTTAAGCTATCGCACAGTAACACACATTGGAAGACTAGAAAGCTCATCAGCTTTAATCGGAAGACAAATTAGAGCTCTGTTAATGAAATTGTATTCCACAAATGAAAAAATTTGGTACAAAAATGAACAAAGAATCTAATTCAGAAAGGACAATTTATCATGCAAAAGGCCACAATACAGCTATTATAAATAGAGAGAAGGGGAACAGTATATTAGCCTATGTAGATCACATAAATCCCCAGGGCAAATATGAAGAGCAAAATGAAGAAGAAATCTCTACGATTCTTTCTGTTAATGATTTGTTAGAACAATCTTTACAGAATGATACATCAGAAGACGAAATAATGCATGATCAGGTGGGCTAGAATGAGTTTGAAAACTTGGATGAAGATCAAATAATGCAGGAAGATTACCCTGATTACAGCTTTTGCAGGACAGATCTCCCAGAGAAAGAAATACAGGAGAGACAAGGAGAGCAAAGTAATCCCGAAAATGAAACAATCACTAGAAGAAGTACAAGACATACTAGAGGCATAAAACCTATATGTTTCAGGGAGATGTAGTGATACTAGCAAATTAATCTGCCTAATTAGCATGAGTGTAAAAGAGAGCCTTTATAAATCTCTCGTTAAGAATAACTGTGGAAGTTTGATTAGCCACTAACTAGTGCTAACCTTTCACATCACAACAAGTTCTAACTCATTTAAAAATGAAATTACCTACAAACTATTTACTTACGAATCATATATGTATATCCTTTTAAATATGTGCAAACAAATGACTAATGTTAAATTGTTACTGTTACATGGAAATATTTGAAACTATTCAACTTTGTGCAAACAAATGATTTATAGAATTATTTGTATCAGATTGAAATACTTGAAACCATTTAATTATGTGCAAACAAAATGAGCTTGGGCTCATTTTAAAATATTATCAACAAAATCATATATTCAATATATATGTATAAACAGGATTTGATATTAAATAACCTATAATGGTTGGAATGCCATGAAAACCCAACCAACCAACTGACTCATCTTTGACCGGAGTGCAATTAGAAATCATCTCAGCAAACATACACCACTTGAAACTAATATTGCAAATTCTTGTCAAAAACAACCAAATATTATGTAAGACCAACATTAAAAAAATATAGGATTTAAAATACTTGAGGCTTTAGATCTAAAATACCCTCCACCAAAAAAAGCAAAACAAAACAAAAAAAACTTCTGTTCTCAGCCAAATTGTCTTTGGACAAGGTCAGGGAATTCTGAATGTATTTAACAATTAATTTTCTAATCTTTCTCATAATTGTTGTATAATATCAGTTTAGTGCTCCAATGGCCAACATCATCTTTGTTTAAACTCTGACTGTTGGACAACATCAACAAATACTTCAATGGCCAATGCCAACTTTATTTAAAAACAAATTGGCGAAAAAGTCATATCACACCATTCTTGGCTTGGGACACTGTTTAAAGCCTATAAAAGCAAATTGTACCATTTTTGAAAATAGCTGGAAAGACAGTATCTTTCAAACAATTTCTACAATTCAGTTTAGATTTACATTCTCTTATTCATAAATAAATAAAATTTTTTAAAAATTTGATACATTCTTCCTTTTATGTTCTTTTTAATCAAACATGCATCTACAAAAACTATTGTACACATAGAAACATACACACACACACACACACATATATATATATATATATATACACACACTGTTAGATTGGCATACATCTTGTTACCTTTGGAGGCATTGTTAGTTTATTGGTTATCATCGTAGGAAATGGACATAGCAATACAAGTTCAAACCTAGATGAGACCGTTTGCCTTTCACACGGTGCTGATACCCTTGGGAAAGGTATAAATTCTACTATTCTCCTCAGTATGACCCTAAACTGCATCCAGTTGGGAGGCTCCAGTTCTGGAGCTTTGGTGAGTGTGGACTACACCTTTGTTGCTGTTACTCCTAGTGTGATTTGGAATATTAGTACTTATTAGGGTGCCATCTATCAATCAAATAGATTTTTTTAGGAAGTCTTAGAATTAGATCAGAATACTTGAAACCACATAACTGTGTGCAAATTATTTGTATTAAGAATAGTTAATTGAAGATCTAAGTGTTTAGTAAGTATTATTATTAGTTATTTGAAACCCTATAACAGTACAAATTAACAGTATTAGATAAGAATATTTGAAACTGTATAACTGTGTGCAAACAAATGATTATTATTAAATAGAAATAGTTACTTAAAACCATATGATTGTTTCAAAAAAGATGTTGGCATTAAACAACCCAAGAAGGGTTGACATGGTGTAAAACCAACCGACCCAATACTGTTTAAAATGATTGTGAAGGTACATTTTTGTACTTTATGTAATTGAAGGAAAGCACTTGTAGCATATCTGTTATTATTATAAGAAGTAGATTTTGCTGTCTGAGTTTGAATCCTATAAATACTCTTAGTAAAGGTATAAATCCAACTATTCTCCTACTAGACATGCATAAATACTGGGCTCTTTATGCTTGGTATGGCAACCTATTTAGGAGATGGAAAACTTTGAATCCAAACCAGTGGTAGACCTGGAGAGGGATGGGCTCTACAAAATTATTTGTACCCTACGCATTACAATAGTTGTGAACCTTTGATTAAATTTGGTTATGGGATATGTCTATCGTTCTTTATAAGACTATAACTGTTTAACTGACTTCAGCTTAAAATAAACAAATAAGGGTTGATTTTCTGTAAAACCAACAACCAAGAAACCATATATTGTTATTGATAGGAAAGTCCATCATATATATATATATATATATATATATATATATATATATATATATATATATATATATATATAGAGAGAGAGAGAGAGAGAAAGTTTCTTTTCAATATCCATTAGTAAAGAGAGCAGTTTCTTGCAAAGATTTTTTCATTTCTATATAAGATTCAATCATCTTTGTTGCAGAGGGTCTTCAGCCTGTACAGTTAGAAGATGGTACCACGGCCTATATTGCTCATGCTAGTACCCAGACTCTCTATGATACAACAGAATTAGAAGAAGCAGATGCACTCCATTTGGAAGACCTCAATTCACATGTAAGTATCAAAACAAATCTTGTGATAAAGCTGCCTTTGTCTGTTAAATGATGACACAAACTCAAAAAAAATGTTTCAAGTTAGTTTGTATTGAGGAGCTTTTTACATATTTCAATTGAGTATAACTGAATGAATTTTTTTTCATTTATTTTTGAAAATTTAAATTTTAAAAAATTGAGATTTTTTATTTTATTTATTTTATTTTTTTTTCAAAATTTTATTTAGTTTAATCTTTAATATTCTTTTAAACTTAAATTTTTATTTGATTTAAAAAATCATTTTAATACTAATTTTTCTTTTTTATTTGATTTAATAAGGATCCTCAAGGATCCATACATTCCTTTATTTCTAGACTAAAATTTAAATTATGATTGAGGAAATAATCTAAAACTAAAGTCTGAACTTAAATCATTTCCCATTCTCAAATTGTCACCCCCTTGATATTGATCAAAGAGAATATTACTTAATTTTAGTTACTGATCAGTAAATAATGTTTTGGTATATGTAGGTACATCAATAGATTTGTAGCCTAAAAAGTATTTATTTTACCTAACAGATATTTATCAACATAATCTCTTTCTCTGACAATACAATTATTCAGTAGTGAATAATCGTATATACTGAACATTGTACAGTGGAAATTTCAGATAAACATTTAGGTGCAGACTTATTGATGAACCTGTGTCAATCAGTTATGGCTACCAAAAGGATAAGATTTATTTTTCTACTCTTTGTTGGTATATTACTTAAAAAATTTTCTTTTCAATATCCATTAGTAAATAATATGGTTGTTCCCAAATATTTCTTGCTCTTGGAGCACACTTTAAAATAAACAAAAGTATTTGGATTCATTTTGTCTATAAATTCAAAGGTGGTATTTATACATTTTAGCTCTTAAAGTTAATTTAAACTGTAGGATATTATTAGTAATTATATTTTTTATTCAGTCAATCTTGGACAGTTATGAGACGAGCAGACTTTCATTTCCTTTTCAGTGCACAGGAGTCTTGCTTTTTTTTTTTTTTTTTTTTTTTTTTTTGTATTTGATGTGAGAGGAAGAAAAATCCCCAATTCACAAATATGAATTGGAAAACTGGATCAAAATAATTAAAGATCATCATTTTTACACAGGATGCACTTCGGAAGCAAGAAAGTATTTTAGCATTGAAACATCTAAATTAAATTGAAAAATCTATTTAAAAAGTTTGATTGAATTTAGCTTATAAAAACATGTTTCTGGTTTTGTGCTAAAGTAAGTTCAGCTTAGTAAGTGACAACAATGTTTAGGTGCAACACTTTGTACAGAAATTTAAAGAATGAAATCAAAAAGGTACATTTTATCTTTAGAAATAATTAAAACTGCAAAACATTAAGTTATCAATGTTTGATGTTTTTAGCAGTTTTTTATGTTAAGACATCCATTTTTCTTCAATGCACAGAAATTTTTTTTTTTTTGCCATTTAATGTGAAAGAAGAGAAGAGAAATTCCCAGTTCACTAAAGTACAAAACTGGTTTTAGTTTCTGAGGGATACTTTTCTCTAACAGAAACTCAAAATTTATCATTAGATAAGTAGGTAGATTTCAAGTCCATGATCACTTAAATATAAAGGCTAATTCTTCTTCAATTAATTTCAAATGAATGCCAAATGGAATTTTTATGAAAGGGTTTTTATCCCAGTCTTTATCTTCTGTATTTAATGATGGAAAATAAAAGTTTAAATTCTCTTTCTTTATTTGATTTTCAAAATTTTCTCTTTGCCTTTTAATGTTGACTATGAAATAGTAACCTTACAACTGCAGATGTAACTCATTGATCTTCAGTGTTCAGAAGATTTGAAGTCCAAGTTTCTTGCTTGCCACATTGTTGACTTCTATAAGAACGATGTGCTGTCGTCTGGACCATTCCTCAACCTTATCACCCACATCCAGCAAGTAGTGAGCATGTTTCACACTACATATTGTTGTGAAAAGTTGTTTTTGAAAATGAAGTATGCCAAGAATACATTATATTCACAACTGTCTGATGTGCTCCTTCTGGCAACCTCTTCATTTATCCTTGATATTACATTTTGTGATTGCAAACAATATGATTATTATAATTGTTGCCTTGTGAATTTAGCTGTTGTTTTTTCTGTCCTTTTAAGATTATCAAACTTGAATAGCTACTTTGAATGATATAATTGTGTATAAAATATTTGTATTAGATAGGAATACTTGAAATTATACAACTGTGTGCAAATTTTATTTGATAGGAATACTTGATACTATATAACTGTAAATTATTTTTATCAAAAGTTGTTACTTGAGGCTATCATTGTTTACTAAGGATTTTTATTATTAGTTACTTGAAACCATATAATTGTATGCAAATTATTAGTATTAGATAGTAATACTTGACTAATACCCTTTAGAAAGGTATGAACCCTTTATCCTCCTAGTTATGGTTTTAAATAATGCCACTACTGTTTTTTTTACAAGGACAGCTTTGGCATCAAATGACCCATGATGGTTGATATACCATTAAAAAAGTAACCAAACCAAACTAAACCTGATATTTGAGATTATGTAACTGTGTACAAACAAATGATTATAACTGATTTGGAATTATTTTAAACCATATAATTGTGTATAAATTATTTGTAGTAAAAAAACGTGTTTCCATATAACTGCGCAAGCAAATGATTATTATAGACAAATAAAAAAAAAAGTGTGTCATTTAAAAACAAACAAAAACAATTGCAATGGAATGTTAAAAATATGAATAGTTATGATGATGTTTAGAATGTTTTTAATTTTGTTGTTGTAGGTAGCAGATGTAAATTCTCATCATGATGAAGATGTGGATGTTAAGCCATCTACTGCAGCCATTGTAAGTTGTTTTTTGTTTAATGGCAAAAATTAATCTATTTAAATCTGCTAGATTACTAACACTTTTAATTACTAACTTGTTTGAGTTTTTTTTTTTTTTTTAATGCCATCAAACAGCAAAAAATTATATGAATTACTAGTTTGTGGTGCAAGGATCAAAAATCTTTTGAATAGAACAAAATGGCTGTGTGTGTTTTTATGTATTTATTTTTTAATTAATTTGTTTTTTAGAATTAATTGGTTAATAAATTAATTTTTTGCAAAGCATGCTTTTTAATTTTTAAGTAACTGAAAAATATTTCTACGTCCAAACTGTCTTTTATCAAAAGCATCTACCAAAGTATAATTGATACTTGAGGTACCAAATTTTGAAGATTTGGTACAATGTTACACTTGTCGTCCCATTTGACATCATTGATTTTTTTGTTTTGTTTTTTTTTTGTTTGTGCAGTCTCCCTCATCCCTTCACAATATCTGACTGTCTTGATTTCTACAAATTATAAAATGAATTATGATTATATAGCTAGGTATTAAGATTCACAATTGTATTTGAATTTCTATGAGATAACTCTTTCAGGAAATAAACGAACATTATGTAGATAGATTTTTATTTATAATGCAGTCATTCCAATCCAGCAAAAAAAATTTTCTTTCCTTCTTTTTCTTTCTCCCCCCTCTCTCTCTCTCGCTTTACTTAAAACTCCAGATACCTAAATATGATCTCTCTCTGTTGGTTCGGCCTAGAATATACTGACTGCATTCCCTGCAGAGAGTTAAGATACCCCCCACCCCCAAAAAAATGGGTGACCTGGATATGAAATTAAACCGTATCTGAAGGTGAGGCTCCAGTCCAGAAACTGTAGGGAGTGTGGCATTACAGGTTCACTCTGACCCAGAGAGAAGTACCTGTTAGGGTCTCATCTATGTAATAGATCTGTTTGTAAGTTATTTGTGTTTGATATGAATACTTGAACCATATAACTGTACAACTTATTTATATTGATAGTTACTTGAAGCTATAAAAGTTTACAAAGGATTATTAGTTATTTGAAAGCATACAGTTACTTGAAAAAAAAAAGACTTTATTGTTAAATAACCCAAGTGTTGACATGCCATACACCAACCAACCAACCAACCATCTCATCTTTCTCTTTCCTTTCTTTTTAAACATTTATCTTTGTGCAACTTCACAACTGTGCTGTATCATTTTAATGTTTCTACTTGTTTTACTGAATATAACTTGAAACCACTCACTCACTGGCCTTCTTTTTTTCAGTAATTAGCTTTTTGTGACCTACTTTTTGTTGCCCTGTTAGCAAAGTTTAGAATACACTGACTGTATCCCCCCCAGTCCCCCTTCAAAAAGCAGTGTCTTGAGTAGGACACTAAACTGCGTCAAATGATATAGTTCTGTTTTTCTGGTGAATGTGAAGTAACCCCTTTACTACTACATGACCCAATAAAAGTCAATATGCCATAAAACCAATTAAATCCAAGCTTAATTTTAGTTTATTCTTCATTGCTATTCACTCTTTTTTTTTTTTTTTTTTTTTTTTTTTTTTTTTTTAGTTCTATTAATGAATTTCACATGGAGCAGTATTAGGTTATGACAGGAGCCTGATCAGACAGACAACATATAACCATACTGTGAATTGAATTACTATGACCAGAAAATCCGGCAAACACCTGCACACGACATATGGAAACGCTGGACAGCTGTTTCGACTTTATTAGGTCTCATCAGCAGTATTATACCGTGATCTCCAGTGGGCCAGTTGGGGAGATCATGGTATAACACTGCTGATGAGACCTAATAAAATCGAAACAGCTGTCCAGCATTTCCGTATGTCGTGCGCAAGTGTTCGCCGGATTTTCTGGTTGTGGTAATTCAATTCAAAATATAATTCCTCTACACTTAAAAAAGAAAATGTACATATAACCATACATCAGAAAATTAACTCAATGACTTTCTTTCAGTCACTCTTCTCCTATCACTTTTCAAATGAGCAGCAAAAATAATTAGAAATGTGTAGAATATTTGTGTGAGCTTTTAAACTTGTTTTTGATGGCACTTGTAGTTCTACCTTTACTCTAAATTTAGCCAGTCAAGTCAGACTCCATGTGTATTTGATTCATTAAATTGCTAATATTATTACAATATTTCACTAAACAAAAAGTTCACTTAGATATACCATTTTTGTTCTGTTATGATAACATGCAGAAATTGGGACCTTATTTAAGAATATAAGTTTACTTATTTGCTATTTATTCAATAGAAATTTTTTGGTTTTTATAAACTTTTCTAAAAGATGGAAAAGGGAGACAACCTCTGGAGTTATAAAAGCAGTGAAAGGAGGTCAGTGCAAGGAGACTACAAAAGTCAAGGACATCCAAAATGGGATCACAATTGTACCATTGTACTATATTCTTTGCTGAAATTCTTTCAGATGATAACTTAAGAAATTTTGATGTTCTAGAAGACAAATATGTTAATGAACACATTTATACTAATTTAATGTCTTCGATTTGAAGATAATTAAGCTTTTTGCACAAGCATATTGGATTATCTTATGGTAAGATGTGTATTTTGTGTGTAGATACTACCACAAAAAAAAAATGGCAGTCCCTCTGATGGACTTGACTCAATAAAATAAAAATTGTTTTATTTTAAAAATAGTCTTAAAGAAGTTTTTGCTTTGTGCAATTGTTTTAATATTTGTTTTCTATGATGTCAAAATCTTTGAGAAAGTTCTATAAACATTATCTGGAAAAATGAGCAAAAATGATTGGTTCTTCTATTGCATTTGGTATTTGAAACAGATTGAAGGGAATAAGTTTTTTTTTTGCTACTGTCTACTTATCTTTATTATATTATATTTTTTCTTTTTCTCAATAAATTTTTAATGCTTAATTGATAATTTCATCAATATTTAATGACCTCTCCATAAAGAGGGAGTATGCAACACATAGTCTATACATGTGAGTAAAGACAAAGATTGCCAAGTCTCCACAACCAATGTCATAATCCTGCTTAGAATATGCTGTCTTCTGCAGTGGTAAGATGACCCCGACACCTTCCATAAAAAAGATGTCCTGGGTATGACATCAAACTACATCTGATGGTAAGGATCCAGTTCTGGAGCTCTGAAGACTGTGCAGTACCCCTTTATTGTCATTACTTCCAGATCCATTTTGACCCTGAATTGTAGTACCTCTTAGGGTCCCATTTATGGCTCAAATAGATCTGTTTGAAAATTATTTGTATTAGATAAGAAATACTTAAAACCATACAACTGTGAGCAAATAAATGATCATTATTAAATAGGAATAGTTATCTTAAACTATATAGTTGTGTATAAGTTATTTGTATTAGATTTAAAACCCTCTCAGTAAGGCTAAAAGTATGCTGACGGTTTACTCTGTAGAAGGGTAACTCCCTCCTCTTCCCAAGATGTGTCCTGGGTATGACATTAAACTACATCTGATGGAAAGGATCCAGTTCTGGAGTTCTGAGGAATGTGGAATACCCTTTTATTGTCATTACTTCCAGATCCATTTTGACCATGAGTGGTAGTACTTGTTATAACTATGGATCAAATAAATCTGTTTGAAAATTATTAGTGTTAGATAGGAATACTTGATACTAATACAAATACAAATTATTTGTATTATGAATAGTTACTTGATACTATAATTGGTTAATTGTGTGCAAACAAATGACTATTATCAAATTTAGTAGGAATACTTGGAACCATATGGTTGTGTGCAAATTTTTTGTATTAAATTGGAATACTTAATATCATAACTGTATACAAAAAACTTTTTTGTAAGAACTACACAAAAAATATAAACATTCAGTGCAGGTGATTCCCTAACCTTTAGGCATGAAATCACCCTAGATGGGTTGACATGTTAAAATCAATTGATCAATAACTAGTGTCTCAAAAACATCAAACTACTCTCATATTTCCTTTTAGGACATTGTGAAGGTGCTGTCTTTAGAGTTGGATTCCCTGGAGCCAGTCTCACCCTCCTGGTGCTGCTGCTTTTTTTTTTTTTTTTTTTTTTTTGGTGTTGTTTTACACCCTGCTTAAAGACAAGAACAAGGCAGATACCATCCTTTGATGCCAAACTGATGAATTGGTCATCTATTGGTCAACCTTAGTCTCTATTTTGTGGTGTTTTTGTTTTATTTTTTTTAAATGATTTGTATAGAGCATCAGATAAAATCATGTTTTTTTTTGTTTTTTTTTTAAGAAAGTACAACAAAAATGAGTGTTAGGGCTTACCTCAGTTTGAGATAATTCTTTCAAAAAAAGAAAAAAAATCCCACTAAATAAATTTATTGGACATTTGCATAAAAAGTTCTGATCCTCACCCAAAACTTTAATGTGCATTTTTTTACCCCAACTTGATTGAATGATAAGGGTGAGTCAGTTTTAGTCATGTGCTGCATTCAGTTTTAGCCAAATATTGCTATCTGTTTGCTGCAGTCCTGACTTGAACGTTTCTCCTTGTAGACGGTGATCTCTAGTTCCAATCAGATGGCCGCAGAAAAGGCTCTTGCTATCCAGGGGGAAAGGTCGTACCGTTGTGCATTTGAAGGCTGTGGACGGCTTTATACTACGCAACACCATCTCAAAGTAAGTTTGGAAATTTTGACCTTGCTGTTTGCGGCTCCTGTGCACATTTTCCACATTCACGTATTCATTCATATATAAAAAAAAAATTAATACATACATATATATATATATATATATATATATATACACACACATACATAAGGAATGCCAAAGCCTCCCATTTATTTCTGTGAAAACAATAACTGATACAAAGAGCACAATAACACTGTTGAATAGAGCAAGTTTTCAGCTACAAAATGTGTTTAGTGTAACAGTTATCGTTTTATGAAATGGATTCAACAATACGAGTTCAAATCTTGTATTTCACTTTGTACGAATGCACTTGGGAAAGCTGTAAATCCATCATGGGGTAAATAGTCAAGCAGACTCAGTTCTTTAGTCTTGGACTAGGAGAAGGAAAACTCTGAATTCAGACCAGTTTTACTCTGCTTAAAAATTGACCTTGTGTCACATCCTGCCCATGGTGGAGGGACTGGGTGAATACATATATGTAAATTTTGATTCCTGTTTTTTTTTTTATTCACACCTTACATAGATATAAACATGCAAATTTTTACATTGAAAATAGGTTAATTTCTAAATTTTATTATACAGGGCACAAAAGCAAAGTTTGAAGGTAATAATCTTAAAAAACTACTCACTCCTAAATACTTTTGTTTCACTTTAGTATAAGTACATGTAAATTTTGAGGCGTGCCTAGCATTATGGCTATCATCAGAAGAAATGGAATTGGCAATCCAAGTTCAAATTCTGGTGGAGACTGCTTGTGTTTCACTTTATGCTAATGCCCTTGGGAAAGGCAAGAATTCACTCATTCTCTACTCAGCTATAAGTAAATAGTAATATAGACTATGTCCTTTAGCCTTCATTAGACAACCAGTCTAGGAGAATGAAAACTGAATTTAAACTCGCTTTACTCTGCTTAAAAATTGACCTCTGTGTCATATCCTGCCATTGGTGGAAGGGTTGGGTAAATACATTCAAAATTATATTTTTTTCATATAGCCAACACCACTGGCAAGGTTTTTTTACCAATGATGAACAAGAGCCTGCATTCCCTACACACATGTGCGGGGGGGGGTTGCTGTTAAAGTTATGCCTCCTACATTATTATATTGTCTTACAATGTAGAAAAAATGTCATTAGTTGCTGAAAACTTGCTCTATCCCACAATTTAATTGTTCTTCCTTTATCTGTTATGGTTTTCATATGAATGAATAAGAGATTTTAATTTTGAAGTGCCTATCACATATATCTTTTGGAGAAACACCAAAACACTGGGATGGTGTTTTACATCAAGAAGGGCTTCTGGTTGTGAAAGCTCCAGAATAATCCCTTCTGAGTCTTTTTGTAAAACTCCACCTCCTCCCCAAGAAAAGCTGATAAAAAAAAATTGTAGTAAAAAGAAAGAAAAAAAAGAAAGAAAAAAGAAACTTTTCACAAATGCAATGGTGTTGTTACTGAGCAGAATAACATTCACAATTTGTTGATGAAAATATTTTAGTTCAGGTTAAAAGTACAGTAATGGCAATTTTTTTTTCTTTTTTGTTAAGCCTTATTTTTCTGTCTTTGGCTTGTTTACCAAAACTTTTCTCATTCCCCAATGATACCTGCTTAAAAAAAAGAAAAGATCTAAAAATGTTTGGTTTCAGGTTACCCTTACCACAGTTTTAACCTGGACTATTTGGAGTTGGAGGATAAAACTATAAAGGAAAAAAATAAAATAACTCCAGCCACTTTTCGATCATGTCATATTGTGAAAAGGTACTTACAGAATTTCTGATCTTAAGATTTAATTTTTGACATCATATATGGTAAATATTGTGACTACACTAAAAGGAATTAAAATTCAAATTGTATAGCTAATATTTAAATTCAGAACGTTTTTTTAATGTAACACACACTCACACACTCATATATATATATATATATATATATATACATTTTCTACTTGAAGAAAAATTTTTGCAATTTATAGATTTATAAAAACTGTTTTAGCTCTTAAAAAGTCAATTTATACCACAGAATATTATTAGTAATTACTTTGTTTTTTATTCAGTAAATTGAGGAGTCATTGGTAAAAGATATGAGCTTCATGCCCCCTCCCATGTTTTCCAAGTTAGGATAGACATGAGATAAACAGATTCTTATTTCCTCTTCAATGCACTGAAGTCTTTTTTCTTGCATTTAATGTTAAAGAAAAAAAACCTCCAATTTACATATGAAATGGAAAACATTCCAAATAATTAAAAATCCTCTTTTTTACACAGGCTTCACTTTAGAAGCAACAAAGTATTTTAGCTTGCTTATGTTGAAATAAAATGGTAATTCTTCCAAACTATAGCTATGTCAGTATTATTGTATGGTTGCACCACTTAGATTTTAACAAAATGCTGGGGGTAGGTAAACTAGATGGGAACCACACAAGGATGCTGCTTGCTGTTTTGGATGCATCACCCTCTAAAACAGCAGTTGTATGGCCCCTTACTTCCCATCACACAAACTAAGTAAGACAAGCAAGACATGTTGGACAAGTAAGAACAAACTCATAAGCGACATTCTCCCACGTATTTTGACACATGGATTCACCAGAGTTGACTGACCAGCAAAAACTTACATTCATCAGCTTTGTGCAGATATTGGATGCTGTCTAGAGGACATGCCAAGAGTGATGGCTGATAGGGATGAATAGCAAGAGAGAGTTAAGGGAATCTGTGCTGTCACCATGCCCTGATGATGAAATTGAAAAATCTATTCAAAAACATTATTTATTCAATTTAGCTTATGAAAATATTTTAAACTGCAGAACATTATTAGTAAATTTTTTACTTGATTTTAATCATTAACCTTCTGAAGCCTGGAAATCCTGTAGCTGAACTCAGAAAACAACAATCAAATGTAGAACATATTCAAAATTGAGGGCACAGGCATTTTTGTTTAATGACATCCTATCATTCCATTAAGAGAAAGACTATGAATGATCACTATGACAAGTCTTTTATTCTTAGTATCTGACATGAACTCACCAAACCTGAAATATCAGGCTTATGTTGTATAGTAAAATAGTGCTTAGCCTTAAACATTGGATTTATGGGCTCAGTATTAATAAAACAGTATAGGTTATTTAGACTGTAATCATTTTAGTCCCCACACTTAAAATACTTAAAATAGTTTTGGGTAGTATATTCAGATATTAGTTAATTTCTTCTACTCCTCAAATTCTGTGAGCAACTTCAGCAGCTTTGAGACCAAGTTTGAAATAATAGCTAAAAATTGCTAGAATCTTAATACTTGTACCCATAATGATAATATCTGAAACAGAATATCAAGTTAGATAGCATTGATAATGATACAGTATAAATGATAATATGTAGTCTTTAGATGTGTACATGAAATAAACTTTGGAGTAAGTCTGTTAAAGAAGAAAATCTACTATATATTCTAATGTAATGAGTAACTTTTAAGAACAATTTTACACTTTAAGAACAAAAGGTTGTTCATTACAAGAAAAATAGAAGCTTACCTTGTTTCTCGTAAATTACAGTAACTTTGTAACAAGGCTTTGTTTAGAACTTAGAGATAATGTCCTGTGATTTTGTTTCTCAAAAATAAATGTAAATAATGCCTTCTAAACATTTAATTAGTTACATATGTAATTATTATGTTATGCTATTGTGTATTACTAGTGGGATGTTTGGAATATTCAAGTAAACACAGTAGGCTACATTAAGGTCTTGACTACATTGTTTATCTATGGCATTGCATTGACTTTGATTGTATTAGAGTAGTATAAATAAGTGTTTGAATGTTTTCTCTTTATATCATTGGATGTTGAAGAAATATTTTTGTAAGTTAGCCAAAAGTTAAAGTTTGTCCATTAGCAGTGTATGATAAAAACACCTTTTTGTGCCTAAAAAAATAAGGGTCATTCATTATATGGAGTTGTTCATTGCTTGAGTAATATAAATATATATATATATATATATATATATATAATGTGTGTCTTTGTATAAAATGTTCCTATTTTTTTGTTAAAATTTTTTAATTTTAATTGAATGACCCTACCTTGTGGTAGAAACAGTTGCCTATTTCTTATTAGTACAAGTGGCTTGCATTTGAGTGTAAAAATCCAGGATTTTGAATACTGATTTTTAAGGTAGACAAGACAAGTCTCCCCCAACCCATACACACCTGAGGGATTAGCATAATACAATTTTCCTACTGCCATTTAACCTTGTTCTATTCTAAACAAAGATTTGAAAATATCAATAAATACTAAATGAATTACCTTGCTCTTATTCTTTCCAAAATTTCTCATGTTTATAAATTTAAGTATAATATGCAAGAAGATTTTTTCTTATCTCTTCTGAACACTTTGGCAGAAGTAAAACCACAGCATTTACGGTTTGTATCAAAATGATTATATTCTGTTTAGTCCAGAACTTTCCAAATTTTTACCTTAATAACACTTTTTAAAAAGAAAAATACTTGCTTTGGTTTTGTTACTCAAGTCAAATTCATGAATTAAGATTTATATAAAAAATATTTATAAAGATTGATAAGATTTGACTTGGATTCATGTCTTTCCCATGGGCATTAGCACAAAGTGAAATGCAAACAGCCTTGTCCTGGATTCAAATTTGGGTTGTTAATACTATTTTTATGACATCAACTGTTATGCTAAGTGTACCTCTTGGTATGCTGGTATGGTCTTGTCTAGTTTTTATAGTTTTCTTTACTTATTACACCTTTAGCAGCAGTTAGAATTAATATTAAGTCACATCTTACAGAATTCATGTTATAATTAACTTCAAATAAGTTGAAGCAGTCAATAATTAACATTTAGTAGTTATCTCCCTTGAGAGATTGAAAAGTATTGGGGTGAATGTGAATGCAGACCCTAGACTATTATTAAGGTGTAAATTGAGTTAGAAATTGTTATATTCTCGAAGAACACATTAAATGGTATTGCATTAACCAAACTTTCACTACAATCTGCCATTTTTGCTGTGTTATGATAAATGATGATATTTCTAATGTCAATTCACTAACATAAATTATATTGTTGTCTATACTTTCAGCATTAGAAATTAGGTACCTTTTATTTATTATGATTCCCCCTCATTTATTTGTTTGATGATTTTTATTTCCTGACAATTTTAATGTTTATATGAATTTAATTATTAGACTGGTAATTGATAAATAGTTATTAAACTTGGCTCAGGGCCGTTTCTGTAGAGCCCCAGGTAAGTATTGACAACAAATAGATGAGTGTTTAACCAATTTTAACCAAAGAACTTTGATACTTCACTGCTGGAATTAAATGTACATTCAAATTTTGATCAATGTATACCAACTATTTTTGTAAACTTGGTGTGTGTAACATATATGTCTGAATGGAAGGCATTTACCTCAAAAAAGATTTGCTCAATGCAAAACTGGACAAGACCTTCTGTGCTAATAGCATCATTTTGCCTGCAATATTATATGCAAGTAAAATGTGAGCTACCACAAAGAAAGAAGAACAAAGATTGGTTTGGACACAGAGATCTATGGAAATATCTGTTGTGAGAGTGAAGGACACAATTGTTGAGTATCAAAAGCAGATGTTCTACTGGATTGTAAGGTTCACAAACAACAGGTGGAGGTGTGCAATTGTGGTAGCTGAGAAACCAGAAATAACTACTTGGAAGGTTTTCAGGATGTTGGGAAGATGAAATGGTCAAGTGATTTGGACCAATATGGAGAAGAGCAAAATCAAGAACAAAATGGAAGTGAATTGTGCTTAGTGATGTGGAAAATATAAGACAGGTTGGACGATAAAAGGAAAATAAGTGTATGTGTGTGTAAAAACCCTGCATAGTTTGGAATTGGTTTATAGCAAAAATTATTTTACTCTCATAAGAATATTTGTTTTGAAA
The DNA here is from genome assembly GCA_963585895.1 of Sepioteuthis lessoniana. Taxonomy (NCBI): domain Eukaryota; kingdom Metazoa; phylum Mollusca; class Cephalopoda; order Myopsida; family Loliginidae; genus Sepioteuthis; species Sepioteuthis lessoniana. The sequence continues at coordinate 64,863,977 of OY757921.1, forward strand.
TTATTCAAAATGGCAGCAAGCCTAAGAGAATGCTCCAGGCTTGAACAGAGGTCTGTCATAAAATATTTAATGGCTGAGAAGTGCAAATGATATAAAATTTATAGAAGAATGTGTGATACATAAGGAGAATTATGTTTGATCAAAAAAGTGTTTACAAATGGGTTTGCCAATATGAGTCTGAGTTGAAAAGATAGTCCATGCAGTGGGACCACACTGACTCTGGTAAAGAAAAAGTTCTGGGTGCAGTGCTCAGTAAAGAATGACATACTGACTGTTCTGAGAAATAAAAGGAGCTATCATTGCTTTTTCTGAAAAAGGTGCAAATGTAAAGTGCTTCCTATTACCAACTCTTTTGGCAAAATTTTTGAATGACCCGTGTGTGTGTGTGTGTGTGTGTATGTATGTGTGTGTGTGTATGTGTATGTATGTAGATATATATATATATATATATATATATATATATATATATATATATATATAAGAAAAACAGAGATGAACAAAAGTGATAAGAATTATGAATATTTCTTTGTAGTTTTTTAATTGTTTTCAACTAGTTTCAATCTTATCTCATTGTTTGGAGAAAAGTTTTTTAAGAGTTGATATGTTACAAAAGAAGCAATGAAAAATCAATTGGTAATGTCACTTATCCTTTCATTAAATGAAAATTATTTTTTGGTATCCAAGTGTTTTCAACTGACTATTATATGATCTCTGCTATTATATATATATATATATATATATATATATATATATATATATAAGTAAAAGTTGGCAACTGTAGTCGAGAGCAACTTGAAGGCTACCTTTTCAATAACTACTAAACCGAGGTGTAGGGAGGGTGCAACTCCTTTCCCTGAATTGCTCTACTTACCCTTGATCCATAACTTATAATGCTGAGTGTTAAGCAAGGAGGAATTGAGTACCATTTTTTTTTTTTTTTTTTTTTTTTTTTTTGATTCTTTGGTATGACTTGACCTGGGATTGAACCCCGGTCTCTTGGGCCATTGGTGAACACTATCCATTATGCAAATGGGCTAGGGGTGGGGTGTGTGTGTGTGTGTGTATGACACATTTTGTCTATATAATTTAATTAAGATCCTTTCAAGTGGAAAACACCACTATAATAGCACATGAAATTGATAAGCTTCAACTATAAATCCTAGAAGTCCTACATATAAAAACAAAAAAACCTAAAATCAATAGAATTAATTTTGAAAATAGTGACAATGTTTTGAAATGCCTTTATATTTATTTATATTTTTTTTTTTTTTAATATTCCATATTTCTTGATAATATTCTATTTCCGTTCATAGTGTTCTGTTTTTTAAAATTTATCAGTAACTCAGTTTTATCCAACTCTGCCTTTGCGTAGTTTTGTTATGTTATAAAAAAAAAAAAAAAACTTTCAAAACCCTTTAAAAACACCCTTTACACATGCAAGCAACCCCTGATGATTGCCTATGAAAGGCCGAAAGTGCTCGGGATAATTTTGGTAAATTTATCCGCCAATTCCAACCTGAAACCAAGACACTTATCAGGAAACTCTAAAGAATCTTAATTAAATTAGATTGACAAAAAGTCCTTATTATTCAATCAAACACACACATATATATATATATATATATATATATATATATATATTGAAGAGTGTATATTTAGGCAGTGAGTTATTATTCAAGCAAGTTTTGTTAAAGACAATGAAACAATGTTTGTTTATTAGTTTTAATTTTATTTTTTCTAGTTTTGTGATCTAGATGGTAAAGGAATTGTCCCATATTTTCTGCCCAAGCGCTTTTATATTTAATGTTCTTACAATTTCCAAATTGTGGATTTGTTTTGAATTTTTCTTAGAATTTTTTTTTTAATGTAAAAAGTAACAAAATTTTTATTTTTTATTTTTCTTGAGTAGAAAGTTATTTCTCAATAGTTTATGCCTAAAGTAAATGGAAAAGTTAAAATTTTCTCTTCAAACTTTCCTTTTGTAATGAAATGTTCAAAACATGATGAGAGATTAGTTTTGGGGTCTGATATGTGAAAGTGCGGCAAATCTCACAACCACCCCCAACTTATATATATATATATATATATATATATTTATATATATATATATATATATATATATATATATATATGTTTTTTTTTGTTTTTTTTTTATCATAATAAGTAAATTTTGAAGTAGATTTAGTTTAACTGTGATTGTTCTGGGAAATGGAATCAGTAACCCAAGTTCAAATCTTGGTGGAGTTTGTTTGCATTTCATTTTGTGCTAATGCTCTTAGGAAAGGCATGACTCCATTTGTTTTCTCTCTAGCTATGAGTAAATAGTAGAGAAGACTGAGCTCTTTAGCCTTGGTTAAGACAACCTGTCTAGGAGAAAGAAAACTTTGCTACTAAACATTGACCTTGTGCCCATGGCGTAGGGATTAGATAAATTCATGTAAATTTTGATTCATATGTTGTTTTATTCGGACCTTATGTGAATGAAAATATGCATATTTGCCTATTTTTACATAGAAAATAGGTTAATTTCTAAATTGCAGTATCCAAGGCACAAAAACAAAATTTGAATTGAATAATGACCATTGTCTCTACTTTTACAACATAAGCAATTAAGAAATAACATTTACCATCCAAGAACATATCTTGTCTTACATAGTGTATGTATGTAAGTAAAGTTAGTGACCATAGTCGAGGGCAACCTGAAGGCTCCCTTTTCAATAGCTACTACACTGGTGTTGGGGAGGGAGCTACTCTTTTTCTTGCATTGCTCCACTTTACACTTGATATGTACCTTTATAATGCTGAGTGTTAAGCAAGGAGGTATCAAGTACCTTTTTTTTTTTTTTTTTTTTTTTTTTTTTTTTTTTTTTTTTGAGTCTTTGGTATGACTCAACCTGGGATTGAATTCTGCACTAGTGGCAAACACTCTACCAATGGGCTGATAGATATATCCTTTGGAACTTCATCTCCTTAACTTGTAAAAATTATTATAAGGTCAAAAATACCTTGAATTGTAGTGAATTTTGTTCTAAAATCTTATGAGTTTCATTGTAATTTGCTCCAACTGAAAACAAAATATGATTAAAAGAATGAAGAAATTTTACTCTATATACATATCAGTGTGTTTAGTATAGTGGTTACTGTCACAAGAAATGGAATCTGTTACCCAAGTTGATGTTTTGGATGAGGCTGTTTGTATTTCACTAATGCCCTTGTGAAAGGCATGAATCCATCTTTTCCTCCCCTCTCCTTTAGCTATGGATAAATAGGACAGAATGTTTTCTTTAATCTTGGTTAAGCAACCTGTTAGGAGAATTCAAACCATCTCTATACTCTGTTAAAAATTTATCTTGTATGGAGGGGTTGAGTAAATACATATTCTGTATAATTGATGCATTTAGCAAAATTTATTTGTAATGTGTTCCAAATATTAAAAGAATTTTGAAAATTAAAAAGAAAAAAAATCTGTTCAACGTGAAAAAAATATTTTTTCCTAGAGAAAATATAAAAACAATACTGCATTAACTGCTGCACAAATTGAAATGGGACATTTATTGCTGTATATTTAAATTGTAACCCTCATTACACTCAGCTCCACTAAAGCTATAATCATCTGCATGAGGTAAGGTGGGAGGTGAGAGAAAAAATGTTTGCCAAATTTTGTAGTAGTTTCTTTTCTTCCTTTCAATGTCCATATGATTGAGTAGATACAAGTTTCGCATGTTAGAGAAAAGAGGAAGAGACACTTTTTGAATTACTTTAGGGAGAGTCTCCATGGTGTTGTGACTAATGTGTTGGACTGCAACATCATAAGTGAATTTATAAACCAGTCATTCTATCATTCTCACTTTCAGACAAAAACTCTTGGGAAAGGTTTGAACACCCTTATTCCCTAGCTGTGTGTTAAATAGGACCTTGTTTTTCCACAAGGATGGCTTTGGCATTGAATAAAACCCATGGAAATTGATTTGTCATTGAAAAAAGAAAAAAGAAAAAAATTGACATCAAATAACCCACAATGGTTAATACGTTATTAAACAAAGAAATGAAACAAACAAGTCTAGAGCATTGAACCTCTGTTGCAAAACTTCTAAATATGAAATAGTCCAAACTTTTCAGATCTCATCCTCTCTAGTGTCCATGAGTCATTGGTTCTTATAGCAATATGAATAGATGATAAATGTAGTGAAGATTATTTTTGTCCAGTGGATAGAGCTGATAACCCTGCAATGTCGACTTCTCTGACTCCCAGCTAGGTTTCAACTGGTTTGATCAGAACTCTTTTTACAGGCTTTTTACTTCAATAAAGTTCAATATATTTGACTTAATAAATTCTCAAGCCATAATTTTAATATTTGAAGCCCTTTTCAACACGTGCTTTCTTTAGTAATTTCCATATTTGGTTATTTCTATTTTGATGTGTCCTGAATTTGGTGGTGAAGCTTCAGTTTTGGTACTTTGGGGAATGTGGAGTACCCCTTCATTACTATTACTCCTAGGTCCACCCGACTTTGAGTTAGTAGTACCTGTTAGGGTCTCGTCTATGGGTCAAATAGATCTGTTTTAAAATTATTCATATTTGATAAGATTACTTGATGTCCTATGACTGTAAGATTATTTGTTTTAAGAATAGTTACTTGAAGGTATAATTGTTTACTAAAGATTATTATTAGTTTCTCAAAACCATATAACTATGTGCAAACAAATGCCTATTATTAAATAGAAAGGATTGCTTGAAACTATATAATTATTTGTATTAGATAGTAATCCTTGATATCATATAACTGTGTACAAAAAATGTAGATATAAATGTACAATGAATGCAATTCTATAACCTCTAAGCATAAAATAACCCTAGATGAGTTGTGATATGCCATTAAAATCAATCAATGAAGGCTGGAGACTTATCACTCCTCAACATATATCCATGTATCTTACTGACCAGTAAATACAGTTATTATTTAATTGCATTATGTAGCTGGTTTAATTGTTAGAGGAATTATGTTGAAAGGTTATTTCTTGTTACTAAACATTTTAAAAGATGAGAGCAAATCAAATGTTTTGTCTGACCCTTTATTTTATTTTCTCTCAGGTTCATGAACGCTCACACACTGGAGATCGTCCTTTTAAGTGTGACTTCCCCAGTTGTGGAAAAGCATTTGCCACAGGATATGGCCTCAAAAGCCACACCCGGGTTCACACTGGGGAGAAGCCTTACAAGTGTCCTAAAGAGAACTGTGATAAAGCTTTTAAGACATCAGGTGACCTTCAAAAACATGTTCGAACACACACAGGTATTTTTTTTTTCCACCCCCATTTTTCAATCTTTTATTTTTCTGTTATAAACGGATTTATAAATGCAAACCAATAAATTCACCCCCTGGGGACCTTTACACTTTTATTCACTGTGCCAAAATTTTATCCCCCCCCCCCGACCTCTTTTGAGAAATCCTGTGCTAGGTGTAGGATATCTGGCAGCTTGTCTACGGGATTCACTGAAGGAGGGACTTGTGGTATAATGGTTATTGTTGTAGTATATGAACAGTGAACCTAGTTCAAATCCTGGATGAAGTTGTTTGCATTTCACCCAGCACTAATACCATTGGGAAAAGTATGCATACAACTGTTCTCCCTCTAGCTATAGATAACTAATTAGGCAGACTGGGCTCTTTAACCTTGATATGGCAACTGGTCTAGGAGAAGGAAAACTGAATTTAAACTCCACTTTAAGCATTGACCCTGTGTTGCATCCTGCTTTTGTGGAAGGGTTGGTAAATACATGCATGATTCAGTAATTTTTGTTCTCCTGTTATAAACAAATTTATAAATTCAAACTAGTAAATTCAACCCCTAGAGATCTCTATGCGTTTATTCACCCACCCCACCCTCTCTCTCTCCAAGGCTCTAGATGAACCACTTTGAGAAGTCATGAGAGCTTTGTTGTTAGGTATCTTGTTTGTATTATCATTAGTGAAACTTGACTAGCAGACCATTACTACCAAGTTTGATTCTCACCAGCTGCTTAGTACTTCTGGCCTTGTGCTAAGCTTAACTTAGTAAATGACTATTGCTCTGTTGTTTTCAAAGACCAATTTATAATATAATTTTTTTCTATATTAAGTCTCAATTATCCATTTCATTTTTAGAAAATATATTTGTAATTTTGTTTGACACATTGAAATCTCGTGATAAAGTCACTATTTTTATTTAACTTCTTAAACTAAAGATGGTGAATATTTTGTTTGACTCTGAAATTAGATGTTATTACTAATTAACCATTCATGAAGGAGTCATTCTCCCAACTCAAGTACTGATTTTCATTAAAATTTTTTATTCTTAAGATACTCATTTTATCTTTCTGTTTCTTTACCATAATCATATATTCTAACACATCACTTAATAAATCCAGGGCCTAACTAATAAAACAACTTTTAGACAAAATTCGACTTTATTCATCAACATAGTCTCCTTTTAGAGTGATACTCTGTTTCCAATGCTTCTCTAACATTTGATGCTTTTTTGTAGAACAATTTGTCTTTGGCCTTAAAATATGCCTCAATTTTCAATATCACTTCCTCATTGGAGCCAAATCTCTTTCCCCGGAGCATTCTTTGAGGTCTGCAAACAGCCAGTAGTCACTGGGTACCAGATCTAGAGAATAGGGTAGTTTTGGAAGCAATTCAAAGTGCAATTCATGCACTTTTGCCATCGTTATGATCGACTTGTGACATGGTGCATTATCTTGGTGAAAGAGCATTTTTTTTCTTATTCATTTGTGTCCATTTTTTGGCAATTTCTTCCTTCAAATGCACCAATAATGCTGCATAATATTTGCTATTGATGGTTCTTCCTTTCTCAAGGTAATCTATGAACACCTTGCACATCCCAAAATACACAGGCCTGGTGATGTTTGCATCTTTGGTCGCTTTGGACAACTTTCATCTGCTGCTGTCCACTCAGCTGACTGCTGATTTGACTCTAGAGTGATGTAGTGGATCCATATTTCATCAATTGTCACACATTTATGCAAAAACTCCTTTTTGTTGCTTGAAACAGTTGCAAACGATGCTCTGAATTGTCAACGTGTTGTTGTTTTTGATGGACTGTGAGCAAACGCAACACCCATTTTGAAGATGGGTTTCTAATTGACAAATGTTCATGCTAAATGTGAATACACTGCCTTCTGATATCTTCAGTTCTTCCGCTATCTCATACAACTTCAATTTACGATCGGTCAAAACAAGTTTTTTGATGTTTTCCGAGACAACTGCTGAATTTGGGCAACCTGAGTGTTCAGCATCATTTGTGTCTGTACGACTGCGTTTAAAGTCAGCATACCACCTCTTAACTGTTGTTTCCAACAGAGCAGAGTCCAAATAACACTTATCAAGCCATTGCTTTGCTTGAATAGTATTTTTTCCCATCAATGAAATTCAGATTTTTCCATTGTTTTGAAAATTTGCAAAAAAGTAGCTTCACTTAAATAACTGTAATTTGTAAACTAATAATCCAATTGGGCTCAAATTTTGACATGTGTCATTTGTAGGTTAGATCTTTATAAAAATCATATGGATTTTTTATTAGTGGTACCATCTATATGTCAGGCCTGGGACTTATTGAGTGATGTGTTAGATAAAAGCAAAAATAAATATCTAAGCACCCTGTCTGTGGGACTTGAAATAGGCCAACTGCATTCCTTGAAGAGGAGTAAAACCCTCACATAAAAAGGATGTCTGGGCAGGAGACTAAACTATTTTGTTAGATAGGAATACTTGAAACCATGTAACTGTGTGCATATAATTTTTATTAATAATAGTTATTTGAAGCTCTAATTGTTTACAAAGGATTATTATTATTAGTTGCTTGAAATTTTAGTGTTGCAGACATTTTGAAGAAAATTGGCAGAGATGAAGAAACAAAGATGAAGAGATGAGGTCGTTTACGTCAGTAAAGGAAGAATCTGATGGGTTATTGCAGAAAAAATCCTACTCACTTAATTGTCGATGTTTCAATTTTCCTCTAGACCAGTCTCAAAAACAGAAAGACATGAAGTGGTATTTTCAAGTCAATCAAGGAAAGATCTATTCTTGATAAATTGCAACCAATACCCAATGAAGAAGGGGTGGTTTTGCTAAGCCCTGAAATTTAGGCTTCGACTTATTGCCCACCCAGTAACTAACTGCTGCTTTTCAAAAATCTCCAAAGTCTCTTACACCAGAATTCTTGTGACTGACCTTTTGTAGTTGATCACACGGCTGGATATCAGAATCACTAAATGTGTGCAAACAAATTATTATTACTAGATAGGAATAGCTACTTGAAACTATATAACTGTGTATAAGTTATTTGCATTAAGTTTCTTGAAGCAATAGTAGTAGGGCAGACTGGACTCTTTAATTTTGGTATGGCAACCAATTTAGGAGAAGCAAAACTAAATTCAAGCCAATTGTATTCTTCTTAAAAATTGATCTTATATCACGTCCTGCCTGGTGAAGGAGTTAGATTTTTTTTATTTCATATAACTTTAAACCATTCACTCACTAAATCCTTGTTTAACTTTCTCACTCAGTCACTCATAGACTCATTCTTTGTTTCAGTAACTCACTTTTCAAATGGACAGTGTTTCTGTGATCCAGTTTTAGTTTGTTCTTCATTGCTATCCACCTATATATATATATATATATATATATATATATTTTTTTTTTTTTCTTTGTTAAATTATTTCCCATGGAACAGTCCATTATAAATTTTAGGTTCTGACAGGAGTCTGACCAGACGGGCTGCATACAACTACACAAAGTTCTATTGTCAATTTGTGTGCATTCTGATTATTTTTTTTCAGGTGAACGCCCATTCAAATGTCCTTTTGTGGGTTGTGCTAGGTCATTCACAACATCTAATATCCGTAAGGTACACATCCGCACACACACTGGAGAAAGACCTTACACATGTCGAGAAGCAGACTGTGGCCGGGCATTTGCTTCAGCTACAAATTACAAGAACCATGTACGCATACATACAGGTATGGATCTTTTGGCTCCAATTTTTTCCATATTTTGGATTGTTTTTATTCCCCGCTTTTTTTTAAAATAAACTTTTATTCTTTTGTATCATGATTACATCAAACTGATTGTAAAATATTTTTATGTTGACATGATCATCGTTTTTGCTTTTTTGAAAAATTGTGTCAGTAAATTTTTTTTCCATTTCAAATCTGATATGGAAGAGAAATAAAAGCAAAAGTGTTTTTGTGATACTATAAATTCTTTTGTCTCTTGGTGCATATGTTTTAGTGCAAGAATGCATATATGCATATGTAGGCGCGAGCATGTCTGTCTGTCTCTGTCTCTGTCTCTCTCTCTTTCTATATATATATATATAGTGAGTATTATTCGGTCCAGTTAAACTGGAGTGGGTAGTAATTCCATCAGGACAAAAAACACATTCAACAGTGAACATTTAAATATATATGAGTGATAATATCTGTATAGGTATGTGTGGCTATTGGTAGCATATATATAGGTTCATATGAATGTGTGTGTATAATAGCATCACAAGGATAGCCAAATAAGTTAATGAGGTTAGCAGATTTTGATGGATAATAAAATAGAAAGAGAAGGATTTCTCAATGGAGATAAAAGGGTGAGTTTTTTAATGTCTGTAATAAACTCAAGTCTTTGGTTCTGGTTTGGTCAGAGGTCAGTAGACAAGGGTATAATTTCTTTTTTTTTTTTTAAGTACTTTAGTTTTGAGTGGGAGGAACAGTTTTTTTCCTGGAAGTCTGGACTGCACATGTTCAAAGAAGCAATCAAAAGATAGAAATGTTGTGAGAGAGAGGAGTTGTAGCACAGATGAGTGGGAATTTAAGGTTAGATTAGAAAGCAGCAATAGTTTGCTTAGAATGAAAAAGTTAGTAGTTGACTGTGCTGACTCAGTATTATAGAAAATTGCTCATCACATGTATCCATATTGCAATGTGTCACACACACCTCTCAACCAGGATAAATCAGGAAGGAAATTATCAATAAAGACGGCCATATATGAGTGTTCTGAAATTCCTTTTTGCTTTTTTTCTTGTGGAATTGACTTGTGGCTTGTATATCTTGCATCTGATTATTCTTTTCTTAATAACAAAATGTGAGCTTAAGTCATTTAGTAGGTGAGACTAGACAAGTTGTGATTAAGAATTGACACATTTCGATCAACAATCACCCCCACTAGTATATACATGCCTGTACACATATGTATCCATACTGGCACACTACACCTGTATGCATATTTACTCACAAAGACATATCTCTGACCCCTACATGCATTATTGCACCTAAATATGTGCACCTAGGGAGTTGATAGTGTCACAAGATTTAATGTTCAGTTTGTTTTCATCTGTTTATGAATAAGTACTGAAAATTTTTTTATCAAAATTGAATTATTTGTTCACTTTTGGAGGATTTTATGATCATTTATAAAATGTTATTTTTTGTTTAAAAATAAACTCCCAAAATAAGTTTTCTTCATTTCTTTCTTTTTTTCTTTCTTTTTCTGTCTTCTCTTTCTTTTTTTTTCTTTCCTTCTTTCCATTACATTGAAGCAGGCAATAAGTGTTTGATATATTGTATTATTACTTCCTTTGTCTCTTTTTTCCTTTTTTTTTTCTCTCTTCCTTTCTTGTTCTCTTTGTCTTTGCTTGCAATCAAAATGGAATGGTCCATTATTTATCTGAGGTGATGACAGGGCAAAACATTGACGTTCATGTGTTCATGTCTTATTCTATTGATATTATAAATTGTTTTATTTTTCTTTACTGTTGGAAATTGCTCTACAATTCATATATATATATATATATATATATATATATATATATATATAAAGTAAGTTGGCTGACTGTAGTTAAGGGCAACCTGAAGGATCCCTTTTCTATAGCTACTACATTGAGGTGTAAGGGAGTGTGCTATTTTCTTTCTCTGGATTATTCCACTTTACCCTTCATCCATACCTTATAATGCTGAGTGTTAAGCAAGGGGGTATCAAGTACCATTTTTTTTTTTGAGTCTTTGGTAGGACTTGACTTGGAATTGAACCCCAGTCTCCTGCATCATTGGTGAACACTAACCATTATGCTAATTATAAATGATAGTGAATACTAAAAAATGGATCAACCAAAAACTACAGTTCCTAATTTTTCTTCATCTTGTTGCTGGGACTTAGAATATGTTTACTGTATCCTCTGCAGAGAAGGTCTGAGCCCCCTTAAAGGGGTGTCCTGAATATGACACTAAACTCTATCTGGTGGCATTACCACCAGATAGAGTTTCTTGAGATCTGGTCAGTGTGGAGTGCATCATCATTGTCATTACTCCCAACTCCACTCTGACCCAGGATGATAGTACTTGTTATGGTATCATCTATTGTCTGAAAAGAATTAGATACTAATCAATTGTTTGTACACAGTTATCTGTGTGCGAATAAATAAATAAATATTAAATATCAAATAAATATTATTATTAATGAAGTAGTTACTTGAAACCATGTATAAATTATTGGTTTTGGTTTCTTTGTTTAATGGCATATCAACCTTCATGGATTATTCAATACCAAAGCCATCCTTGTAGAAGAACAGTAGTGATACTATTTAACCTATAGCTGAGGGGATAAGGGGGCTCATGCCTTTTCCATGACTATTAATCCAAAAGTGAACAATAGCAGGTCTAGAGTTCAAACTCATTTACTATGATGTTGCAGTCTAGCACATTAGCCACTATACCATGGGAACTTTCTCCTATAAGTATTGGATAGGAACACTTGAAATAATACTGCTGTGTGCAAATTATTTGTATTAATTAGGAGTACTTGAAACTATATGACTATGTGCAAACAAATGACAATTATCGACAAATAAGAAAAAATTGTAGTGATGATGAACAGTGTATGTAATTTAAAAGGATGGGATAGACATTCAGTCATATTACTCAGAGAAAGGAGAGAATATACAAAAAGAAGATACTGAATTACATCCTTAAAACAGAATAGTTGCTAACATCATAACTGTGATTTTTAAAATAATGATAGCAATGGAAAATATAAATAGTTGTTGTTATAATCAAATATTTCCAAATGAATCAAGTTTTGGTGTTAAATAACCCATAAAGAGTTGATATGCCATTAAACAAATGAACCAAACCAAATACAGATAGTTATGATTATGATCAAACATTTCCAAATGAATCAATTTTTGCCATTAAATAACCCATAAGGGACCAGTATGGAGATAAATAAACTAAACCCAAACTTTCTTGTCCGGAGCACACTTAAGATATGTCAAAAATATTTTGGCACATTTTATAGGTAGATTCAAGAAAACTTTGGACATCCCCCCTCAAAAAAAAAATCGATATAGTATCAGTAGAGGTTGATGTCCATAAAGAGGGTTACAGTCCCATGGAGGGATATGTCGGTCACATCTAAAAATAATGGTTGATATCTACATCTCAGAACTCACACATTTCCTGTATATAGTTTTATATTTTGTGATAATCTTCACTAACCTGAAGTAAAAGGTTGTATTTTGTATATTTCTTGTGTAAGTGGCCATTTGTAATATGATTTGCAGGTTTGAGTCCTTAATGACAACATACTTAGGAAGAACCAAAATAGCTTCCGGAGAAATAGATCCACGACCTCATAAATTTTGACTATCTGTCGAATTCTTGAAGGTGTATGCACAAAAAACCTAGAAGCAACAATCTTATTTGTCGACTTCACTAAGGCCTTTGACTTCATGCACAGAGGGAAGATGGAGTAAATCCTTCTCGCATATGGCCTACCAGAAAAAACAGTCGCAGCCATAATGATGCTCTATAGAAACACCAAGGTAAAAGTTCATTCTCTGGATGGAGACACAGACTACTTCGATATTGTAGCAAGTAGACACATTAGCCCCATACCTCTTTATCATATGTCTAGACTATGTGCTTATAGCATCTGTTGATAAAATCAAAGAAAACGATTTCAAACTAACAAAAGAAAGAAGTAGAAGGTACCCTGCAAAAACAATTTCTGACACTGACTACGCCAATGATATAGCACTTCTGGCAAATGCACCCACACAAGCCGAAACTCTGCTACATAGTCTGGAACGAGCAACTGCAGGCATCGGCCTCCATGTCAACGCACACAAGATGGAATGTATGTGCTTCAATCAAACAGGCGACATCTCCACACTAAACGGTTGCACTCTGAAACTAGTTGACAAGTTCATCTACCTAGGGAGCAGTGTCTCATCAACTGAGACAGACATTGATACACGACTAGCAAAGGCATGGACAGCTATCGATAGGCTATTGGTCGTATGAAAGTCAGACCTGACTGATAAAATGAAGTGCAGTTTCTTCCAAGCAGCAGTAGTATCGATGCTGCTATATGGATGCACCACATGGATACTAACAAGACATATGGAGAAAAAACTTGACCACAATTACATAAGAATGCTGTGAGCTATAATGAGCAAGTCCTGGAGACAGCACCCCACAAAACAGCAACTGTAAGGCCACCTACCACCCGTCGCGAAAACTACCAAAATCAGATGAACCAGACATGCGGGACACTGCTGGAGAAGGAGGGACGAGCTTGTAAGTGATGCAAAGGCAGGACGTCCAGCTTGAACATACATACAGTAGCTCTGTGTAGATACTGGATGTAGCCCAGAAGACCTATCAAAAGCAATGGACGATAGGGAGGGGTGGCAAGAGAGGGTCAGAAATATCCGTGTTGATAGCACGACATGATGATGATATATATGAGTTTAAAAGCACCAGACTAGTATTGAGTTAACAGCTGTTGGGAGTGAACCAGTGACATTTAGTTGGAGTACATAGTAAAAAGAATAAGACTTTGTTGTTAAAAGGAAAATGAGTTCCATATGGCTTTGTTAGAAGAAATGAAAAACAAGTCTTTCAGCATTGTTTGCTGTATATTTTACTGTAAAAAGAAAAAAAAATTATGAAAGACACCTATATCTGTCATTGGAGCTTTCTATTCCACATTAAATGAACTATTTGTTAATTTTGAATAAAATTTCAATGCTTGTTTTATTTTCCAGGTGAGAAACCATATGTATGTACAGTGCAAGGTTGTGGCAAACGATTTACAGAATATTCTAGCCTTTACAAACATCATGTTGTGCACACGCATTCCAAGCCTTATGTGTGCAATCATTGTGGCAAGACATATCGCCAGACATCCACTTTGGCAATGCACAAGCGTACTGCTCATGGGGAAGAGATTAGTTCAGAAGGAGAGGCTGTTTATGGTCCTGATCAGTCTTTAGGTAAGATGGCATGTTTAATTCTCTTTTTATCATTTTTCTTTTTCTTTCCCTATTTCTTGCTACTATCTATCTATATATCTATCTCTCTCTCTCTCTCTCTCTCTATATATATATATATTCCCTTATTGGCCAGGTTGTCTGATGCTTTCCACATTGCTAGCCACAATATACTTCCCTTCTGTTCATGATCTCACTCTTCTTCTCCATATTGGCTCAAATTGTTTGGCAGTTTTTTTTTCTCATTGTTTCCGAGTGGTTGTTTCTGGTTTCTCAAAATTCACCTTATTCATTGTGTGTGTGTGGGCCCCATCAGTATGTCTCAAATATATATGCATGGTGGGTTTATTATTGGTAGATATGATGTTGTTACAAGGAAATTACACATTCATGATATTAAAAAGAAAAAAAATTAAACACAGCCAATAATTGTAGCAGCTTTTTTTTTTTTTTTTTTTTAAATTTTTAAATTTTTATTTTTTTTAATTATAAAAAAGAAATCAGCTACATTTATTACATATATACCATAACATACTTGTGTGTGTGTAAATGTGTGTGTGCTTCTGTGTTGTGTGTATGTATATGTATATATAATATGTGTGTGTGTGTGTTCTTTTTTATTATAAGCAAAAATTGACTACATTTATTACATATATACCATGATTATTCCTGTTTAATATGGAGTTGCATATAACCAATCCCAACTACCCAACTTTGAGCTTAGAAATTTTAGAAAAGAAAACAACACTGACCTTTTAGAATTTGTGGCAGTTAGATTTAACCTCCCTTTAACTTTTTGACAAAGACAACATTGTATTACTCACTGTTCATAGTGGTGTGATAAAAAAAATAAATGACTAATAACAAAGAGAAATGTACTTATGATTCTATTAAACAAGCAATTCATGTAATTGAAAAGTTTTGTTCAGTTGATAATTAAGGTTGCATGAAAGATAGTTGCAAAAGGAAAGGGACATTTGATGCTTAGAGCATAGGCTTACTTCTGTTCATGGGAGGTGCTTGTAGTGTTACAGTTATCATAGAAAATGGACACAGTGACCCAAATTCAAATCCTGGGTGAAGCTGTTTCACATAGTGCTAATACCCATTGAAAAGGTATGAATCTATCTATTCTTCTCTCCAGTAGGGCAGACTGTGCTCTTTCATTTTGCACTAATGCCCTTGAAAAAGGCATGAAATTAGGTTCTCTGGCCATTGTAAGATAACCTGTCTAGGAGAAGAAAACTCTGAAATCAAACCAACTATACTCTGTTTAAAAATGGACCTTGTGTCATATCCTGTTTGTGGCAGATAAGTTGGCTCAATGCATATACATGTTCATGCTTAAATGCATTATTCTCTGATCACATTATTTTCATCTGTTTTATTTCAGATATATCATACACAGTTGTGGATGAGTGTACAGAACCACCAAAGAAGAAACCTCGTCTTTATAATCTTACAGCTCCTGGTGGCACCACAGGCCTCCAAGAAGATGGAGAAGGAACATTAGTCATCAACACTACTTCAGATAGCGGACAGGTGTGCTACACATCGGAGGGTCAACAGGTACAACTTTTTAAAATTTATTTTGAACTCCCTCTTAAAGATGACATTACTTTGTAATTAGATAGATTTGTTTTACAAGTTGAAATTTACTCTTCTATTACGAAGAGTAAATTTCAACTTGTAAAATAAATCTATCTGATATTAAAGGTAAAGAATAAAAGAATTAATAAAAAGAAAGGAAAAATAAATAAGAGATTGATTTAAATGGCATGTCCACCTGTCTGGGGTTATGTTATGCCTAGAGGTTAAGGAAATGCATTCATCGTACGTCTATATTTACATTTTTTTGTGTAGTTTTTTACGGATTTTTTAGGCTTAGAATATGTTGATTGTATCCCTTGTAAGAACTTCCAAAAGGCAGGTCCTTTGTTTGACACTAAACTGCATCTGATGGTGAGACTACAGTTCTGGGGATTGTGGAGTACTTCTTCATTTTCATTACTCCCAGGTCCACTTGAACACAGACTGGTAGTACCTGTTAGGGTCCCATCTATGTGTCAAATTAATATGTTTGAAAATTATTAGTATTGGATAAGAATATGTGAAACCATTTAATTGTGTGCAAACAAATCATTATTTTTGAATAGAAATAATTATTTGAAACCATACAATTTTATTCTAATCATTCATGCTTGATAGGAATACTTGATATGATATAACTCGGCAAAAAACTCTCAAGAAACAATTACTCACAAAATGTCAAAATAAATGTACATTGGATATACTATTAAATTCAATGAATTAATTAATCAAACTTCTAAACACTTTGTGTGAAATAATTGTAGTCACCGCCCTCTCATAACTGATAACACTACTTTAGTGAGTGGTATGGTTCCCATTTGGGAAATGCTCATATAAAATAGGTAATGTTGATTATTTTTTTCCACTGCCAGCATAGAACCTTTCATTTTGGAAATAATCAAATATTGAAAAAAGACTTTTGTTATGTAGATTATATTTTTGATCACTGTTTTCATTTTTGATCACTTGATCACTGTTTTCATTGTTTAATCTTTTGTTTTGTAGATTACGATGATGGGTGGAACTGAGCGTGTCAGTGTAGTGGCTGATGACAATACGATGGTTGCTTTACAGGCTGTCCCTCATCCAGCACAAAGCACACTCCATCAACATGGAGTGGCTCATATTAGCATTGGTGATAATGACCAACATGTGTTTGTTGTTGCAGATGCATCACAGTTGCAGGCACTGCAGGTAAATACTTGGAATATAAAGTGAAATTCTGAGAATTATTAATTTTAAAAAATTTGATGCTTGTCCAGAATAACCCAACTATGGAAATTTTTGGTAATTCTGCAAAGGTCATGTAAATGAGATAAAATATTTCACATAAACATTTATGTCAACTAATATATGTAAATATAATATATTTATTCCAATATTTAAATGATCTATGTCTAATTTTTGAAGCACTCCTATACTAAATATTAAAGAAAAGTTCAAAAATTTCCCTTGAATAATTCTTGTGGGTATTTGGTTAAATGATAGATCAGAATAAAACATTCAAAACCAGTCCAGAATAGCCCAACTATTAACATTTCTATTATAATCTACAAAAAAATACAGAGAAATTTAATATTTATATTTTGCATCCAGATGAGAGTAAGTTTCCGTTATTTGCTTTATTTTATTACTGAACTGTTAAATTAGCCATAACTATGACTTTTAGTGGTAGGAGGAAGGAAAGACTAAAGAAATATATCTGATGGCTGAATTGTAGCTAGTTGAAGATGTAATTTTGGAGCTAAACTGTTCTGTAGGGCTGGTTGAAGAAATGTCTGGATGCTGAATGTAAATATTGTCTGTTTAGATTCTTTATCATAAGAATTATTAAGATCCAAACCTTTTAATGACAAAAGAAAAAGAATTATGTATATTAATAAATTTTTGTGATTCTTTTTTTCATGAATCTTATTTAGGTAAGATATAAAAGTTTAATTTGGTAACATGGTGGACTGGGCAGTGAACAACTTTTAGTACTATTTCCACCGTAGTATACACACATCTGTATGTGTGTGCTAAAATATATTTTGTTGAGAGAAGTTTGGTTAAAGACTACAGATTTTTCCTTTTTTATGACCATTATGTTTTATCTCTAGCTTTCTTGCTTGTTTATTTGTATCAGGGTCCAGTTGATAGAGATGTTAGATTCTGCTCACAAGTGCTTTCAATCATATTGACTGATTGTTTTCAGGGGGATTATTTTTTTGTAGGTATTGTTTATTTAACTTTCATGTAATCTAATGCCTGTGAGTAATATTCAAGAGGAATTTTTAACAACTTTTCTTTAATAATCAGCTTGGAGGCCCTTTGAAAAATAATCTATAAATAATTCAAGATTAAAAGAGGATCTCTTAGCGGATCAGTTATCATCATAGAAAATGTAATTGGTGACCCAAGTTCAAATCCTAGATGAGGCTATGAATATTTCACTTTATGCTAATGTACTTGGCAAAGACACAGATTCATCTGTTCTCTCCTCCAACTATGGGTAAATAATGTATACACAACTTAGGATTGATACAAATATTTCTTATATATATGAAAGTTCTATTCTGCATAGGAGGGAGTCTCCCTGGCATAGTGACTAACATGTTAGACTTTGACATTGTTCAAACTCCACTCATGCTATTGAACTCCTTTCAGATTAATACCGTTGGAAAAGGTATGAACACTCTTATCCCCTCAGCTATGAGTTAAATAGCACCACTTCTGTAAGGATTGCTTTCGAATTGAATAACCCATGAAAGTTAATATACCATTAAAAAAAAAAGAAACCAAACCATTCCATTAGTGTAATATTGGTGGGACATGAAATATAGATATAGCAATTTTTGCAAATGTTCTATAAATGGAATGACACCTATTGGGTTAATAAAATTTATGAAATTTTCTTAAACACTGGAAGAATCACCTGTTTGTCCTCTAAGAAATTTGATATTGATTGGTTAGTCTCTACAACATGCTCTTTTCTTTTATCTAAACAACTTTTTTGATAAAAGGACTTAATATTTACATTAATTGTAATTAATTTTTATAAATGTTATTTCTTTTTATATATGAGGTTCATTCAATAAATATGGTGAATTTTGCTTTAGGATTTGGTAATGCAAACCACTCTTTATAGTTGCATTTTTTTTTCCAAGAAAATCAATAGGAATAGGTCCTTTCATGTCCCAGAAGATGGCCTTCTTTACTGAATCCTGCTCTCAGTACTTTTTCTTTACTAGGGAGTCAGTGTGGTTCCACTCCATGATCTGTCTTTGCAACTTGGGGTCATTCAGGCAAATATATAACCCATTTGTAAACATTTTTAGTAAAACATTCTTCTCCATACCTGTCAAACATTCTTCTGTAACTTTCACATAGTTTGCACTTCTCAGCCACCAAAATTTTTTCACTGTTCAAGCTTGAAGCACTCTGATTTGCTGCCATTTTGAATAGCCTCAAAACTTATATTTTTGCAAAATTGAAATAATTTTCCAAACAATGAAAAGTTTACATTTATGGAAAAAATTTTGGAAGGAAAATGTATTTTGCTGTTTTTTAAAAAATCCCCTTATTTATTAAATGACTCTCATACATTCTAAACTTATATATTTGGCTTGTCTAGTAAAACTTGCTCTTTGCAGTCAGTCTATTTAGAAAATTTTTGTTGATACCTTTTGTTTATTTTTTATTTTGCAGCAGTTGGCTGAACAGCAACACCAAGTTGATCATGTCGACAGTTTGGAAACTTTTGCTGCTGCTGCTGCCACTAGTGACAATGGTGCTTCTCAGTCGGTACCTACAGAAAGTTGTATTATCACAAACACAGTTACTGACCCCCGAGGAATTCTTGCCTTTCACACTGAATGACCTATGCCACAATTAGAGCTGACCAAACAACTGACCTCATCTCTCAGACCGACTGACCAACAATGCTTCTAGTAGCCTCTGGCAAAAATGAACTTTGCTACCTTTTGCCCTGACTAAATAATAATAAACAGGACTATCTGCACTGTATTGACCCTAGCACAAACTGAATGACTTAACTCTCATAGTAATTTTAAACTGAGACATTCGATGACTGACTCAATGACTTGCATACCAATCTGACTATAATAACTGAACCAATCTCTGATAGTAATGAGGGGAGGGGAGAAAAAACAAAACTACTAGATCTGATTGACTTACAAACCACTACTTTTAACTATAATGACTGACAAAACTGATACGTCTACATAAATGATCTACTTAATCTCTAGTGTCTTTTTGACTGAGCAATACAAAATTTCTGACCAATACAACTTGAATTGCATTGACTAACTATTTACTTGCACTAGCCAAATGACCTATTACAGTTCACACTGACGGCCTTTTTACTATTTGTCCAGGTTAAAAGTAGAGATGGGGTAACCCAAATCCAAACTTTTTTAGAACTTATTTTTCCAATGCAAGTGACTTTGGCCCATTTACTAAAACTTTTCTCATTCCACAATGATACTTGCATTGGAAAAATAAGGTGTAAAAAAGTTTGACTTTGGGTTTACCTTATTGTGCTTTTAACCTGAACTGGACTTAAATGACTATATCCCTTGTTTTGACTGAGCAAACACCACTCTTTCCCCCCTCTTCAAAAAAGAACAAGGTTTAAGGAAATGCCTCAAAGCTGTTCCTAGAAAAAGATTGCCAACAGTTTGTATACAGATGCAAACATAAAAACTTGTTTACATTTAAATAAAGCAAATTTGAATTGGGAAGAAAGGAAAAGTGAGAAAAGACAAAAAGAAGCAAAGTTCATGAAGAAAAATGTGTAAATATCTTTCTAGATTTGTATTTGAATTGTTCATGGACATTGCTGCTTTTTCCCTTTTTTCATGAGGCCCCTCCCCTTACATCAATATCTGTCTTTTTTTTCCCTGTCAAACACAATAAATATGTTAACTGAATGTTTTCAGCTTATTTTTTTATTTTTGATTATTTAAAATTTTTTCATGACATTTGTCAGACTTGCAAGAAGGAACATTTGCCAAGGTGAAGTTTTATGGAAAAACTGGAAGTTAACCATGCAGCTGATCTTGATCTCTTCATGACATCAATGATGTTGTCCAAAGGAAAGGGCAAGCTGCCTTAGAGACATCAGCTACATGCTTAGTTTTGAATTCAAAGTTTTCCTTTTTCTACAGTTGTTGCCCTATGAAGGCTTTGAATCACAATCTGCCTTACTATTTTACTGATAGCTGAGGTGAGGAGAAAAATGGATTTATGCTTTTCTATATGAAGTGTGTATATATATATATATATATATATATATATATATATATATATATATATATATATGTGCCGACATGAAAAAACAAGGTCTGGCGTGTGAGTTATTAAATGAATTGAAAAAGATGAAAGTTTTAAAATATTCTATTTCTGTTGGTAGTGTTCTGTATTAAATTTGTGTGATGCAATTAGCATTCCAAAATTTATTTAAAAAAGAAAGCTCACATCACATCAGTCTCTCAATCTATCTATATATGTTAATGTCTGTTATTATGAATGTTCCATAACCTATCTATTTGTCTTTATCAATGTTAACCTTCTTACTATCTCTGTTTAATCCAGCTATCTGCTTATCTAAGTAATATATATATATATATATATATATATATATATATATATATAGGACAGACACTTTGTTTCTGTTTATTTTATCCTTGATCTGTCTGAGTCTTCATGAGTCGTTTGACTTTTGGATGGAATGACTTCAAGAAGGCGCTGTATTTTTACTGATTACTAGAGCCACCTTTGAGGGAGCAAATTAACAAAATGACAAACACAATGATGAATCATATACATTTATATAAAGTTGTAGGAGGAAGAACAAGTAGGAGGGGAATTACAGAAGAAAAGAATTTTACTAAGAGGAAGAAGAGTTGGCAGGAAATGTGCTATAGGCATTTTAGAATGTTTCAAAGTTGATATGTTAATCTTTATATCAAGAGTTTCAAGAATTTGGAGTTTTTTTTTTTCTTTGATCAAACATGTTTAAAAGAGAAAATGCTACTTAGATATACATATCCCAGAAAAATGTATACACACTTGATTTATTATAAATGAATTATTTATTCAGATATATTTAAGTTATAAAGAAGACAAGTACAGAAAATTCTGAGGTAACACAGGTGTTTGGACTGATGATTGTTCTTTATCCAGCCACTTCTGATAACAAGAACAGACAGAATTACAAGCAGGTGTTCAAACTGATGACTATTCTACTTAAGGCAATGTTCACAATGCAAACAGTTGGAATCACAAACTTCTCAAATAGTTTCAACTGGTATTTGGATGCATTCTCTTTCATTTGCTGCTATAAACCCATTGATTGTTACAGGTTGGTTGGTTGGTTGGTTTGGTTTGGTTTTTTATGGCATATCAACCATTGTTGGTTATTTAATGCCAAATCCATTTTTATGTAAATAATCAGTTCTATTTCAAACAATTCAGTTTAACATGAGTACACCATTTGTCAAAAACATTTCTATTTCAAACTATTCAGTTTATTCAAGCAGTTATATATATATAACAATTCAGTTTGGTGTAAGTACAGTTTCAATGTCAAAAGCAGTTCAATTTCAAATAATTCAGTTTAGCATAAGCATGTAGTTTAAATGTAAGTACAGTTTAATTGTGAAAAACATTTCTATTTCGAGTTTTCAGTTTAGTTAAGCAGTTCTAATTCAGCTAATTCAGTTTAGTATAAGTACAGATTTTGTTTACACACAGTTAATTGTCAAAACAGTTCTATGTTAAACAATTCAGTTTAATGTAAATACAGTTTCAATGTCAAAAAACAGTTCTATTTCAAATAATTCAGTTTAGCATAAGCACACAGTTTAAATGTAAGTATGGTTTAATTGTGAAAAACATTTCTGTTTCAAGCTATTCAGTTTAATCAAACAATTCAGTTTAGCATAAGTATGCCATTAGTTCTATTTAACCCATAGATAGGGCCCTATCAGGTGCTACCACGCGGGGCCAGAGTGGACCTGGAAGCAATAGCAATGAAGGGGTGCTTCGTATTCCCCAAGGCCCCAGCATTACTGTTAGACTGTTTAGTGTCATATCCAGGACACTCATTGGTTTTTTTTTTACCCCTTTGCAGAGGTGCAGTCAGTGTATTCTACGGCCCCAGCCAACTGGGCAAGATTGTTACAAGTTTTATGCTATAAAGTTAAGACTCAATTAAATGCAACAATTATGACTGCAGAGCACCTTACAACTCATATGTTACTGTTGAACACTACGTAAACTAACCAGAATTTATCAGTGTTGCATGTAATAGGATCATTCTTTTTTTTTTTCTTTTCTTTTTAAAAAAAAAAAATCAATCACTAATCAAAGTGGTATACTTTTTTTTAGACACCCTATAAATGTGTGTGTGTATGCTCATGCATGGAGAAAAATCTAGATGGGAACTCCACAGAGATGGCCAGATTTTCAAAATCCTTTTCTAATTTTAATGCTCCGCATTCATATCAGCATGTAGTCACCCCTACTTGATACAAGAGTGGTACTCTGTCACAATTCAGCAACTTAGCTTCTTTGTAAGCCCTTTGAACTAATAAAAGGAAAAGTAACTTTGTACATTTCTTTATATAAATTTCACTCCATTAATTCTATTGTTGTTTCTCGCCATTTCTTCCATCCCTCCTACCAGAAACTAGTACGACATTCCTGATCTATAAGTTGTCTCTCTTTTACATTCTCTCTTTCTCTTCTTCCTTGTATTTTATCATAGGTGATTATAACACAAGCTAACATGATAAATCCCTCTTCCCACCCACAAAAACAGTTGGAGTCCTCTGATGGCCACAGGGGGTCTCATCAACTGCTTATCTCATATCTTGGGTCAGTTTTTATCAATTAGAAAGAGCGCCATGCCTTGTGTTGTGTAAAGGTTAGTGAGGTAAGCTAACAATCAGAATATTTACAAGTGAATTCGATTTACACTGGGTGCTCTCTATTTATGCCCTCATAAATTGTCATACAAAACCATTCTTAGTAAATAACTATTTTAACCATTAGAAAAGACATCTCACAGTGCTCCATACTTCAGGCCTTGTGTCAAACTTACCAAAAGTAAATTATCGCCTTAAACATGAGAAAGACTAATATCACATTGAATTATCAACTGAGCTTAGTTTTGGCACCGAGTAACAAGTATGAAGTACCTAAGGATTGAACTTATGACTCAGATGTACCAGGATGAGTGAGACCAGTTCATTGGTGACAAATATTCACCTTCCATTGCTATTAAAAAAGTCAATATTGTATTTATTTGCCCCCCCCTTTTTATTTCGAAAGAGAGTGGGTGGTGGGAAAAAGAACATTGAACTTTTGAGAGATTGATATAGATTTCCTTTTGTTTATGTTGATAACTTCAGTATTACGTTGGCCCTGGTGGGTGGTAAATGATTTTTTGTTCACAAAATGAAGTGTAACTTTAGATGTGATTGTAATTTTGTAAAATGAATGATAGACCAACAGAAATTCACCAAAGTACTAAGACTTTTATTTAAACTGATATCATTTAAATAAGTTCATATCTTTTTTGTTTATTTGTTTTTTAAACTGTAAACAACAATGGATAATGAAGAAATCGTAAGTAAATTTCATTTTTCCTTTTTATTTATCACTGTTTACCGTACAGATGACGAACATAAACAAAATTTATTTGCAAGTGTGCAATCCCACTCTGACTAAATTAAAACACAACAAAAATTTAAGTAATTGGTGATACTCTTATTATTATTATATTACTCCTTACGAGTTTTTCTCAGTAGCATTAGCTGATGGTTTTTCACTGGTGTCTGAGTGACAGCAAGTCTCCTCACGTCTCCAGGATTCTTCTCAGTATTGTGGCCGATCTCAACAATGCTGTAGTTTGGATGGTCTCCGCTTGTCCTCCAATTTCCAACCCCTCTAGGCCTTTTACTAAGCCTTTAGGGATTGTTCCAAGTGCACCAATTACAATTGGTATCACTGTCACTTTCATGTTTTTTTAATTCTCTGGCAAGATTTAAGTATTTGTTTCTTTTTTCATTTTCTTTGATTTTCACTCTGTGGTCAGCTGAGATAGCAAAGTCCACAATTCAGAAGGTTTTCTCTCATTTTTTTTTTTTTTTTTTTTTTTTTTTTTGTTTTGTTAACTATTACTAGGTTAGGTCTTCTGGCCACTATTAGATGATCTGTATTATTATTATCATTATTTACTCCTTGTGAGTCTTTCATGCCATTTTTAATTGGAATCAGAGTGTCAGTAAGTCTCTTCAGGACTCTTCTCAGTATTCTGGCCAATCTCAATGTTGTAGTTTGGATGGTCTCAATTCTTTCTTTGATATCCCAGTTTCTCCAGTTTCTAAGTACCTGGGGACCGTTTCAGAGTACACCAACTACAATTGGTATAATAGTCACCTTCTTGTTCCATTTCTTTGTCACTTCTCCAGCAAGTAGTGTTCTATCTTTTTGCTTTTGTTTATTTTTCACTCTTTGGTCTGGTGCAACGACAAAATTCACTAGTTAACGAGTTTTTTTTTTTTCTTGTTAATCAACACTAAAGTCAACTGGCCAGAATTGATGATCTGTATGTATCTCCAAGTCCCAGAGAATTTTACGTCTCATTTTCTAAGACAGATTCTGGTTTGTGAATATACCATTTGTCAGTATGATCAAGTTTAATCTTTTTCCCAATTCCCAGTGGATCACCTTTCCCACCCAATCATGCCTAGTCTTTGTATTCCTTTTGTACTAGTTTGCTGCATTCGCATATTATGTGATTAACTGTTTAAATTTTGTCTCTACATAACCCACACTTTTTTCTTAGCCATCTCGAGGTCATCCTTAGTTTGTCATTTGAAGTATCCATTATTATACTCCTTGTGAGTTTTTCACAGCAGCATGAGCTAATGATCTTTCAATGGAATCAGTGACAGTAAATCTCCTTACGTCTCCAGGACTCTTCTCAATATTCTAGCTGATCTCAACGATGCTGTAGTTTCGATGGTCTCGATTTGTCCTCCGATTTCCTACTCCTCCAGCCCCCTTGCCAAGTTTTTGAGGACCATTACAATTGGCATCACCATTACTCTCATGTTCCACAGCTTTTTTCGTTCTCTGGCAAGGTCAAAGTACTCTCTTTTCACCTTCTTTGGTTTTCACTCTGTAGTCCGTCGGTTCAGCAAAGCCAACTATTTTTATCATTTCACTCATTTGAGAGTTGTTGTTTTTACACAAGCGTTTGCTGATGATTTTCCATTGGAGTCTGCGTGACTAAGTCTCCTCAAGTCTCCAGGACTCTTCTTAGTATTCTGGCCGATCTCCACAATGCTATAGTTTGGATGGTCTCCACTTGTACTCTTATTTCCAAGTCTTCCAGTCTCTGTACCAGTCCTTTGGTAACTATTATTATTATTATTTACTTAAAGGAAAAGTGCTTATTTGGATTCCTATTTTAATAACACATTTTTAAAAGTTTACTTTTTTGCAAATATTGTTCAAATGATTTTTCTTCAAGTTAATGAATAAACTTAACTACAAATTAAAAAACAAAAACAAAGAACTCAGTATTTTTCTTTGTACATTTTTGTGGTATAAACGAGTTTAATTCAAATATGCAAGATATGAGAATTTGTGCTCAATTTAAAAAATATGCTAGGTTTTTGGTCTTAAATTATAACAACCAGCACACGAAATGTTAACAAAATTATCCGAATGTTAGTCGCTACAAAGTATAACTCTACCCAAATTAAGTAAAGTTTATCTTTGCCCAGCCCTAGAAATCTAGCAGTAACTGTCAGGCTATGCAAAGGAGGAGAGAAAAGTATAAAAATAAAGGAGATAAAAACGGGGAGGGAAGCTTACTTTTGTTACCTGAAAGAAGTGTGTCTATATTTCTTAAAAACGTAACAACCAGTTCCCACAAAGTAATTTATTTCAAGAGAAATAAACTTTACAGAATCCGGTTTTGCATATTTTCCTCTATGCTTGTCGAAAACATTGAATTAAGGTAACAAAAATAACATACATTCAAGTAACGACAATATTATAACCAAAAAAAGAAAAAAAGGGTATAAAGAAATACAACGACTAACTTGCTCGAAACCATGCCGTCAACCACCTACTGTCAGTTTAACTTGTTAATGATAAAATACCTTTGGTATTTTATGTCAAAGTTCATTTAGAAGCCAATTTTTAGGGTTTATTCTTCTCAGCGTCTCCTTCTTGTGTAGAATCAACCTGGACAACCGTGTTCTTCAAATTTCCTGTGTAGACTTGTTGAAAACGAAGTTTATTATTTCTTTAAGTGAACTTCGAGTAGACCACCGCTTCCTCCTCTAAGATGAATATCGTTCGTTTCAACTGAAATTTTTTTCTGTTTAGCCAACGGAGGTTTATTCCAGATTTTCTGACCAGCCAACAGCTTCCTTTGCCGGTAAAAAAAAGTCCAATTATACCATCTCCAGACCTAAGACTCAACTTTCTTTTGAAGGTGACAGCATACCAAAACCACTGTGATACTACCCCTGGTGGCTGACCCCCTATTTATCAACTTCTTTAAACCAATACTCTTCATGGCCAGTGATTCATCTAGTGGTTTCCGCTGGGGTATCGCACATTTCATAACAGCCACACAAAATACAACCGAGAGGGTGGAAGGAAGAACAAACGAACAATATGGACTTGGGTCTGTTCCAAGCGCAAGAAAGGGAGTTTTGTGTGACGATTTTGTGCAGCTTTTCGTGCATTTGTAGACTATCGTGGGCGTGTATTTTGCGCGAAACTTCTACAAAGCCACAAGGAATGATAACTCATCTTTGACTGTCTTCTCTCGCAGCCTCTTTTTGCTGACCGTCCTTCCCCTGGACAGCTATCTCAATCCGACCGTCCTCCTCTGCTCTGTTGTCAACAGCACTCTCTGGGTTCCTTTGTCAACTGACCCTCTCTCTTCTCTTGGACCCCCTCTCCTCCTCGACTTCTGGTCTCGCGGGAGATCTCGAGCTCAAGCCCTTTTTTGGATTTCGCGCCAAAACAGACAAAGAGATCGTCTGCTCGGCGCACACACCCACATAGTGTCACACCACAAATAGCCTGCAGTAGGCTTATTGTTTCAACAAGTAACAAAAACCCCGAAAGTTAAAGAGGCTTAGCCTATAGCCACTAAATAGGCATATTTTCTCAAGCTACTTTACTTAAGAAAAAACTGCCTAAAGTCGAAGACGAATAAACAAGAGCTCGAAAAGCAAAAGGAGAGAGCCAAGCACGGCTTTTGCACGTGCTGAAAAAAAACAAAAGAAGGAGGAGAACCCTTGCGGGTCTCACTTAGGTAATAGTAGGGGCGGGGGCTAACGACACAACCTCAAAACAGCCAATGAATGTTTGATTGGATGTAATGACCACTTGTGATAATGTGGTGTTCACATAAAATCTGTTAAAATGAACAATCTGTCTGTAGCCATGTACATTATTTACTAAGCAAACAGAAAAGTACTTAGAAGATAGAATGTGGTGATTTGCAGCTGAAAATCACAAACCTGCAACCTAATATATGTGATCTTTTCGGTGTCCACCAAACATATCATTCCCATTAAAGAATAATTTAAGAATTAAAGGTGCATTTGCATTTATAGTTTACTGATTCTTCTCTTATGTGATCGCCCTATTGGCTGGGGCTGTAGAATACACTGACTGCACCTCTGCAGAGGGGTAACCTCCACCCCAATGAGGCTACCTGTTGGTCGTTGGTGGCGACCCTTAATGCTTGAGGACGGGATCCTGGTGCCTGAGCAGTCCATTACCTGGTAACCAAAGAGGTCATGCAGCTGGCAACACTCCATTTTGGCCCTTACTGGGCTAGATGGGCGGTCGGAGAGGCCCGATCCGATCAATCGGCTGGTCATGTCAACCCTCTTTCAGATTTTAAAAAAAATCTGAATTAGAGGGCGATGGCTGAAGGGTCAATCATGCTGAGGAAAGACCTATTCTCCTTTCTGTCCCTGGGTAAGTAATTATCTTGGGAATGAAAACCCAGGGACAAAATTAAAACTGTCTACCATCAGTATGAGTATACTGGCTATGTAGCCCTGATGTTGCTAGGCGAATGGGTTTCCCCCTAGGCACATCCCCGTATGGGGCTCCGTGGTGGGTGGGGAGCATAGCCAATGAAACTCATGAAACTTATCTATGTAGCTCGATAATACAACCCAAGCAAAAACCAAAGAAAACCTCAAACGACCTTACATAGAGTCGAACAACACCGACGAAGAAAGAATACTACCTGAACCTCCGTTTCCAAAATTCATCATATTAGAGTCACTTGAAAATACCCCACTAACCAAACTATCTCTATTTCTCATACAGAAAATAATATCTTCAAATATCAGTCCAAAATCAGTTAAAAACTTAAGAAATGAAACAATAATGATTTGAAACTGAAAATAAAAAACAAACTTTTTACTAAATATGAAAACATTTCACACCTTAAAAATCAAAACATACCCCCATAAAACCCTAAACTCCTCTAAAGGAGTTATAAGAAATAAAGAACTCTCCCAGTGTTCAAGAGAAGAAATATTAGCCGAACTAAAAAAAACCATGGTGTAACTGTTATAAAAAGAATTACCATCAAAAAAGAAAACCAAACAATACAAACACATATATTAACCTTCAACTCACCTACAACTCCGAAAGAAATAAAAATCGGCTACATCAATGAAAAAATTGAAAAATATATCCCAAATCCACTCCGATGTTTTAAATGCCAAAAATTTGGCCATCATGGGAGTATATGCAATGGACATACTATATGTGGTAAATGTGGAGAGCCAGAACCAAACCATAGCACCATCAACTGCAATCTCAACAACAGATGTGCCATCTGTGGTGAAGACTATCCATCCTATACCAGATCATGCCCAAAAAAAGAAATCTTAACCATAAAACACACAAGAAACATTCCCTATCCAGAATTCCGGAAAATAGTTGAAGGCTACATTAAAAAAAAAAAAAAAACTATCCCCAAATCTCCCAAAATAACTCAAAAACAGAGAGTAAAAAAAAGAAAACTACCAAGAACTAATCTCCAAGTTACTCATACTAGGACCTAAAAACTGGCCAGAATTCATCCAAGAAATAAAACCCATACTCTTAAAACTCTCCTCCAACAGTACAAACCCTAAACCTATGACTGAACATAAACTGGAAAAAACATCAAAATACATTGAAACAAATCCCTCTAAGCAACCTTCAAGAGAAGAAATAAGAACCATCTCTCCACACAAAAACCTTAATAAAAACCAACCAAACCCCAAAAACCTGAGTAAAGAATTTACTTCAAGTTGTCCAAATACACAGAATAGAACCACATCCCTCTCTGAAACAGAACAAAACCAAATGGAAAACAACACCATAACCAAACCTTTAAATAAAACTTACCTTACAGAAAATGCAAACCAAAAAGAACCATCAAACCAAAAAAGGAGCCAATCAAGTCATCGATCTACCTCCAAAAACAATTAAAATCAAAATAAAATCATCCCCAGGAAAAATGAAACAATCTGAAAATTACAAAAATATAACCGAAAGTACCCCCCACCCTTGGATAGGATGGAGACCCAAGACACTATACCCACCAACCACAACCAATCCACAAACCAAACATGACTCACAAAACATCTCCTCTACAAGGAACTACAATGGGACCAAAACAAACATACAAAACGAATAAAATCATACAGTGAAACAGTAAGTACCAAAGTTCAAAACCCCTCCACCAGCAGAAATCATAACACAAATGAACACCAACAGCAAACAAACTAGTTCATCTAAAACACACAATATTATTCAATAGGACTGTCGTGGTACTAATCCAAACTTCAATGAACTACTTATACTGATATCTCTTTTAAATCTTGCCACCATCTGCCTTCAGGAAACATTCCTAAAAGAAAACCACAACCTGAAAACTCTAAATTACGAACAGTACCACTACATCCATAATACAGGACATCGGGCCAACGGGAGCACATCGATTCTTGTAAGAAATGATATACCTCAAAGCCAATTTCCTATAAAGTCAAAACTCCAAGCAGTTGCAACACAAGTCACGCTACATAAAACCATCACAATCTGCTCCGTATATATACCTCCACATGAACAAATCAATGAAACCGAACTCAAAAATCTAATTAAACAGCTCACTAAACCCTTCATCCTCTTAGGTGACTTCAATAGTCATAACACCTTATGGGGAAGCCAACAAACAGACACAAAAGGAAGCAAAATTGAACAACTAATAAATGATTTAAATCTATGCCTCCTCAATCAAAAAGAGCCCACGCATATAAATCCAACAAATGGATCACCAAGTTCCATTGACCTTACCTTGTGTGACCCATCCAGCTTCATGGAATATACATGGAGCACCTATGACGATGTATGCGGAAGCGATCATTATCCAATTATCATCGAAAATAATATAATCACACATAATCACACTCCTAGATGGAACACAAATCAAGCAAACTGGGAAAAATTCCGCCAACTCTGCTCAATACAACTCATAAAAAGAAAAATCCATACAATAGAAAAATTCACAAAAACTCTAATCCCTATGACTGAAGCATGTATCCCCAAAAACTCTATCCCTAACCAAAAAAAAACAACCCCTTGGTTTAACGCAGAATGCAAAAAAAAGCAATCCAATAAAAAAAGGCAGCTTTAAGAAAATTCAAAAAAGAACCTACCACCAAAAATTGCATTGAATATAAACAAAAGAGAGCAAAAGCTCGCAAAACAATAAACGAAACAAAAAAGAAATGCTGGCAGGAGTATATAAGTAAAATTAATACCTCCACTAAACCGAAAACAATATGGAAAATGATTAGAAAAATCTCCGGGAAACATAATCCTCTCCCAATTAAACACCTTATCATGAAAAACAGCAAAATAACAGAAAAAAGGCGATAGCCAACAAATTAGCTGAAATATTCTCAGACAATTCATCATCTAAACACTACAACAATTTCAAAGTATTAAAAAAACAAAAAAAAATTAAATACAAAATAAATCTAAATTCAAAAAACCAAGAAGTATACAATGAGAACTTCTCAATGACAGAATTAAAAACTACCATTGAAAAATCTCACAATTCAGCAGTAAGACCTGATGAAGTTCACTACAGTTTCCTAAAACAAATTCCTCAAAAATCTTTTGAACTCCTACTTGAAACATACAATAACATTTGGACAGGAAAACAATTCCCTAAATCTTGGAAACAAGCTATGATAATCCCCATACCAAAACCAGGAAAAAATATTTCATACCCTGAAAACTATCGTCCAATAGCACTCACCAGCTGCCTATGCAAAACCTTAGAAAGAATGGTTAATCACCGTCTAGTCTGGTATTTAGAAACCAATAACCTAATATCAAATAAACAATGTGGCTACAAAAAAACCCGAGGTTGCATAGACCACTTAACAAACCTCAAAAATTATATAAGAGAAGGCTTTATAAAAAAAGAACATATCATAATCATCTTCTTCGACTTAGAAAAATCTTACGACACCACATGGAAATTTGGTATCATAAAAAACCTATATGATCTTAAACTAAGAGGCAGATTACCAAAATTTATTAAGAATTTTTTAACAGCTAGAACCTTCCAAGTACGCATTGGATCCACTCTATCCGATTTAAAAAACCAAGAAGAAGGTGTACCACAAGGCAGTATTCTATCAACCACTCTTTTCAATATCAAAATAAACAATATAATAAAAGAACTTTCACCTGACATATATGGATCTTTATATGTTGACGACTGCTAAATCAGCTATAAATCAAAATATATCCCTACTCTTGAAAGAAAACTACAACACAACATCAATAAAATCAGCAAATGGGCTACAGAAAATGGCTTTAAATTCTCAAAAACTAAAACAAAATGCATCCACTTCTGTAACCAACGAAAACTTCACAACAATCCAACACTTACTATCGAAAAAGAAAATATCCCATTTGTAGACCAGCATAAACATCTCGGACTTATATTTGACAAAAAACTGAACTTCATTCCACACATCAACTACATAAAAACAAAATGCAATAAAGCATTACAACTCCTTCGTGTTATAGCCCATACAAATTGGGGAGCCGACAAAAACACTTTATTAAAAATATACCGATCCTTAATTCGATTCAAAATAGATTATAGTTGCTTTATTTATTAATCTGCAAGAAAATCTTACTTAAAACCATTAAACCCTATTTATCACACTGGACTAAGACTTGTACTAGGTGCTTTCAAAACAACTCCAGTAGAAAGCCTATATACCGAAGCAAATGAACCCCCGCCAAAGCTCAGACGCAACACTAAAATACGACACAAAATTAAAGGCCGACCTCAACAATCCTGCACACAACAGCACCTTTTATCCCAAATATAAAGATCTTTTCCACAAAAACTAAAATTCAATTAAAACTTTTGGACTCAGAATGGAACCTATCTATAAGGAAGCAGCCTTACCAATAACTAAAATTCACAAAACAACTTTATTCAAAACACCTCCACTGGAAAATCATAACCTCGAAAACAGACTTGAGTCTCTGTAAACACAACAAAAAAGCCATCCACCCAATAACATTCCAAGAAAAATTCCAAAAAGTCGAAGAAAAATACCCCAACTACATCCATATCTTCACTGATGGACCTAAACAAAACAATGCAACAACCAGTGCAGCCATCATCAATAGAAAAATTCAAATTAAAAAACATCTCCCAAGAGAAACCTCAATTTTCAGCGTAGAGGTCTATGCAATAAACCTGGCACTTGACCTGATCGCCAAAAGCAGGAACACCAAACACATAGTATTTTCTGACTCCCAATCTGCCATAGTAGCAATCAAAGAAAAAAAATTTAACAACCCATTAATAGCAGAATTGCTTACCAAATTAAATAATTTATGTAACCCAAAAAAAAAAAAAAATTATATTATGCTGGATACCAAGTCACATTGGAATCCAGGGAAATGAAATGGCGGACTCAGCAGCAAAAACAGCACAAAACAATCCACTCGACACACACTTCAAAATCCCTTTTACAGACTTAAAAAGAACCATAAATATTTATACAAAACAAAAATGGCAGAATTACTGGGATAACTTCCAGAACAATAAACTACACGAAATAATGCCACAAATAAGAAAATCACAAAAAAATCAAACCAGAAGAAGAAATAATATTATCAAGATTAAAAATAGGACACTCACACATTACCCATTCATACCTCCTCAAAAAAGAAGAGGCCCCATATTGCATACCATGCCAAAAGCCGTATACTATTAAACACATATTAACAGAATGCATCAACTTAAAACTGATACGACAAAAATATTACCTTACAACAAACTTAAAACACATTTTCTATCAAATAAACCCAAAAAACTTACTTGGATATTTATGTAGAAATTTTGTTAAGGAACTGGTGATCCTGTTTCACCGAACATCAGCAACCCCTTGGGGTCACGTGGCGTCCATTATAAAAAAGAGCTCCACATGAGATTCTTCCTCTATTTTCCACTCCTACCGCTGTTAGCAACAGGTCCATTCGTAGCAGCCCTTGACGGCAAACGTATTTGGTACCTTCTTCCACCAGCCAAGAGCCAAGAGCGACGAACGCACGTGCTGAGTTAAAAAGAACAGGACACACAGCTAAGTTCCAGCAGGCATTTTATCTACAAACCTTACAACCTTACCTTCACACAACCAAACCTAACCTAACCTAACCTTACCTTATAACTTTACCTTATAACAACCTTACAACTAAATCTTACAAAACCCTACCACCTATCGGAACCTTGAACTCTTCTGTGAACTCTTACATATTCGTTGTTTGTTCCATTTGGTGTAAAACCCTGTTTATTGTTGTTGTTGTATATAAATTTTGTTGCACTAAAAGTCGTTCGTCTTCCTTTCTTCAAAAGCTGTCACCAATTCCCTACTGCTGTTGAAGTACGGTTTATTCTTTTGCAAAACGTAGGAATAAGCCGGGCTTTTTGGGGCTTATAAAAATCTCCACACTTAAAGGAAGTTCACCTATACAGCAAAATTAAAAAAAGAAACTTCTAAAAAAAAAAAAAAGAAATGTTAAAAAATACTTATAATAAATGTTCAAACAAAAATATATGAAAAAAAGTGTGTTTAAAGAAATACTTAAAAAAAAACAACTTTTTTCCACAAAATATACCAAAAATATAATCAAAAATGAAATACCATCAATTTACTTCAAAAACTGAGCCGGCATTAAATGACTCTTTGTGGTTGAAATGCCGAAAAACAAAACAAAAACAAAACAAATCTCTCATGTAAATTATATTAAACACCAGTAAATTACTTATGTTTTATAATCTAATATTCAATTGATTTTTTAAATTTGGTATATAGCTCTGGCTTGGTTCGGTTTAGTTTCTTTGTTTAATGGCATATCAACTGTTGTAGGTTATTTAACACCAAAGCCATCCTTCGAGAAGAACAGTAGTGATACTATTTAACCCATTGCGGGGATAAATAGCTCTGGAGGTTAAACTAACAAAATAAGAAGCTACGAAGTAGCTGCTCGCGAGTTTGATCTTCCTCAAAACTAGAGGGTATGTCCTTAAAGTATTCAGTTATTTGAATATCTTGGGGGTCTTGATGTCATTTGGCATTTCAAGGAGTCCTTTCTACACATGTATAAACATTCTGTTGTCTGGTTACAAAGTCAGCAGACGTCATTCATTAAACTAAAGTTGAAAAATTTTATTGCGCCAATCTTCCAAATACAGACACCTTCCTACTCTGAAAATCAACAGGTGATTTTTTTAGTTTTTATCTGGGCTCGCCCACCAACTTATCCCACTAGAAAAACACAACTATCTCAGCAACTGTGCAGTTCTCTCTTCAAATAGCTATTATCGAATCAAGCAAACATCTAAACGTGAAGATTGTTTTAAATCAATCTCCCAAGAAGAGGATGTTTAGCACCACACTGAGAAAATCCCCAACGGAGGATTGACGGTAGTTAATATCAGTTAATAGAGTTGATTAAAATATCCTTTTATTATTTAAAAAGTTAGTTCTGGACGCTGATGTACTAAAAGCTCCGATCTCTTTGTTGAAAATAAAAGTTAATAAAACGCTGTTACAGTGGGCCTTGTGCCAGACATTAGCTATTTTTGAAGATTGTTAGTGTAATAGGACGTGTGTATCCTCTTAAATTTTTTGCCAAACAAACGTTTTTAAAATTTTGTTTTGATCATTTTTTACTGAATTTGATTTTATACATCACAATGCTCTCATGTTAGGTAGTGATCACTGACGTGGGCTTGCAAAACAAAAAAATTTCAGAGTTCTGGGAGAAATTCTTCTAAACGGTGTTCAGCCAAGAAACTTGACCAAAATTGATATTTTGATATTATAAAAAAGATATTTTGATTTTGACAAAAAAAAAAAAAAGTTGTGACAAATACCAAATCATAATTATTCATATTCGATAAGACCGTGAGTTAAAAAAATAAAAATGTTAATATGCACGTACGATGAACACGATTCCCTAACCTTTAGGTATAACATAACTCTTGATGGATTGACCAGCTGTTAAAACCAGTCAATCCAGACTATTGTCATTTGATTGATATAAAATAGATTCTTCATGAGAATCTAAATTTGATTTGGTTTATTGGTTTAACGGTGAATCAACACCTAATGGGTTATTTAATGCATATCAAATAGGAATACTTAAAACCACTTCGTTATCATCCAGGCAAGCCAACAGCACAGATTCCTTTTACCCTCGCATCATTCACACCAATAAGCCATCGATTTTGGCAAGTCCCCTTGGCGGTATCCAGTGACCGCACAAAGGTGATGAATGGAAATTTTTGCTTGTCGGCCAACACTGGTGTGTTCACGTAAAGTTTACAAAAGACCAAAGTGGCTAGTGTTGTTCTAGGTCTAAATGAATAGAGTAGTCACAGAAACAAATGACTGTATGTTATGTGGTGGGCAGCGTCGGCAAATGAATTCCTGCAGCCTTATCACTTGACAGCATATATCTGTGGTGTCGTCAGAAATTCCCACAGTATGTCTCTAGGACAGCTAGCGTCAAACTGTAATGTCAGTGAGGTCTAATATTTGAACCTTCAGTTGTTTTCTTCTATTTGTTTGGGTCACTGGGGCCGTTCCATTCAAGTTTGGTCTCCATCTATCTTTTCGGTGACGAGGTCATCGAAGTTTGTTCTGAAAAATCAAACGGGATCACGATTCCTTTCAAGGGGAAAGTATCTTGCTCGTCACGTTGACAATTGACACGAACGCAAAGGGATTTAGTTCACTGCTACCTTCATGGTTTGTTTGTTGATTGTTAAATTTAATTGATCGTCGGGTGAGATAGAGAGAATGGCTAAAAGATTATTCTGGAATTTTCTTGTTCCTGGAAATAAATAATGATCCTTCTGATTCGGAGATCAGTTATTCTCTGAATAGATCGAGGCGATTTATAGCCAAAATCCATAAAAGTAATATACCTCTTTGGATCTTCGCTTCAGCTAAGCTTTTCTCTTTAGCTGTCAATTCCACTCTCCAGGTTTTTGATTATTTTTTTTCGTCCTTTGTCAGCCAATCGCATTTTTAACTATCCTATTCTAATAGACTCTCATCCATCTTTCTTCAGATCTTGAATATATTATTTTTAAAAACTTTGGGCCAGGGTATGATTTTACCCTTACCAGCCTAGTCGGCTGGGGCCGTAGAAAACACAAACTGCTTCTCTGTCGAGGGGTAAAACCCCCTCCCCTGAGTGTCCTTGATATGACACTCAACAATTTGATGGTGAGGTTCCAGTAATGCTGTAGCTTTGGAGAATGCGGAGTACCCTTTCATTGCCATCGCTCCAAGGTCAACTCCGGCCCGGAGTGGTAGCACCTGAAAGGGCCTCATCGATGGGTCAAATAGAACTAAAGTGCGTACTTATGCTAAATTAAATTGCTTAAAATAGAACCGTTTTGACATTTAACTGTTTGTAAACAAAAATTTACTTATACTAAACTAAATTGTTTGAATAAGAACTGTTTGACTAAACCGAATAGCTTGAAATAGAAATGTTTTGACAATTAAATTTTGTACTCATGTAAACTGAATTGTGTGAAAGAGAACTGTTTATTTGTATAAAAATGGATTTGGCATTAAATAACCTACAAATGTTGATATGCCATAAAACCAACCAACCAACCAACCAACCAATTCCTTCACTTTTTTCTGGCATTATTATCAAATTAGAATAGTTACAAATCTGGCAACTTAGTCTGTTTTCTTTGCTTTGTCTTTATTTCGCTAATGAAAATATACAAATTTGCTCAACAACCTTCTCAAGCGTCTCGATCCCACCCCGTAAAATAATTTTGCTTACCGCTTTCATCATAACTCCAAACACCTCCCCTAGGGACAGCACGGTACCCGACAAGAAATGTTGATCAAAACACTGAAGGGGTCCATCGCTGTTTCAATGATCTAACGGGAATTTCGCTGAGTCACTCTTGTTATCAGTTTTCGCAAAAGTTATCGTTCCAATTTCTATTTTGATTGGATTTTTAGTCTGTTCTATTTTTCCTTAACTTTTGATCTTTGTTGATAGACTCTCTCTCTCTCTCTCTCTCTCTCTCTCTCTCTCTCTCTCTCACACACACACACTAATCATCTATTTGTTCGTCGTCTTTTATTATCATGATCATACTTTGAGCTGATGTTATTTTTGTTCTGATTAAATAACCCTAACATCTTTTTTTTGTTTTGTTTTGAAAGTCAGGAATATAGGAAAATCAAATCTCAAGAAACTTGTTGCAAATGCGTTCTTTAATGGCAAATGTTCAAAAGGCACGTTCTTTTTATATTCTAATGCGGCTTCAAATATGCTGACTGTATCCTCTGCAGAGGGGGTAACCCCGCGAAAAAAAGGGGGGGCATCCCGTGTATGAGACTAAACTGCATCTGATGGTAAAGCTCTAGTTCTGGAGTGCCCTCCATTGCTATTACTCTTAAATCCACTTTGAGCCTTACAGCTGTTACGATCTCACCGACGTGTCAAATCAGTCTGTTTGAAAATTATTTGTATTCAATAGGAATACTTGAAACCATATATTCGTGTGTAAATTCTTTGTATTTTTCAATGGCATATCAACCTTCCTGTGTTGATTATGCCAAATAAATCCTTCTTGAAGAACATTAGTAGTACTATTTAACCCATAGCTGGGAGGATGAGGGGACTCCTTTCCCAAGAGCGTTTGTCCGAAAGTGAACGTAATAGTTCGAACTCGTTTACTACGCTTCCGCAGTCCAGCGCTTTAACTATTACGCCACATGGACACCTCCTTATTTGTTTTAAGAATCGTTACTTGAAATTATAATTGTCTAGTAAGAATTATTATTATCAGTTATTTGAAACCATATAACTGTGTGCAAGTAAATGACTATTATCAAATAGAAATAATTACTTAAAACCATATAATTATTAGTATAAAGCAGGATTTCTTAAAATCATACCACCACGAGCAAATTATTTGTATCAGACAAGAATAGTTGATATCTTCTGTGTACAAAAAAAGCCTTCTTAAGAAACAACTCTAGAAATATAAATGTATAATGAACGCAATTCCCTCACATCTTGGCATAAAATAACCCCAGACAGATAAACGTGCCGTTAAAAATCAATGATCTTTTTATGTCATGGGATATACAAAACTTCGTTTCAGGTTTAGTTTGGTTTCTTCATTCCTTGTTTTAATAGAATTGCTAGGGTTAATCAACAATACTTGAAACAATTTAACTGTGTGCAAACAAATGATTGATATTAAAGATTATTATTTGTGTAAGCAATACTTGAAACTATTTAGCTGTGTACAACAAATGGGCTCTAACTCGTTTAAAATAAAGTTATCTACAAACTATTCGCTTAAAAATCCTCTCTCTCTCTCTATATATATATATTTATAAACTTGGCTGACCGTAGTCGCGGGCAACTTGAAGGCTCCTTTTCAATAGCTACTACACCGAGATGTAGGGGAGGGTGTTACTCCATTCCTTAGGTTGCTCCACTTACCCTTGGTCCGTACCTTATAATGTTAAGCAAGGATGTATCAAGTACCATTTTTTGAGTTTTTGGTATGACTCAACTTGGGATTGAACGATGGTCTCTCGGACAAAAATTGTTTTGCTCAGTACGGGAGTTTCAATATATATTTATACTAAAATATCCATATATTTGATAGCCGCTTGCATTGAGCACTGTATCGGATATTCTCTATCATAAAATATAGAGAACATATTTCCTTGGATCATCCCTTTTTAGTCTAATTCTTGGACTATATATATATATATATATATATATATATATATATATATATATATATATATACACCAGGGTTTGCCATTAAATAACCCACACTATCAAACGAAACCAAAGTATTCTGTCTGACTACCAGCTCCTAATTCTCATGTCTATGTTATTGTTGTGACTAACTAAAGTGGGCTGAAGAGGGTCCTCGGTGTGACCCAGCATCTCAT
Organism: Sepioteuthis lessoniana; assembly: GCA_963585895.1. Classification (NCBI taxonomy): domain Eukaryota; kingdom Metazoa; phylum Mollusca; class Cephalopoda; order Myopsida; family Loliginidae; genus Sepioteuthis; species Sepioteuthis lessoniana. Next base: position 64,904,513 of record OY757921.1, read on the forward strand.
GTACCCCCTACTCTGTATTACAACTCACCTGCCTCACAACTCATGTCTAACGTCTGATTGTTTCTTTGAACATATAAAGTCTGGGCATCCGGAAAAAAAGAAACCCTTTCTCATGGACCTTTCAAAACTTAAGCACTTTAGAAAATTATACGTTGTCTACTGACCTCTGACCATACAGGCACCAAAAACTTTTGACCTTAAAAAATCTACTTTTTTCATCCCTACCGAGAAATCCTTCTCTGTTCATTTTTTCAATAAAAATCAACCAACCCAAAAATTTTAGCTATCCTTTTAATAATCCGGAAATGGGCGGACATTTGTATTTGCATTTTGATGGAAAAACTTCGCCAATGTCAAAATTGGAGGCAAAGGGATGCTTCTCAGTTCACGTTCTTTATTATCACTAAACAGCGTAGAGAAAATTCAACCGAAAATCATGCGTGCTACATTTAACGGCAACTCATGTACGACAATTATCTCTCGTTATATTCTTACTAATGCCAGCGATGAATATTTATCTATAAACAAGAAGTGGATAATGCCAGCGATGAAACGGACGTCATCACCTTCTATAATGAGCTATCTTACTTTCTCCGACACATTCCAAAACACAACGTTTTGATAATCGGTAGGGGACATGAATGCTCAGGTAGGTAAAGGCAAAAATAATAAATACCGCTTTCACCTCTCTACCAAGAGAAATTGCGAATATGCAGCAGAATTTACTCTCGAGAACAGGCTAACATGCCTAAACACTAAATTTCAGAAAAGGAAGGGGAAGCTATTCGAATAGCCCCATTATCATTTGTTTGCACACAGTTATATGGTTTCAACTAACTAATAATGGTAATCCTTAGCAAATAATTATAACTTCAAGTGAGTATTTTTAATCCAAATAATTTACAGTATCTTGAGATCAAGTATTCCTATCTAATACAAATAATTTTCATATGGTTTCGTATGGTTTCAAGTACTCTGAATTGATACAAATAATCTTTAAACAAATCTATTTGATCTGCATATGGGCCCCTAACAAGTACTATCATTCTGGGTCAGAGTGGACCTGGGAGTAATGATAATGGAGTGGCTCCAGAATCTCCAGAACTGGAATTTCATCATCAGATACAGTTAAGTGTCATCCACAGGACACCCTTTATTTTTGTGGGGAAGAGGGTTCTAACTCTCGCTGCAGGAGGGATATAGTCAACGTTTTCTAAGCCCTGCCGATAAAGCGGGAATCTAATTTGAGCTTTCTTACTTGTTTATTTGTAGTTCCCAAAATGTATAATTATGTTCACATCCGGGTTTTTCAGGTAAGTTTTTAACCTCTAAAATTTTTTCCTTTGTGTTCAAGACTCTCCAGTCTCGGAGCGTGGGCATCTTTGGTGGTGTAATGGTTAGCAAATTAGATTAGCTAAGTGAGTGAGTTCGAGTCTCATTGGGTGCCCCAGTCATACGGCCTTCTGTCACATCTAAGCAAAAGGCTTTGAAAATTACTACAGTCTTGAAGCGTAGAATCCGCGGCCTTCTAAAAACCAATTAACGAGCAGGTAGTTTTATCTTTAGATGTAATGAAACATTCTGATTTAGAGACCGTTACATGTATTTGCTAAATGCAGCCTAGGTTTGTCAAAAAGTATGGGACACCCAGTGAGAATCAAACTCATTATGATGTAGTAAGGGTCTGGAAGACTTGTTTGCTAAACATTATAGAGTGAAATGTATAAAACATTCTTAATACCCAAGTAATTTACGGAGCTTTATTTGGCACAAGGTCAAACACACTTACAATAGTCAACCGGCTTAGCCCGCTAACAATTACACCACAGGAGGTGCCCCTCAAAAGTAAAGCATGGCTTAGATTTGGCATAAAACCGCAAGTATGGAGCAGATTGTGAAAATTGAACCCATTACTCAAATGCGATTCATCTGGCTGACTGGCTTGTTAACCATTACACCATGATGAAGTATTCTCTGATAACTTCAGCCGAAATTACATGATTTCCAGAAAGTTTTTGAACTGAAAGGTTAAGTAATATATTTTTTTGACAATTTCAGTAAAATTCTACTTTTGCTGTTTTTGGAAAATTTTCTGTATATCTGGAAATATCATAAAACCCCGAGGTTGAACATACTCATAAATATTCTAAAATAAAGATCTACATGTCTATATATTTTAAGTAATTTCATTTAGTTCTGCCTCGACTATTTAGAGAAAAAAAATTTTTCTTCAAATTGCTAAAGTTTTGTCACCGAAGTTGATTTCCAATGTGAATATCAGGCACATGACATTACTAATTCCATCATGAGAAGCAAAAATGCAAGTCAAATTCAGAATACACCGTCTACATCTCTGCAGACGGGTAAGACCCCACCCCAACGAATGTTCTGGATATGACATTAAACAACTTGATCGTGAGGCTTTGGGGAGTACCCCTTCATTGCTATTTCTCCCAGGTCCTCTCTGGCCCGGAGTGGTAGCACCTCATAGGGTCCTATCAATGGGTTTAATAGAACTGTTTGACATTTAAACTGTGTGCAAACAAATGACCAGTATTAAATTGAATTGTTAGAAATAGAACTGTTTGATCATTTAACTGTCTGTAAACAAATGACTAATGTTTCATTGAATTGTTAGTGATACATAGCAATATTTGTAACTATTTAAATATTCAAAAGAATGAGGTTGGGCTCGTTAAAAAATGTTATCAACAAAATGTGTTTACAAATCATATATAATATATATGTAAAAAGAAGAATTTATTAAATACATTACCGCAGAAATTTCATCGGTGGGCTATTCTGGACAAACATAACATTTTACTGTTGATTTAAATCAATTTATTAAGTTTCATTTCAGCTTCACAGCGTCTCTAATGATGACAATTTGTTTGTTGTTTACGAGAAGAAAAAACGAATTAGAAAAGGTACGTATGGTTGGCTATAGTTAATATCGACATGAGGTTTTATCGTTTTTTTTTTTGACAGGGCCAGAGATAGTGTCTTTGCGACTGAAAGAACAGAGGGTGCAAATAGAGATTTCTAGGACATTTTAAAGACCCCTAACCAACATGTAAATTATCTAAGAGATATGATAATTTTTGTATCCTTACACATCCATTAATTCCTCCTAATAAAACAGGAAACATTTTGAAGAGGCTGGATAAAAATGTATAGTGTAGACCCCACCCCCATTAGAGTCATATATTTTGTTGAAGGTCTTGAATATCAGAAGGGTCTGTGTTCGACGTCGGGGATGCCATTTTGTAGAGGAATGTAGTTTCCTGTTAAAGGTTAATACGTAAAACAACTCAACATATTTTATTGCTAAATAGAGAATACGATACATAAAGAAATGGAATATAAAACAAGTCTCAAAATAGTCTGCAAAGAAAACCTACTTTCGATATTGCTGTCTCATTGCGTTCTTTCTAATCTTATACACGTTTCAAGAGTGACGATTTATTTGTTTTAGCTTTAAAAAAAAAAGTAGAATTTATGGAGAGCTGAATATGAACTGTAACGGGTACTGACAAACCTGGTTGATGTGATGGCCCCCGATGCATCAGATATGAAGGAAGAGCAGACGAGATGATTAAAAATGGTTGAATACTTTCTAGACAGTAATGTGATGGATAAATATTTACGATTTTTATACTTTTGAAAAGGTTTATATCAAAGATAACTCTGACCTGAGGGGACAAAAAGAAAGTCTTGCTCCAATGAGGAAAGTTTAACATTTTTCTAACAATTTCAAAGTGCCTGATTAAAAAAATTCATTTTTTTTTGTTCAATATGTCGGAATATTTTGCTACATAAAGCCACAAATTAATGTAAATACAAAAATGTTATTTATGTCGCAGAAAATACCTTTTCAGCAAATCAGTGGTGTTTGTTGTTTCTGAAATCCTAAAGCAAAAATTATAAGATTAATTTATATATGCAGGTTGAAAGTTTTCTTAGAATCTTATTAATTAGAAAAACATTTCTTGTAACCTCTGCCCGCCACCAAAAAAAAAAAAACAAAAAAAAAAAAAAAAACACCAAAAAACTAACTACAAATCTCCATACATGATTTATTCAACAAAATCAATTTCAGTTGTCTTTGAAATTTTATTAAACAATTTAAATGAGTCTATATTTCTGGAATTTTGGTGGCAGTAACATTGAAAGAAGAGAAAAGTTAAAATTTCACAAGAACTTCCTACAAAATCCCGAATTTTGATAAACCTCATTGTATTTTTTAAGTAATTTTCCAGTCGACAGGTTGAAATAAAGTGCATTTCATTGCCATACTCCCAAAATAGTACTTAAATTTATTGCTACATCTTAATAATCATTAAACCACTCAAAGATATTTAACTCTGCAAAGCAGAATCATCAACTCGAAGCATAAACAGAAATGCTTGTCGACTAAAAAAATAATCGTTTTCATTCTGAAATTCAGACAATGACATTTCATTTCATTACATAATCCGGAAGGAACAAGGCCATGGGCATCTCCTGAACATAATTTCACTAATGCTCTGATTTTACCAAATATACAATATATATACAAAAATGATACGAGATGAATGTAATCCATTTTTTAATTATATTTTCGAAATCGTCACCACAAAATAAGTTGAAAATAGAAACATGCATGGCTCAATTTGAGTGTTGGCGTGTGCAATTTATGTCTAAAACAGGTTGTTTAACGTTTTCTATATCACTGGGCATGTTGTTGTTGCTATGGTTCACGATTTCATCTTCTTATCGTCGTGGAGGTCTTCCGAATGGTCGTTTTCGTTCTCCCGGATACCACTTGACAAGTGCTCGGATCCATCTGTTGTTTGCAAACTTTGTGACGTGTTCAGCCACTCGGAATTTTTACTTTCGATACTCAGCGATCAAGTCCTTCACTTCGCTCTGATTCAAAATTAGTTCGCTTCAAATGTGTTCATACAATATCCCCAGATTCGATCATTCTTTGTTGTAAAAGTCTTATTTAGTCATTTATTTCCATTTCATGGCTGGACTATTCTATTAATAAAAACACTGGTAATATATATTTTCTCTTTTCACAGGCTTCCCTAACCGTACAACTTGTCTTCGTTAATCTTGTGACTTGTCTTTCTATAATAATCTACCCATTCATGAATTTCATCTCGAAAAAATGCACAAAATGCCAAATAAATTCCTTATTAACGACAGTAAGTTTTCAATACTATCTGAAAGTTGATGTGTTTTCTTATTTGTTTATGTGTTTCTTTTTATTGCTGCTTGTATGGAATATTCAAAGAAAGTTTCCGCAGTAAGGTAGAAAAAAAGGATTTAGAAAACTAATGCTTACACCCACCATCGAGAAAAATTAAATTTCATTCATTTACAACCCTTTTTTCGCTCTGTCTGGAGGGATGCGTAGAATGTGCAGACTATCTTTAGCTGAGGGACAAGACACCTTCCCTCCAAAAAGGGTGGGTTCTGGACATGACACAGCATCTGATGGTGAGGCTCCACTTCTACAGCCCTGGGAAGTGTGGGGTATCCCTTCATTACCATTACTCTCAGGTCCACTCTGATCAGAAGCTCATTTTCATCAGCTAGCCTTGAACATCGTTACAACCCCCCCAAAAAAAACAACACACACACACACACACACACACACACACACACACACACACACACACACACACACACAATTCCTTTCTCTTGAGAAGAAGGGCAATAAATCTATCTTTGGCGATTGTATGTAGTTACTGGTTGCTATAGGTTCTTTTATGTTAGTCTGGACGCCAACAATTCTGCTGATTTCTTTTAGATATTTAGTTCTCTTATGCGGTCTTTGAGCTCCAACTGACTAAAAACTTGTGCAACTGATGAGGTCCGTTCAAAATCACTGTCTGCAACTGAAGCAGAGGATTCATCTTCTCTAGGGAGCTATTCAAGATGAATGAATAATAAGACAGGTATGTCAACGGAGTGTACAACAGATAGTTTTTCCGTGTCTAGATCAGGATACGTCCATTTACGACAATTACACCTATTGATATCCCGTATGATGACTGGATTGAAGTAACAGACTTCACTGTGGTTCCTCTTTTCTCACTGAACCATTAGTAGACCAAAATTCAGATATTTCCTTTTGCCATTAATTCGCTACCGAGGATGCTCAACACAAGTTTTACAGAGAATGTGAAGAACTCAAACTTTATCTTGTTCTAGTTTTATTTTGAAATAAATGAAGTCTTCCCTTTTCACAAAATCAGATATGAATATTCAGTTCCATGAAAGTGTACTCTCCATAAATGTAGCAAAAAGAATCTGGATGTTTCAAACACTTTCTCCGTGAGGAAACCAAATTATCAACCGCAAATGGAAAATACAGCATTTAGTAAACATTTATTGAAAAGTGGTGTTGGAATTTGTAAATTCGGCAGTTAATGTCTGCTCGAAAGCAATAGGCTTATTTTGAAGTTGTACCATTATAGCCCAACAGCAGGCTGCTATTTAAGAGAGTAGCTTTGGGGCTGAGGCCTCTTATCTTGTTTTTATCTCTAGAGAATTTAGCGCTAAACTTGTAGCTTTGACTAAAGGCCTATTAGCCACTTAAGTTCTAAGCCTCTTTTCTCTCTTTTGGGGGTTTGAACTTGTAACAATGAGCCTACTGTAGGCTCTTGGTGGTTTGCTTTGCTTTTCCCTATCTGAAGAAAATTGAGTAAGGCCTGGAGGATAAATTCCATAATAATCCTCCGTAGACTTCAACAAAAAGTACATTTTCAAGAAGAAGCAGAAAGAATTTCTTCTCGACTCGAACAGGAGGAAGTGGTAGTTTCTACACGAGGCGTATACTAAAGTGGATCTGGGAGTAATGGTAATAAAAAGTTACAACATTCTCCCAAGAGCTCTTGAACTGGAGCCTCAGTATCAGATGCAGTTTTATTTTTTTATTCCTTTGCAGAGGATACAGTCTGTGTATTTTAATCTTCATAGACACGGAGGGCATTAATATGAGAGAAAAAGAAAAGAAAAATTCGCATTCATAATAGTCAATGTAGTCCTTTTGTTGTAACCTAACAAAAAGGTTACTGAATGGGAAATAACTAAAATGGAGGTTGGAAATGAAATGGAAATCTTTATAACATTAACAAAATACAATATTCGCCAGCGGCGTGAAGAAGGTAAACCACTGCTAGTGGTGTACTACTTAATCAGCATATTAACGTATTTATCGCATGCTCCACCAAACAGGTGAGTGTGGCACAAGGCCTTTTTTAAGGTGGGTCCAGACACAGGGGGTAGCCCAGACACGCCCGACGACTTCATAAATGCCTCGGGGCCCCGTCGGCATTCCCCTAAAAAGGGTTGCCTCAGGCATCAAGTGATAAACCTAGCCCCTCCAGAGAGGGTTAGAGCTTGAGGGGACAGTCCCCTGAGGCTCGAAAGAACTGGTGTTAGCGCGCGAGACATGAATGCCGGCATCTCGGTATCCATGTCTAGCGGCCTAATCAACGTGTTTAGGTATTTGTCATACGTTCCACTAACCAGAGGAAAACGGCACAAGGCTTTTTGTCAAAGGTAATTCCGGGCGCAGGGGTGTAACCCGAACACACCCTGCAACTCCAAAAATGCATCGGGCCTCGTCGGCATCCTCCTAAAAAGGGGCACCTCAGGCACCAAGTGATAAACCTTGCCCCTCCAAGGAGTGTTAGAGTCTGGGCTTCCCCCAGCACCCACGCCAAGCTGCCTCGACCGTGTAACCGCCGATTTAATCAGCATATTAACCCCACTCAAATAGTGTCCTACGTATATATATGAGGAATGGGATATACTCATTAATGTTCATAGATATATCACATATTTCAACTTCTGCTCTTCTTTTTTTTAACTTCTAAAAAACTTCGGGCGTCTTTTTTGGGGGGTCGGGCAGCACTGTTTGCAACGATTTCCGAACTTTTTAAAAAATTATTATTTTAGTTTTATTTAACATTTATTCAGCCTGTATCATTTTTTCAGTTTAAATCATTACAGCACAAAAACACAACAGCTGTGTTGCTGTAGGGTAAGCATTATCCTAGATTTCACTGACGTCTAGTGGTGGGAGTGGTGCGTCGAGAATCTGCTGGTGAGAAAAGAAATATTTTGTCACCATATTTATAAACATATTCTAATAAGTTTTAATGTTTTTGACAGCTTGAAATCGAGTTGGAGTGTTTTTAAGCTCACTCTGTATTTTAACTTTATCATTTCTATAAAAACTTTTTTCTTGTATTCTGCAGTGTCTTATCATTGTAACATTTGGACTAAAATTGACAATTTTTTGCACACGTCACCATGACATGAGGAGTAATCTTACACGAATCAAACTAAATATGGTAAGTTTTTTAAACTTCTGAAATTAAATTTCAAACTTTTCTTCATGTCAAATTTATATGGTTTTATGTTTAAATTTTGATGATTAAACATAAAAAAGAAAATATCCTTAGATTCTTATTGTTATAGTAAAATATGTTAAAAAGAGGTAAATCAAGTTAGATAACCCAAGCAGTTGTTTCGTGTAACTCACCTATTTGTAAAATAAGATTAATCTTCTATTCTCCTTTTCAAGAAGCACACATGTTTTATTTTCCTTCGTCTAATTTCGCTGTACATATCCTTATCTTAAGACATGGCAACTTCAACAGGTTATGGTCCAAGCAGAAAAGATAATGGAAGTCGGTTATTATTTGACAGAGATGAGACCAAATATGAAATTTGGGAAACGAAGTTTTTAGGATACCTCCACACGTTGGGTTTAAAGGATGCCATTTTAGGTAAAAACCTTAACGGAGAGGAAACAGATACGGAAAGGAATAAGGAAGCATATAACGCACTGATACAATTCCTGGATGACAAAAGCCTGTCCCTTATCATGGGAGAAGCCTCGGACAATGGAAGAGAAGCTCTGAGGATATTGCGTGACCATTACGCAGGTAAGGGAAAACTAAGAATTATTTCTTTATATACCAAATTAACTTCACTAAGAAAGGAACAGAATGAAGGTGTTACCGACTATATCATTTGAACAGAAGCAACAGTAATGGCACAAAGAAATGCCGGAGAAACATTAAGCGATGGTTTAATAATTGCCATGGTTCTAAAAGGACTACCTATCACATTTAATCCTTTTTCGATAAATGTGACTCATAGCAGTAAGGAGCTAACGTTGTCCGAATTCAAAACGCAACGAAGTTTTGAGGATACGGATAAATATCATCAAAACTCAAATGATGACAATGTTATGAAATTAACCAATTCATTTTCAAAAATGAGTAACGAAGTTTCATGTTTTAAGTGTAATGGAAAAGGGCATGTAACAAAAATATGCCCAAACAATCTCAAGAAAAATAAAAAGTGATGTAACTACTGCAAAAGTCAGACCCATGTGAGGGAGTCATGTCACTATAAAAGCGAGATACCATCAAAGCAGCAGAAGAAGATAGTTCATTTGTTTTTAAAATAAATGACCGACCACAGAGAACCGTTGAAAGCAAGAGAATTATGGTTGATAAGGGGGCTACCTCACTCACTATAAAGGATACTGAGAGATTAAAAAATTTGATGATTCATTCCAACCTGATAACCATTTTTTAGAACTGGCTGACGGTACTAAGACAAATGGGGTCGCTTTAAAACGAGGTGACGCTGAGATATGCCTGGTGAATGCAAATGGAAACATGGCGTCAGTCACCTTAAAAGCGGCATTATTTATACCCTCCTACCCACAGGATATATTTTCTGTCAAGTCTGTCACGGCAAACGGGACGGCTATAACATTTAAGAAAAACAAGAATGAGCTGATTCATAAAAATGGAACAAAATTCAATATATTCGTCCACAACAGGCAATATTATTTAATGTCTACAACGAACAAATCGGAAGGGCTGCTATGATATAAATACTTGGCATAGGATACTTGGTCATTGCAACTGCGATGACATTAGAAAATTGCCAATTGTGGTTAAAGGAATGAAAATTAAAGAAAAAATAGGTACTCTAAACAAGAACTGTGAAATCTGTATCCAGGGAAAATTTTCTCTGAGCAGAAATAGACAACCTGACAGACGTGCAGCATCTAACTTTGAATTAATACACACTGACTTAGCTGGCCCAATAGAACCAGTAGACATAAACGGGCACAGATATGCAATCACATTTACTGATGATTTTTCCGGTGCGATATTTGTGTATTTTTTAAAAACAAAGAAAGACACTGTATCTGCCACAAAGACATTTATCGCTGATACTGCCCCCCCCCCCCGAAGGATAAAATCCCTAAGATCTGATAACGGATCAGAATTCAAGTCGAATGATTTTCAGAGATTACTCTGCGATGATAGTATTCGACACGAAACTTCTACGCCTTATTCACCACACCAAAATGGGACAGCAGAAAGAAATTGGCGAACCCTATTTGAAATGGCTAGATGCATGGTCATTGAAAACAACTTGCCTAAAAGTTTATGGACCTACGCTGTAATGACAGCTGCAGTAATCAGAAACAGATGTTTTAACAACCGTCTAAAACAAACTCCCTACTATATGATAACAGGAAGGAAGCCTGATCTATCAAAGATGAACATCTTCGGGTCAACATCTTCGGGATGCATACAAAAACTTAAAGAAGAAGCTATATCCGAAGTGTGAAAAAGGGATATTCGTTGGGTATGACAGAAACAGTCCTGCATATTTAGTCTTTTATCCTGAGGATAACAGAATTCTCAAACAGGCTAATAAAATTTATTAGCAATGTGACAAATCAGCAGACTCAGACCTATCCAACTGATGATGATGATGATGATGATGATGATTACTTCCCCCAAAAGAAGTATGTACAAAACAACACATCAGCTACAACCCCAGACCCACAAATTAAGACAACAGAAACACAGGATAATGCACAGACCGAGGAAGATAGTAAGCTTCGACATTACCCCAGAAGGGAAAGAAAACCTGAATACCTAAATGACTACATTACAAATTCTGAGGATGATAGTGATCATGCATTGATTAACTTTGACTATTGTTATAAAGCCACATGCAATATACCAAGAACCTATAGAGAAGCAATAGACTCCTCAGATGCACACTGCTGGGTTGAAGCGATGCATGCAGAACTGAAATCCCTAAAGGAAAATAATGTTTTTGAATTGACAAATTTACCAGAAGGCAAAAAGACAGTAGGTAGTAAATGGGTCTACACCACCATGGATCTAAAAGATATAAAGCAAGATTCGTTGTTCGAGGATTCAGCCAGAAAAAGGGTATAGACTATGGAGAAACCTTCTCCTCTACTGCAAACATCACCTCAATACGCATCTTGATGCAAATGGTGGTGCAATATGATCTGATTGTCCACCAGATGGATGTAAAAACGGCGTATTTGCATGCACCAATTGACTATGAGATTTTTGTGGAGCAGCCTGAAGGATTTAAAACAAATAAATGAGTCTATAGGCTAAACAAATCTCTATATGGGCTGAAGCAATCAGGCAGAAACTGGAACAAAATGTTACATGAATGCCTCATCCGGAATGATTTTATACAAAATCCAGCAGACCACTGTGTCTATATGAAACAAAATGAAACAAAAATTATTAATCGTATCCTGGGTTGACGATTTAATCATCGCAGCTGACAAAGTTATCTCCCTTAGTAATGTCAAGAAAATGTTGATGTCCGAATTTAAAATGAAAGATCTGGGAAAACTCAACCATTTCATTGGGATAGATTTTCACATAACACAAGGATGTGTTAAAATGAACCAAAACAAATACATAGGAAAGGTGTTGGAAAGATTTAATATGTCAAACTGCAAACCAAGAGCAACACCATGCGAACTAAAAATGGATCTCAGTAACAACAGTGACCCTGTTGATTCAAGAAAATACCGTGAAATTATTGGTAGCCTAATCTACCTAATGACATATACTAGACCAGATTTTAGTTATGCTGTTGGTAAATTATCACAGTATCTATCAGAGCCACGTCAACAGCATTGGGTAGCAGCAAAACATATCCTAAAGTATTTAAGAGGTACATCCCATTACGTACTGCGTTACCAGAAAAGTGAGGAGTTAGGGATCTTAGCTTACAGCGACGCAGATTGGCCGTCTGATCAGAGTGATCGACGTAGTACAACAGGATTTTTTTTTATTTAAACAAAGAAAGCTCGCCTATCTCATGGAAGTCAAAGAAGCAACCTACAGTTGCACTGTTCACCTGTGAATCTGAGCACATAGCTCTAGCTAAAACAACACAAGAGAGTTTATATCTAATTCAGCTATTAAATGGAATGGACCCTTAACAGAGACTTGAACCTGCAAAAATACTTGGAGATAACCAAGATGCAATCGCTCTATCTAAGGACCCTGTAAATAGACAGAGGTGTAAACATATTGATATAAAATATCATTTCATCAGAGATGCATTACACAAGAAGAAAATAGAGATTATCTCTTGTCCAACCACAGAAATGATTGCTGACATAATGACAAAACCCATGACAAAATTAAAGCAAGAGAGATTCAAAAGACTTTTATTTGGACTTTAAACTCTTTTTTGATTGTGCTCTCATGTGTATGGAAATAATTAAAAGTATTAATATGAGAGCATACGGGGGTGTTAAAAAGAGGTAAATCATGTTAGATAACCCAAGCAGTTGTTTTGTATAACTCTCCTTTTTGTAAAATAAAATTAATCTTCTATTCTCCTTTTCAAGAAGCACACGTGTTTTATTTTCCTTCGTCTAATTTCGCTCTACATATCCTTCTCTTAAGACATGGCAACTTCAACAAAATACCTTAAATTTCTTCTGATTCACCCACTCAACTCTTCACACAGCTAACAACTAAAACACATAAAACACAGACCGACAGACATCGACACTGCTGAAGAAAATAATATCTACGGGATGTTGACCCAACAACGGCCAGTGTCAAACTGAGAAAATCATGGCTTTTGCGCATAGGCTTCGCGCATAGTCTATTCAAAATCACGCTTGTATTTAACATTATTATATTGGTTTCGACCTTAAGATAAACCACATAAAACTATATTCAAACGTTCCGAAGATTCGCAGATAATATCGCGCTCATCGCTGAAACCACTAATCAGTCACAGACAATGCTGACTGAACTGAACAATCGAGGTTCGGTCGACGGCTTCAAGATAAACCATATGAAAACTAAGTTCATACATTCCGAAGATCTCCCACCGGGCCGTATAGTGGCGGGAAGTGATGAAATCGAGGAGATGAAAGAGTAGGTCTACTTAGGACAGATGGTGGGTATATGCCAAGACTTGGATACGGAAATCTCGGGAAAATTAAATCATGGTAGAAGATATTATGGGGTTTCTTTTTCTTTTTCTATTCCCTACAACATTTGCCACAGTAAAAGATGTGCTCAAGGCTAAACTGGACAAGTGCCAATGTCTTAAATAGCAGATTTTTGTCTGCGATGTTATACGCAGCAAGCAAAACGTGGGCTATCACGAAGAAGGAAGAACAACGACTGGTTATGACGCAGAGGGATATGGAATGATCCATGCAGGGGAAATTTTTGCGTGAAAACACCCGAAGCGAGGGAAGTCAGGAGCAGAGAGAAGGACGTGATCGCAGAGAACCGAAACCAGAAGTTCTGCCGGACCAGACATATCACAAGGTTCACAGACAAAATATAGACACGTGTAGTTGTCGAGTGATATCCGAGAGGCCGGAAACGACCACTAGCAAGATCTCCACGATGATGGGAAGATTAAATCGTCAAGCGATTCGGGCCAACGTGGAGAAAAGTGAGATCGTGAACGAAATGGATGTTCATGGTGGCCAGTAATGTGGAAAACATCAGACATCCAGGAAAATATGCTGGTAATTAGCTTGACACAGTTCTAACACGAAAGAACTAGTGAATTGTAGTTGGCTCTTTAATCAATTTAGTTGTCACATAACTTGTTTTCAACTTCATCAATGTGTATTATTTAGCAGTCATATAAATACGTAAAAATCAGTACTTGGAAATTCATTTTTATCTTGTGTCTCAAACTTGAAATTCAGGCACCAGATTCGAAAATTTGTTAGCAACTTTGTAATTTGTTGATGTATTTAATTGCTAATCTATATTTATAACCAATATTTGGATTTGTTGATTTCGAATGTGTTGAAAATTATAAATTCGGCAGTTAATGTCAGCTCGAATCTGATTGGCTGTTTTGTGGTTGTGTCGTTAGTTCCCGCCCTTACTGTTATTTAAATGAGACCCACATGGGTTCTCCCTTTTTTTTCAGCACGAACGGAAGCCTCTGCCTAGCTCGCTCTTTTTGCTTTGCAAGCTCTTGTTTATTCACCTTTGACTTCAGGCTGTTTTTTCTAAAGCAAGATAGCTTGAGCAAAACAGGCCTATTTAGCCACCATAAGCTTAGCCTCTTTTCGTTACAGTGTTTTTATTGTTTCATGTTGAAACAATAAGCCTACTGCAGGCTATTTGTTGTTTTGGTATGCTGTCCCCTTCAAAATAAAGTTGAGTCTAAAGTCTGGAGGCGGTATTATTGGACTTTTTACCGACAAATGAAGCTGTTGGCCGGTCAGAAAATGTGGTAAAAGCCTCCGTAGGCTCAACAGAAGAAAATCCAAGTTGAAACGGAAAAATATTCATCTAAGAGGAGGTGCCCGGGGTGTAATGGTTATCGTCGTAGGAAATGGACACAGCAACACGAGTTCAAATCCTGGACCAGGCTAATTGCATTTCACATAGCACTAATACCCTTGGGAAAGGTATGAATCCAATTATTCTACCTCCAGCTATGGGTAAATAGTAGGGCAGACTGGGTTCTTCAGCCTTGTTGAGGCAACTAGTCTAGGAAAAGGAAAACTCTGAATTCAAACCTGTTAAACTCCGCTTAAAAAATTGACCTTGTGTCATATGCTGCCCGATCGGAGGGGTTGGACCAAGGAGGTGCTCGTGTTGTGATGGTTATCGTCGTAGGAAATGGACACGGTGACACGAGTTCAAATTCTGGACGAGACTGATTGCATTTCATATAGCACTAATACCCTTGGGAAAGGTATGAATCCAATTATTCTCCCTCCAGCTATGGGTAAATTGTAGGGCAGACTGGGTTCTTCAGCTTTAGTGGGGCAACTAGTGTTGGAGAAGGAAAACTCTGAACTGAAACCTGTTAAACTTGTGTCATATCCTGCCCGAGCAGAGGGGTTGGTAAATATGGATATTCATCTAAGAGGAGGAAGCAATGGTCTACTCGAAGTTCACTTAAAAAAAATTACAAACTTCGTTTTCAACAAGTCTACACAGGAAACTAGAAGAACTTGGTTGTCCAGGTTGATTCTACACAAGAAGGAGACGCCGAGAAGAAGAATAAACCCTAAGAATTCGCTTCTAAATGAACTTTGACATAAAATACCAAAGAAAGGTATTTTATCATAAACAAAAGTTAAACTGACAGTAGGTGGTTGACGGCATAGTTTCAAGCAAGTTAGTCGTTGTATTTCTTTATACCCTTCGTTTTTTTGGTTGTCGTTACTTGAATGTATGTTATTTTTATTACCTTATTCAATGTTTTCGACAAGCATAGGGGAAAATATGCAAAGCCGGATTTTGTGAAGTTCATTTCTCTTGAAATAAATTACTTTGTAGGAACTAGTTGTTTTTGTTTTTAAGAAATATAGACACGCTTTTCTTTCAGGAAACAAAAATAAGCTTCCCTTTTTATCTCCTTTATTTTTATGCTTTTCTCTCCCCCTTTGCTTAGCCTGACAGTTACTGCTAGATTTCTAGGGCTGGGCAAAGATAAACTTTACTTAATTTGGGTAGAGTTGTACTTTGTAGCGACTAACATTCGGATAATTTTGTTAACATTTCGTGTGTTGGTTGTTATAATTTAAGACCCAAAATCTAGCATATTTTTTTTAATTGAGCACATTTCTCATAAATGCATAGTTTTTTGACGCAAAAAATATTTTGTTACCCCAGTTCAAAAGAGCGCTTCGATATTCTTCTAAAATCCTTGGTGAAACATATGAACTTAGAATTGAAATAAGCTTAGGCATTCTATAGAAAGCTGAGGTTTCACATTTTACTAATAAGAAAATCATTTATTTCAATCGAGTTTTTTTTTATGATGTATTAGAAAATTTATTAAGATATGGAATTATCTCCCTTGTCTGTCAAATTCTATTTTACAAATGACTGCTACAAAAATAATACGTTTCTTGGATCATTGTAGCATGTGCAAAAACTGAGGTAAGCTGAAATAGATTTTAACAAAACTGAGAAAAGTTATCCCCCTTAGAATATTTGTCATTATTTGGTCAGAAATAAAAAGAACATTTAAATACAATGTTTAGTGTTGATTTATTATGATTTTTTTTCTTCTTTTCTTTTTTAGATTTCCTTCTTCTTTTTTTCCTTTTTTCTTTTCATTTTCCTTTTTGCCTTTTACCCTTTTCTTTTTTCCTTTCTTTTCTTTTTCTTTTTTCCTTTTTTTTAACTTTTCATTTTTCATTACCCTTTTTTCTTTTTTCCCCTTTTCTTTTTCTTTTCCAATTCTTAGATTTTTTTTAAATCTACTAAAATTCAACTAATTAATAGAATTAAAAACTTTTTGTATTTTTTCTCTTGTTATTCTAGTTATTATATATTTTTCATCAAAATTGATTAAATTTTTTCTTTGTGAATGAATTAGATTTGTCGATACTTTTGACCCTTGTGAGATCATTCTGTTATTGTCCAGTCTCGTAGGCAAGCTGATGTGTCTTCCCCCACATTGAGATTATTTCCCAAAAGAGATCTATCAGTCACCAGGTTTGGTAGAAAGTGTACTGGCCATGGATCAGAGCCCTTCACTGCCACTAATCTAACTCCGGGTTGCTTCCTTGAATATACAGAGTCCAGGCTTCAGGAAAAAAATCCATATACCTTTCATGTGGACTTCTCAAAACTAAAATAGTTTAGAAAATGATATTGGCAACTGACCTCTTACCATACTAATGTCAAAGACTTCTGTTGATGATGAAAATGAAAAAACTAAACTTTTTATCCCTGTTGAAAAAACTTCTCTTTCTATTTTATCATTTATCAAAGTAGATTTTTCTGACTTATTCAGCTGTTCTTTTGATGCTACTACTACTACTACTACTCTCTCCACACACACACACACACACACACACACACACACACACACACACACACACACACACACACACACACACACACACACACACACCAATGTACATACATGTATGTTACACCTATATGCATACATAATTATATAAATAGACTAGTATTTATAAACATGAATCATTACACCTAAATATGAGCATCCAGGCACAGAAAACCTTATGGTGTCTCAACTGCACAAATATTTTTTATATAACTATTTGATTCAAAGTATATCTTGTTTGTTTTTAATGATGCTTTTGATAAAACCCCCTGTCTTTTTAGTGAAAGTACTATTATAGACATGAAGGAGGTAGATTTTGATTTGCAGATGATATCAGCCAATTCACTAATTTAAAAAATGAGCAATGTCAATTTTAACAAGTAATTCCTGGGCCAATCATATATACTAATTGCTAGAAAGATTCTCCCCCAACTGGAAGGAGTGTTCTGGACATGACACTAAACTGCATCTGATGGTGAAGCTCATGTTCTGGAGCTCTGGAGAGCATGAAGTTTGCTTTGCTTTGAAATTATTTCCTTGTTCAATCTGACATGAGTGGTAGTACTTATTAGAGACCCATCTATAGATAAAATAAATCTGTTTAAAAATAATTTATAATCCATATGAATACTTGTTTTTATATAACTGGAAATTATTTGCATTAAGAATAGTTACTTGAAGCAATAATTGTTCACAAAGGATTATTATTAGTTACTTGAAACCATATGACTGTGTGCAAACAAATGACTATTATTAAATAGAATAATTACTTAAAACCATATAATCATTTGTATTAGATGGGAATACTTGAAACTATACAAGTGTATGCAAATTATTTGTATTAGAGAGGAATACTTGATATGATATTATGTACAAAAAACTCTTAAGAAACAACTGCAAAAAATGTAAATATGAAAGTATTATGAACATGATTCTCTAACCTCTTAATATAAAAAATCTAATTGATTTGCCATGCTGTTAAAATTAATCAGATCAAATCAGATTGAATTGAATTAATTGAGCAAACTGTTAGTGAATAAGATACATTTTAGTGAATCTTTTTAAAAGAAATCTGTTTGTCACAGAATCAATAAAATAAAATATTATAGCTATTAAACCCTCTGCTATATTGAATTTAATCTATTGTTAATATATTACAAGTGTCTGGGTTTCTTTCATACAGGTAAAAAATTAGCAAATTTCAATTTGTCATAACTTCTGAAAAGTTTACTCAAACTAAACAAAAATTTTCAAGGTTAATTTGTTTCTGAAAATAGTGATACCTACAAAAATTTTGCAAAAAATTCAAGATGGCTTCCATGGGAACTTAAATACTAGTAGAGTCGATATAGAATGATTTGGTATTTACCTAAATTTCAAATAGAAATTAGATTTTGTTAAATATGCTTACATATACTAAAGTTGTGACCATATCTTTTATCTATTAAGAATATTAATTAATAAATATATCATATAGATAATAAATAAAGTAAAAATAGTTTTTATCATGAATATTGCTGGAAAATTGCAATATTTTCTTGAAATAATGAACAAGATAAAGGGGCATAACTCTAGTTTTATTTAGTATTTAATTTTCAAAAAAAAATTCTTTAGACGTCCATCGATAGCAGGGGTCTTACGTCGAAGGACTCAAAAAGTGGCCATTACGTACTGAATGGAGTGACACCAGATTTCTACAATTTATAATACTTATCTGCAATACAGCTGATAAGCTGCTATTTATTTATTCATTCATCAAAATGAATATGCAAATGAGAGTAATTGGAATGGGATAAGTGAATAAGTTCAAAATTTTTCTTAATTCTATTTTTTCTTTTAGTAAATTGTCCTTTTTTTGTTTTTACTTTTGAGGAATTAATTTTTATCCATTTTATTGTATTTCATAGGTAAATTTTGATAAGTTGTAAAATAAATATTATTAAAACAGAGAAAACAAAAGCAAAATTTAAAGTTTTATCACATTGAAAGAAATAGGAGATATAATTTGTTTACTCAATAATTTGCTCTCAAACATTTTCTATTTGTGTGTGTGTTGTCTGTCATCTCAGGTACACCTACCCCATGCCAATATGAATTGTTATATTGTAAACTTCATTAAATGGTTTGGTTTGGTTTGATTTTATGGTATATCAACCATTGTTGGTTATTCAATGTCAAATCCTGTTTATGCATATATATAAAATATATGATTTATAAACATATTTTGTAGATAAATTTTTAAATGAGCCTGAGCTCATTCTTTTGTGCACATTTAAATGTTTTCAAGTATTTTTATCTAACATAAATAATTCTATTCAATATTAATCCTTTGTTTGCACTCAGTGAAGTGGTTTCAAATATTGTTATTGAACATTAATTATTCTATTCAATATTATTCATTCATTAGTTCACAGTTAAATGGTTCCAAGTATTGCTATGTATCACTAGCAATTCAATAAAAGACCAATCATTTGTTTACTCACAATTAAATGATTTAACAGTTGTATTTCAAAGAATTCAATTTAGCATAAGTCATTTGTTTGCACACAGTTTAAATATCAAGCAATTCTATTTGACCCATGGATATGATCCAATCAGGTACTACCATTCTGTGCCAGAGTGGACCTGGGAACAATGGCAATGAAGTGGGAATGAGAAGTACCCCAAACTCCAGCATTACTGGAACCTCACAATCAGATTATTTAGTGCCATATCCAGGACACTCATTGTGGGGAGGGGTCTTACCTCTCAGCAAAGATACAGTTGGTGTATTTTACAGCCAACTGGGCTCTAAAACTTCATTAAAGTTTTTGTTTATTTTTATTTCATTTTATTTGTAGACTGAAATATCTCACAGATGGGTAAAACTTCTAAATGTTATGATTTGGTAAGTTATTTTACAATGTTTATCAAGACCACAATTCCCAAATCTCTTCTGCCCAAGGGCCACAAAGTTTAACACAGTAGGGCCTGGGGCTGCAACCTTAAAAAGACAAGGAAAGACATTTGATGTTGTTTGCAATCACAAAAAGATGATGTTACATCTGGGTTAAATGAAAAAGTTGACAGAAGAAGCACATTAGACGAGTGATGATTTGACAGTTGCAAATGTAGCATACTCTTGGTATATTTGATTTCTGAGAACAACTCTTCATTGCAAAATGTAATATCAAACATGTTCACAACTTTCTGGATGTGAGTGATAAAGTTGGGGAATGGTCCAGATGGAAGCATGTGGGCCTTAGAGAAATTGAGGATGTAGCAAGCAAGAAACTCAAACTTGAAATCTTCTAAACATTGAAGATTATTGAGTTTTATCTGCAGTTGTAATGGTACTTTTTCTTCACTGTCAACATGAATAGCAAAGATAAAATTTTGCAGGATGGATGTAGGGTGGCTCAGATGGGTTTCATGAGCAGCAGGTTTGTGACCACTGTTCTAAACATTATTGAACAAGCAGTATGTAAAAGGGGTACAAAAATGGAAAAGGCTTACATGATGAGTATATGTAATATCATGACATGGATTTTCCATTCCCTGGCAGGGTCAGAGACAGTCTCTACTGTCTAAAGAACAGAAGCAAATAGAAGTTGAGAAGAGGTTTCAGGGATTGTCATGTGATATCTTACAAACCCCAAACAGATATGTAATAATTATTTCTTGTATCCCTACAGTATATTAAAAGTTTAATGAAGTTTATATTATCTTTTTTTTAGGTTGATACCAATTGGAATGTTTGTTACTGTTTTTGTTTATTTTCCTAAGGAAATACCGTGAGTTTAATTTACATTTTCATTAAGCTTGGTATCACATCATTTTCTAATAATAGAATTTGTAATAAATTTTAGAAATAAGGAGAAATACTGAATAATTATCATTTAATATAATCTCCCTTGAGGAATTATAATGATTGGGATAAGTGAGAACATTGACCTCAAACTGAATTAGAAATTGCTTTAATCTTTTTGTCTTGACTGTCTCTTGGCATCCATCCAAATCAGCCATTGCTTTAGGTAATTCCTCTAAACGGCATCCAGTGTCTGCACGGAGCAGGTGAATATGTTTGTTGGTCAGCCAACACTGGTATGTTCATGTGTAGGAGTCCATAGAAGAAAATTGCTTACAAGTTCATCTTTACTTCTTCTCCAGCAGTATGGTTTGTGAGATGGGAGGTAAGTGGCCATGCAGTTGCTGTTTTTTAGGGTGCTGTTTCCAGGATTTGTTCGAAACAGCATCCTCGTGTAGTTTCCATTGAGCCTTTCCCCAAACATTTAATTTGAGTCCAAGTGGTGCAACAATACAATAGTACTGACATGGCTACTGCTAGGAAAAATTCTTGTTTTGTTTTACTTGAGAGACCAGATCTGCTTATAACTGATAACCTGACAATAGCAGTTCATGAATTACCTAGGTGTAGCTGACATCATATTGCTACCGAGATATATGAATTGGTCTACTGATTTCAGTAATGGCACCAACTTGATTTAAACACATGAACTTTGTTGTATCTGAGTTCACGTAGACACCAATACTTCCTGCTTTCTGTACCAGGCTATACAGTAGAGATTCAGCTTTTCAAAATAAACTAAATATTTATTTATTACAAAAACTAATGGGAGTGGAAGATTTGTATGGCATATCTGAAATTGTGTAAAAAACTTTGAATATGAAATGTTGGCCTCTTTTCATATGTAATATAATGGCCGAGGGATTTCTTTTTATGCCTTTGGGTTTAGTTAGGCTGAGAACCTTTTGGCTCAGCACATGGGTTACTTAGGTGCAACATTAACGCAGGTGTTTACGCACGCGCGCGTGGGCGGAGCAAACATGTCACTCAGAGATGTCACAATAGCCTGAGATGGGAAACGGAGGTAGCAAGTGCGAATGATGTCACGCACTAGAAGAGCGCGGAGGATTTTGGGAATTTGAAGAAAGTTAGTAGAGTTAAGACTAGACACCAGATGGGGAGGGTTGACTTTTGCTTGCTCGCGGAGGCCTTGGGCAGGTGTCACACGAGATGGGGGGCAGATGAAAAAGCCAGAATAGAAAGATTGTGCCTCTCTGTCCTTATGTTGAAAAACCTTTAAACTCAAAGGTAATAAAAAGTTTTGTACCTGAACTGAGAAGTTGTAAGTGTTTTTCGTGTTTCGAGATTCCTATGTTCATGTATATATATATATGAACATTATATGTCCATTTCACACATGGCCGTATCTGGCTATGGTACACATATAGTTGATTATCATGATATTGATATTTTTTTCTTTTCTCTCTTTCTCCAGTCTTAAATTCATCTTCCAACCAATCGAATGTAACTACACAATGTTAACAGAGGTAAATAAGTTATTTTCTTAATTCTAACATTTCTAAAACAGACAGAAGCTGTCATGCTTTATTTACCATATATACTCAGGGGTGTCCTCATGGTGTAATGGTTAAAGTGCTGGACTGCGAAATTGGAGTATGTGAGTTTGAATTCCAGTCGCACTATTATGTTCACTTTCAGACAAATACCCTTAGGAAAGGTATGACGCCTCTTATCCTCCCATCTATGGGTTAAATAGTACTACTAATGTCCTTCAAAAAATGGATGGGTTTGGCATTATATAACCCGAGAAGGTTGATATGCCATTAAATAACAAACAAACAAACAAACAAAATAACATATGATATTTTTTGAGATCTAAATTTTAATCTAATATTTGGAGGTCACACTGGACGTGAGATATAAAATTCATTCTTTATTGTTTCCTCCAGAGTAAACTGTATACCATTTAATTTATTTACACAACTTTTTGTTATTGGCTTGTCACGGCAAAACACAAACACAAAAATCATGATTTTGGGCACTTTTAACTACATGACTGAGTATAAAATTCTGACGCTCAGTACAGAACCTGCTCTGTTGATACAGTTTAGAATATGCAGTGTCCTCTGCAGAGGGGGTAAGATCCTCCCATCCCTTAAAAAATTTGGGTGTCTTGGGTATGACACTAAAATCCAGTTCTGATGCTCTAGGAAGTGGGGAGTATAATTTCATTGCTCTTACTCCCAGGTTTACTCTGACTCTAAGTGTTAATACTTGTCGATCTCCCATCTATGTTTCCCATCTATAGGTCCACAATGCTTACAACTATGACCATGCCTTTTTAAAAAAATTAATTGAGTTGAACTTTAGAGATTTAAACTTTTTTTTCTATCAGGTTATTAGTCCTAACTAAACAATAATGTTGTCTAGGTTGTTAGTCCTAACTAAATAATACTGCTATGCCCAGACTGTCATTCCTAACTAAACAATGATACTGTATCTAGGTTGTCAGTCCTAAGCAATACTACTATGTCCAGACTATCTGTCCTAACTAAGCAATAATGTTGTTTCTTGGTTGTCAGTCCTAACTAAGCAATAATGCTATATTCAAGCTTTTTAACTACACTACAAAGTACTAAAATATGCACTTAAAACATATTAAAAACACAAGACTCTGGAACCTACTGTCATTTTCAATGCAAGCACTCAATGCTTTCGATTATATCCTTGCCTTCATATTAAACAAGAACAGACTTCAGCAGCAAAGTATCCTTCTGATAGCTGTCTAGCTGCAAAGTACTGTTTCAGCTCCCAGTTGGGTATGCCCTAGAAATGGCTTGATAAGGCACCTAGTAGAATACTAAGTAGCTATACGGAATCAAAAGTGGTTATCTATTTTCATTCATATGAACATTTTGTAGATTATTTACTCCTTACATTTTGCTTTGATGAAAACACTTGCAGAATTGCAACCAACAAATACAGTGTAAAGATTCTCATCCTAAACAATAAAACTTTATATAACTTGAGTTACACAAACCCTTATAGTGTTATTTCATCTTAATTTCTTTCTTACATGTGTGTAAATAATCTAGTTGATTACAGCAAGCAAAACATTGAAATACTTGCTCTATCAACAGTGTTCTTGTGTTCCTTTTATTAATGAAAATATTTGGGAGAGATTAGTTTTGGACCTTCTCATACAGAGCACTAGTTTCGTTTCTTCTAATGATAAATAGATTGTGAAAAAGAAGTTGTAGAGATGGGAAAAATAAGCAATCCATTTTATTTTGGTACCAACTCAAATATATCATATACAAGTTCTGACCTGTTACCAAACCTTCTTTACCTTAACTCAACTTCAAAGCAATGAAAAATATTTTACTATAGAAATGCATTGAAAATCTTGAAGGAAGGTATTGTCTGTGATCAGGAAGTAATGCATGCATGCCTGATATCAAAGGGCTGTTTTAGATAAATGTAAATGCACTGCTTATAGTTTTACTGTAGAAATACATTGAAAATTTTGATGAAAGGGATTCAGTGTCCAAAAGTTGATTCCAAACTCAGGCTTCTAAAACCAACTATTGTAGACTCAGCTGACCAGTCACCACTGCCCTCAGTTGTAATACATCTGTCCAAGTTTTTCTTGTGACCAACCACAGTGGATGCTGGTCGAGCATAACCTTCATGGCCCTTTACCATTATTTATCTTGCTCACTACTGATCTGTCTATCTTCTTGAATATATGTGGTTTGGGCTTCTGAAAAAGAAAATTTTTCCCTTGCTGACCACCTAAAATTAAAGTAATTTAGAAAATGAAATCCTTGTGTCCTTCTTGAATATATGTGGTTTGGGCTTCTGAAAAAGAAAATTTTTCCCTTGCTGACCACCTAAAATTAAAGTAATTTAGAAAATGAAATCCTTGTGTACTGACCTGACTGAACTAATGATCAAGACTTCTGTTTATTACAGACATTAAAAACTAACCCTTTCATCCCCATTGAGAAATCCTTCTCTTTCTATTTTATGATCAATGAAAAATTTCCCGACCTTCCAAACTTTAGTTATCCTTTTGATACTACTATACATGCAGATCCATATATATATATATATATACACTACGTATACTCACATGCACCCATATAGATATGCTTGTACCACATGCATATTCATACCTGTAAGCTACACTAATGTGCAAAAATATTGATAAGCTTGCATCTACAAGCATATACATAATTACGTCTTAATATGGGCACCCTGGGATGAAAGATATTATAGTGTCACAGCCTTGTGAATTATACACATTTCTATTTTGAATAAAAGAAAATACTGTGTGAAAAATTTCCTTTCTGTGTTTTTAAAATTTTTTATCATGATTTCTATTGATTTTTTGTTGTTGTTATTGTTGCAGGATACTTGCATTGTTTATTTGGTTCAGAATGCCTTGCTCTCTGGCAGTTACATTTTGGTGATTCTAGTCATCTTGGTGAGTGTGATATTTATTACTGACTCCTTTTTTTTAATAGAGTTTAACAGGTTTGAATACAGAGTTTTCCTTCTAGACTGGTTGCCATACCAAGGTTAAAGATCACTGTCTATCCTACTAATTACCCGTAGCTGAAGGGAGAGTAGTTAGATACATACCTTTCCCAAGTCCATTTCCTATGATGTCAATCATTACATAATTAGTGCCTTTATACAATGCCAGTTAAGTAAAGACAGATTATGGCCCTTAGACCACTGGGGTTACCTGAAGCACTGGTGCACTGAAAGGGATCTCTCATTCATTGTACCTCACGGAATAAAGCCAATCCTTCCTCCAAAGTCTGCATGTGTAAATCCTTTCTTATCCCTGCCTATTTATCTCATCCTTTTATTCTGGCACAAAGTGATATAATTGATGTGCACTAAATATATTGATTGTGCTGTGTATTTGTCATAAAATCAGTCTAATTTTCTTATGTGTAGGACCAATGGCAGCTTGTTACATAACTTCATAGAAATGCTGCTTCAGAAAATATATGAAATTTATATTAATTCTGTGTAACAAATACTGAGAAATACAGTGTATATATATATATATATATATATATATATATATATAAATGTAAAGATTCTGTAGTGCATGCAGCATTTAAACAGTGCTTTTAAAGGTATATGCATTTTAAAAATCAATAAAATATTTTACAATTCTAAAAAAGGGAACCCTTCATTTTGGTCATGTCACTTCAGAGAATTGAAAATCAAAATAAGAATTATTTTTTCAATCTTTTCTCAATTTGTTTTCTTTTCCTCCCTCCCTACTTTCCCCCACTCCCTACTTCCCCCCACTCCCTACTTCCCCCCTCCCTACTTCCCCCCTACTTCCCCCACTCCCTACTTCCCCCTCCCTACTTCCCCCACTCCCTACTTCCCCCACTCCCTACTCCCCCCTCCATACTTCCCCTCCCTCCATACTTTTTTGACAGTCTCTACACCTAGTTTAATTCTTCATTCATAAACTGATCAATCACATTTTTTTTAATTCTCTGAAGAGACATGACCAAAATGAAGGTTCCCCTTTTTTAGAATTTCAAAATATTTTAATTGATATTAAAATGCATATACTTTTGGTTTGGTTTGGTTTGGTTTGGTTTTATATCATATAAACCATTGTTGTTTATTTAATGCCAAATCCATTTTTATACGTATAAACAGTTCTATTTCAAACAATTCAGTTTAGCATAAGTACAGAGTTTTATTATCAAAAACAGTTCTATTTCAAACAATTCAGTTAAGCATAAGCAAACAGTTTAGTTCTATTTAACCCATAGATAGGACCCTATCAGGTGCTATCACTCTGGGTCAGAGTGGACCTCGAAGTGATGGCAATAAAGGGGTACTCTGTATTTTCTAAAGCTACTGCAAACGGAAACCTCATGATCATATTAATTAGTATCATATCAAGACACTTGTTGAGGGGGGAGTCTTGCCCCTCAGCAGAGAGGCAGTTGGTGTATTCTGCAACCCTAGCCAACTGGGCCAGATACAATCTTGAAAGCACTGTTTAAATATATATGTTTGTGCATGTGTTTGTGTGTTTATGTGTGTTTGTGTGTATCCAGGCAGCATTTTCTCTTTTAAACATGTTTGATTAAATAGGACACACGCTTTACTTCTGCCGATTTCATAGTTGATCCATTCAATTTGACCAATTCAAGTTTTTGTTTGACTTCTGGATCAAATGAATTCAAAATAGAAGCTATCGATATATGGAATAAAAAGTTATTAACAATCTCACATCAGCGACAATTTATCACATTCAGTGATTTAAAATACGCCCCAGTCAGCTATGGCTATAGAATACACCGATTGCATCTTTGCAGAGGAGTAAGGCTCCCCCCCACTCACAACAAGTATTCTGGATATGACATTAAACTATTTGATGGTGAAACTTAAGTAATGCTGGAGATTTGGAAAAAGCTGAGCCCCTCTTTATTGCCATCACTCCTAGGTCCACTCTGGCCCGAAGTGGTAGCATCTGATAAGGTCTTATCTATGGGTTAAATAGAACTGTTTGACATTTAAACTATGTGCAAACAAATTGCTTATACTAAATTGAATTCTTTGAAATAAAACTGTTCGATCATTTAACTGTGTGTAAACAAATGACTGATGTTTAATTGAATTGTTAGTTATACGTAACAATACTTGGTATTATTTAACTTTATTGACATGCTAAATTGAATTGTTAGAAATAGAACTGTTTGATCATTTAACTGTGTGTAAACAAATATTTGATGTTTAATTGAATTGTTAGTTAACTTGGAATTATTCAACTTTGTTGATTTATGTTTACAAATCATATATATCTAATAAACATGAATAAAGAGGATTTGGCATTAAATGACCTACAATGATTGAAACTGCCATAAAAGCTAACCAAATGAAATCATATATATCTAATATATATGAATGAAGAGGATTTGGCATTAAATAACTAACAATGGTTGATATGCCATAAAACCCCACCAAATGAAATCCTATATATATATATAATATATATGAATAAAGAAGTTTTGGTGTTAAATAACCTACAATGCTTGATATGCCATAAAATCTGACCAAACCAAATCCTATATATATGATATATATGAACAAAGTGGATTTGGCATTAAATAACCTACAGTGGTTGATATGCCATAAAACCCAACCAAACCTGATTCAAATACTCTTGCATTAATATAGCAAACAACACATAAGAACATACATGTGATGTTGTGTAAACACTACCTATTCACAAATAAGATTAGTATTGTGTAAGCTACAGTGCTCTGGCCTCGCTTTAGGCTACTTGCATCTTGGTCATGTGCACCTCAAAGAAAACCCTGCTTCACTAGAACTATGGAGTTGATGATTTCACATACAGCAATGTTTCTTTTCTAGAAATCAATGATGGACTATTGATTTAAGAGTTTATGTATTATTTATCATAGTATTGAATATTTTTTACAAATGGAAATAAATATGCATTTTTTCAGTATATATTGGAGAAAATGGAGGGGGTTGCAGTTCTACAGAGCTAGCAGATGAGCTGCCAATGATCAAGAGAAAATGGGCGGGGTATTGCAGTTCCACAGAGCTGATAGACGAGCCGCTAATGATCAAGAGAAAATGAGGAAGGGGTATTGCAGTTCAACAGAGCTGATTGATGAGTTGCCAAAGATCAAAAGAAAATGGTGGGGGTATTGCAGTTTCACAGAGCTGATAGACGAGCTGCTAATAATTAAGAGAAAATGGGGTGGGAGTATTGCAGTTCCACAGAGCTGATAGAGCTGCCAATGATCAAGAGAAAATAGGAGGGGGGTTGCAGTTCCACAGAGTTGATAGATGAGCCGTCAATGATTGGGAGAAAATAGGGGTTGTTGCAGTTCAACAGGGTTGATAGATAAGCTACCACTTAGAACTAAAACAGGAAATGACTAGACACATTTTGAGAGGAAATGACTAGATGCAACTCATCAGGTTAAGATGTGCTGGTTCAAGCAACACGTGAGTAAGGGAGAGATGCATAACTATTATTTGTAGAGTTCAAATATGGGATGAGCTAATAACATTGAGCTAATATGGTTGAGAAAGGCATGATTCTAACACTATTCTTCCCATCGATGGGTAAATAGTAGAGCAGACTGGGTTCTTTAGCCTTGTAGATAGGTAAACCAATCTGGGAGAAGGATTCAAAATCAGAAGGTTGGGGCTAACAACTTCATCCATAAAAACCTCCTTTCTTTGGAAACCACTCCACCATTAGTGATGTGATATAGCTGCAGCCCTATGCTCCTCAAGGAATCTGTGGGGTTTGAAGGTTTTTATGAAGGTCAGTGGCTAAGGGCAAGACTGTGTTGCCGTAAGATATCTGACTCCATATTTTGGTTATATTATTTTACCCCACGTTGACTGGCTGGCGCAATGCCTTGCCCAAAGAAGGTCCAAAAGAAATATGCAAAGAAAAGATAGAAACAGATAAAAGACGAAAACACTTCTTTCATACTTTCCTTTATTTACTTGGTGAATGGACTAACCAACGCTACGTCCCAAAACATAGCGTGGTGTCCAAAACACCCGACAGTAAAATCGGTGTTGTCGGTTCGACGTCACTACCCGAAAAGAGGTCGGTTCACAGAAAACCTGAGTATTTATCTCTCTTCACCGGCTCCAAATTCGCCACTCCAAAATCCTTCTAATTTTGGCGCGACCACTTCCCATTGGCTACTTTACATTTTATTATTTTTCTTTTTTCTGATTTTAACCGGATGGATGCGTGGAGCCTTATGCGTGGCGACGCGTTTATACATTTCGTATCTGGCAGCCGACGAGTCAATATCTAGTTGGGAGTTTTTACTGTTAATTCTTAAATCCCCACAAATCTCTGCCCAGTCGGCTGGGGCTGTAGAAGACATCAACTGCCTCTCTGCAGAGGGGTAAGATCCCCCCTAATGAGTGTCCTGGATATGATATTAAACAATCTGATGGTGAGGCTCTATTCCTGGAGCTTTGGAAAATATGGAGTACCTCTTAAATGTCATTGCTCCCAGGTCTACTCTGAATGGGAGTGGTAGTCAATGGGTCAAATTGAACTGTTTGAATTTAAATTGCATGTAAACAATTGACTTACATCAAATTAAATTGTTAGAAATCAAGTAAATAAATGATTGATGTTTAATTGAATTGTTAGTGATACATAGAAATACTTGCAACCATTTGACAGTGTATAAATGAATGAATAGTATTGAATAGAATTATTAGTGTTAAATAGCAATACTTGTAACCACTTCACTGTGTGCAAATAAAGGATTAATATTGAACCGAATTATTAGTGTTGGATAGCAATAACTGAAACCTTTTTAACTGTGTAGAAATAGTAACAATACTAATGTGCAAATAAATTAGTTTAAACTCATTTTAAAAATGAAAT
This sequence comes from Sepioteuthis lessoniana, assembly GCA_963585895.1. NCBI lineage: Eukaryota > Metazoa > Mollusca > Cephalopoda > Myopsida > Loliginidae > Sepioteuthis > Sepioteuthis lessoniana. Next base: position 64,934,974 of record OY757921.1, read on the forward strand.
TGCCAATAAACTGTGTGCAAACAAATGACTGTTGTTAAATTGTGACTGTTATATAGCAATATTTGAAATCACTTAACTGTGTGCAAAAAAATGAGCTTAAACTTGTTTGAAAATGTTATCAAGAAAATGTTTCCAAATCATACATATTTACTATGTGTAAAAACAGAATTTGGCATTAAATAACGTAAAATGGTTGATATACCATAAAACCAAAACAAACCAAAACAAATCAAGGAACCTGTTATGAGGGTAGAGTGAATTTAGCAAATTGTGTGTAATGAGTTCAGAACAAAATATTGCTTAATGTTATAACAGAAGAATCTTCTGAGAAATAAAAAATGCTGAAATGAATTATGAATAAATCAACCAAATATCAGAACAAATAACAGATGATTGACTTGAATAGATGTTGTCTTTTCATATTTTATTTTGGGCTATAAGTAATAATTTGCAAAATATCATTGTGTTAGTTTTAATCTTTCTATGTGTATATTGTACATAAATATGTTAGGTATTTTTTTTTTTTTGGTTGTTTACTCACATGTCAGTTCTGATTTCACTTGAGTATAAAACTTGATAATCATTATGAAATTTAGGACTGATATTTTTGGTTTGGTAATTGGAAAATCTAAGTTCTGGGTCTGTCCTCTGTGACAGCAGGACTGCTGCTAACTAAGGGGAAGGAATACATGGTATTTGGACCCACAAGATTTTAGTGGCAGAATAGGGATGATCTCTTGATAAAGAACACTTGTTCTAGGGAGTGTAAATGACTGGTTTGATTCCTCACCCCTCGACTAACCATATTTACCAACCCCTCCACTCGAGTAGGATATGACACAAGGTGAATTTTTAAGCGGTGTTTAACAGGTTTGAATTCAGAGTTTTCTTTCTCCTAGACTAGTAGCCTCACCAAGGCTGAAGAACCTAGTCTGCCCTACTATTTACCCATAGCTGGAGGGAGAATAATTGGATTCAAACCTTTCCCAAGGGTATTAGTGCCATGTGAAACGCAATCAGTCTCGTCCAGGATTTGAACTCGAGTCGCTGTGTCCATTTCCTATGACGATAACCATTACACCACAGTTTCCTAAGCTTCTAAGGTGACAATCATCTGGAGGTTGCAGGTTCAATCCTGACTGCAGGTGAGTAACAATACAGGAATACTTAACACTTGTACCTGGTTATGGCTAATGGAATCAGAACAGGCAGCCCCTGTGGATTCAATAAAGGATGTAGTTTGAAGTCCCTGAGTTCAACAAACACCTGAAGAAGGCTGGAGAACACATCACCCCAAACTTTGGGGAAATAACAATAAAGATGAAGACAATAGTCCAAAAACCCTTAATGATACCAATTAACTGGAATTAAAATCCTTTTCACCAGGTTATTATTAAGGTGTGGCATATTAAGGGGTAATACATTATCATTTACTATGGTACACTTTCTGACAGAAATAGCCTGAGATATTGAGTATTAGCAAGAATGAATTGGTCAAATTAGGTTTTTAATTGCCAATTAAAAAGAATTATGTTTTCTCCAATTTGTAAAAAAGAAATAAATTCATAATAATCATTTGATTGAACTCTTGTTTGCAAAATTGGCTAATGGGCTTTGTTACAAAACAGATGTGATAAAAGGATCTTAATTAGTAATTAGAGCAAAACTTGCAGAAATAATTCTTTTAAATTAAAGAAAAAGCATTTAAAAAATGTAACTGTTAAAATTGTAAAAAAAATCAAACTTTTTCTTCATGTTGTTAGCATAGTATGAGAGGTTATAAAAGGCAGTGAATCAATCATTGTTTTGTTTGGTTGATAGGGTTTTATAGCATATCAATTCTTGTGGGTCATTTAATGCCAAATCCTTTATATATATATATATATATATATATATATATATATATATATATATATATATAATTTGTAAGCAAATAGTTCATAGGTGACTTTATTTTTAAATGAGTTATTAAAGCTTATTTGTTTGCACACAGTTAATTGGTTTCAAGTATTGCTATTTAACATTAGCAATTCTATTTACCAAACATCCCTATGTAATATAAATAATTTGCACACAACAGTATGGTTTTAAATAACTAATTTATAAAAATTATAATAATAATCCTTAGTAAATGATTGAACTGTTGTATTGGATTCATAGGTGAAACCCTAACAGGTACCACCAATCTGTGTAAGAGTGGACCTGGGAGTAATGACAGTCAAGGGGTACTCCACATTCCCTGAAGTTTCAGGACTGAAGCCTCACCATCTGATGCAGTTTAGTGTCGAACCCAGGATAGTTTTCGGGGAGGGAGTCTTATCCTTCTGCAGAATTACAGTCAGTGTATTCTACAACTCCAGTTGTTTAAAAGAATATCCAAGAAAATACAAAATTGTTAGCGATCAGACTTGATGAAAATAATATCAAAGTTATTCCCCCTGAGGGATAGAAAGGCAGTTGACTCAATGGACTGTGCATTGTGGGATTTAGAGAAACCAGAAGAACGGACACATGTGTGAAACAGAAGGACAGACTTGAAAATCAGCTATGACACATGGATGTACATTTGACAGGTGTACACAAAGTTAAAACAGCTTCATGTCTCTGCCTGTAGTTAAATAAACCTCATTGTTTTGTTATATACCTATCAGTCTGTCAGTTTTTACATATTTTCTTTGTTCCCAAAAATGTAACAGAAATAAAGACAGATTTTATAAAAAACATTAAATTTCAACTAATATTAAAACTCCAGAAAATTGTTTGTTATTTAATGGCATATCAACCTTCTCAGGTTATTTAATGCCAAACCCTTCTGTTTTTTTAGAAGGACAGTAGAGGTACTATCTAATGCATAAGTGGGAGGATAAGGGGGTTCATACCTTTCCCATGGGCATTTGTTCGAAAGTGAACGTAATAGCGCAATGGGAGTTTGAACTCACCTACTATGATTCCATAGTCCAGCACTTTAACCTGAATATATGGGGTAAATAAAGTATGACAGCTTCTGTATTAAAAAATCTTTTTTTAGAAATGTCAGAATTAAGAAAATAACTTATTTAACTCCCACTGAAAATTGAGAAGACAACATAAGATGAAATGATTATTTCATTTGACAGTTTATTTTTTTTTCTTTCTTCTTTTTTTTGATTTTTATACGATTCAAAGACTTGTAAATTCTTTTTTTTTACAAGTAATGACAAAGATATTTTTGTCATTTGAGATGTTTGGCAAATAAAATTTTTTTTATCTTGTGTCTTTTTTTCTTCTACAGATACTCACTTGTAAAATAGTCTATATGCACCATCAAGCAAATAAATTCAGAGGTAAATTTTCTTTTTTCTTCATTGGAAGAATTTTTTTTTTGCTTTCCACCTATGCCAGTGATCAATGCTTCTCACCCAGAAGACCCTCACCTCTTTGAAGAGTGGTACAATACACTCCTTCTACCCTTCAAATTCAGGGGTCATCAAGCTTTTTAAACCATCACCCACTTTATCTCTCATTGACCCACCCACACTCCATGCACAAGAAGTCATACAGTTTCTATATTTCTTATTTGTAGAGGAGGGACTGCTTACCAAGATATGCAAAACCCTGTATTCTCTCCATTCTTAAAAACATAGAAAAAAAAAAGAAAAAAATGTTTGATTTTGTTGTGAAAATCCTGCAACAAGATATAAATAATTTTCACAGAGATTTATATAGATTAAAAAATGACCCAAAAGATGATTAATCCTGCCGATTGGAAGAAAATTTCCATTATTCCCAGGTTCACTTTAATACTGAGTGGTAGTACCTGTTAGGGTCTCATCTATGGTTGAAATGGATCTGTTTTGGTGGATGAGGGATGAAGATTCCATGGAAAGTGGAGAGGAAGGGTCCCAGGATTCCATGTAGAGGTCAGTGAGGAGTAAAAAATTCAATGGTAAAAGCCAATGAGGATTCCTTGGAAAAGGTGGATGATGGATTAAGGATTAATTAGAAAGAAGGGGGTTGAAAGATCATGAAAAAGGGAGGATGAAGGATTAAAGATTCCTTAGAAATAGTGGATTAAGGATCATGGAAAGAGTGGATGAAAGATTAATGTTTTCTTGGAAAAGGTTGATCATGGATTAAGGATTAAGTGGAACAGGTGAATGAAGGATCAAGAAAGATGGATGAGAGATTAAAGATTCCATGGAAAGAGTGAATGAAAGATAAAGTATTCCTTAGAAATAGTGGGCAAGGGATCATAGAAGGTGTGGATGAAAGATTAATGTTTCCTTAGAAAAGGTGGATGAGGGATTAAGGATTCATTGAAAAGGGTAGATGAAGAATCATAGAAAGCATCATGGAAAAGGGTGGATGAAGGATTCATTGGAAAGGGTTGATGAAGGATCATGCAAAAGGATGGATGAAGGATCAAGGATTCATTGGAAATGGTTGATGAAGGATCATGGAAAAGGGTGGATGAAGGATCAAGGATTCATTGGAAATGGTTGATGAAGGATCATGGAAAAGGATGGATGAAGGATGAAGGATTCATTGGAAAGGGTTGATGATGGATCAAGGAAAGGGTGGATAAAGGATCAAGGATTCATTGGAAAGGGTTGATGTAGGATCAAGGATTCATTGGAAAGGGTGGATGAAGGATCAAGGATTCATTGCAAAGAGTGACTGAGGGATAAAGAATTATTCAGAAGTGGTTGATGAGAGATCTTTTAAAATAGTGGATGAAGGATCAATAATTCTTTGAAAAGACTTGATCAAGGAAAGTATAAATGAGAGATTAAGGGAGTAAACAAAGGAAAACTTGTTTCTAATACCAAAAAATCAAAAGAAAATTTGAATTTTTGTTATTTCTATTTTGTACTTTTTTATTTGTCTCATGAAATTTTTAAAAAATGTTTATATTGTAATTATTCATTCGTTTTTATTTTCCTTCCATCCACAGGTATCATTGGTTTTCATCAAATACATCAAGAATTGCGATTAAGAAATAAACTGTTCTTGGAAACTTTTGTCTTTCTAATTTGGTGGGCACCAGGTAGGTACAGCATCCACACTTCTGCTGGGTGGGAACGTTTTGATTGAAATTCAAAATTAAGTCTTTATTAAAAACTAGCAAGAGTTGCTGGCACTGCGGAGAGAAAATATTAACAGTGTCACATCAGATAAATTTTATATTTTGAACTGAAAACAGTCTTCTTAATTGTTTAAGATATCTATCTCAGCCAGTTCAAATCTATCTATCTCATTCTGTTCATATCTCATTCTGTTCATATCAATCTATCTTAGTAAGTTCATTATTTATCTATCTAATGTTTTACATGATAATGTGAACATAGATAAATACTACTACTACTAATAATAATAATGATAATGATAAAAATTGTAAGTTAACATTAAGCTAAATTATCACTAATTTCTTTTGCCTGTGCTTACATTCAAATGAATATGGGAAAAATTTGAATGTTGTAATCATCACTTGAATTTAGAATCCTATGGTCAAAATTTAAAAATGGGTGTTTGATGGTGAAGAACTAAGAGAAAAACAAAAAAAACATCCCCCAAGTGAATAAATCCTATTACCCCAAAATACCAAAAAATAACTGCTCCCTGAGCTTAAATACGTGTTATCAAGTCAAAAAATTAAGAATAAAGTGTTTTGTGGACTTAAACTAAGTTAAAACTTACTTATTTTAAAGGTGTAAGTATTTTTTGTAGCTCACTAAAGTATGTTCTTCTAAAGAATACCAGGTCACATCTGTGACAGGAGCACAGAGCATAATCAATTGCTAGGTCTGGTATATTACCCATGAAAAATGATAAATCCAAATCAATATGGGACCCAAATAATAGATCTGAGTGTCACAATTGGCAGGTGCTCTCTTGATAGCCATCATAGGAGACCGATCATTATGCTGTGAATGTAGGCTGTTCTAATTTCAGATACACAAATAATGACCAAAGCAACTACTCAATAGGGAGACACTGACAGAAAAAATGGACTAGAGACAATAACAAAATGTACTTTACAGTTATCTTAAAAGCAATCCAACACAAATAGATTACAGAAAAGGAATGATAGCAATTTCAGAAAATTTCACAAAATTTAATACAAGCCAAAGGCTTGCTGAATAAACTGGAATGATTCGGTCTGTATCTATCTGTGGTCTTATAAGTTAACCTAAGCCATAATTTATAATCTGACATTTTTTAATATTGCTTTATCTGTACTCTCTTTAAGAGGGTATTGTATACATCCCTTACTCTTGGGAATGAATGTTTCTTTGGTTGAATCATCTCCATTTTCACTTCTTTCGGTCAAAAATTTTGAGGTTTCAAAACAAAACTTAGGAAATCAGATATCCATCTCTAAAAATTAATTCTATCAGATTTTATATTTTGGTGGGTCTTGAATGAGTATTTTTCTTTATTAAACATGATAGCAATTGAATTTCTTTTATTGCATATTAGGTTTTGACTATCAGTGCCTCTGTTAGATAACTTTACTAAAATGTAATTGAATTGCACTAAAGTTTTGTTGGAATTGAATAACATTAATAATTTTCAGTAAAGCTCAAGATTATAATATAAAAGGTATCAGAAATATAAAAGGTATCAATAAGCTAAATTTCTTAGCATCTTGCAGTAAATAACTTCCTATTTTTGCATGTGCTCACTTCAGCTTTTAGTTGTTAAAATTTATTTTTGAACCAGTTTAATTGTTAATGTGATAATTAGTTTTCTGACCTTGAGGTACTAGAAATATATTGACAAATAAAAAGTGAAAAATATAAACAAGATCCCCAGACTTAAATCAAAACAGTAAATAATGAAAAGCAAAAGCCCTTTAATGAAATTGAAAAGTAAAATTCTGATAACTGAAACGCCACACACCCCAGCACCACAAAACAAATATCCATACAAGAAAACAAAATAAATGTAGAATAAACAAAGAAAATCCTGACTGAAAAGAAGACAACATTACAATCCCTCAGAAACAAAGACTGGAAAAGGGTTAAGGTATAAACTGAAAAGTTAAACAAATTATTATCAAATATCACAACAGACAACATCACTGAACTAAACGAGTTTATTTATATTGGAACGAAACTAGTCTGTGATAAAATTGATGTGTCCCTAAGGAGACCCAGACAGAAATACAAAACCTGGATGGAAAATTTGGCTAGATGAACAGGTAAAGAAATTGTGACAACAAACAAAAATGCTAAAGAAAGAAAAATACACGAGGATATGTTGGAACGAATATACCCAAACAAAACAGCAGACAAGTTTGACAATGCCACTTGAAGAGATAAATCAAAAGATTTTGGTGAAAGAGAGAAGACTTAAAAGATACAGAGACAGGGTCAAGCAATACAAACAAACAAAACAGTACATTCCTAAATAATGAAAGAAAATTCAATCAACTAGTAGGTAGATAATGCACAAGGACAAACCAACAATTTAATGCAAAAGTAGTCAAACAATTTTTAAGTAAAATACGGAAACAGAAAGGACACAACAGAAAGGCCAAATGAATAAATGACATAAAAAGGATTATAAGGACTCAAAGAAAGCTTTGAGGTAGACATGCACATGGAATTATTCAGAGCAACACTCAAGAAAGTATTGAATTAGAAAACGTCAAACCATGATGGCATACATGTATTCTGGTTTTAAAAATCCATGTCTATCCATGACAGACTGGTTCTTGAATTTAATTGCAAGAAGAAGAAGAAGCAAGAATATGGGAATGGATAACTAAGGGGAAGACCCAACTCTCCGATCTAGAAAGACCCCTAAAACAGAACCATCCCCAGCAACTATAAACAAATGTCTGTCTATGTTGTGGAAAATCCCAACAGTACAGATTAGGGAGAAGATCAATAACTCACCTCTATGCCACTGACTGTTTCTGGAAGAACAGAAAAAGTGCCTTGAAAAGAAGAGAAACAGTTGACTTACTATACATTGATAAACATCCTCAAGGAGATCAAAACAAGGTGGAAAAAGGTAGATTGACTACAAAAAAGCCTATGATATGGTCTTGCAATCCTGATCAGTGGATGTCTGAAAATGTACAAGATATCTAACAAAGTCATAAAATTCATCACAGAAACCATGAAAAACTGGAAAGCAGAATTAACAGCTGGAGGAAAAACTTTAGAGGTGAAAATCCAGAGAGACATGTTCCAAGGATATAAGTTTACAAAATCACAAGAAAAGACTAATCATCTTATATACATGGACGACATCAATTGAAAAGAATGGTAGTCTGATACAAACAATAAGAATATAAAGCCATGATATAGGAATGGAATTTAGCATTGAAAAATGTGCCATGTTCATCATGAAAAGTGGAAAAAGAGAAATAATTGAGGGAATAGAACTGTAAACCAGGAAAGAATAAGAATGCTAGGAGAAAAATGAAAATTACAAATACTTAGGAATATTGGAAGTGGACACCATTAAACAAGCACAGATGAAAGAAAAAATAAGAAAAGAGTACCTCAGATGAAGAAGAGAATTTCTTGAAACTAAGCTCTGCAGCAGAAATCTCATCAAAGGAATAAGCACTTAGGCAGTTCCTCTCGTAAGATACTCAAGATCATTCTTCATATAGATTAGGGAAAAACTAAGAGGGCAAGAAAATTGGTGATGATACACTGAGCCTTACATCTGAGAGATGACATCGAGAGATTGTGTCTAGAAAAGAAGGAGGAAGAAGATTTGCCAGAATTGAAGATAGTGTAGATGTGAAAATACGAGGACTCAAAGACAACAAAAGAGCAAAGAATGATTAATTACGACAGCACTGACAACATAAGGATGAATGGGATAACAACAAAAATTAGGAAACAGAAATAGGAAAAAAAAACACAACTGTGTGGATACTTCAAGAGACAAATTGGTGAAATCTCACACAGACATGGCTTCAAAAAGGAAACTTGAAGAGAGAAACTGAATCTCTCCTCATAGCAGCACCAAATGACACCATAAGGACCAATTATATTAAAGTGAAAATCAATAATATGCAACAGAACAGCAAGTGTAGATTATGTGGCGATAGAGATGAAACAAATATTCACATCATCAGTGAATGTAGCAAACTAGTGCAAAAGTAGTATATAACTAAACACATAGGGTAGGGAAGATTATCCACTGGGAATTGTGCAAGAAATTGGAAATCGAAAATACAACCAAACCAGAATCTGTTGTAGGGAATGAGACATATAAAATTCTCTGACATTTCAAGGTACAAAAGGATCATCTGATTCTGGCCAGGAGACTATACCTCAGGATTATCATAAACGAGAATTTGCTGTATTGCAGTCTCTGAAGACCACCGAGTGAAAATCAAAGAAAATGATAAAAGAGATAAGTACTTAGACCTTGCTAGAGAATTAAGAAAGCTGTGGAAAATGAGGGAGATGGTGATATCAATTGTGATTGGTGCACTTGCAATGGTCCCCAAAGGTTTGGAAAGTTGTGGAGGGGGGAGGGGCTGGAGGGTTGGAAATTGGAGTACAAATTGAGACTATCCAGACTATAACATTGTTGAGATTGGCCAGAATACTGGGAAGAGTCCTGTAGACTTGAGGAGATTTGCTATTTCTTAGGCTTCAGTGAAGTACAACCAACTAACATTGGTGTGAAGAACTTATAAGGAAAGAAATAATAATAATGTGGATAAGATGAGCTGAACATGTTTATGGAAAGAAACTAAACCACAAGTGATTGTAGCAAAGTTATGTAAAAGTTAGAATTTGTTGTACCAATGAGTATAGTATGTGATATGAGACAGTTAATCACATGATAAGTGAATGCAGTAAACTGGCCCTAAAGGAATACAGGAACAGGCATGATTGGGGGGAGAAAGTGATTGACTGGAAATTGTGCAAGAGACTGAAGTTTAACCATACTGATAAATGGTATATGCACAAACCAGAATCTGTCCCAGAAAATCTTTGGGATTTTGAGATCTAAATGAATCACCCAACCTAGATCAAAAGATAAGATTTAGATATAATTAACAAGAAGAAAACTTGTCAGCTTGTGGATTTTGCTATTTCAGTCGACCATAAAGTAAAAATAAAAGAAAGAGAAAACTGTTTAAATACCAGGACCTTGCCAGAGAGCTGAAGAGGTTATGAGATATGAAGGTGACAGTGATAACAATCATATTTGGAGACCTTGGAATAGTCCCCAAAAATGTGGGAAATAAACTAAGTGAACAGGAGATCAAAGGAAGAATTGAGAATGTCCCAACCACTGCTGAGATCACCTAAGATACTTAGGAGAGTTCTGGAGATCTAAAGAGACTTGCTGTCACTTAAGCTTCAATAAAAACAGCCCATTATTACTGGGGTAAGCAATTGCATGATAATAATAATAATATGGCACCCGGAAGAACAATTTTCATGATTAGGGGCCAATTTCCAAATTTTTAGAAAATAATAAATAAATCTGTGTTGTGCTAATGAACATTTAAAATCCTTGTTGAGTCTAGTTAATTTATACAATTTTTAGCAAAACCTCTGGTTGCTGCAAAACATTTTCAAAATGAACTGGTTGGGATCATTATCAAATGAAAGTAATTAAAACTCTAGTTAATCTCACTTAAATAAGTATGAATTCAGTAAAATATTTTAAAAGTATTTTTATTCATATTTCTAGGTGAACAAATTTTCCATGATTGTGCAACCAGCAATCTGAAATGGAATCCACTTTTTCATGTTACAGAAATTTTTTCCCACTGATTTTTAATTGCTTTCCACTGAATATCTTTATTAGAAAATATCTTACCTGACAGCTTTCATTTGATTATACTCCAAATATTTTCAATTGAATTTAAATCTGGATTTTGTCCAGGTCAGATCATCACTTCAGAAAACACTTTTTTGTTCATTTAGCAGCATGAATGTTGAGGTGTGTCATCCTTTTGAAAAATGATATCTGCTTGATTTACTGAAGAAAACAGCATATCTATAATTGTTAGCAGTCCTTTCTTAAGAATATTAATGTATTTTTTAGCATTAATATGCTTAGCACATCAAAAAAGGTGACTCCAAAAGACAAGAAAGCTTCCCTCACTATTATTCCACCATTTCCATGTTTAACCATTGTTTTCAGATATTTTGATGACTGATCTTCTTAGACAATGTTCTGGAGAATTAATATAAAGACTAAATCTTGACTCATCTGACCCTATTATTCTCTCAAGCCACTTTCTTTTAAAATTACACTATTCTTTTGCAAAATGCAATATGATCTTGATATTCTTTTTTGATAACAAAAGTTTCTTAGCATATATTTTTCACATAATTGCATTTTCTTTGAGTATTCTTGTAAGAGTTCTTTGGGATAATCTTCTTGTCACTTTTTAGCTAAATTTGTTTGAGTTTTCCTTCAATCTCTGAGGGCAGCAAATTTTATTTGTTGATCATCTCTTTTCATGGTAGTTTTTGGATTACCAAAACTCATTTTCTTTTGGCAGAAACATGTTTTGTGAAATGTAGGCCAATTCTCTTCATTGTGGATGAGGATATTTTTATGCTTTCACTATTTAAGATATAAAAAATCTGTGTATATTGCACCTATCTCTGTTTGATTCCTATAATTCTGTTTTTTATGTTTTTATCACGGTGAGGATATTTCTTCTTTGGTAACATTTTCAATTTAAACCATTGGTACTTTATTATTGCTAGATTCTGAAAATAGTAAAAAATTCATTTCTGATTTCTGGTCTCAATTTTACTCACTAAAGTGACATTTTTAAAATGTAGCAAAAAACAACCTAGAGTTTTTTTCCCCTCCAGTGTACACACACACACACACACACACACATGTACACATGATTTCTTGACTCCTAGTTTTTTTTATCTTAATTTTAGTTGCTCTCTGTGGGTGGGTATATATATATATATATATATATATATATATATATATATATATATATATAAAAGAGGTTTATGTTTTTTACTAGCTGACTTGGTAAGTTAATGGAAGAGCAAATGTTGCCGTATTGTTAAATAGTGCTCAATATCAATGATAGAGCATTCACATATAGAAATATATATATATATATGTTATACAACATGGTAATGTCTGTGACCCTGGGTTTCATGCATTTTGCATTCATCAAACAGAGTGAAGATTTTCTAAAGTTTTTTAAAAATCTTCACTCTGTCTGATGAAATCCAAATATGTAAAACCCAGGGTAGGGTCACAGACACTCCCATGTTATAATATATATATATATATATATATATATATATATATATATATATACAAAATAATTAAATTTCTAATTTCAGGCTCAACAGTGGGAATATGTAATATAGTATCTTATGCATTAAACCAAGAACCAATGAAAATCCCAATCATCTCTTATATGCAAGTAAGTAACATACAACTGCCATTTTTTTAAACTAAAGAGTTTAGCAATGATGATATTTACTGGATCAAATGCATGAGAATCAGCTTCCCAATTTGATACAATTTTCATCCATTTAATGACTTTTACTGAAGAGCAAGTGACAGCAGTTCTCTTCTTCAGCACTCTTTGAAATATTCAGTATTTTTTTTTCATATATTTGCACATTTATATAAGGTGTCTGGTTATTGTAAGGGATCAAGTGACAGAAGGTTTCCTTAAGATTACAGGACTCTCCTCAGTATTCTAACTACCTTGTTTTATATTTTGCTCAGTACTCAATGATTTTATCACTAGTTAAAAGTAATGACTTTTATTGGGGATAAAGTGACAGAAAGTCGGCCTAAGATTATAGGAGAGGAGTCCCTGTGGTGTAATGGCAAAAGTCCTGGACTGTGACATTGTAGTAAGTAAGTTCTAATTCTAGTTGTATTATTACGCTCACTTTTGGACTAATGCCTTTTGGGAAAGGCATGAACCCCTTGTTATGGGATAAATAGTATCTTTGCTGTTCTTCCATAAGGATGGCTTTGGCATTAAATAACCTACAAAGGTTGACATACCATTAAACAAAGAAACTGAACCAATCCTAAGATTACAAAATTCTTCTCAATATTTTTATCATCTTGGTTTGGACTATACTTTATGATTCTGTCACTAGAAATATATATTATGGCTTTTATTGGAGATAAGTAATATATACTATGACTTTAATTGGAGATAAAGTCACAAGTTTTCTCACTACTCAAACACTTTTTTCAGTATTTGAGCTGATTTTGACAATGAATGGTTTCAGATCTGTGAACAAGTTTTGGCTCTCAACCAATACAATTTGCATTGAAATCTGCATTTTAAACTGACTATTTTAGGATCTCTACAATTATGAACACTTGATAGTGAGATCCAGAAGATAAGAGAGACATAGATAGTCTTTAGATATATATATATATATGAAATAACCTTTTGAATAAGTTTCTGGTAAAAAAAAAACCTAACTGAAATATGACAATAACAACATAATTGTGCGTAAATTATTAGAGTGGTTTGGTTTGGTTTTATGGCATATCAACCATTGTTGGTTATTTAATGCCAAATCCTGTTTTTACATATACATTAAATATATGATTTGTAAACACATTTTTTTAGATACACATAGTTAAATGATCGAACAGTTCTATTTCAAACAATTCAATTTAGCATCAGTCATTTGTTTGTATACAGTTTAAATATCAAAGTTCTATTTGACCTATAGATCGGACCCTATCAGGTGCTACCACTTTGAGACAGAGTAGACCTGGGAGTGATGGCAATAAAGGGGTACTCTGCTTTCCCCAAAGCTCCAGCATTACTGGTACATCACTATCAGATTGTTTAATGTCATATCCAGGACATTTGTTGAGGGAGTGTAAGACTCTGCAGAGATACAGTTGGTGTATTCTACAACCCCAGCCGACTTGGCTCTTATTAGAGTGAGTAAAATATCTAGCAATATTTTGGCAAGATGAAGTATAGTTTGATAGCTCACACTGAACCACACTGAACTGTGAGATACTGAGCTCGCCTGATACTCTCATGGTGTTACTCAATGGATTTGTCTCTGTGGCTTGGAGCACGGCCTTAGAATCCACAGTTTTACATCTACCAGACCTTGTCAGATCTTTGAGGTTCTTGCAACCCAAGCAAAATTTCTTGAACGATTTGGTTTCTGTACAATAATCGATTGCACCTTTACTTATTGTGCAAAAAATGTTTTTGCTTGTTTCTGCAACATTATGGCTCAGTTCAAACTCATAAAGCGTAAGTCTCCAAATTATCCTATGTTGCACATTCATCTGTGAGGCTTTCAAATCACGCATAGAGCAAAGCAATGCACATGCCAGCACACCAACTACCACAATACTACCAACCACAACGAGAAACTTCCATAGTTTGAACTGTTTCAGTCATGTGATATACACGCTGCAAATTAGCATGTTACAAAAAATATTGCAAAACTTTTGACTCACTTTAAAATTTGTATTAAGAATAGTTACTTAAAGCTATAATTGTTTACTAAGTATTATAATTATTTTTTACTTGAAACCATATAAGTGCTTGCAAATTATTAGCGTTAAGTTGGAATACTTGAAACCCTATATCTGTAGGCAATTAGTTCTTGCTTTCTTGCTGTTTTAAATGAATAACTAAAACATTGCTTTTTTTTTCAGCTCTTCACATCACCATCCCAGGGGATTGTTGATTTAATATTGTTTCTTCTTGGCTCTCCTCAAATTACCAAATATCCAAACATGATATTGACCAGACGTAATAATACTAATCAGACCTCATCTGAGAATCTCCATACCACATATGCAAATTTTGAACACAGAAATCATTCTTTGAGGTCAGGAAATGAACATGTGATTTCAATCCTTTCTTCATCATTCCCTTGATTCAGTCTTGAAAACTTAGGCCATAATTTTGACTGGTCGTTCAGTTCTTGCGTATAATATACCTACCTGTCTTACTTTGTAATGCTATAAAACAGAAGCATTTATTATACATTAATTTTGGATTATACATATTATTATATTATTATATATTAGTTTGGATTATACATATAACATAAATTATAACATAACCAAAAGTAGCTGAAGGCTATATGTCACTTATGCTCATATATATATATATATATATATAATAAAACATACACTCTCCTACCCAGAGCCTCTTGGTCTAAAATAACCCTAGATGGGTTGACATACCGTTAAAATCAATCCTTCAGTTCTAACTTGAAGATACATAAGTGTAGTGATAGGAGATATATTAAGCTGGGGGCAGGCAGCAAAGTAAAAAATTATTTTCATGCCTTCATTTTGATATCAGCTCCTTTTTTTATTGAACAATCTGTTGGGTTCATAAACCCCAATTATTCTTTATTCTTCATCTAAGCACAAGTTGCAAGATTTGTTTAACTGCTCCCATTCAACTAATGCCTTACTGTTTGCATTTGTAGATTCTGACATGTACTTAGCTAGTGTAGTAATGTATGCCTATTTTCAAAGGCAATTTTATTGTTATAGGATCATTGTTTCTGGGGCTTCTCTGTGGCTCTTATGTATACCTCTGACAGACTCTCTTGAATCTAGAATTGCAGAGGAGATCCTATCAATTCCTTGACTATTTTAAAGCAGAATACAGCTGGTTTGAATTCAATTTTCTTTCTCCTAGACTGGTTGCCAAACCAAAGCTAAGGTATCCAATCTGCCTTACTACTTAGTTATAGTTAGAGGGGGAACAGATGGATTCATGCCTTTCCTAAATGCATTGGTGCAAAGAAAAATGCAAACAGCCTGGTACAAGATTTGAACACTGGTTGCTGATTCCATTTCTTATGATTAATTGTTCCGCAAAGTGTACCTTGTTAGGAAAGTGTATATTAATTGTTCCGCTAAGTGTACCTCATTAGGAAAGTGTATATCAATTATTCCGGTTAGTGTACCTCATTAGGAAAGTGTATATCAATTGTTCTGCTGAGCACCTCATTAGGAAAGTGTATATTAATTGTTCCGCTAAGTGTACCTCATTAGGAAAGTGTATAATAATTGTTCTGCTAAGTGTACCTCATTAGGAAAGTGTATATTAATTAAATTGATGAACAGTTTTTCTTATTTTATTTTTTTCCACTTTCTGTATGATTAATTCCTAAAAGTAATTATTCTCAATACAAATAATTTTCACACAGTTATATAGTATCAAGTAATTCTATCAAATACAAATAATTTTCTAAAGGATCTATTTGGCCAATAGATGAGACTCTAATAGGTACAACTACTCCAGGTCAGAGTGGACCTGAGAGTAATAGCAATAAAGACATTATCTGCACTCACCAAAACAGGAGCTTCACCATCTGGAGCAGTTTAGTGTAATGTCCAGGACACCCCATTTTGGTAGGGTCTTAACTCTCTGTTGGGGGATGCAGTCAGCTTAATCTTTGCCCTGCTGACAGTGACCTTAAGGTTTTGATACAGGATAGAGGTATCCATCTGTTAATACTCAGAAAACGATATCTCTCAGGAATTCTAAAACTTCTTAGATTCTGTTTATTTTGGTAGCACTTTTTCTCACCCATTCTATTTCATCAGCCATTTTAAATAATTATTATCAAGATTGAATAGATCAGTAGTTTTATTCTTTTTACAAAAAATGAAATCATATTTTGGGTGGGGATGAGGGTTCATCATTTGTGGTCAGTTTGAATATTTTCTTCATTTTCTAAAAGAGTCAATTTTTAAAAATTTTCCTGAATCTGTCTAATTTTTTGTATATTTTATTTTCTCTCTTTTAATAGACTCTTCCATAAATGTCATTGCTTGACAAATATTTGTTTTAAAATGGCAAGACATTTTTATTTCTATTTTTTCTTTAGAAAACGAGGCATCACAGACTGATTTGGACACCATATTTTCTTTTTCTGTTTTTCCTCCCCAATTTGTAATAAAAAGATTTTTGCACTGAACTTCAATAATATAACTTATGTTCTCATGTATTGATCAAATTTTGAAAAGCTAAATCTTCTTAAAAAAAATAATTGATTTGATTTTTTGGTTTGATGGCATATCAACCTTTGTGAAAAATTAATTGGTTTGGTTTCTTGGTTTAATGGCATATCAACCTTTGTGAAAAATTAATTGGTTTTGCCTTATACATGATAATTTTGAAAGTTAAAATTCAAGCATAAGAATAAGAAGACTAACAAGAAAATGTCTTTATTTAAATAAGGAAACATTGAAAAAGAAACATCATTTTACCTAAGGAAGGTATTCTTCCATCAAACTCTTTTACAATATATTATAGTAAATTAAAGAAATCAAGAAACAAACAATTTCATTTATACACTTATATATTAACACACACACAAAATAAAAAATAGAAATATTACTTTCAAAATAACAGCAATTAACTTCAGAAAATGCTACACCAATTGATAGATGCTCCAATAAACACAATACACCATGGAGATCAAAAACAAAATAAACGTTACAACCTTAAGTAAGGAAAATACATTAAAAAGAAACAAGAACTCCCAAACCAATCATCTTATGTATCTAAGAGGTTTACTGATAATACAATAAACTTTACATTTTTAAATGGAAATATAATGATGGGAAAGACAATGAGTAAACCTTAGCTTCAAAAAATAAATTCCATAAATAAATGATATGAAACCATAATTTATGTTTGAGGTAAACTTATACATGAGTATATTTATGTATATATTATTTTTAATTCATTTTTCATTTATTTGGTGTAATAAAATTATTTTGACATATTTTCTTGCTCTTTTATCTTTATTGGCTTGGGTTTTTCAAAACAGATTTGCATTAAAATATTTGACTCTGATATACATTTTATTAACATTGTTAATCATTCATTTTTTTATTGATTTATAATAATTTTCTTTTTTTAGAATCAATTGTTATCCAAGAATAACATTATCATGGACTTACTTTTAACGATAAAACAAGGGGAGGAAAAACATTTAAACAATAAATCTACTTTCATTGATAGAAGCTTTTAAATATTATATAGTGTTGCTTCCCTTACACTGTAAATAGCAGACAACATAAATTTGATTTAAAAAAAATGGCGGTTTCAGTGCATCAAGATTAGAACTTAATATATCTGCTTCCCATAAAGTCTTCTTTTTTAATATAAAATAAAGAAACTGATAGATGATCTTGAATTTCTTTATAAAATTTGATCTAAGAAATTATTACTTCTCATAAATTTTGCAAGAAATAAAACTGTTTTTATTGATAAAGCTTTTTATTAATAATTTCACAAATTTATGCATTCAATAAAGCTATGTAAATATATCATAAAATTGAATACTAATTTACTAAAAAAATGTTATAACAAAAAAAATTATATTCTTTTTTTGTAAAACTAATATTTCAAAATTATAATTTAAAGTTTTAAACTGAAAAATGACTTTGATACTCGTACATTGTGATGGAATGAATGTCTTTTTAAAAAACACACACACAAAGTCTTACACTCTTATAACATATTATCTATGATAATGACTATATAAGTAGTATGTTAGTTAAATTAAGACATTCGTCTAAGGTCCCAAATATTTCTATAAAATATTTCTTAACCTTTTTATTAAAGATTCTAAGTTTTAAAATGGAAAATGACTTTTTTTAAATGGTTGATTGATTGACTGATTGAATTTAATGGCATGTAAACATGTGAAGTGTTGTTTCATGACAAGAGGTTAGAGAATCTTGTTCATTGTATGTTTAGATGTGTGTAATTGTTTTTTTAAATGTTTTTGTTCACTGTTATATACCCAGACCCTCTGTTCACAGTTATGTATATATATATATATATACCCAGCTCCACAGTTCACAGTTATATATATATATATATATATATATATATATATATATATATACATATATATATATATATATATATATATATATATATATATACATATATACCTAGCCCCTCTGTTCACAGTTATATATATATATATATATATATATATATATATATATATACCTAGCCCTTCCATTCACAGTTATATATATATATATATATATATATATATATACGAGGGTCATTAAATAAGTTTCTTGACTTTTTTCGTATGGGCACTTTTATTGAGAGTACACTCATGAAACTCTAGTCCCCTTTGAAGTAATCTCCTCCGGCTGCAATGCACTTGTTATACCGTTCCAACAACTTCTCGAAGACCCAATGGAAGTCCTCTTGTGTGAGCGTGTCAATGACCTTCGTCACAGCCTCTTTCATCTCCCCAATTGTCTCATAATGACAGCCTCTGAGCTTAGAGAATAACCAAAAGTCACAGGGAGCAAGGTGTGGACTATAGGGAGGGTGAGGATCTGTCTTGGTACCCATCTTGATCAAATAGTCTATGACAAGGATGGAGTTGTGGACTGCTGCATTGTCCTGGTGGAAATGCCGCTGACCTGATTTGAAGAGTGCTGGCCTCTTCCAACGAAATCTTCCTGAACTCCCTTAAAAGGTCAACATAGTAACCCTAACCCTAACCCTTTGGCCAATCAACTCTGGTCTATTGACTTTCTTACTCCTCTCACACCTGTCATCATCCTCACAGACTCCCTGCCTTCCTTGAATCTATATGCCACTCAAAAACTGATGCTCGATTCATGCAAGATGGTCGAAAAGCAGTCTGAAGCATTCCATACATTTCTGTGGCATTTTTTCCAAGTTTAAAACAGAATTTTATTGCATATCGTTCTTCTAAAGTGCCCTCACGTCTAGATTGCATTTTTGAAATTCACCAGCTGTGACAATCAGGCTTTAGTAGGGTGTATTAAAATTCCTGCTGTAGCTGTTCATTTGAAGCTGAAATCATAAAAATTGGTCAGTCATCTCATAAGATGTATAGCAATAACATAGTGAATTTCCAAGAGTCTACAACAATTTTAAATGCCTTTACAAAAAAGTTAGTGAACTTATTGAATGTACCACGTACCTAGCCCTTGTGTTCACTGTTATATATATATATATATATATATATATATATATATATATATATATATATATATATAAATATAAACGTACCCAGCCCCTCTGTTCACAGTTATATATATATATATATATATATATATATATATATATATATATATGTATATGCCATATATACCCAGCCACTCTGCATAAGCAGGGTGTGACACAAAGTCAATTTTTCCAAGCAGAATTTAACTAGTTTTAATTCCCCTTTCTCAAAAGTATTAACACTATCTGAAATACAAACAGCTTCGTCCAGGATTTGAACTCAAGTTACTGAGTCCATTTCCAACAATAATAAACATTACACCTTAATTATATGTCATCAAATATTCACATCAAATATAAGTGATTTGCATGCAGTTGTATAGTTTCAAGTATTCATATCGAATACAAAAAATTGATACACAATCATGTGATTGCCCAGGTGGGGCTGAAGAATACACCAACTGCAACTCTGCAGAGGGGTAAGACCCCCCTCCCCCACAATGAATGGCCTGATTATGACACTGAACAATCTGATGGTGAGGTTCCAGTGATTGGGGAATGCAGTGCACCTCTTCATTGCCATTGCTCCCAGGTCCACTCTGGCCTGGAATGGTAGCACCTGATAGGGCCCTATCTATGGGTTAAATAGAACTAACTGCACACTCATGCTAAACGGAATTGTTTGAATTAGAACTGTTTGACTAAACTGAATAGCTTAAAATAGAAATGTTTTTGACAATTAAACTGTACTTTAATTTAAACTGTGTGCTTATGCTAAACTGAATTGTTTGAAATGGAACTGTTTTTGACATCGAAACTTTATTTACACTAAACTGAATATAGAACTGTTTTAAAATTTAACTGTGTATAAACAAAATCTAAAGTGAATTAGCTGAATTAGAACTGTTTAAATAAACTGAATCACTTGAAATAGAAATGTTTTTGACAATTAAACTGTGTATTCATGCAAAATTGAATTGTTTGAAATAGAACTGATTATTTGTATAAAAATGGATTTGGCATTAGATAACCTACAAAGGTTGATATGTGATAAAAATCAACCAACCAACCAACCAACCATAATATGATTTTAAGTAATTATTTCTATTTAATAATAGTCATTTGTTTACACACAGTTGACTGGTTTCAAGTCACATGATAATCCTTAGAAAACAATTATAGCTTTAAGTAACTATTTTTAATACTTATGCAATTATATGGCATCAAGTATTCCTAAAGAATACAAATAATTTTTAAACATATCTATTTGACCCATTGATATGACCCTAACAGGTACTACCACTCTGACCCAGAGTGGACTTGGGAATGATTTTAAAGGATTGAAGACTCATTA
The DNA here is from genome assembly GCA_963585895.1 of Sepioteuthis lessoniana. Classification (NCBI taxonomy): domain Eukaryota; kingdom Metazoa; phylum Mollusca; class Cephalopoda; order Myopsida; family Loliginidae; genus Sepioteuthis; species Sepioteuthis lessoniana. Next base: position 64,956,288 of record OY757921.1, read on the forward strand.
TCAGATTCAGGTTAGTCTCAAGCTCAAGTTAGCACTTTTTAGAGAGAGTCTTACCCTTTGGCTAAGGATACAGTCAGCATATAATAGACTTCACTGAAAAAGCTGAATAGTAGGTTTAGAAATGAATTTGCAAACTGCACTTCCTTCTCTGTTACAGCTATTATAAGTGGTTAGCCATATCTTTGTACATAAAAATTGAAATGGCATGTTTAAGTCTTTTCTAGTACATAAACACTTCTCCTCAGACACTTTCTGTGTCTTCTCATGGCTACCTCTGCTAACTGAGTCTCTTGTAACATCATGCTTAACCAGTAAAGCATATCAGCACAATAGGGATGTGGCCGTCGCTAATACCCAGGCCTGCTCGATGAAATTGTGACGTCACGTCAGTGGATCAATGAATCTCTCGCTTCATGACAACATTGAATTATAATCCCAAAGTCATTGTTTTTAATAAAGATTTTTAAACTTTTTAAAATGTAACAAGAAAGAAAAGAATGAGACATGTTTTGATTTATACTGGTTTTTATTAATTTTTATTAAAATTAAGAAAAACAATAATTAATAAGAAAGTATAAACATAAACATCCTTGACTGTCGGTCGTGTTTGGTAACATATATTGCGGAGGCCACGGTAGAGAACCCTACAGACACATCATGTAACTCTGTCAATTAATCTCTACTTTGTGGGTTGGTCATCTTGGACAGAAGGTTAACTGAGATAACCATAGAATAAATTAAATCAATATAAGGATTCAACAAATTTTTCAAACATAATTCAAACACATGTGGGCACAGGGCCAGAAGGAGAAAGGATAGAAAAAAAACCATTGAATTCATATCATTTTGCAATATAAGTTAATATATATTTATATAAATATGTATATATTTCATTTATCTATATATATCTATTCATATCTATATAATCCAAGAGAAAATCCAAGGAGTATCCAATTTGAGTGCTCAATGTCAATGGCTCTTGATGTATAATTAATTTGGGATTAAGTAAATATATGAATATAATTATGAAATTAAAATATACATGAAATATATGTGTGTATATTCTAGAATGAATAGATCCACAAAGAGATTTATCATTTTTGATTATTAATTTGCTCTTAGATGTGTTTCTAGCTTCTTGGTGTCATCATAGAGGCTATAATGATTTTAGTAGAGTAGTTTTTGGTTTATATAATGGTTACTGTTTTTATGGGGTTGCTGATCCTTTTCAATTCTATGATAGATTTTCTGCGGGTGATAGTTCTCTCTTTCTCTTTTTTCTTCTTTTTCTTTTTCCAAGTGTGTGTTCTGTGAGGGTGTACTTCTTCCCCCCTAATTAGTCTTTGATATTTGATATGTGATAAAGTTTATTGATTGTTTTACACTGGGTTATTGTGTGTGTATATATGTGTGTGTGTATGTGTTTATATGTGTGTTGGGAAGTTTTTCTCTGTATGTGTATAGTTTAGTTCTGTGTAATGTTGTTGAGTTTTAAATTTTAACTGCTTTTTACTTTCTTTTCTGAGTATGTTTGTGTGTGTGTGTGTGTGTGTGTTTGTTTCTCTCTCTCTCTCTCTCTCTCTCTCTCTCTCTCTCTCTCTCTCTCTGTATAGCTGATATGTCATAGAGTTTATTTGTAATCTTCTCTGGGTCATTGTATGTGTGCATGTGTGTGTGTGTATGTGTTGGGTAAGGATTCTGTGATTGTAAATGTATAAAATTCAACTGACTACGACATTTTACATTTTTCTGCGTGTGTGTATGCGTATATATGTGTGTGTGTGTGTGTGTGTGTGCGTGAGTCTCCGTGTGTGTGTATAGTTTTAATTCTATTCAGTTTAGGCTTGAATTTTTCTACGAAGTTTTTAGCTTGAATGTGGAGTCGTTAGTTTGGTATATTGGCATTGATTTGAATGGCTTATTGCTACAATCGTAAACGCGGCCGCACAGACACAAATAATGCTATATGCTCCGGTCAGCCAAATTCGGCAGGTGTCCCGAAAAACACCAAAAAACTCCATAATCTCGTTTTGGCCGATCGTAAATTGAAGTTGCGTGAGATAGCAGAAGAGCTGAAGATATCACCATTTTGCATGAGCATTTGTCAATGAGAAAGCTATGTTCAAACTGGGTGCCACGTTTGCTCACAGTCCATCGAAAACAACAACGCGTCGACGATTCAGGGCGTTGTTTGCAACTGTTTCAACACTACAAAAAGGAGTTTTTGCGTAAATATGTGACAATGGATGAAACATGGATCCATCACTTCACTCTGGAGTCAAATCGGCTGTCAGCTGAGAGGACAATAGCAGGTAAAAGCCGTCCAGAGAAACCAAAGACGCTAACATCAGCAGGCCTATATATTCTGGGATGTGCAAAGTATTTTGTTCATTGATTTCCGTGATAAAGTAAAAAACATAAATAGTGAATAATATATAGCATTGTTGGTGCGTTTGAAGGAAGAAAATCGCCAAAAACGGCCACAAATGAAGAAGAAAAAGTGCTCTTGTACCAAGACGAGGCACCATGACATAAGTCAATCACAACGATGGCAAAACTACATGAATTGTACTTCGAATTGCTTCCACACACACCCTATTTTCCAGAACTGACCCCCAGGGACTGGTGGATGTTTGCCAACCTCATAACAATATTCCAGGGAAAGAGATTTAACCCCAATGAAGATGTGATATCGGAAACTGAGGCGTAATTTGAGGCCAAGGAGAAATCGTTCTACAAAAAAAGGCATTGAGTTGTTAGAGAAGCGTTGGAATCAGTGTATGAATAAAGTAAAATTTTAACAAAAAAGTTGTTGTTTATTAGTTAGGCCCGGGACTTATTAATTGATATTATATATATATATATATATATATATATATATATATATATATATATGTAAAACATGATTGATTATTTTCAAGTAACACCTGTGTTTTTCATCTTTTCTTTTTTAGAAAATATTTTCCCGGATATCATTTAGCAGAATTTGCAAATTGTACAATCAATTTTTTTTCACATCAACTGAATTATAGATTAGATACAAAGATTAAAATATATATAATATATATATATGTATATATATGTATACATATAAGCTACTTACATGTATGTATATATATATATATATATATATATTGGATACGTTTCATAGGTATATGAAATATGTACGTGGTCCATTCAATAAGTTTCCAGACTTTTTGTACAGGCATTTAAAATTGTCGTAGACTCTTGAAAAGTCACTATGTTATTCCTATACATCTTATGAGATGATTGACCAATTTTTATGATTTCAGCTTCAAATGAACAGCTACAGCAGGAATTTTAATACACCCTACTAAAGCCTGATTGTCACAGCTGGTGAATTTCAAAAATGCAATCTGGACGTGAAGAAGAACGATATGCAATAAAATTCTGTTTTAAACTTGGAAAAATGCCACAGAAACGTATGGAATGCTTCAGACTGCTTTTCGACCATCTTGCATGAATCGAATATCAGTTTTTGAGTGGCATAAGAGATTAAAGGAAGGCAAGGAGTCTATGAGGGATGATGAGAGGTGTGAGAGGAGTAAGGAAGTCAGAACACCAGAGATGATTGGCAAAAGGGTTAGGGTTAGGGTTACAATGTTGACGTTTTAAGGGAGTTCAGGAAGATTTCGTTGGAAGAGGCCAGCACTCTTCAAATCGGATCAGAGGCATTTCCACCAGGACAATGCACCAGTCCACAACTCCATCCTTGTCACAGACTATTTGACCAAGATGGGTATCAAGACAGCTCCTCACCCTCCCTATAGTCCACACCTTGGTCCCTGTGACTTTTGCTTATTCCCTAAGCTCAGAGGCTGTTGTTATGAGTCGATTGGGGAGATGAAAGAGGCTGTGACGAAGGTCATTGAGACGCTCACACAAGAGGACTTCCATTGGGACTTCGAGAAGTTGTTGGAACGGTACAAGAGAGCATTGCAGCCAGAGGAGATTACTTCGAAGGAGACTAGAGTTTCATGTGTGTACTATCAATACAAGTGCTCTTTCGAAAAAAGTCTGGAAACTTATTTAATGATCCTCGTATATATGCATATATGTATAAAATATGTTTATATATATTATATACATATATGAAATGGGTATGTATTACATATTAATCTATATCTTTTTATATATAATACATATATATATGCATATCTATTACATGATCACACAGACACACACACACACACACAGATATATATATATATATATATATATATATATACGTACATACACATTTTATGTATATACTTCATATATATTCATATATACGTTATATTCATACACATATATATGCATTCATATATGTATAAATATACGTATATACATGAATACACATACATATATATATAAACTATCAGCCAAAGTATTTGATCACTCTCAAAAATTTGTATGTCTCATCGTAAAAGTGATTTTTAATGGAACAAGTTAAAAACCACAATGTTTTTACTCATTATACTAAATACAAGTCTTCTTCAATAACTTTGACCTTTGTATAAGCAGATATATTTTGAAAAATTGATTTGAAGACATGTTTTTTTCTTTAGTACGGAGTATGAATAAAATTTTTTCCAAAAGTTACATTATACCACCACTTGAAATCCCAATTAGACAATATTGTCTTGAATTACTGCTTGTTAAACACTACTTGTTTTACCTATACAAAAGACAATTTTACCAGCTTGAGTGACAGAAGGCTGACTGCTCTAAACAACACTACACAACTGAACCAATGTCGTGAAAAAATGTTTCTACATCCACTGTGAGAAGAAGACTCTGTGAAGCTGGCCTATATTGTAGAATTGCAGTCAAATAACCATTGTTGAGGAAGCAAACAATGTCAAAAGGCTCCAGTGGGCCAAGGCGCACGAAGACTGGACAATAGGGCAGTGGAATAAAGTCCTTTGAACTGACGAATCAAAGTTCAAAATCATTTGGTCAAATAGGAAAGTCTATATTTAGCGAAGAATTGGCGAAAGAGCCTCAACCCTTTGTATCACACCAACTGTAAAGCATGGCTCTGTTATGTTACGGGGTGGGCAAAGTCGGGGATTTGCACCAGGTGAAGGGCAAATTGAATCAGACCGGCTATCACAGCATACTTCAGCATCACGCGATCCCATCTGGAATGTGGCTTGTGGGTCAAGGATTTGTGCTCAAGCAAGATATTGACCCAAAGCATACTAGTAAACTCTGCCAGAGGTACATTAAAAGCAAAGAGGAATAGCACGTCCTTCAACTGATATCTTAGTCGCGCAATCAGCGTACCCATATCCCATTGAACTAATGTGGGATAAATTTGACAGAAAAGTCAGAGCTAAACAAACCACGAGTGCAGCTCACTTTTGGCTTGCAGGAAAGCTGGGCAGAACTATCTTCAGTCTACCTTCAGTCTTTGGTGGAAAGAATGCCGAGAATCTGAGAAGCATTGATAGCGACCAAAGGAGGTCATTTTGATGCATGAAGATTTAGAAGTTTTAGTGTTTTTCCTTAATCAATTTATATTTAATGTGGCTCAGGAAGACTTGTATTTAATATAATAAATAAAACCACCGTGGTGCTTTACTTGTTTCATTAAGAAGAAAACACGTCTAGGATAAGAAATAAAGATCTACATTCATAAATATGTTCGTGTACATATAATTCTTATATATTTTTTCATCTATCTATCTATCTATCTATGTGCACACACATATATACGCCTATTTGTTCATATACTGTATGCATTTGTATATTATGTATGAAATATATATATATATATATATATATTCTTCGTATTTATATATAAGTTGGCGATTTTAGTCGTGGGTGACCCAAACGCCCCCTTTTCAATAGCTACTACAACGAGGTGAAAGGGAAGGTGCTACTCCGTTCCTTCGATTGCTCCACTTTACCCTTGATCCTTTACATTATAATGCTGAGTGTTAAGCAAGGCGGCATCAAGTACCATTTTTTGAGTCTTTGGTATTACTCGACCAGGGATTGAACCCCGGTTTCCCGGACGGTTGGCGAACACTTTACTCATTTGGCCAATGGCTCGGTTGTATTTATATATAAATATAGGCATATATATTTATAAATGTAATGCAAATATATATTACATATTTAGTTATATATATATATATATATATATATATATATTGCATTTTTTATTTATTTGTCGCTTTCTCTCTCCCTATATATATATGTATGTATGTGTGTATAAATATGTATATGTGTGTATATATATATATATATATATATATATATATGCATATGTATATATATATATATATATATACATTCTTGTATCATTTATACATATATATTGTATACATATGTGCGTGTTTTTGTGCGTTTGTTTACATGTATTTTAAAATATTGTATAATTTTTATTATGTAGTATATAAATATGTATGTATGTTATATATTTGTATTATGCATTATATATATATATATATGAGTTATATATATATGCACAATCACCGATATCTCCCCAAATATCTCGAACTGTATTCCGCCCCAAGATACGGTGATGCCTTCAATAGGTTTCCAGATCTTTTTGTACAGGTGTTTAAAATTGTCGTAGACTCTTGAAAAGTCACCATGTTATTGCTATACATCTTATGAGATGACTGACCAATTTTTATGATTTCAGCTTCAAATGAACAGCTACAGCAGGAATTTTAATACACCCTGCTAAAGCCTGATTGTCACAGCTGGTGAATTTCAAAAATGCAATCTGGACGTAAGGACACTTTAGAAGAACGATATGCAATAAAATCCTGTTTTAAACTTGAAAAAAATGCCACAGAAACGTATGGAATGCTTCAGACTGCTTTTCGACCATCTTGCATGAATCGAGCATCAGTTTTTGTGTGGCATAAGAGATTAAAGGAAGGCAGGGAGTCTGTGAGGGATGATGAGAGGTGTGAGAGGAGTAAGGAAGTCAGAACACCAGAGTTGATTGGCCAACTAAAGAATTCCATGGATAAGGACCGTCGTGTGTCTATAGAGACAATAAGTGCACAGTTTGATGTCAGTGTGGGAATTGTACACACAATTATTCGCGAGGAACTGAAGATTCGGAAGATTTGCGCGAAGTTTGTCCCAAGGGTGCTCAGAGAAGAGCAGAAAGAAAGACGTTGTCATGACAGCAGGGAGATGGTCGAGCTGATTAATTCAGATCTTGCAGTTCTTGATGCTCTGGTGACCTGCAATGAATGCTGGATCTACTGCTATGACCCAGAGACCAAGAGACAGAGTTCCCAGTGGAAGCATGCTAGCTCTCACAGACTCAAGAAGGCCAGACAGAGCAAATCCACCCACAAACTTTTGATGATCCCTTTTTTTGACTGCACTGGCATGATCTACGTGCACTGGGTTCCCACTGGACAGACAGTCAACAAGGAATACTATGTTGAGGTTTTAAGGGAGTTCAGAAGGAGATTCCGTCGGAAGAGGCCAGCACTCTTCAAATCGGGTCAGCGGCATTTCCACCAGGACAATGTACCAGTCCACAACTCCATCCTTGTCACAGACTATTTGAGCAAGATGGGTATCAAGACAGTTCCACACCCTCCCTATAGTCCAGACCTTGCCCCCTGTGACTTTTGCTTATTCCCTAAGCTCAAGGAAAAACTTAAAGGCTGTTGTTGTGAGACAATTGGGGAGACGAAAGAGGCTGTGACGAAGGCCATTGACATGCTCACACAAGAGGACTTCCATGGGGCCTTCCAGAAGTTGTTAAAATGGTACAAGTGCATTGCAGCCGGAGAAGATTACTTCGATGGGGACTAGAGTTTCATGTGTGTACTATCAATAAAAGTGCCCATACGAAAAAAGTCTGGAAACTTATTTAATGAACCTTGTATATTTGCTTCTCTTTATATCCGTAAAAATGTTTTTGAAAATCTGTCTGTATAAATAGAATTGGCCTTTCAACGCCAACAGCATTTGTGGCTATCCATATAAATCCGTTAATTTCTATATAAATTTAAAAAGTCTTTGTAATCTATATTTCAATACAAGAGACATCTACTTGTCTGCATAAAGACAAACGACACCTTCTTCAGGTGTTTGCAGGAAACATAGCATAACGGTTATAGGTGTTGGTTCCCTAAGCTTCTAAGGAGACAATTATCTGGATGTTGCAGGTTCAATCCTGACTGTAGGCGAGTAACAATACAGGGATGCTTAACACTTGTACCAGAACAGGCGACCCCCCCCCGTGGATTCAATAAAGGGCGTAGTTCGAATTTCCGTGAAGGTTCCCGATTTCTACAAACACCTGGAGAAAGCCGGAGGAAATATCGGCCGAAACGTTGTGCAAATAACAATAAAGATGAAGACAATGGTCCGAAAATTCTTAATGATAAAAAACGACATATAGTTTTCTATTTAAATTCAAATACCATTCGTTTTGTCTTTATAAATGCAAGTAGTATTCATTGTTTATGGATAAACAAACAGTCGGTGCCCGTTGAGAAATTATCGAGCGTCGTTGAAAATTGATTCGATGTCCCGTGATCAATTCGTGGAGAAGACTTTTTGCATTTTCCATTGCACCAATGCCCTTGGGAAAGGTATTAATCCAATTTTTCTTCCTCCATTTACGCTTTAGCGGCAATAATATTTGTTATTGTTAGCGAAGAAAAGTTGTGACGTGTGTGTGTGTGTGTGTTTGCGTTGAGTTGTTTCCTCGCTAAGTTTGTAAGGTGCCTCGCTAATTGTTGTTAGGTATATAAAAGGAGAGAAGGTTCAAAGATGTCGAAGTCGAAATGTTTTTTTACATAAGGGTTTTATTGGCAGCATGGAATATTGAGTTTGTGTTTGTGCTGCAAGCCTCGTGGAAAAGGAAAGATGTAAAGAAACGAAATGGAGATATGATAGAGTTGAGAAAGCAGCGCGTATCGTCGGACGTGCGAGGGATTGTGTTCGCCGTAGTTTAGCGAAAGTCTTGCCGTTGGAGGAAATAAACTTTGGAGTCACCGTGAGTTTCGTGTGTCTGGTGGTTTTGGGGAGAAGCGTGCGTGTCTCCATTAATGTTGCCCAGAGGTGAAATGAGAGCTAGGTGCTGGGAGCGTGATTAGGCATCGCATCGACATAGCCAATTTTGGGGGTGACATAAAGTTGTTCCTGTGTGTGGCGTATTGAATGTATCTAATTTATATTCAACTGGGATTCCTTGGTCTAAGAGAAAATAGACGCAAGGAATCTATAAATTAGATAGGTTCGCTCATGAGTCCATGCTGCTGTTGCTGCTGCTGTTGAAGAACCGCCAGTGAGACGTCTGCACTGGACGGCGTTGTTCAGCCAAAAAGATTGTGTTTGGTAGCTTACCCAATTTCTGCTGCCCGGAAAGGAGATCCGGGTTCAATAGGCTAGGTCATCCTGATTGGGTGAAATTATGTGTCGAATTAAATTGCGCGCCAAACCAAAATACGAAATTTCCTTCCGCTACAACGCGTAAATAGTAGGGCAGACGGAATTCTGTAACCTTGGTTTGGCAACCAGTCTAAGAGAAGGAGAACTGATTCAAACCTGATAAACTCCGCTTAAAATTGACCCTGTGTCACATTCTGCTCGTGCTGAGTTTAGGCATATATAGATATATGTGTATATATATATACACACACAAACAAACGGCAATTACTTGTCTGTGAATACAAACGGTATTTATTTGTCTATCAAGACAAACGACGTTTGTATTGTATATATGAACACAAATATTATTTGTATTGTCTAAATAAAATACTAATAGCATTTGTCTATATGAACAATAACAGAATTTGTATTTTAAGATTTAACGCGGTTCTTTCGTAGATAACAACCCTGTTTCTCATAATGCATTAGGTTATCTCAAATAGAGTAACCTCGCATAGAATATTCGGTAGGAAACAGAAGTCAATTGATATAATAAGATTTAATTCTGCACAATACGAGTAGGGAATTCAGTTCCCACCTTAGGCTATAAGTGTCCAAAGAACAAACAGAAAAGTCCATACAGCAAAAAGGTGGAAACCAATTACTCTTCTCAGGTATGGAATATAAAAGAGGGAGGCCCCATGTGCACGTCGGGAGGAGCGAACCATCACATCAGCACTTTCCAGTATTATCTATAAAAGAGTAAATGGCATTTGGTTGTCTCTGTAAAAACAACTGGTATTTATTGGTCGGCACCCTAAACTGTTGGGGGATGAAATTATTTTGACATGGAAAAAACTTTTTTTTCTCGTGACATATTGGCTTTTGACAGGTCATGTTAGTGGATTTCAAAAACAGGATGCGGCTGTATCTTTAGGTAAACAAAAGAGGGCGGAAATGCCACGTAGGTGAGATGTCGGAAGAGAGAGTGTGTCGGCGTCCGAAAAATATAAAACAATGGAAGTTTTCAACCTTGAGCAGAGGGGACACAGAGCAGTATGCAGTGACACTAGACGTCACGCCGTCTGAGCGTTGGCCTGGAGGGGACCAGAAGGCTCTGGATTGAGAGGTAGAGGAAGGTCTAAATGTATAAGATTCGCTAATGTTGAAAGCGAGTATGATCCCAGAACGAAGAAGAAACGAAGATGATTAAATGTTTTAAGTCGGCCCAGTGCCAGCCTCGTGGAGACAGAGCGAAGAAGTAAGACTCTTTGAATATCTCAACCTAGTGTAAATCTTAGCAGTTCCCGACTCTCTCTCTCTCCCTCTCCGCAAATAATTTCGTACCTTTGGTAATAAATAAGAAAGATGAATATTTTCATAGACAAGTGTTATTGTCTTTCCTTCATCTTCTGGTATACAACATTTCCCTATTTTCTCTTTTTTCATACTCCTGTATTTTAACTGGTTCTTCAGAAAAAAGTTCCTTGAATTGTTGCATAGTATGCTAATTATATCTTCAGAAATATTAAGTTTTTTTTCTGTAAAGAAAAGCTATTTAACTTGAATATGTGAATTTAATGGGAAATTTCTCCAGTTTGGTGTGCCATAGAGATCGAACCATTTGTGAAAAAAACTCTACGCTAAATCAGTATGAAAGAAAAGACTTACATAGCAGTAGAAGATTTGGATGGTTGGTTTTATGGCATCTTCGGGTCTAGTGAATCTATAACCAGCAAGGTCACTTGGCATACGTGCCGGGAGACTTCACATTGCATCAAGTGAACCTATAACCGGCACTGACCAGCAGCACATGAGTTTCGGCTCGTGCTTGACCTCCTCTTCTCCCAAATTTCCACTATAAAAAGACTTTGTGTCCAATTCTGCTCGGATAAATATCAACCCTTATATAAAAATATATTAAGGCAATTGGATTATCTCCCTTGCTTCATTTCACAGTTAATAGAGGATTCAAATTTCTTCCTTCGATTAATCTGAACACCTTTCAAATTAACCAACAAGCACCCCGCTCCGAATTGGTGCCAAAGACCGAATTTTTTGTTTTAGTCTCTTTTTGGTACTGTTTTCAAGTCGAGAATATGTCTCTTCAACACCGCTTCAACATTAGCAGTGAACAGAAAAGGAGCCGCTATGAATTAGACATTGAATAATCATTTATCTGTCAGAGGCCTCCTGAGAAACTATTACTTTAAATATTATTATTTATTCGTTTAAAAAAAAATAACCCCTACACTGTTTTCTGTTTTTCCTGCTTCGCTTATCTGTCTATGAACACCAAAATCCCCTTACTTGCTTGGTTATTTTATGCCGAAATTAACTTTCTTTTTTTTCTCGAAATAATGTAATTTTAATTAACAGTTCCTATTCTATAATAGAGATTTTTTTCTTTAAGGTCATATGTATGCGTGGTTAGCGTAACAGTTATCTTCTCTGGAATGAAATTAGTGATTTGAGTTCAAATCTTGGACGAGGTTGTTTGCTTTTCTCTTCGCATTAATGTTCTTAGGAAAGGCATGAATCCATCCCTCCTCCTCTCAGCTATGGTATATAGTAGAAAAGATTGAGTTCATTAGCCTTAATTAGTAACTAGTCAAGGAGAATGAAATCTATTTATTCAAACCAGCTGTACTCCACTTAAAAATTAGCCTTGTGTTGCATTATGCTCATTTGGAGGGTTTGGATGAATTCGTTATCGCAGAGCGATCACTCTGACAGTTGTGAATAATAAATGAAGAGAAAGCAATTGAAAAACTTTAAAGAATTTTTTGACAGAAATGTGGACAACTTAAAGATAGAAAACAAATATATGTGAATGCAATAAAAAGGAAGAAAGTTCTTTAGTAAATTTCTCGATTACTCGTTCCAAAAACTAGAGGAAATTGTATATGTGAATAAAAAGGGAATAAAAGTACTTTGAAGAAAGTGCTCTAATGTGTGTGCGTGCGAGTGTGTGTGTGTGTGTGTGTTATAAATTCCTACCTCCTTGTACCCATTGAGGCCTAGAAACTGGAAAGTCGTCAACGCATGAATCTCTTAGAGTGATACGGGTAGAAAGAAAGAAAATTTGATTTTTCCGCTTTCTCTTTATATGCTACCAAGACCACGACCTGTAGTGGTCGTTAGTAAAACTATTTTGGTAGATACGAGAGGTATGATCTTTTTTGTTACTAAGCGCCAAATAATATAAATCAATCATAGGCACGGGATGCTATCCCTACAAAGTATATAAGTTAATGTATTTCAATCTACGAGGGTGAGTAAAAAGTAGTGCTTTTTTCTTTAGTCCAAGAATGTGGATCCCATCCTTACTTCTTAACAGAGTCACTATTTCTCTCGACTCGATAGCAATGTTCCACTTTCGAATGAGAACATGTATCTCTTCCTTGTAAAATTCTGTTGACTGTTCTTTGAGCCACTTCATCATTGCAGTTTTCACTTCCTCGTCTCTGGCATAATGTTTGCCTCTAAAACCATTGTTCATGGTGCCGAACAGATAATAGTCTGAAGGTGTAAAATTTTGCTAATTGATTATGTCCTTCTTTTTGCATGACAATGCTCGATCATATACAAACATTAAGACTAGGGACATAATCGCCTCATTTCGGGTGGACAACTTTACTGCATCCTCCATACTCACCAGATTTAGGAATAGGGATATGATCCACAGAGAAACAGCATCATTTTGATGTATGATATACGTTCCTGCGTTGATAATTATTCCTGTACTAAAGAAAAGGGCATTACTTATTTATTTACCCACGTATATGCAACATTAGTATAAAAGACACGCTTCAGAAAACACATAGCCATAAAGCTTTTGATTAGGGATATGGAAAACAAATAATTTTTTTATTTTCCAATATTAAACAAAGAAAATTAGGATTGGATTTGAGACCCTTTTATTAAAATTTAATCTGATGTTCATTTGATGTAGCGTGAAGAAGAATTAACTTTTATTACTTGTGAATGTAGACTTAAAAATCAAGGATGAGTTACCAATTGATACATTTTGGATTTCTACAAAAAAGGATATCTTTTAATATATATATATATATATACTGATCCAGTTTTCCAATATCTGTTTAAGTTAAGATTTTCTTCTTTTACCTAGATTAAATACAAAAGAAAATAAAAAAATAAAAAAAAATTAAACAAGAAAAACTTTTATGCATTGAAGAGGAAATGAATATTTGTTTCATTTGCGTCTTAACATTAAAAAATGTCTATAAAAACCAAACGTCTATAAGCTACTTTACTGAGTAGATAAAAAACGTAATTTTTAAGAATACTTTGCCGTTTTAATTATTTTTATAAGGTAAAATGTCTAAGTACCTTTTCTAAATTTCTGTACAAAGTGGTGCCGATATTTGTCGCTGCCTCCCACCAGACACGACTTGACGCAAGGTCAAAAGTCCGAAGGCCGATTAAAGTAGGGATAAAAGGGATGGGGAGGTCGGGAACGAGCCGAGACTCGAACCCTGCTTGTCTATGCTGCTCATCGGCTCACTTGGTGCAATGTGAGCCTGATGAGGCAAGAAGTTTCACGAACCCAAATGTGGGTCCGGGCACGTATGCCAGTTTACGGCTTAAACTAGACGCGAGGTCTAGTGCCATACGTGGGTTACAACGGAGACAAAAGTGCAGCTCGCCCACCCGAGGGTAGCCTAGTCGAAACTAGGTGCTTAAAAGGCCCCAAGTCTGCCATTGTTCCTTTTGCAGAGCCACGCTCCGGACCGAAGTCCAGAACAGGCCCCGGGGTGTTCTCCGAAAAGAAAGTGCTCCTGTACAAAGTGGTGCCGCTAAACATTGTAATCCTTTACTAAGCTGAACTTAGTTTAGCACTAAGCCAGAAATATTGGATACCTTATGAAAAGAAAGTCACAATGGTTAGGTAACTTAGCTCATTAACCATTACATGGCGTGAGGAGTCATAAATATTAAATAAGCTTTATTTTCCATCTTTAAACACAGATGATTATGATTGAGTTCAAAGTCCTTTCATAATAATGTCATTTTATTTGTGAAATTATGTGAAGAATAAGAATTGACTTTATATCCAGTGAATATAGGCATAAAAATCAAGAAGGAAGAGTCAGTAATCGATACATTTTGAATTTCTCTCGAAGAGGAGTTTTCTTCAGTTCCGAAAAAGAAGAAGCTTTAATAGTTTTACACTTTATATTTATCTTAATTTGGTTCCAGTTCTAGAGTTCTAGGGTAGGTGGAATACCTCTTCATTGACATTACTCCCAGGTTCCCTTTGACCCGAAGTGGCAGTTCCTATAAGAGTTCTTTCTATGGGCCAAATGAATCTGTTTGAAAATTATTAGTATTGGATTGGAATGCTTGAAACCATATAACTGTGAGCAAAATAATGACCGTTATTCCGGAGGAATAGTTATTTTAAACCATAAAATCGTGTATAAATTATTAGTATTAAATAGGAATACTTGAAACCATACAACTTTGTGCAAACAAATGATTATATACAATTTTTTCCCATAAAAATGCAATGGAACATTGAAAATATAGTCAAACATTACAAATGAATTTTGGCATTAAATAACCCCGAAGAACCTGATATGCCGTAAAACAAATAAACCATATCAAACCGTGTCAAACCTTTCTCTCCCTCGTCTCTCTCTCTCTCTCTCTCTCTCTCTCTCTCTCTCTTTTCTATTCATTTGAAATTATGTGAAGAAAAATTGGCATCTATAATCCAGTTGGTTGGTTGGTTTTACGGCATGTCAACCTTTGTCGGATTATTTATTGCCGAATTTTTTTCTTTCTGACAATTATATTGTTTTAAGTTAATATGCCTTTTTAATTATCATTTGTAAACAATTATAGCTTCAAGTAAACAATTCTTAATACAAATAATTTGCACACAGTTATTTGATTTCAAGTATTCTTATCTAATACTAATAAATTTCAAACAGGTTTATTTGACCTATTGATAGTATCCTAATAGGTACTACCACCCTTGGTCAGAGTTGACCTGGGAGTAATGGCAACGAAGAAGTGATTCCACATTTTCCAGAAGTAGAACTACATCACCAGATGTAGAGTTGTACTCGAAGTACCTCTTTTCTTACATTAAATACAGAAAGAGTGAAAAAATCGTGTATATTGAAAAGGAAATAAGGGTTTTTTGTCCTATGCTATCCGAATATAAACATCGCTAAGAAACATCCAACTAATCCCACGAAGCTGAGGAGGAACGAACCTGGTCAGTACTTAGATGAGTGACTACTTAGGAATGGTACTGGAAGAACGCGACAATAGGTTATTTTTTTAAATCGTAGTACAGATGGTTTGAATTCAGCCTTTTTATTCTTTTTGATTGGTTGCCGTACCCAGGGTCAAGAGTTAAGTCTGCTCTACTATTTGCCTATAGCTTAGGAGAGAAGAGATCGAATCATGCTTTTCCAGATGGAAAGGGAAACACAATCGGTTTCGTCCAGGATTCGAACTTGAAACGCTCTGTCCATTTCATACGACGATAAAAAACCACCATATCAGCAGGTTGGTAGTTGTAGGAAACTTGATATTCAGTTGAAAGATATCAGATGACCTACACTTGCCAATAGCTGACACTAGGGGGCAATTTAAGCCTCGTTGCTAATGGTAACCGGAAAGACATAAAAGATGACTTAGCGAAGACCCCTCCCCAAGTTTTTTTAAACACAACCTCATAATGCCTAGAGGGAAGTTTGGCTCGAGCCAAACTTACCTAACGTGAGCAAACAACAATAAAAAGAAAAGTTATCTTCAATGAAAGTAAATCTTTTTTCTTTTGTTTTAAATCCGACATCTTATATTTTGGAATCGGTCGTTATTTTAAAATGTTACCTGCTACAACTTTATGTTCTTATAACAAGTTATTTGACATTATTTCAGTAAAAATGTTTTGGCATTTAAATTCCAAGTTTTGGTTCCAAATTTACCTAATACTAATGATTTTTCAACAGATCTGTTTGATTTATAGGCGGGACACTATCTGGTACTGCCATTTTGAGTCTGAGTAGATCTGGGAATAATGACTCCACAGTCTTCAGAATTGTGTTCAGAGCTTCCAGTTTGGACACTCAATTCTGGATACAATTTAGTGTAATACACAAGATTCTTTAAAATTTTTAATTTAAATGAAGACGTGTGCAAAACTGAATAACTTATATAATAAAGTAATAGTTTAAATTAATGAACAGCCTTTGTTTATTCCAGTGTCTGCTCATTTTGACTTGCTAGTTTTCTCTTTTCTTCTCTACAGCAATCCGCTTGTCCTTCTCATTAACTGGTAAAGAACCTCAAAGTGGAGTGGTGGTTAAATCTAAGCGGCACCAATTCCCGAGATGAGTGGTGGGAGGGATAGCCACTCCTAACTGACTTGTGAGAAACTGCTTTGACTCCACTGGCCGAACCATTCTGATTAACTGGGTGACAAATCTATAAAAAATAAAAACAAATAAAAAATACTCATAACCTTGTGGTTATTGGTTCAATATCTATGCTGGTAGTACATTTTATTTAACTTTTCCTTCAGCTATAAGTGATGACATCTAGACGTGATTTTAAAAAATCTCATTTGGATTCCTACAATGACAATATTTTGTTTATTCACTGGCGCTAAAAACTTACGAATTGAAAAATACTTTCTTTTAAAAGTCAGGAAAATGTAATTTTCTAATATAAAAACGAGAATACAGACTTATTTACGTTTTGAATACACATATTGATTAATATGAAAATAGATTCTCACTTCATAAAGTGTGGGCTAAGACCATTAATAAGCAAAGCCTCTATATTGTAGCTTGGTTGGATGACCATTTAAAATCTGATACGTAAAAGGGATACAATTCCCACAAACGTAGATTAGAACTTTTGATTGGCAGACCAATGAAAAAAAAAAGCAAAAAAATACGAAATGATCTGTGGTTGGTTAACTTATTGGACATGTTTGTTCCTTGCGGAATTCTCTATGAAAATGCATCTTTAACGGTTAAAAGAATGAGAAAATTCGAAGACCATACAAAAAATAGGAAAATGAGAAATCTCTCCAAGAACTTGTAGTGATTAGAAAAATAAAAATATAATAAAATAAAATAAGTTCAAAAAGTGCAGAAATTTCCAGAAGCCCCAGACAGGAAGTGGGGGCGACGCATGCTCGGAAAAGAACCGTTCTTGCGCAAAAGAGAAATTCGACCTCAGTTCAGCCTCCGCCGTAGAACAGAACGGACGCTCTTACCCGCGGTCGCTTTCAGCGAACACATGGCTGATTAGGTGTAGTAGACTGACACCATGTATGCTGCTTGCGAGCCGACACCGCTGATACCAACAATATAAAAACACTGACTTTTGATGTATCAACCACCGAAAACGACGAGCGCATTTCAACTTTTTGGGGGGAGAAACGACTGTACCCAAATAGTCCAAGAAGATATTCCTCGCTACAGAGTAGCCATGTGAAAGCCCGAAAATAAAGTTGAAGTTCAAAAGGTATTTCCTATCTTCGTCTCCTTCCTTTGCTTCCTTCACAACTTCCACAGATTAGAAGACATAAACGAATTAAGATGGGATAAGATGAAAACCAATGGAGTCAAATATCTAAACCCCAACTCCTAAAAATAAAATAACCAACAACGAATCTTCGTAACCCTTACAAAATTAAAGCCTTTCCAGCGAAAACCACATTCTCTGAAAAATTCAGACTGATTAACAGAGGAAGACAGCACTAGCCAAATTCCTCAATTTGTCTTTCTCTCAACACACACACACACACACACACACAAAATCTCCTTATATATATCATCTATATTTAGTGTTTAATGTGGTTAGTTTCCATAACACTATAAATTAATTGACAATACAAATAGATAACGAAACTTCTTTGAAAACATAACAACGAAAGGTTTATTATTTTAGCAGAAGTAAATGAGTCAGAATGAGAAAAGTTTCTTTCTTGTGTCGCCGGATAGTATGTTGGTCCTTGAGTTTGTTGGAGGTGTGTCGCTGTAGTAGGTAGTTTGTGTGATTGGCTGCAAGGATGGTTCTGTGTGTGTGTAGCTAGTAGCAGCGTGTTCTTCAGTGAAGGTCTTCCATGTGGAATATCCGTAGCAGAGGACGCGAGAGAGGTCTGTTTTCGCTGCTAGCTGGGTGCTCTCTGACTTGTCGTTACTTCCAAAAAGGGCTAGAAAAATAGTTCTAGAGAGGAAGAAGGAATCAATGCACTCTGCCCCTGATTGGTCCGTGTGTGGCCGAATCGCTTGGCGGGGTTATTGATTCACGAGAGGAAATAGATCTGTGACTGCTTCATCTATTATTATCGTACCGTTGTGTTTTAGTAAGTATTTGTTATCTGTTGACGGAGAGTTTTTTCTTGTCTTTGAGTTGTCAATACCCTGGCAACTTGTTTAACCGATCACCCTGACTGTCAGAAAAAGTTTAAGATAGACTGTGTCTTTCCCCTTCAGTGGATCTTTCAAACACAACATGAACAAAGAAGGAATTGATAAAACAAGTATCCGGAAACGCATTTGGTAGTCACGGAACTACAGCCACATCAAGTACCGTGACTAGCACAGGACCACACTACACTGATGTACTAAGACTTATATCCTTATCTTGTGTCTTTCCGGAAATACGACCAACAAATAAAGACATTGGTTAAAGCTGGTTGGGGGTATAAAAATCCCAAAGTCTGGTTGATGGGAAGTACCAAACAAGTAACATCTCAATGGTTTATAAATTGGTACGAGATTTTCTTTAAGCAGAATAAAGACAATCTAGTCTTGTGGATTGAATAATGGGTTCTGTAGGAAATTCCCAGAAGAAAGCCAAAGGTTGGCTACGAAATTATGTTGGGTATGTAGCGTTGTCCGAAGATTAACTCTTGGCTGGTACTTATATTGTTTCATTGTTACCGGTTTTCCTCCGGTGATTCACTTCTATTCGTCCCGTAACTTCAGTGGTCCTCTCTTCTCTACAGGGTTGTGAATAAAAAAGTTTTTCTGAGATAAACAATTATCCTTCTGGATATTAGATCAGTAAAATGGTAATTCCTGCGTATGGAGTGATTGTGGGAGAGGATCTCTGTGATTGGATATACTAATCACGTGATGAGCCCGGAAGTTTTGGCGCAAAATCCCAAATCCAGTCAGATAGATTCCACCAGGCGTTTCGTGAGGCAGTGACATTAAAAGCTCTCGGAGAGACAACCCTAAGATACCAGACATCTTCTTCAGCACGTCAGTAAGTCCCTTAAACTCAACTTTATACACAGGAAGGACTGTATATTGTTATTCATTGTTTCACGTGCTGGTTAATAAATTGTTTAAATTAAACGAAGTATTAATTCATTCATTTGTTGTTGTTACCCTTAGAATAAACTCTATACTAACACAATATGGGAACACGGTTATGATGAACCGTTCAATCGGCTGTGATTGCACAGAGGTAATCCCCCGCAATAAGAGTCTTAGATGTGACACTAAACTATTTGATGGTGAGGCTACAGTCCAGGAGCTTTGGGGTGCGTGGAGAACTTCTTCATTGCTATTGTGTGCAAACAAATGATTTATATTAAATAGAATTATTAGTGTTGGATAACAATGCTTGAAATCATTTAACTGTGGGCAAACAAATGAGCTCTGGCTCGTTTAAAAAACAATGTTACCTACAAATTATTCGCATGCAAAAATCGTATACATACATTGTCATACACAGACAGACTGTTTCGTTGTATCACAACTCATAAGTATGGCTAGATACGCGAGATGCTTCAAGCTGGTATCGAAACCCGACTGACGTAAAGTCATCCAGATATCTTACCCCAGAGCTATTTTCATTCTTAGCGTAAGCGAAAGAATCTTTCTCGTATACATTTTTACATATACGCTATCGGCTACCGGAGTGCTCAACTCATGAGAAGAGCGTTACATTTACGCGAATGTGGCACCTTGCAATTACCCTCTCGAGTGCTTAACCCACTGGGGGAAGCGTATATATATATATATATATATATATATATATAAAACCCGGCACGGCATTAAATAACCCACAAATGTTGATATGCTATAAAACACAACCAAATCCAGTCAATCTTAAGATGAAGGTTTACGTTAATTTTGTTTTAATCATGTATAAATTTAATTATTATAAATTATATAGAAATGTGATTACGGCTGGATGTTCATCGTACGTCTTTATCTGAGCACCTTCAAAATATGGACTAGCAAGTACAAATCACAAAACGAAAATAATTTTTCGTATTCGACTTAGTTAACCAACCTCTGATCACATGGCAAGTTTTATAACTGTATACAAATCTGACCCGGAATGATTGTACCTATTAGGGTCCTATCTATGGGCCCAGTATATCTGTTCGAAAATTATCGGTATTGGATAAGAATACTTGATACCATATAACTGCAAGCACATTATTATAACTGAATTGAAATAGTTGCTTAAAACTATATAATCGTGCATAGATTATTTATGCTAAGTGATTTTTTGAACAAATCCTGGAAGCACACCAAGCAACATTTGTACAGACACCTACCTCCCATCTCACAAATCATCCAAATAAAACGAAGACAGGCTTGGTACTTCTGGAGAAGTAAGGACAAACTCATAAGTGACGTTCTCTTAAGGATTCCTACATGTGGAAGTGCCAGTATTGGCTAACCTGCAAAGACGTCAGCTCTGTGCGGACACTGGATGAAGTTTAGAGGACCTACCTGGAGCGATGGATGACAGAGAGAGAGAGAGAGAGAGAGAGAGAGAGAGAGAGAGAGAGAGAGTCAGTTATGGGACTCGGTGCTGTCTGTGATTCACTAACCTCTGATGAGTTGACATGCCAATAAAATTAATCAATCAATCTCCTCATATCGATTTTTCGATGTGAAGACCATAACTTGGCACATTACGATTCACATTTGGATCACTTTTAATACAAAAGTTTCGCTAGTAATCTTTGAAACCTTCGTCCGGTGATAGCTGTTGTCTGTTCATCACATCCCCAAAACTACTAAGGTGTCGATTTAAGGCCAATTGGCGATTTGTAATTTTGGTTTTGTTTTGTTTGGCTTCTTTCTTTAATGATATATCAGCTTTTGTGGGTTATTTAATGCCAAAGCCATTCTTATAGAAGAACAGTAATGGTACAATTTAACCTCTAGCCGGGGGAGGACGTAATTTGGGGATTTAACTTTAACTGCTTTGTGAAGAAATGACGAAAAGGACTGAAACTTAATGATTGATGTTAATGGCATGTCAACTCGACTCAGGTTATCTTGTGCCTTGAGGTTTGGGAATTGCGTTCATTGTACATTTATATAAACATTTTTTGTATAGTTGTTATATGATTTCAAGTATTCCTAATGCAAATAATTTACACACAGTTGTATGGTTTCAAGTATTCCTATCATATACGAATAATTATATAGTTTCAAGTAATTATTTCTATTTAAGAATAATCATTTGCCATTACTCCCAGGTCCACCCCGATCTGGAGTGGTTGTACTTATTAGGGTTACATCTATAGGCTAAATAGATCTGTTTGAAAATTATCTATATTAGATAGAAATACTTGAAATCTTATAAGTGTATGTAAATTATTTGTTTAGAATAGTTACTTGAAGTTATAATCGTTTACTAAGTATCATTATTATTATTATTATTTACTCCTAGAGAGTTTGTCATATCAGCGTTAATTGATGGTTTTTTTCTGACTTTGAGTGATAGAAAGTCTTCTCAAGTCTCCAGGACTCTTCTCAGTATTCTGGCCGATCTCATTAATGTAGTTGTTTGGATGGTCTCTACTCGTCCTCTAATTTCCAATTCCTCCAGTCCCTTTAATAATCTTTCGGTGACTGTACCAAAACTACCAATTACAATTGGTATAATCGTCAATTTCATGTTCCACAGTTTTTCAATTCCCTAGCAAGGTCGAGGTTCTTATCCTTTTTTTTCTCTTTCTTTCAATTTTACCCTGTGGTCAGCCGGGACAGCAAAGTCTACAATTTTGCTAGTTCTCTCTTTTTTTGTTGTTGATTATTACTTGGTCTGGTTGTCTGGCCGAGATTAGGTGATCCGTTTGTTTGTCAAAATCCCCGAGGAGTTTATGTGTCTCATTCTCCAGGACAGTTGCTGGGTTGTGCATATACCATTTGTTTGTATGGTCAAATTAGTTTTCTTGTTTTCTGGTCCATTAGTTTAAGTTCTCTGGTCCACTTCAAGAATGGTATTTATTCCTTTGATAATGTTTCTGCTATATAGTTTAGTCTCGAGTAACTTTCTCGTTCTTCTGAAATACGCTTTCTTAATTTTTCCTTTCATCTCCACCCGTTTGATGGTGTCAGTTTCCAGTATCCCCAAGTATTTGTAGTTTCCTTTTCTCCGAGCGTTTTAATTTTTTCTTGATTTGGTAGTTTTATTCCGTCCGTCAGGTATCATTTGCCGTTTTTTATTATTAGCATGGACCATTTTTCTATGCCAAATTCCATCTCTATGTCTCGATTGTACATTCTCACTGCGTGTGTTAGAGTTTCCAATTCTTTTTCATTTTTTCATTATTATTATCTTTTAAGAGTTTTTCACACCAGCGTTAACAAGAGTTCAAGTGACAAAAAGTCTCCTCAAGTCTCCAAGACTTTTCTTAATATTCTGGACGATCTCAATAATGCTGTAATTGGGATGGTCTCCACTCGTCCTCTTATTTCCAAGTCCTCCATTCCCTGTACCAATCCTTTGGTGACAGTACCTATCGCACCAATTATAATTGGTATCACCGTCACTCTCATGTTCCATAGTTTTTTCAGTTCGCTTGCAAAGTCTTGGTACTTATCTCTCTTTTCGCTTTCTTTCAGTTTTACCCTGTGATCAGCCGGAACAGCAAAGTCCACTATTCGGCAGGTTCTCATTTTGGTGAGTATTAGTAGGTCTGGTCGTCTGGTCAAGATTAGGTGATCCATTATTATTATTATTATTATTATTATTATTATTATTATTATTATTATTATTATTATTATCAAATATAGGAAACTATACAGCCCCAACAATTCCTTAAAGTTTCTTTGAAATCTGTACAAAAATGGCAAAAACCTTTTTGGACAGACCGACGGACATTAGATGAATCTAAAAATAGCTTAATTGATAACCACTATTATAGGTTGGACTCCCCAGTTTTATCAGGGTCCAACAATTGAATTGAAAACGTAAACCGTTGGACTACCAATCTAAGTGTTTTGTTTATAATGGAAAAAACAATGTAAAATTAGTCACTCTTTTTGGATGAGCTAATAATAGAAAAATGGTACACAAATGAGCCAAAAATTCTCCCAAACAACAGTCTTCAGGTTTTAATCTTGCATCCAAGATTATATGAGATAATGGTCATATAATTCTAAGCAATATTTTATATGTTGTCAACGTGTTTGTCATCAAGTGATTTATACACATACAAATATAATTCCGAAATAATTTTATAAGATCCTGTCGATGTTTTACATTTAAAAATAAGATGTAATCGTTTGAGGAATTACTGTAAATTGTACTGCACGTAGAGTTCCCTGGGAGTTAAAAGCAGTCGGAGAAAAGAGAGAAAATTTGAAAAAAGCACCCTTATCAAAACAGCAAATGAAATTAGTGGAAGGAAAAGAACCTCTAAATCAAGACTAAAAGCTACCAGTCAAGAAGACTTCCGAAGTGTAAAGAACATTTCAAGAATCTGTTTCGAATTCCTAGTGAAATTAATGATAAACTAACTGAAGAAAGTAGTCATGACCAACTAAACATTAAACTTGGATACTTCACTGAAGATGAACTTAACACGGTTTTGAAAAACAAAAGCAGAAAAGTTGCAGATCTCAATGAAATAACTCCAGAAATATTGAAGACTGAAATTTAATGACATACTTCTTTGATTGTGCAAGGCCATATAATCAAAACGCAACAGAGAAATGGGTAAAAGGCTGCATCCTCCCCTATCTAAAGAAAGGCAACCTCAAATCCCTAAGAACAACAGAGGTATACTTCTTTTCTGCTATAGTTACTAAGATTTCTGATACCTTGCTTCTCAATTGTATCTGACCTGAAGTTGAAAAGGTTCTGTGGAAAAATCAAAATGGTTTTCGGAGAAATAAATCTCCAACTTCTTATATTCTGACACGAGGGAGACGAACAGTTGTCTTACCTTGGATTTGGACCATGCTTTCTCACATTAAGTGTCCGTTGATCACATCAGAATTCGGCCCCTGCAAACGTTCTCTTTTTACCACCGTTCTTCAAAAGAATAAGACCTTTATTTGTCAGTCATCGCTTGTTAAGTAAATTGATATATTTTTCACCTCTGTTCTTTGAACAGAATAGAGACCTTTGTTTCCCTCTTTGACTAGTTAATTCAAAGATAAGTAAAACCTTTTCATCATTTTCATACCTTTTCTTATATACAGCTCGTTCGTGAACTATATGTGCAAGTTATCTATTTGGAACACGTTGCTTATTATTGCAATACTTGTTATATGTTTTTATATGTGTATCCATTTAATGTCTTAAATATTCACATGAGTTTATTTCGTCTTACCTTTCCGTTTATTCAGTGTAAGTGTATCAATGGGTTCACTAATACTAATATTGAAACCTGGTGAGAAAGAAGCAATTAAATATCCTTTCAGGCACTAAATAGCCAATAAGATTTAACTGTTATTAATTCATTCAGATATGACTATTTGATGAACTCACGAAGGAGTACGTGCAATTAATTTGGAGGCAATACAATTGTTTTGAGATTTTTCTTAGACATTTGATTCCATAGAGGAAAGATGGAGCAAATATTTCAAGCACATAGTCTTTCCAAAGATGTTGTTACCACTATAATATTGCACAAAAAACACGAAAGCAATGAGCCCAGTCGGCAGGGGATGTAAAAGACACCGACTGCATCTCTACAGAGAGTTAAGACCCCCTTCCCCAAAGAATGTCCTGTGTATGACATTAAACAATCTGATGGTGAGGCTCCAGTAATGCTGGAGCTTTGGAGAATGCCTCTTCATTGCCATTGCTCCCCGGGCCACTCTGGCCCAGAGTGGTAGCACCCGATAGCGTCTTATCTATGGGTCAAATAGAACTGTTTGATATTTAAACAAGTGACATGCCTAATTGAATTGTTTGAAATAGAACTGTTTGATCATTTAACTGTGTGTAAATAAATGACTGATATTTAATTGAATTGTAAGTGATACATTGCAATACTTGGAACTATTTAGCTGTGTGCAAAAGAATGAGCTTGGGTTCGTTTAAAAATGTTATCAACAAAATGTGTTTACAAATCATACATATTTTATGTATATGTATAAAGACGATTTGGCATTAAATAACCTACAATGATATGCCATAAAAGCTAACCAAACCCAATCATATATATTTAATATCTATGTCGAAAAAGGATTTGGTATTGAAAAACCTACAATGGTTGATATGCCATAAAACCAAACCACACGAAATCAATGGTTTGATCACCTGAGAGTGAGAGCGATTTCTTTGGCATTATCGCTTTAGTCCAGATGGAAGATACATTGGCCCTATTTCTGTTCATTATGTACTACGAACGTCACTAGATCTAATGGAAGTAAATCGTTTCACACTAAAAAAACAAAAGGTAAGAAGCAGACGATATCCCGCACAAAGTATGACAGATGCAAACTACGCAGATGATCTAGCTCTTCTTGAAAATACACCTGCTCAATCCAAATCTTTGCTGTATAACAAAGAGCAAATAACAATGGACATTTGTTTCTGTGTGCACTCAGATTAAACAGCGTTCATGTGTTTTTATCAAGATAGTGCCATCTCCTGAAATGGCAAGCTTTCAAAATTTGTAGATCAGTTCATTTACCTCGGTAGCAATATCTCATCAACTGGAAGCGATGCCAACGTATGCATAAATAAAGTACAGACTGCTATCGACAGGTTATCAATCATATGAAATTTGATCTCTCTGATAAAATAAAACAGGAATTCATCCAAGCTGAAAGCATGTCAGTACCATTTTATGGTTGCACCACTTAAACACGAACGAAACACATAGAGAAAAAACTTGATGGAAATTACACAAGGATGCTATGTGTCGTTTTAAACATATCCAGGAATCAACATCCTACAAAACAGAAGTTGTACGGCCACTTACCTCCCATCAACAAACCATCCAAGTAAGATAAGCAAAACATGCTGGTACTGCTGGTGAAGTAAGAACGAACTCATTAGCGACGATCTCCTGTAGACTCCTACACATGGACACACCAGTGTTGGCTGACCAGTAATAACTTACATTCATCAGCGCTGTGCGGACATTGGGTGCCATCTAGAGAATTTACTTGATATATATTGCTGCCTTCCACCAGACAGGATTTTACACAAGGTATTTTTTATAGTGGGGTTTTAAGGGAGGGGAAGGTTGGACACGAGTGTCGGCTCGTGCCCTGCTGGGCTTTGCTGGTTATAGACTCACTGGGTGCAATGTGAGCCATGTGACCTTGCTGGACTTGCACTCACTGAGTGCAATGTGAGTCCGGCACATATGCCTGCTTATAGCTTAAACCAGACCCGAAGGTCTAGTGCTATGCTGTACTTGTCAAGGACTGTTCACTCACCCCGAAGGTGGCCCGGCCGAATTTATCATTGACCTTGAGTTTCCATCCGGCACCAATGCCAGACAGTCCAGCTAAAAAGCCGGGAAAATATTGACTTAATTTGAAGTTTATATATTCTAGTTAACCCTAAAATTGGTTCAATAGAACTTGATATCTATCTCTTGTTTTAGGGTTTGCTGTTGGCTTGAATGAATGAAAACAAAAATCAGAAGCAAAAGATCGTTGACAAAAAAATAAAGAAAAATGGAAGTCGAAAAGTGTCTGCAAACAGAACCAAGAAGGAAATAATGAAAGAATGAATGAAAAAGTAAACGAAATAAAAAAAAAGAAGAGAAATGGAATAATTTGACAAAATGAATAAGATAAAAAAAAAAAGAATAAATGAAAAAGAAGAACGAAATGTCCAAAGGAAAAAAAAATAGAACACACACACACACACACACACGAAATGAATGAAAAAGTTTAAACAGAACATTGCTGAATGAAAAGAAAAGAGAAGAAAAACAGAATATGAAAATGTATTTTAAAAAAGACGAGACCAATAAGAAAGTGAAAAGTAACAAAAGAATAAATGAAAAAGTTTTTTGTTTAATTTATGAATGAAAAAGAAAAGAAAATAGAAGAAAAAAAATTAGAAACGACGGGACAAATAAGAAAGTGGGAAACAATAAAAGAATGAATGAAAAAGTGAACAAAATTGTTGAAAGAAAAAAGAGAAAATGGGAGAAAAATAGGGAACATTGTCAAATGAAAAAACGAGTGAAGAAAAACAGCAAAAGGTGAACGTAGAAAATGGAAACCATGAAAAAGTTTAAATAAGAAAAATGTTGAATGAAAAAAAAAAAAGAAGAAATATGAGAGAGAGGAAAATAAGGAAAAAATGAATGAAAAAGTTTTTAAAATAGAAGATGAGGTAGAAAGGGATGAGAAAAAGGAAAGAAAAAATGATAAAATTGAAAAGAAAAAAAGGGTAATATTTATTTATTTATTTTGGCATTTTAACTGGAAAAAACCTCTTGAAAGAAATCGAATGAAAATAGTCCATCTATTTAATTAGAAATGGAAGATGAAAAATGCAACTAAAACGCAACAAATGAAAGAGGAAAAGAGAATCGTTAAGGATATTGATAAAAAAAATTAACTAAACAATAAACAAACAAACAAAAAACGAGAAAGTAAGGAAAGAAAAATTGTAATGTGTAAAAGAAAAAAAAAAAAAAGAAAAGAATCCATGATATAAAAAGAAAGCCTAATCGAATAAAGAGGGCAGAAAGGCAGTTATTTAGTTGGCAGGACGCCATGAGATCGCTATGCCTGGAATGTAAGTATAGCCAAGGCAACAAGCAAGATTATTATTCACGGCACCCACAATCCGACCTGATTGACTACAAACACCACTACGACATTACTATAACTACTATCACTAATATAACCAAAAGAATTACAACTACTATTACTACAACTACTACTACTGAACTTTTTTCTGCTTCTCTAGCTACAAAACTGGCGCCCGGCAAATTCACAGAGAGAAGCCGCATTACTCGAATTCCGTCACACAAAACATCCTCCCACCAAGAAATGCTGTTTTGCCCGATCTCCATTTTTAGAGTGGGGAGGGGCATTGGGGTCACATGATCCGGTCATGTGACTTGACAATAACAACAACAACAACAACAATAATGACACACAGGACTGTAAAAAAAAAAAAAAAAAGAAAAAGAAAGAAAGAATCGCAAGAAGCTTTATAAGCAGTACGAGTTGAGATTTCTCGACAGCCAAGACCATGTGACCAAGACTGGAATCCCAGTCATTTTAAAATGATGTCATGAAAGGAAACCAAAAAAAGAGGCCCACTTGATGCATATGTGTGTGTGTGTGTGTGTGTGTGTGTGTGTGTGTGTGTAAGAGAGAGAGGGGGAAGGGGAGTAAATGAGAGAGAGAGAGAGAGAGAATGAAGACGAAGTGTGTATTTATCAGTATAAGCTGTGAGTGCATCTGTGTGAAAAGCCTTCCGTGTCGGTTAAGATTGAGCGTGAGTATTTTGAGCTAAGTGTGTGTGCGTGCGTGTGTGTGCGTGCGTGTGTGTGTGTATGCGCGCGTGTGTGTGTAACATCCACGTGGTTGTGTGTAAAGAAAGAAAGAAATGAAGAATAAAACTGCATAAAAAACTAACGGAAGGAGTGAAAGCTTGTGGAGTAGTAATATGATATCTTTTATGGTATATAATATTTGCCAATTTTTAGACATCCCGTTTCTCAGTATATATGAGGAATGTCTAATAACTATAGGTAGAATGTCTCTTCCTCTTCAGAATTTGTGTGTGTGAGAGAGTGTGTGTATTCACGTCTTTGTGTGTCAATACATACTGTAGCTGTATGTACTGGGTACACGTGCAGTCGCAGACGTATATTTTTAAACAATGATGTAGTGAATGCTCTTCTTTCGTCATTGATGTGTGAGTACTTGATTGCCTTACAGAGAAATACTAACCATATTTCTAAATACGTTTTTGTGGTTAGAAATACATAAGCAATTGATTGATTTTAACTGCCTCGTCTAGGGTTATTTTATGGTTATAGGTTAGGGAATCGCCTTCGTTGTACATTTATATTTACATATTTTTGGTTTAGTTTAGTTTGGTTCGGTTCGGTTCGGTTTTATGGCACATCCGCCATTGTTGGTTATTTAATGCCAAATCCGTTTTATATATATATATATATATATATATATATATATATATATATATATATATATATATATATATATATATATATATACATATATATATATATATATATATATATATATATATACATATATACATATATATATATATAATTTGTAAACATAAGTGATCAAAGTTAAATGGTTCCAAGTAGTGCTATGTATCATTAACAATTCAATTAAACATCAGTCATTTATTTATACAGTTAAATGATCAAACAGTTCTATTTCAAACAATTCAGTTTTGTATAAGTCATTTGTTTGCACTCAGTATGAATGTCAAACAGTTCTATTTAACCCATAGATAGGACCCAATCAGGTGCCACCACTCCAAGCCTGAGTAGACCTGGGAATGATGACAATGAAAGGGTACTCCGCTTTCCCCAAACCTCCAGTATTACTGGAGCCTCACCATCAGAATATGTAATGTCATATATAGGACACTCGTTGGTGGGGGTAGTCTTACCCATCTGCAGAGATGTAGTCGGTGTATTCTGCAGCCCGAACCGACTGGGCTGTAAGATTTGTTGTATAGTTGTTTCCTAAGTGTTTTTTTGCTCACAATCATATCAAGTATTTTCATCTAATACAAATAATTTTCACACATTTTTGTGGTTTCAAGTATTCATATCTAAAACAAATAATTTGCACAGTTTTGTGGTTTCAAGTATTCCTATCTAATACAAATAATTTGCACACAATTTTGTGGTTTTAAGTATTCCTATCTAATACAAATAATTTGCACACAGTTGTGTGGTTTCATGTATTCCTATCTAATACAAATAATTTGCATACAGTTGTGTGGGTTTAAGTATTCCTATCTAATACAAATAATTATATGTTTTCAAACAGTTATTTCTATTTGATAATAGTCATTTTTAGCATATAATCAAATGGTT
Organism: Sepioteuthis lessoniana; assembly: GCA_963585895.1. NCBI lineage: Eukaryota > Metazoa > Mollusca > Cephalopoda > Myopsida > Loliginidae > Sepioteuthis > Sepioteuthis lessoniana. The sequence continues at coordinate 64,986,946 of OY757921.1, forward strand.
TCAAGTAACTAATGATAATCCTTTGTAAACAATTATAGATTCAAGTAACTGTTCTTAATACAAAGAATTTACAGTTATTTGGTATCAAGTATTTTTATCGAATACGAATAATTTTTAAATCGATTTATTTGACCCATTACGGGTCCTTAACGAGTATTACCACTCCGAGTTAGAGTAATCCAAGGAGTAGAGTCAATGAAAAGATTTTAAGAACTGAAGTCTCACCATCAGATGTAGTTTATTGTCATGGCCATGACCCCTCTTTTTTTGGGAGGGTGGTTATTACCCCTATGCAGGGAATATAGTCAACGTATTCTTGACCCCGCTAACAAGATGTCAATATCGGGATTTACTAAGGCTTGAAGAATTCCCTCCCCCAGTGAGAGTCATACTCACAAGTGGTAATGATTTTCTATTTTTGTTAACCCTCACACCACTAATCAATAAACACACGGACTGAGTACTAAAAGAGAAGAGAATGACAAACATTTTTTGAGTTTTTTGGGGAGAGATTAAAAAAATCGAGATTGATGAATCAAGGCTTGTTTTCTTTATTTAATGGCATATCAGCCTTCGTGGGTAATTTAATGCCCAAGTCATTCTTGCCGAAGTAAAGTCGTGATGCTATTCAATCTATAGCTGGGAGGAGGATTCACATCTTTCCCGAGGGCATTTGTCTGAAAGTGTACGTAATAGCGTGACTGGAGTTCGACCTCGCTTACTTTGAGGTCGCAGTCTAACACTTCCATTACGCCACGGGGAATCTCCAAAAATGTGTCAACTGTGTTGAACTGTAAAATGTTTGTACCGAAGAGTGTGTATGTTTTAGAGCTTAAGGGTTTTCTTTTCTTAGACAGGGTTTTCCAGTACAATTGTATATATACTGGCCCATTGTTTTAGTGGGTAGACTGTTCGCTAATGGCCCGGGAGTTCGGGGTTCACTCCCAGGTCAAGTCATACCAAAGATTCAAAAATTGGTACTTGTTAACTCCTTGCTTAATACTCTGCATTATAAGGTACGGATCGAGGGTAAAGTGGAGCAATCCAGGGAAAGGAAACCTCTTGGCCTGATGATCACATTGACGAGAAACTGACTGTCACCAAGTGTTGTTGACTCGATATCTATGTTATCCTGATTTATATAAAATCACTTCTATGAATATTCGACAGACACTAGTTTATATTGCGTTTTATATTGCGTTAACTGTAAAAAGAAAAGCCCTTCTAGATACAAAGCCGTTCACATTGAACGAAATGTCTTTCAACCTAGGAATTGGAGGTTTAAAGTGCATCTAACACATGTGCAACACTTCTAGGTGAAGCCACAACCGTCTGACCGATAACGAATCTTGTTCAAACAACATTAACATTGCAGTTTAAGCCATTCACAAATGATGTTACCAGCACGTAATGAAAATAGTAAAAAACTGACAGCATTCCTTGATAATACCACAATGTTCCAGATCTCAATAACGAGGGTGAAGGGGGGATGCATTATTAAAAGAAATTGCCACTCAAATCGGGCAGACCATTACACTTGAATCTGTCCTTAATGCTGGCACAGTACAGATTGTCAAACGCATGATGAATACACATTGGGGCCAGACAGACGAGCTCATTGTAGATCACACTCTGGCGCAGTCCAGTTTAGTTACAAGGCCCAATTTATATTGCAATGTGTTGTGTGTACTTGACGAATTCAGTGTTGATCAATCTCTGGAGTTGAACCCATCTAGGCGCAGGGCCTAATTGAGAAAATATATATTGCAATGTGTTGTGTGTACTTGACGAACTTAGAGTAAATCACTCTCTGGCGTGGAGCCCTTTTTAGTTGCAGGCTCAATTAGTAACAAATATATAGCAAAGTGTTGTTGTGTGTACTTGACGAGCTCATCGTAGATCACGCAGTATGATTTAGATGCAGGGACCAATTGGGAACATATACATTGCAATGTGTTGTGTGTACTTGACGAACTCAGTAAATTGAATAGATTACTCTTTGGGGTTGAAACCATTTAGGTGCAGGGCTCAATTGGGAACGTATATATATATATATATATATATATATATATTACAATGAGTTGTTATGTATATTTGATGAACTAAGAGTAGATCACTCTCTGGCGGAGTCCAATATAGGCACAAGGCCTAATTGCTAGCATATATATTGCAATGTGTTGTTGTGTTTACTTGACGAGCTCATTGTAGATCACCCTCTGGCGCAGTCCAATTTAGGGGCAGGGCCCAATTGGGAACATATATATAGCAATGTGTTGTGCTTACTTGACTAACTCAGTGTAGGTCACTTTCTTGTGCGGAGCCCCTTTAGTTTCAGGGTTCATTTGGGAATATATATATTACAATGTGTTGTTGTGCGTAATTGACAAACTCAGTGTTAATTTTTCTCTATGGTTGAACCCATTTAGTTGTAGGGCCCAATTGGGAACATATATATTGCAATGTGTTGTGTGTACTCGACGAACTCAAATTTGATAATTTTCTGGGGTTGAACCCATTTAGGTGCAGGGCCCAATTGGGAACATATTTATTGCAATGTGTTGTGTGTATTTAACAAGGCGAAAGTAGATAACACTAAGCATATCTTGTAGCATATTAACGCTTTTAAAAACTTGTTAAAAACATTCTTTGCTAAAACCTTTCTCCTGTCAATGACGTAAAATGGAAATGAATTTTGAAAAATCAAATGAATAAATAGATACAAAGAAATATTTCTATTTCACTTTCTCTTAAATGATTTGTACTCGCTCGATGTCTGATGGTTACTGTCGTTGCGAACCGAGTTCAAACCTGGACGGAACTGTTTGCCCTTCTTAAAGAGCTATTACCCTTGGTAAAGGGTTGGTTTCTTTGTTTAATGGCATATCAACCTTTGTAGTGTATTTAATGCCAAAGTCATCCTAGAAGGACGGCAGTTGTACTATTTAACTCATAACTATTTATACATTTCCCGAAAGTATTAGTTTGAAAGGAAACGTGATTGCGCAACTGGAGTTCGAACTCTCTTTGAGGTCGCATTCTAGCATTTTAGGCATTATGCAACAACAACTCCTATATGAATCCAACTATTCTCTCTTCAGCTGAGGAAATTGCAGGGCAGATTGGGCTCTTTAACTTTAGGATAGCAACCGGTCTTGGAGAAGGAATACTGTTTAACTAGGCTTGGAAAATTGCCCTTGTGTGACACCCTCTTTGTGCGAAGGGATATATATATATATATATATATATATATATATATATATATATATATATATATATATATATATATTGTATACTAATAATACTAGCAATATTTACCTGTATTACATGTTTGTTGAAAGATGGTCATTGTGAGAAATAAAGAAATAACGTAGAATTGTTTTCATTACCGTTTAGGATAATTATTCCAATTGAAATGACGTTTTACTTGTTTGTATCGTTTATTTGTTATAAGTTAGTGCCTTGTTTACACTAATCGTGGCGTACGGAAGACAGTTCTTGGTCCGTTCGGAACCTCCGATTCACTTGAACTCTCCTTCTCACAAAAAATAATACTTTGAATGAATAATTAGTTTTATTATTTTTCAGACTTGGCTGGGTATTCTAAGTCTTTTTTTTTTTGTTTGTTTTTTGCCTTGAGATCGTTGAGATGAAATTCATTCTCCTTTTAGCAGCTCGATATCTGGTTGCAACAGCTAGGGTCTAAGTGCAATTGGGAGGGGAGAGGGAGGTCTTTCTGCTTCTCGTAATAATTACCAAGGGAGTGGTTAAGCACTGCGAGGCGGACAACCTTTTACGGAGAGGGAGACAGTAAAGGATAGTGGGTGAGATACAGGCTCCACTCAAAGTCGGATCTTCTTGCTATAAACTTTTCCGGTCATTAGTCTAACAATTCCCGAAAGTTTTGTAGAAATCAGACAAAAAATGTCGGAGCCTAAGATGAACGGACTGAATTCTCTAAGAGATATGTATATAATATCATTTATATATAAACTCCAAATTTTTGAAGCTCTCTATATAAAGATTAACAAATCTTCCTTAGATAAGATCAACTTCGAATATAACAGCCATATTCTAAAATGTATTTAACACTTTTCCTGCCAATTTTTCTTTTCATCTCAAGTAAAATTCTCTTCTGTAGATTTAATAAATTTCCCAACCACTTGTTCTTCATTGTACTTTTTATATCAATGTATATGACTCATCATTGTGTTTGTCATTTCATAATTCGCTCCCTGGAAGACGTCTTCAGTTGGGGCTAAAAGTACTTGGGAAAAATACGGCGCCTTCTTGAATTCATTCCACCCAGAAGACTTGAACGGATCAAAGATATAATAAACAGACACAAAGTGCCTGTCTAATAGAATTAAACGTGTTTAAAAGAGGAAATGCTACTTAGATATACACAATATCATTTATATAATATTTTTTATATAATGCCTACATGAATTTCTGAGATGAAGTATTATTTTAAAATACGTTAGAGACATCTACGTTAGAAATTATCAATGATCAGTGTAAGCGTGAGCAGAGAACTTACAAGATTATTTACTTGAAAACTTGATTGAAAATTGCTTTAATTTTCAAATATTCAGATATTGCTACGATGTGTCATTTTTGTTTTATAACAAGCAAAAGTTGAATCATGGTGTGACTGAATTCAAAAGTAATTGATAAATAGATACATGATGACGTGTACACTGCTGAGCAAATTATATAATAAAGTGCTGATGTCTTGACATCTAGACGTAGCCTAGACTACAAGTCAGAATCAAATAAAAATGAATCGAGTCTCAATACTTTTTGAACATCAGTTTTGGGGAAACGTAAGAATTTGAAAATGTAACAACTTTCATAATCAGCAGACTTTGCGCTGTTTAACTGGTTCTTTCGAAAAGATTTCTGGAAGTTGGAGACCTTAAAAGATATACTTGTACGTCGATACGTATCTTCATCCAAGAAAAACTCGCTAGAATACCAAGAAGGGGGTATTTTTAGAGAATAAACGTTTCTTTAATTGTTCATTTATGTCTTGATAAATACAACTTCGGTATCGATACTTTTTGACACGGCTTGTATTTTAAAGAGAATTAACGTTTCAGTCATTGCTCATTTCTTTCTTGGTATATACAGCTTCATTCTTGTTACTTTCTGAACGATAGATTATACATTAATTCATTCTTCAAGCCTAACTTGCAAGGAAATCGCATAAATCCATGAACCAATTCATTTTAATTGTTGTTCTCGTCTGGATGGTTAGAATCAATCCGAAACACACACACACACACACAAACAAAAAAACCAAAAAATTCCCACGCAAATGACGTAAGAAATAAAAAAAAAATCCCCTCCCCAAGATGACGTCCTCTTCTAAAATATGTAGACAACCTGCGTGGTGAAATGATGATTAAGCTAGATTAGCAGACCAGTGTTTGTGAGTTCAATTCTCACGGGTTATCTCATATTTCTTTCTTTCTTTTATGGTATATCAACCTTCGTGGTTTATTTAATGCTAAATCTATTTTTGTGGCCGAACAGTAGTGATACTATTCAGCTGGGGGAGGGGATAAGTGAGTTCATGCCTTTCCTAAGGTTATCAGAGTGAAAGTGAACCTAATAGCACAACTGGAGTGCGAACTCGCTTCTACAATGTCACAGTCCGAGGCTTTAGCCATTACACCACGATTACTTCCCCCTAAGCTTGGTAAACGATCCTTCTAGAATATGCGTGCACTGGAATGCTTTAATATTGGATTGATTTGATATGATTGATTTAATATGATTGATTAATTTTGACAGCATGTTAACTTATCAAGGGCTGTTTTATACCTAGATGTTAGGGAATTGTGTTATTTGTACATTTATATATATACTTTTTGTACAATTGCTTCTTAAGAGTTTTTTGTACCCAATTAAATGATACAAAGTATTTCTATCTAATATTAATAATTCATACACAGTTATATGGTTTCAAGTTACTAATAGTAGCAATTATAGCTTCAAGTAACTTTTCTTAATACAAATACCGTAATATGGTATCAAATAATCCTATCTAATATACACAATTTTTAAACGGAACTAATAGACCCATAGATGTGACCCTAACAAGTACTACCACTCCGCGCAGAGTGGACCTGGGAGTAATAGCAATTTCGGGGTACCACCACTTGAAAGGTTTGGTTTGGTTGGGTTTTATGGCCTATCAACCATTTAAGGTTATCTAATGCCAAATCTTTTTTTAACGAACCTAAGCTCATTTTTTTGTGCTCAGTTAAGTGATTTCAAGTATTTCTCTCTAATACGAATAATTCTATTTACTATGAATCATTTGTCTGCACAAAGTTAAATAGTTTCAAGTATTTCTATGTAAGAGTAACAATTTTGCACACAGTGGCGTATTGATATTTAACACAAACGGTAGAGCTTAGAATACCCAAAGTGTATTTCCTGCAGAGGAGTAAACCCCCCCCTAAAAGGATGTTCTGGGTATGACATAAGTGCATCTGATGGTAAGGCTTCATCTCTGGAGATCTGGGGGAGTTTGGAGTACCCTTTTATTGCCAATTATATCTGTTTGAAAATTATTTGTATTAGATAGGAATACTTGATATTAATTAAATGTTAACAAAAACTCTTAAGAAGCAAGCACAAAAAAGTAAATATAGACGAACAATTAATCCAATTCTCTAGCCTCTAAACATAAAATAATCCTCGACAGGTTGACATGCCGTTAAAATCAATCCATGAATCAAACATAAGTTTTGTAAATGAATAGTAGGATACTTTGTATAGTGTAATAGTGAGCGAGCTATGCTCCCAGACCTTTATTATTGAGTTTGATTCTCACTGGGTGCCCTATATTTCTAGCCTTGAACCAAGTTAATCATTTAGTAAATGATTACCTTGTCTTATTCTGATTGGAAGAATATTTTTTTAATTTGAATTTTGAAGTTGGTGTCTTAGACACGTCGGTGAAAAATAGCTCAATTCGGTGACCCCGATCTTAGGATCGAATCCTCTTGTTGGTAATTGTTATCCATTATTTGCATACTTCTTTGTACTTAATAAGAACTTGTGTGTGTGTGTGTGTGTGTGTGTATTAAATTGTTTAACAAGATTCTAAATTGCGATTACCGCCCTAAATTCCTTTACTTCGACGAAGCAAAGATGAATATCTCAGAATGAAGTAAGGGAAGATATTTGTAAACCTCGTACCCCGAAAAGGAGAATAAGTGGGGGTGCTTAGATGGAATTTGATGAGCAAAGTAAGAAAGGTAGGGAGGTGTCAATGGTTCAGAAATTAAAAACACGAGTGTTTGATTTTAAAAGACTTTTCTGGAAGTATCCAGTAAAAAGTGTATTCGAAAGTATCGCAATTGAGGCTGTATTTACCGAGACAGAAATAAAATGAAGGAAACGTTAATTTTCTTGAAAATAGTCCTCTTGAAGAGTCCTGAAACAAAGGCAGTGATCCAAATTCACACCAACTCAAAATAGGAATTTCAGAGGTGCTTCGACTTATAAAAAACTTATTGGAATAAGAATCAGGACAGTATTCTGTTCCAGTTAAACCAATCATTTTAAATGCAGATTTTCTAAGAAGGAGGATATTTTTCAGTTTGAATATTAGTGCAATACAATCTTTCAACCCCGCATTTCCCCTACTCTAAATCCGAAGCAAAAAATTGAACAATAAAAATTAATTTTCAAAGCTGGCAAGTTTTTTCCACCCAGCCACAAAAGAAAACTGGTGATATAAAATACGCCAAAGTTTATCTCCTTATTTCGTCACGTGATCGGCTAAGTAAATAAAAAGAGGGTGACCAGTAAAATCATCGTAGCACAATGGTTTACAGGTTCATTTTCAGAAGAAACATTTTCCTGTTTGATGCTTACTTTTTTTTTTGCTTTCTTTCACCCTGTTGCCGACTGTATCCTCAGTAGCTGAGTGAGACTCCCCTCCAAAAGCCAAGTGGGGTCCGGATATTAGACTGCATCCAGTGGTGAGACTCCAGTTTTGAAATTCTGCGGATTTTCGAGTATCCTTCACTGCTATTACTCACAGGTCCACTCTGACCCAGAGTGGGCGTACTTATTAGGGTCTCCAGAGAGTCAAATAGATGTGTTTGGAAATTCTAAGCATCAGACAGGGATATTTGAAGTATGCTTAGCGTTGTTTCTTAAGAGTTTTTTGTACACAATTATATGATACGAAGACACACAGTTATATGGTTTCAAGTAACTAATAATAATTCTTAGTAGCAATTATAGCTTCAAGTAACTTTTCTTAATAAAAATACTGTAATATGGAATCAAATAATACAATCTAATATGTACAATTTTTAAACTGTCATATGATTATCGTAGTAGGAAATGAAATTGGCCACTCGAGTTCAAATTCAGGACGAGATTATTTGCGTTTCGCTTCATGCTGATGTCTTTGGGAAAGGCATAAATCCATCTGTTCCCTCATCCAGATAGGGTTAATAATAATAATAATAATAATAATAATCAAGGAAATTGAAAAAACTATGGAACATGCAGGTAACAATTATATCAATTGTAATTGGTGCGTTTGGAACAGTAACTAAAGGATTACTAAAGGGACTGGAGGGCTTGGAAGTTGGCGGACGAGTGGATACCATCCAAACTACTACATTATTGAGAACGGCCAGAATACTGAGAAGAGTCCTGGAGACTTGAGGAGACTTTCTGTCACTCAAAATCCAGTGAAAGACCATCAACTAACGCCGATGTGAAAAACTCTAATTAGTAAATTAATAATAATAATAATAGTAGTAGTAAGTGAAAATAAAGTTGGCGACCATAGTCGAGGGCGACCAGAAGGCTCCCTTTTCAATAGTTACTACACCGATGTGTAGGGGAGGCAGCTATTCCTTTCCCTGGATTGCTTCACTTTACCCTTGACACATACCTTATATTGCTGAGTGTTAAGCAAGAAGGTATCAAGTACCATTTTTAAAGTCTTTGGTATGACACGATCTAGGGTTGAACCCACGTCTCCCGGACCGTTGGCGAACACTCTACCCACTAGGCCAATGAGCCGGTTAATAATAATAATAATAATAATAATAATAATGATAATTGCGTGGAGGAAGATAGACTACAGCCATCGGAAACAATACAGACAACACAATCATGAACAGAACAAAAATAACCAGAAAACAAAAATGGGAAGGAAAACAACTGTATGGACATTTCAAGCGACAAACAAACGAAATTTCACACGTGAAAACTTGGACATGACTAAGAAAGGGAAACCTTAAGAGAGAAACGGAACCTCTTCAAATAGCAACACAAAACAATGTCATAAGGACCAACTATATCAAAGCAAGAAGTGATAAGACACAGCAAAATAGCAGATATAGATTATGGGGTGATAGAGACGAAACTATCAATTACATAATAAGCGAATGCAGCAAATTAGCACAAAAAGAGTATAAGACTAAACACGAGTGGGTGGTGAAGGTGATCCACTGGGAATCGTGCAAGAAGTTTAAATTTGGCCATACGAACAAATGGTACAGTAGCGAGCATAAGATCAGAACGATGTTAAGAAAAAGTCAAATGTGAAATAACTTTTTATTTTAAAGCTTCATAGAACATTTTATCTAGGAAAAATAAAGGATATAAAGGTAAATTTTATGATTCCAAAATATAAAGCTCAATAAACTTATTTTGATAAAGTCAGCAGAATAATTATATAACATTCGAAAAAACTAGAAGATCAAAAACATCAGAGCGATTAACGCTTTTTCCCAACCATAATTATTCCCTACTCTTTCATTGCCATTATTACCAGGTCCACTCTGACCCAAAATGGTAGTTCTTGTTAGGTTCCCATGTATGGCTCAAACAGATCTTTTTGACAATAATTAATATTGGATAAGAAAAAGTTAAACCATATGACTATGTGCGAACAGTTCAATTTCAAACAATTCATTTCAGTATAAGTACACAGTTTAAATGTCAAAAACAGTTCTATTTCAAGCCATTCAGTTTAGTCAACAAAGTTAAATGTTTTTAAGTATTGCTAACGATTCAATCAAACATAAGTTATTTATTTACATACAGTTAAATGTAAAAACAGTTCTATTTCAAACAATTCAGTTTAGCATAAGCACACAGTTTAGTTCTATTTGACCCATAGCCCTATCAAGGGCTACCACTCCAGGTCAGATTGAACTTGGGAGCGATGGCAATAAAGGAGTACTCTACATTCCCCAAAGCTCTAGCATTACTTAACCCTGACCATCAGATCATTTAGTGTCATATCAGGACACTCGTTGGAGGAGTCTTACCTCTCTGCAGAGATGCAGTCGACGTATTCAACAGCCCTAGCCGACTGGGCCAGTTAGACCTTTAATATCTTTCAATCTTTCTATAAGAAGCGAAATTCGAATGGTTATCAGTGATGAAGAAAGTTAGAAAACAGTCATCTCAAGATAAATCAGCTGGTTCTGTCTGTTTTACGTTCAGGTGTCTTTCTATTCTCGTGTGACCATCTGTGGGACACCCTCCACAAGGGCTGAAGTGCTCGACTACGGACTCGAAGTAAGCGAGTTCAAACTCCAGTCAAGCTGACACGTTCACTGTTGAGACAGGCATGAGCCCCCTTATCTCCTCAGTTATGGGTTAAATAGTATCACTGTTGTTCTTCTACCAGGGTAGCTTTAGCATCAAATAACCCACGAAGGTTGATATGCCATTAAACAAAGAAACCAAACCAAATTCCATGGTTGTAATTTGTGTGGAAGAGCCAATCAAGGCGCTCTCTCCGTTTCCTCAGTTAGCAAGAGCCGCCCACGAGGGTGGCTGGTCCCTCACATCGCTGTCGCTACTGCTGAAACACATTACCCATCGCCTAATTGTGCTCATATCCACTGCTATTCTCCATAAACGGTTATCAAGCGTCGATAAATATCAGTGGGTGTAATTTTGCCGCTTTTCAAGAATTCAGTGATACACTTTTACCTCGTACGCACTTTCATGTCAGAAGCTATTACATCTGGCTGTCGCTAAGGTGATTTCTGTAACAATGCAAAGAAAATAGGCTGACGAAAAAGTTCTACATACACTGCCATACCATCAATACTCATCTCTGATGTTGTGGACTAATATGATAAAATAGAAGGCATGACTTTCGGGATGATATACCGAAAAATCTCGCACCATTCACAACTAAATAGGGCCGAATGAGGAGCTTAGGTAATTCTAAATGTAATTCTTGCGCCATATTTGCAATACTTACGGCTACAAAAGTATGAAGGCTGGCCTCTTTTCAACGTGCAACATATTTGAGTGGAAGTTTGAATCGCTGCACTTTTCAGAAAAAATAACAGGGACATAGAACAGCAGGCGAACTAAAAACAACTTTTCGTTCCACAGTCGAGATTCTCGAACGGAATCCAGTCAAGTTTTCAAAAGCTATGAACAAGAGTTAGTCAAACGCGAGGCCCTTAAATGATCTGTGCCTAAAAGCGCGTGCAGTCTTCACGAGAAGTCAATGGTTTCTTGGTTGGCCCATTGCCATGAATTAAGGGAGAACCGAAGAGAAAAAAACAAATAAATTAAAATAAAAATAAAGGTAAAAAAATATATGTTAAAGCGCAAATTGCACATTCATTGCCAAATCAAGGAGAGGGTCTATCTCTCGCGACAAAATCTTTTAGACTTGCATATTTTTCACTCACACACTAGTATGTGTTGGAAAACAGTCCTCACTATTTTCTAAGTCGATCGATAAGTTTGGCACAAGGCTAACATAACTTGACGACCTGTGAAGATCGAAATCACAACCATGGGCTGTTTTATCACATTTAAGCTGTAGGAGTTCACGAGTCATTTACTAAAGTAAATCCTGTCTGGTAAAAGGACACGAAAGTAGGGAAAACCAATGAGCTTTGGTTTATTTGTCAAATGGTATATCAACTTCTTATGGGTTATTTAATGCCAAATTTGATTACAATAGAACACGAGAGAGAGAGAGAGAGAGAGAGAGAGAGAGAGAGAGAGAGAGAGTGGTTAGCTAACGGTATATCAATTTCTTATAGGTCATTTAATGCAAATTTGATTACAATAGGAGATTATATATATATATGTATATATATATATAGAGAGAAGGGGGGTTAGTCAACGGTATATCAATTCCTTGTGGGTTATCTAATGACATAATTTGAGTACAATAGGAGATGAGAGAGAGCCCAAAAGCACTCGAGACAAACGTCATATATAATTCTGCTGAAACATGTTATTTGTTGATCAATGGGCCCCCAAGATGGGTGGTGAGTAAAAAGAAAGCTCCTGGTCTAAGTTTGTCCAGGTAGCTATCTGATTACCCTTGGTCCACTAAATTCTTGGCTTGCAAGGAATGTCTCCAGGACGCTGATGGTCAGCAATGGGCTCGTGAATACTGTGGGGGTAAACCTGATTCATAGGCCCATCATTCGATTTACATTCTCCGGCAGGAGAATTACGTAGTTTGCACCAGCGCGCCTTGTGGATTCGTGATCCTCGCAAGCTGTTGAATTTTCTGCCGCAATCACACGTTGTAGCCGGGTACATATCCAGATCGTTACCGTATGAGCAAGTATTCGAACTTGCTCAATACGATATCACGGTCCAGGACATTAGCCACTATACAACGAGGTTTCCCCGATTTATTTGTTAATGTTTAATTATAATTAAAATTTTAATGTTCCATTACACATATTTCCCAATAATCCTTTTTTTGGACATCATTACAAGATATTAAGTATTCCTGTTTAATACAAATAATCTACATACAATTTTATGGTTTCAATTGTTCCTATCTTACAGAAATAATTTATACACACTTAAATGGTTTCAAGTAACTATATCTATTTAACGATAATCATTGATGGCAGGACAGGAGATCACGTGACGAAGTGGCTAAAGTGGTAGAATTTGGTTGGGTTTATGGCATATCAATCGTTGTAGTTTATTTAATGCTAAATCCTCTTTCTACATATATATTAAATATATATGATTTGGTTTGGTTTGGTTTGGTTTGGTTTTATGGCATATCAACCATTGTAGGTTATTTAATGACAAATCCTCTTTCTACATATATATTAAATATATGCCCGTGGTGTAATGGTTATCATCGCAGGAAATGGACACGGTGACACGAGTTCAAATCCTGGATGAGACTGATTGCATTTCACATAGCGCTAACACCCTTGGGAAATGTATGAATCCAATTATCCTCCCCCCAGCTATGGGTAAATAGTAGGGCAGACTAGGTTCTTCAGCCTTGGTGAAGCAACTAGTCTAGGAGAAGGAAAACTCTGAATTCAAACCCCGCTTAAAAAATAACCTTGTGTCATATCCTGCCCGAGTGGAGGGGTTGGTAAATATGATATTAAATGTATAAGATTTGGTTTGGTTTGGTTTTATGGCATATCAACCATTGTAGGTTATTTAATGCCAAATCCTCTTTATACACATATTAAATATGTATGATTTGTAAACATATTTTGTTGATAACGTTTTTAAACGAGCCTAAGCTTATTCGTTTGCACTCAGATTGTTCAAAGTATCGCTATATATCATTAACAATTCAATTAAACATCGATCATTTGTTTACATAAAGTCAAATTGTCAAGCAGTTCTATTTCAGACAATTCAGATTAGCATAAGTCATTTGTTTGCATACAGTTTAAATGTCAAGCAGTTTTATTTGACCAATGGATAGGTCTTACAACAATGAGTCTGAGTGGACCTTGGAGTGATGGCAATGAAGGAGTACTCTGCATTGCCCAAAGCTCCAAGGCTGAAGCCTTATATCAGATTGTTTAGAGTCATATCATGACACTCGTTGCGGGAGGGTCTTACCTCTCTGCAGAGAAGCAGTTGGTGTATTCTACTGCCCCGACCAACTAGGTTCTAAAGTGCTAGAGTGCGACATCGTAGTAAGTGAGTTCGGATTTCAATCGTGCTAATCTGTTCACTTTCGGACTCCTGGAAAAAGTTTAAATTCCTTAATCTGAAACACTTGCTGTAGGGCTGTAGAATATACTAACTGCTTCTCGGCAGAGAGGTAAGGTCCTCCCCTAACTAGTGTTCTGATATGACTCTAAACAATCTAAACAATATTTCGCATGACTTGTTCGTTTAATTTAGATTGTTTTAAAGATGGGAGGTAGTTGCTGTTTTGTGGGATATTGCTTTCAGGATTTGTTCAATATAGTTCGTAACATTCTTGTGCAATTGCCGTCAAGCTTTTTCTCCATACGCTTAGTCAGCGTCCATGTGATGCATCCATATAGTAGTATGGACACGACCGCGTCTTGGAAAAAAAAATTGTGTTTTATTTTATCGGATAGATCTGACTTCCATATGACCGATAGCCTATCGATAGCTGCCATGTTTTCGCTAGTCGCATATTGATGTCATTTTCCGTAGTTGAGACGCTGCTTATATATATTACTATGTGTTGTTGAGTGAACTTGACGAACTGAGAATGGATTACACTCGAGCGCAGGACTCTCTTGTGCGCAGGGCTGAATTAGGAACAATTAGTGCAACTGGCTGAATGCGGGCTCTAATCGCAACTAAGTATAAAGTGTTTACCTGTTTAAAGTGATTGTAGATCTTATTAATATGCTGGGTGCATAAAAGTCCTCGCATCTTTGATTTAGAATAAAATTATTTTCAATAAAATTTTCTAGGTATGCTTTTATTTATTGGTGATATAGCATATGTCTATAGGTTGTTCATTATTACAATGATGTTGCAGTGCAGTACATTACCCACTACGCCATGAGGACGCCTCCCGGGCTGTTTATAAAAAGGTTTTTAAAAATAATTATAATATATATTTCCAACTACAATGGTATTAGATATGTATTTACTGTTAGGGATCAAACCTAACGAAAAATATCAAAATTATTCTCCCTGAGGGATAGAAAGGTGTTGCCTCCTGTGTACGGTGCATTCTGGGATTTGGAGAGACCGGAAAACAGAAACATGCGAGAAGAAACTTGAAAATCAGCCATGACACATGGACGTACATTTGATGGGTGCGCACAAATTTAAAACAGTTTCTTTTCCTGCTCAAAAGATGCTACAGCGTTAAAGATATTTTGTTGGGTTATTCGTTCAGTTTGGGTTTGGGTTCTAGATATCAGACACCGTTTGTTCCTTCTTATCACATCTTAATTCGTTGGCGTCTTCTTCCCTGTAAAAGCTGCAAAGGAGGAAGTCGAAGAGAGAGGATACCTTTTTAATTTTAACTTTATTTCTGGGTTCAACAACCATGCTGTGGGTGAGGAAATTCTTCCTGAAACCAAATGAGATGGTTGCGTCTCCCACAGAAGATGTTAAAAATTTACTTGTTTTCGGGTTGATATGTCCAAATTCGGCGTTTTTAGTAGTGGGGGATAAGTCCATTTGGTGCTTTTGATATAGGCTGGTGTTACCAGAGACGGCTGCTACTGGTAGAAGAGTAAGCCAGCATGCTGCTAAGCCGATACGTTGTTTCACCACAAGCAGCTGGAGAAAAATTGTTTTTTCATTCCCACCGGTCACAGCTGAAAGAGGCCGAGTTTCTTTCTCGTGCCCTTAAGTCTGTTTCAGACATGCACAGTTCCAACTTCCTGTCAGGAGCTTCTGGGAACTTCTGCATTTTTAAAGCTTACTTTTATTTTATTCATTTTATTCAATCCCACAACGCATGTCTCTGCTAGTTGGCGGGGGGGGGTCCTCCAGTCGCTCTATTACGTTCACTTTCGGACAAATACCTTTGGGAAAGGTATGAACCCCCTTATCCTCCCAGCTATGGGTCAATTAGTACTACAATTGTTCTTCTAGGAGAATGGCTTTGGCATTAAATAACCTACAAAGGTTGATATGCCATTAAACAAAGAAACCAAACCATCTGCCAGTGGTTAAATAAACCTAATTCCTTTTTTGTACGCCACCAGTTTGTCTTTTTTCAGTTTTATTTATATATTTTCTTTGTTCGTAAAAACGTAACACTTTCCAATCTCTCCGCACGGACAGGATGTGACACAAGGTCAATTTTTAAGCGAGGGCTTAGAGGTTTCAATTCAGATTTTTCTTTTTCTTTGACTGGTTGCCATACCAAGGTTAAAGAGCTCTGTCTGCTCTACTATTTTCCCATAGCTGGAAGGAGGATAGTTGGATGCATACCTTTCTCAAAGGTATTAGCACTATGTGAAATGCAAACAGCCTCGTCCAGGTTTTTGAACTTTCCATTATCTACGAAGATAACCATTTCACCACGTGCACCTCAAAAATATTTGATATTAGAAATAATTGAATGGATAACCGAAAATGCTTAACCAAAATAATGTCTGTGAACAGTTCCAGGGGGTGGACTGAGTGGTTGGGTGATTGGTTAGTGCCCAAAGTCTATAGAACTAACATGACCAAGTAACAAAATTATCATTTTTGAAATGGCTTCTGTTGAATCATTATGTTACAACTAAAATGTTTTAACTTTATGCATTCTAGTCATTCAGTTAATATTGCCCGCGAGATGTGTTCTTAACGGTACTTCATAGCACTGGAAATAAACACCAACTGGCAAAAGATTCCTTTATTCTTTTGTGAGATTTAGAAACAAGTACCTTGCTAAGATAGTACATAGCTGTACGGGACATAGGGTGGGTTGGGTTAAAGCACCAATAAAACTTTTTTTTTGCCCGGGGGATCAACAGGAACGATTAAGTAAAACAAAGATGTTTAAAGTCTTTTATCATGCACGTATTTATCTATCTATCTATCGCAGACTGTTTCTCTCTCTCTCTCTCTCTCTCTCTCTCTTTCTAAAATTCCGTTCATCTCTCTCTCTCACTATTTTTCTCTTCATCACATTCTGTTCATCTCTCTCTCTTTATCTATCAATCTATCTATCTATCTATCAAAATACCGCTGTCATGCTCGTAATAAACATACAGTTCATACATCATTGAGTTTCATTCAGCAAAAAATCCAATTTAAACAACTAATTTTTATGAGTAATCAAAATTAGAACGAAGAAACAAAAAAGAAAGATACGTGTGTGTGCGTGTGTAATAAAACTGAAATATGATCCATTTTACCTACTTGGTAATGTTTCTTTGGTCATTTTGGTCAAGGCCAGTCATTTATCGACATGTCTGTAATTTATGAAAGCTTTTTTTTTTCTCTTGACAAGATATATCAGGTGGGATCTACATCAGTCAATGTGCCAATGGCTTAAAGAGACTGGTCCCCGAACGGGAAGAGCCAGGTCCCTAGACGGGGTCGTCTTCGAACTGCACGCTAAAAAAAGGAGAGCTATCTTTGCCCTTTTTTTCAAAAATCTTTTTTGCTATGTTGACTAAGTCGACACACACAAACACATACAAAAATACACACACAAACACGCACATAAGTACACACATACACAAATACAAGCAAACATGCACATACAAGCACACTCACACACAAGCACACACACAAAAACACATACAAAAACATACACACACATACAAGCACACAAACAAACACACTAACATACAAATACAAACACATACACAAACACACATACATACGTACAATTACATACACACTAAAACACACACACAAGCACACACACACAGTCACGCACACACATACACACATACACAGAAGCTCTCACAACCACTCAATAATTCACACAAGCACACACATAAGCACACAGATAGATACCCTCACACTTACCCCCCCACACACACATGTAATATAAATGTATAAATATATAAACAGATGAGGAGAAACAGTTGTTTAAGAAGCGTTTATTAAATCAAAAACTGCTCAAAATGCTCACCAGCAGAGCAGTATAAAAACTCGGCTAAACTCCAAATACTTTTTTTGTTCAAGTATTTTGCTTAACTTGCTTTAATTGTTACATAATAAAAGTTATAATTTATATAAGAAAACCTCATATAAAGAGTGGTCCGTGCTACAAAGGCAGACCAGATCTAAAACCTAAAATATCTCAATGATGTTCACTTAAAATCTGTTACTTATATATATATATATATGAAAAGTAAATAAAGGATTGTAATCCGACAATATGTAGAAAAATTGTCCAAGTGTCTTCACATGACCATAATACGATCTCTGCCATCAAAAACACCTGTGTTTAAGATATCCATATTCTGAAAGAAACGCCTCCAATTTTTTACATAAACTATAACAATGACGTTGACAAAAATAACGTCGTTGGTTAGAGCAAGTTTTCAGCTACAAAACAATATTTTTCACATAGTCACCAATAATGGCTATGCATTTTTCATGGCAGTGAACAAGAGTCTGCATGTTGCAGTCCTAAGGGGATCACTTTGAAAGTAAGGCTTTCTATTAAGCAGGTTCACAACGTCATAAGCGTATATAGATGGTATGCCAGTAGAGGTTTAGCCTTCCAACTAGTAAAACATCATTTTATAGATAGGAACTGAGCGGTAGTCTGGCATCTGGTATGAAAGTTGACGGGTCATTGAATTCCTTGCTAAGGAATATTGCTGATAATGAAATTCATCGTTGCTTATTGAATGTTTACGTTGACCAAACAGTGAGTGTGGACATTGGCGGTGGATGGTGTGTTTCAACATTGGCTACAGCAAGGTGAGTGACACGCTATGTTCAAAGCACCTCTCAGTCCACAGAATGTTGAATATCTCAATCAGCTCATCTTTGCGAATTAGGTCGATGAAAGATGGACAACATAAACAAGACTTTCTTAACAATGGCACCGTCATTGCTGCGGTGAAAAAAAGGTAAGTCGTCTCAACTGGTGCAATTTTTTTACAAGAGTTCTCTGAAAAGATTTATTGAAAATTTATAAAAATTTGGTTTTGATTTTTAACGGCATTTCAACATGTCGAGGCTTATTTTATGCCTAGAGGGTAGGAAATCGCGTTCATTGTACATATATATTTATATATTGTCTGTAGTTGTAGCACACGATTATATGATATCAAGCATTCTTATCTAATACAAATCATTATATGGTTTTAAGTAATTACTTTATTCGATAATAATCATTTGTTTTCGCAAAGTTATATGGTTTCAAGTAAGTAAGTAAGTAAGTAATAATAATAATAATAAAAATAATTCATAGTGAACAATCATAGCATCAAGTAACTATTCTTGATCGAAATAATTTACAATGACATATAAAGTATTCATATCTTATACAAATGATTTGCTCTCAGTTGGATGGTATCGAGTATTTCAATCTAATACAAATAATTTGTGCACTATCATATAGTTTCAAGTATTCCTATCTAATACAAATAATTTGCACACAGTTATATGGTGTTTTAGTAAAATTCATCAAATCTCTCCTGATTCACCCACTTAATTCTTCACACACCTAACTACTAAAACACACAAAACACAGACAGACAGACATCGACACTGCTGAAGAAAATAACATCTACCGGATGTTGACCCAACAATGGTCAGTGTCAAACTGAGAAAATCGTGGCTTCTACGCATAAACTCCGCGCATTGTCTATTCAAAATCCCCAGAAGATTCTCAGTTATAAAAAAAGGTCTATTTTTCAACCAATCATTGTTTTTCCACAAATAGTGTTTTCTGGAGCCGGTGTTTGAAGTCAGGAATATATAGATAGGGTAAGCGGAGGTTGCACGCGCAGTTGAATCTCCAGCCATCGCTGAGAGCGTCACCCGACAACACCGTCAAACCAGATCAAAGCAACCACTTGCTGCCGACCAGATAACCGCCCGTCAGCCGGCTAGATATTTCACTTGTTTATTTTATTTATTAAATAAACGAAATAAACTAAATCTTCCTGTCAGTCTTATTTTTCTTGCAACCACACGCTTGTATATAACAATGGTATGAAGTATTCCTATCTGATACAAATAATTTGCACACATGTGGTACCAAGTATTCCTATCTAATAATGATAATTTTCAAAA
Source organism: Sepioteuthis lessoniana (assembly GCA_963585895.1). NCBI lineage: Eukaryota > Metazoa > Mollusca > Cephalopoda > Myopsida > Loliginidae > Sepioteuthis > Sepioteuthis lessoniana. The sequence continues at coordinate 65,006,905 of OY757921.1, forward strand.
CAGATTTATTTGACCCATAGATGGAAACCTAACTACCATTGCTGGTCAAAATGGTCTATGGAGTTATGGCAATGAAAGGGCACTACTCGCTCCTCGGCATTTGATGAAGTTTTGAGTCATACCCCCCTTTGGGGGCATCTTACCCCGCAGTAGGAGATACATTCAACGCATTCTAAGCCTCATCGACAGAGCAGTTTAAATTTGATCATAATCCTCTTCGAAGAAAAGTTACATTGTGCCGCAATACACTTCTGCCACGCCAAGGACTTTTTCTTGAAAACCCATACAGTAAATAAACTAAATACCATATGCGATTCATAGTGGAACATGGTATGAAAACAGCAACCATTTAGCTTGATCTTTATCTTGGAGAAGGACAAGAAGCCGCATGGGAGGGGAGGCGTGTTGGACTGGAGTGAAACAACGATCGTACCGGTGTAGCACAAAACTCTGGTGTTCCAACGTATTGTGAGAGGGAGCATTGTCATACTGAGGCATCCAATTCCTATTGGCAACACAGTTTAGGTTGTTTGCACTGAATGTGCTCTCGCAGATGCTTCAGACCGGTACAGTAGAATTTTGCTTAGAGACTCTGACCCTGGGGGTGAAATTTTTCATTTCCAAGAGTAGCACTTGTTACAGATTCTCTTGAAATCTTCCTTACCCGATGAAACTTAAAAAATGTGTACTATTTGAAATACCTTGTTCAACTCCTTGTTTAATATTTAGTTTGATTTGTTTAATAGCATATTAACCTTTATGGATTATTTTATGCCCTATATATATAGTTTGGTTTGGTTTAGTTTTTTGGCATATCAACCATTGTAGGTTATTAAATGCCAAATCTTGCTTTTGCTTATATATTGAATATATGATTTGTAAACATATTTTGTTGATACACAAAGTTAAATGATCAAACAGTTCTATTTTAAACAATTCAATTTAGCATAAGTCATTTGTTTGCAGTAAGTTTTAATGTCAAACAGTTCTATTTGACCCATAGATAGGACCCTTTCCGGTTATACCTCTCTGGGGGAACTGGAAAGGATGGCAACGAAAGGGGTACTCTGTATTCTCCAAAGCCCCAACATTAATGGAGCCTCACTATCAGATGGTTTAGTTTCGTATCCAGGACACTTGTTGGTGGGGTCGGTCTTACCTATATACATATAGCCCAGCCAACTGGGCTATATGTATATAGTATCACCCATAAATGTGTGTGTGTACATATATATACATATATGTATATAAACGTGCATATGCGTATATATATATGTACATGAGTGTGTTCATATATATATATATATATATATAGTATCCTCTATAAATAAGTACACCCGACCAATTTAAAAAATATATAACGTCAATTTTCTTCTAAACCAAAGCTGCCATGATTTTATTATTTCTATTGCAATATCATAATCAAAACGGATAGTATTTGGTATAATTTATTAGTAAATTTTACAGTATTCAAAACCTGTAACCAAAAATACGAATATGTAACAGTCCAAACATAAGTACACTCCTTGCATATATATATATATATATATATATATATATATATATACATATATATATATATATATATATGCAATTTTACTTTGAGTTAGAATTTCAATGCTGTAGAGTTTTGTAATAAATTACGCCTTATTATACCGACTGACGACCCGGTTACTTTCTGATCAACCAATCGTAAGTTAATTTAGGCTCAAGTTGGAATATTGTATATATCCTATTCAGCCCTTGTACTGTATATCTAAATTCTATCAGGGTTTTGTCCTTTTATTCATCCACTTTATACCGGACATTGGCCTAGGGGTTAGAGTGTTCGCCAATGGCCCGGGAGACCTGGGTTCAATCCCAGGTCGAGTCATACCAAAGACTCAAAAAATGGTACTTGATGCCTCCTTGCTTAACATTATAAGGTACGGATCAAGGGTAAAGTAGAGCAATCCAGGGAAGGAGTAGCGCCCTCCCCTACACATTGGTGTAGTAGCTATCGAAAAGGGAGCCTTCGGGTTACCCTCGACTATGGTCGCCAACCTTATTTATCTTATTCATCCACTTATGTGGTACAAGTACAATTTTTTAGTTGATTTTCAAATGCTTCTTATAATGATGTCAGCTGTACGAAATTTCTTATCTATTATATTCAAAGTTTTGGTTTTCCTTCGTACCTTTTTGTCGCAGTCATAAATATGGATTTGTTAGTCGTAAATCGACTATTATATTTATTCAATTTAGCTTTTTTGTTCGATTGTAAATCGATAAATGACACATTGTAAGATACAGTTATATTAATAGTTGTGAGTCTTCACAAGTCGCATGATTCCGATTATCTGTATGTATGCATATAAAATCCTTGTTCCCTCTATTTATAGATATATCTGGTTGAGCTTGGTTTCTTTGTTCAATGGCATATCAACCTTCGTGGGTTATTTAATACGAGAGCCATCACTGTTGAAAATCAGCAGTGTTACTATTTAACCTGTAGCTGGACGTTCATACCTTTCCCAAGTGTATTGTTCAGAAAGAGAACGTAATAGACTGGAATTCGAACTCTCTTACTTCGTGGCCACAGTCGAGTATTTTAGCCATTACGCCACAGAGACTACCCATAGATATATATGGAGGCATACGTAACTTAATTGCTATCTCTGTGGATAGCCAAGCGAGCTAATTCAAATCTTGAACGAGGCTGCTTGTGCTTCAATTCGGGTTAATGATCATGAGAATGGTAGGAATCCATTTCTTCTTCCCCCATTATAGGTAAATAATAGGATAAACTGAGCTCTTTAGAAAAAAGTAAGGTAGCCGGTATTGGAAAAAAAAAATTTCTTAATTCAAACCCCCTACCAGCACGGAAGAATTGAAGTCCTTGAAGGGTGAATATTTTAGAAGCTCAATATTTCAAGAAAGCTTTCTGGTATCTTCTGCGGCGACACTGATGCCAAGTCGTATTGTACCTTACGCTTCCTTTCGACAAGAAGCGGGGAGACCTGCAGCATAGGCAATTGCCACTCTTTTCTACACACTTGCTGAGATTTTGGCGTATATTCAGTCTCGAGAGAGTGACAAATGTAATATATACATGGATAGCGTAGACATACAGTCAACGACATTTGGTAACTTGGTCCGATGATCTCTTGAGCAAGAAACTGTTACATAAGCATCGTTGACTCTGATTCTCTGTTATCCTAATATATATATATATATATATATATATATATATATATATATATATACTATCACTGCTTTTGAGCACTGTCTATAGATATTGCAAACTATATATATATATATATATATATATATATATATTGTTTTACAATTTAGAATAATTCTAATTACCTTTTACTCTCTAGTAAGGGAATTACAAAAACATAAAACCGACTATCAAAAACGAAACCGTAAAAAGTAATTAAAATCATAAACTATTTATATATATACAGGGTGTCTCAAAATAGATGCAACCCATTAATATGATAATGATTTATTCCTGAGACGAGCGCAATGGTAGTCATTTGGAACACGACCAGTAAAAAATGCATCCTTTGGGCTAGAGAAATCAATCAAATCAATGTTTTTTTAAATTGTTATATCAGCTTCCAGGACATGCATATTTTAAAAGATTTTTCTTCCTCAGTAATAAATCATGATCATATTAATGAGTTGCATCTATTTTGCGACAGTTTTGAATAATTTTGTCTCCAAATAAGTAGTGACGCAAAATATTTTTCCACTCTTGTCCAAAGCATTGTGATCAAGGATAAATAGTTGTTATAGTATAGTATATTCAAATCTGAAACAAAAAAGAATACATTATGAGTAGAGTTATTAGCAGTCACATGGGTTCCATGTATATTGAAACACCATATATATATATATATATATATATATATATATATATATATATATATATATATATATACCTAAAATAGAAATTGGTCTTATTTATACAGGTTGTGGTAGAAATACCTCCCACATTTCAAACAATCACCGAAGAAGCGCAAGAGAAGTCAAGCAAGTGTTGATAGTAGCTCATTCTCACTCATGTCTTATAATCTTTCTTTTTTTTTTTTTTTTAAGTAGGATCGGATACAATTATAGCTTGGACTGGTGCACACCGTCTATTTGCTGTTAAAATGCTTTTAAGACAGGTGAATCTGTAATTTCCACAAGAGAGTTTTTCGAGCTCATTTCATGGTGCCTCGAAATGATACTGTTCTGGACAGAATTTTCAACCCATAGCCATATCGATTTTCTATTCAGAACAGCATCATTCTGACATAATATGATATGAGCATGAAAAGATCCCTGTATTGCAATTAAAGATTTACCAATCTTAAAAAAAAGTAAAAACAAACAAACAAAAGCACAATGTTTCAACAGCAAAAGCGCGGTGTGCACCGGTCCGAGCCATCATTGTAACTGATCCTTGTTAAAAAAAAAAAAGATCGTAAGAGATTAATTAGATGGAGCTACCACTATCACTTACCTACGTTCACTTGCACAACATAATTGACGGGTTTACAATAAGGGAGGCATTTCTTTCACACCCTGTATAGGATCAGCTGCTTTCAGTCATTTATTATTATTTATCAACTAAACATAGTGATATCCTGAGGTACAGTCAGGGTACGCTGACTTAATTGTAATAATGCTTTGACCCCGAAACCTTGCCAGACTTTAGGGTCATTATCTGATGAAAACTTTGTTGAAATCACTGTAACTGTTTTTATAGCGACATTCTCTATCTGTCTGTCTGTCTGTCTGTCATTGTATCTATCTATCTATCAATCTATAGATATAGTACTAAATAATAAATTACTTTCTGTGAATTGTTATTTTCCATGGGTAAAAAAAATTAATTCATTGACATCCATCGACGATTGCCAAACGTTTTACCAAAACTAAACAGTGTTGCTGAGCACAATTAGGCGATGGATAATGTGGTTTTGCAGCAGCGACAGCAATGTGAGTGACAAACCACGCTTTTGGGTAGCTCTTATCAATCCAGGAAATGAAGAGCGCTCCGACGCGCTCCTTTGTACGATTCGGTGGATTACAACCAGAGAACTGTGCACGGAGCTGAATGTCGTTTAGGATATCGCAAAATTTGCGTCAATGAGTGGGGTTAACGTGCATGGTCACACGAAAAAGGAAAGACACTCAAATACAAGAAAAACAGTACCTGCTGAACCACCTCAAGCCTAGTGGGTAGAGTGTTCGCCAATGGTCCGGGAGACTTGGGTTCAATCCCAGGGGACGTCATAACAAAGACTTTAAAAATGGTACTTGATATCTCCTTGCTTAACACTCAGCAATAAAAGGTACGTATCAAGAGTAAAGTGAAGCAATCCAGAGAAAGGAGAAGCGCCCTCCCCTACACCTTGATATAGTAGCTATTGAAAAGGGAGCCTTCAGGTCACCCTCGACTACGGTCGCCAACTTTACTTTTTACTTATCATGTGGCCACTACTACTACCAACACCACGTCCATCAAATGTCACTTGAGTCCGTGAAAATTATCTAGAAAAATCAATTTTCATGTATTTTTTACCCAATTTTGACGCTTTGTGATATTTGCTTTTGTGAAAGGAGGTTGCCGAGAAGATTTTTAACAGATCCCAATTCAGAAAGTATTCTATATCTTTTGTTTTTCTTGACTCCCTCAATTCCAACTTTTTCAAAGATCTGAGTGCCGGTCAAAAGTGCTTGTTTTGTTATAACTCACTTTAGTTTACATTTATCTCATAGAAGCAAGTTCTTTAAACCTTTTCATTTGTTTCATGTTCTCAATTATATTTTCAACAACCTTCTTTATCGTTTCATGATCTCGGTAAGTATCCTTTGATATCTCCAAAGTGAACAATATTATAACTTTCTTATTTCCTGTTTTTCAGCTGTTAAATGCTTCCCTTTATCCATGTTCCAACGCATGCAATGGACAAAAAAATTATCAGATTTTGGAGGTCTTAAAACATTAGTTTAATCTGGATACTAACTTCAGTCAGTCAATTTTTATAAATTCCAAATATCTTAAAAAATGACCAGGCAATATATATATATATATATATATATATATATATATCTTCTTTATCAATCCACTTAATGTAGTAGTGAAAATTATTTTAGATCAAGATTCAACTAAATACCTGCAAGCTGATCAAGTAAATATATACTTGGTTCAATTTTGATCAAACATTTTCATTGTATACTGTTTTATCTACGTGATTCATTTTAACTACTGAATTAAATTGAAAAAGAAGATCGATATTGAGAAATACGAGGTGCATACGATAAGTTTCCAGACTTTTTTTTCATAGGGGCATTTAAAATTGTCGTAGACTTTTGAAAATTCAGTATGTTATTGCTATACATCTTATGAGATGACTGATCAATGTTTATGATTTCAGGTTCAAATGAACAGCTACAGCAGAAATTGGAATACACCCTACTAAAGCCTAATTGTCAGAGCTGGGAATTTCAAAAATGCAATCTGGACGTGAGGAAGAACGATATGCAATAAAATTCTGATTTAAAATTGAAAAAAAAAATGCCATAGAAACGTATGGAATGTGTCAGACTGCTTTTGGAGTATCTTGAATCAATCGAGCATCAGTTTTTGAGTGGCATAAGAGATTCAAGGAAAGCAGGGAGTCTGTGAGGGATGATGAGAATGTGGGGGAGTAAGGAAGTCAATACACCAGAGTTGATTGGCCAATGGGTTAGGGTTAGGGTTACTATGTTGAGGTTTTAAGGGAGTTCAGGAAATGATCCCGTCGGAAGAGACCAGCACTTTTCGAATAGGGTCAGTGGCATTTCCACCAGGACAATACACCAGTCCACAACTCCATCCTTGTCACAGACTATTTGAGCAAGATGGGCATCAAGACAGTTCCTCACCGTTCCTATAGTCCAGACTTTGTTCCCTGTGACATTTGGTTATTCCCTAAGCTCAGAGACTGTCGTTATAAGTCAATTGGGGAGATGAGAGAGGCTGTGACGAATGTCATTGACACGCTCACACAAGAGGACTTCCATGGGGCCTTCCAGAAGTTGTTGGAACGGTACAACAAGTGTCTTGCAGCCGGAGGAGATTACTTCGAAGGGGACTAGAGTTTCATGAGTGTACTATCACTGAAAGTGCCCATACGAAAAAAGTCTGGAAACTTATGGTATGCACCTCGTATATTTATTGTGTAAAATAAAGGAATAAATACATAGAATTAAATGATAAATGAAGTTCTTTCCGTCAATTATAAGATTAAAAAATCGAATTTCAGTCCACTGACAATCAATATAAAAACTGAGAACAGTGACAATTAATTGATTGAGCAATAACACACACATACACACACACAAACACACACAAACACACATATACATATATATATATATATATATATATATATATATATATATATATATATATATATCTTTGCGTCTGTTTGTAATCTAATTCGTGGAAACGCTGGAAATTTTAGTATAAACATTTTTATGATAATTTATCTTAAGATTTGCAAGATGATGAAAGCGAAATTTGTTTCTTGTTGATTCGGATTCTGGGAGCCGATTTATGGGTATTTTTTGGGTATCCCATTTCGAAAGATTTTCTGGCCTCACCATGTAACAACAATTATTTCCATTGTCTTATACCCTTTCTAAATCAAATCAATACAAAAACAAGTAAGTAACATATTAATGTTGTATTTGTAAAAGGATGACAAATTAAGCAAGAGAGAACAGAACTAATTGCATGAACATTTTCTGATTCTTTTTTGTTTATTCACAAATATTAATTTGTGAAAAAAAAAAGAAAAAAATTACAAGAAAATAATGACAGTTATCAATTTTCCCGTTTTCCATATTTTATCTACTGTGTAAAAAGACAAAAACAACAAAAAAAAAAAAACGATTGGTAATTAACAAAATATTTTAAAATTTTTTGGTTCTTTAAAAAGTGGCAATAACTAAAAAAAAAAAAAAAGATTTTTTCTTAGCAATCACATAATTATGTCTTATTGTTTGTCTTTCCTTTACGATCATCATTAATTCACGTTGATTGCATAGATTTCCCTGACTCACTCTCCCCCCCCTCTCTCTCTCTCTGTCCCTTTCATCCACTGTTCCTGGTAGGTCACCCAGACTGTATCCAGTGTCTGCACAGGTGATGTATGAAAGACCTGGCTAGTTGGCCAACACGAGTGTATCCATGTGTAGGAGTCCATAAGAGAACGTCACTTATGAGTGTGTCTTTACTTCTGCAGCAGTGCCCAACATGTCTTGATCATCTTACTTTGATAGTTTGTAAGATGGGACGTAAGTGGCCTTACAGCTGCTATTTTGTGGGGTGTTGTTTCCAAGATTTGTTCCTTTGTAACCGAATAATTTTCTCAATAGCGTGAGTGTTTAAGAATTGTTTGTAGTTTCTTAACCACTTCAAAATTAATTTCGTTTTCAGAAACAGACAAACAGAAAAACTTCAGATATATATATATATATATATATATATATATATACAACATTTTGCTTATATATTTACATATATATATATATGTGTGTGTGTGTGTGTGTGTATGCTGTGTGTGTGTGTATGTGTATGTGTCACCTTTCACTTTGTTTCATTTTAAAAATTTTCTGAGGCCGTTATCAATCACTTTAACCACAATACCACAGTAACTTCTCCCACCATATTTTACTTAAAATAAACAACAAAAATTAATTAATTTAAAATAAACATTTCTTTACAGCAATTTACGATGTTATTCCCTCCACCTGGAAAACGCAGTATATCCTTTCGAGCACACATACACACACACACACACACACACACACATATATATATATATATCCTTCCTAACACACACACACACACACACATATATACATATATATATATATATATATATATATATATATATATATATATATGTATATATATATATATATACTGCTGACCAAAAGTTTGAAACCACCCTGAATTGTTCAAAATAATGGCGAATTTTGCTAAGTTCGAAGTGAACTAAGTATAAAAATAAGTTGTTTATAAAATAGCGGTTCGTTTGGGAATCATTTCTACCAACAAACTTTTACAAGTTATTTTTATCATTCAGGGTTTTCGGACAATTGTCTTCATCGGTCGAAACGTTGCGAATATAACAATAAAGAGGGAGATAATAGTCTGAAAACCCTGAATGATAAACTTCATCCAGCTTCGTCTCAGAAATTCAGACAACTTTTTCAGGTTACTTGAATGGATGCTCTTATATACAAGCGTGTGGTTGCAAGAAAAATAAGACTGACAAGAAGACTTAGTTTCATTTCGTCTATTGAAATAAACAAAATAGACAGGCAAATAGAATATCTATGCCCGCTGACGGGCAGTGATCTGGTCGGCAGCAAGCGGTTGCTTTGATCTGATCTGACGGTGTTGTCAGGTGACGCTCTCAGCGACGGCTGGCGATTCAACTGCTCGTGTAACCTCCGCTTGCCCTATTTATATTTTCCCGACTTCAAACACCGGCCCCAGAAAACACTATTTGTGGAAAAACAATAATTGGTGGGAAAATAGACCTTTTTTTTATAACTGAGAATCTTCTGGGGATTTTAAATAGACTATGCGCGGAGCCTATGTGCAGAAGCCACGATTTTCTCAGTTTGACACTGGCCATTGTTGGGTCAACATCCGGTAGATGTTATTTTCTTCGGCAATGTCAATGTCTGTCAGCTTGTGTTTTGTGTGTTTTAGTAGTTAGGTGTGTGAAGAATTAAGTGGGTGAATCAGAAGAGATTTTATGTATTTTACTATTACATTGCTAAGAATTTACTTCGCAGTAAAAAATGCTCGTGGTGGATTTTAGATGACACACGCGCGCGCACGCACACGCACACACACACACATATATATATATATATATATATATATATTTGCAAAAATCAATGTGATTCCAAACTTTTGGTTCGTAGTGTGTGTGAATCTATGTATCCACTCAAACATTTGGCTAAATAGACTACTCTTAACAGAAAACACCAATCATATTTGGAATTTACGCAAATATACATGGTCATGGTTCGAATCCAGGTAATAAGCCAGGATGTTTAATAGTGATTTTAAAGGCAAGAACATTTACATGCACCGCCTTCCATTTAGAAAATTGGCACAAAGCGATCTTCCAAACATGGGTTTTCTCGTCAAGCTTTATGAATATTGTGTGGTATAGCGGAATTGGCACGGTTTAAAATGTATATCCCACAAGTTCCGAAGGTTTCGAACCTAGATAATTTTTTTTCATAATCACTTCTTTATCCGTTGAACTAGATTCACAGAGAAAGGTTATTAGCATTCATAGGCGCGGAGAATGTTAACACTCTCTGATGACAAATAAAAGGAAATAAAACAGAAAAGACTGTCGATCATAATAAGTGTTCAGGTATTCACGGAGAAGGCGAATGAAGTTTGAGGGTGTCGAAGTCATGGTGTCATGATGCAATTTTGAAAGACACGTAGTATTGGTAGAGTTGGCGGGGAGGGGCGGATAATGAAAATGCATGTATGGCACAAACCACATAAGACACTTGCAAAACTCAAGAATCAGAGTGTCGGTCACAAATCTTGAATCGCTTTACACTATCAACCCAGCACGAAACGTCTGACACTTCACCTCTTTCTCCATCAAGTACGTGATTGGCACTTGTATTATATATATATATATATTAAGATCTTAAAATATATTATGGTTTTTTAGAATATTTCATCATGCGCAAGCTTTTAAAAACGAAATTTAGATTCTGTACCAAACACATTTTCATGTGTATGTGTGTGTGTCCGTGTGTGTATGTGTGTCCGTGTGTAAAAGTAAATGAGTGTTTGTGGTGTAATGGTTACCACCGTTTGGAAATGGTGCCGGCGACCCGAGTTCAAAACCTGGATGAGACTGTTTCACATAACGCTAATACTCTAGAGAAAGGAAGGAATCCAATCATTCTCCTTGCAGCTATGGATAAATAATTGGGCAGACTGGGTTCTTGATATGAAAACCAGTCAAACACTAAATTCAAACACTACTAAAATGCAAGCAAACACTACAAATAGCCACATTTAACGTAAGAACCTTAAATAGAATAGGACAACTCCCAGAGCTAATCGCATCGGCCGAAGAACATAAAATAGACATAATATGCATACAAGAACACAGATACACACACACAGAAGATATCAAATATCACGAAACTAGCAATGGATGGTCGCTCGCCACTGTATCCGCATGGAAAAACTCTGTCAACGCCGCAGTGGGAGGGGTAGGATTGCTTATAGGACCTAGAGCACTAAAAACGCTTAATAGCATAGAGAAAATACAACCTAGAATGATGGTAGCTACATTTAACGGAAACCCCAAAGCAACAATCATCTCATGCTACAGCCCCACCAATGTTAGTGAAGAAAATGAAATAGTCACCTTCTACGATGAGTTATCCTCATTAGTGCGTAGCATCCCGAAACACAACATGTTAGTCATTGGCGGAGACATGAATGCACAAATCGGGAAAAACGGAAACAACAAATACAGCCTCCACAACACGTCAAATAGAAATGGACAACATCTAACAGATTTCATGATAGAAAATAGATTAGCATGCCTCAATACAAACTACCAAAAAAGAGAGGGCAAACTATGGACATACACGTACGCAAACAACACTAAAGCTCAGATAGACTACGTCCTTATAAACAAGAAATGGAAGAATAGTGCATTGAATTGCGAGGCATACTCCTCTTTTGAGGGTGTGTCCACCGATCACCGAATAGTCACAGCGAAAATACGGTTAAGCCTACGAAAAAACGACAAACGAACAGCGACCACCAAACACTATGACTGGGCCCTATTAAACAACAAAGATGTCAGAGATAAATACGTATTAGAATTGAGAAACAGATTCGAAACACTACAAGAAAAGACGGAAAAAAGTACACCAAACGACGAATACGAAAATTTTGTCAATGCACACCTTGAGGCAGCAGCAAAATGCATTCCAACAAAAATTAAAACTAAATATAGAGTCCCATGGGAAACCTTAGCGGTGAGAGAAAAACGTGCACTAGTGAAAACAGCCTCCAAAAACTATCGAAAAAACCCAACAAACACAAATGCCTTAAAACTAAAAACGGCACAATATCAATTAGCAGGCATATATATAAAGGAACAGACAGAATACATTCAAAATCAGATAGATAAGATCAGAGACTCGGTAGAAGATAGACAATCTAGAATTGCCTGGCAAACAATAAACGAAGTGAGCAGAAGAAAGAACACAACCAAAGCAAAACTTAAAGCAGCAAACCAACAAGAAAGAATAAAACTGTGGAAACAGCACTTCGAAAACTTACTTGGAAACCCACCAAAAATAACGCATGAACCAATCACCAGAATAATTAGCAAACAATTAGACATTAAACTTGGACCGTTCACACAAGGAGAACTCGACTCGGTTCTCAGAAAAATTAAAAATAGGAAAGCTGCAGGACTGGACGAAATTCCCCCGGAAGTATGGAAGACCAGACAATTCGACGACATACTGCTCCGACACTGCAACGCAGTATACAATCAAAATCCGATAGATAGATGGACGAAGGGATGCATACTCCCCTTCCCTAAAAAGGGAGACCTCGGATTAGCCAAAAACTACCGAGGCATAACACTTACATCCATAGCTGCCAAAATCTACAATGCCCTACTACGAAACCGCATAGAACCCAAAATCGACAACATACTTAGAAAAAACCAAAATGGCTTCCGAAGAAATAGATCTACGACCTCACAAATACTAACCATCCGCAGAATCCTTGAGGGTGTACGGGCAAAGAACCTACAAGCGACATTAATATTTGTCGACTTTACCAAGGCTTTCGACTCCATTCACAGAGGAAAGATGGAACAAATCCTACTAGCGTACGGCATACCTAAAGAAACCGTAGCGGCAATAACGATTCTCTATAGAAACACTAAAGTAAAAGTACGATCACCAGATGGAGACACAGAATACTTCGACATTGTAGCAGGAGTACTACAAGGGGACACGCTGGCTCCGTATCTCTTTATCATTTGTCTAGACTACGTACTTAGAACATCGATTGACAAAATCAAAGAGAATGGCTTCGAACTGACGAAGAAAAGAAGCAGAAGATATCCCGCAACAACAATTACCGACGCCGACTACGCCGATGACATAGCGATACTGGCAAATACACCTGACCAAGCCGAAACACTTCTGCATAGCCTGGAACGAGCAGCAGCAAGCATAGGCCTCCATGTTAATGCACACAAAACGGAATATATGTGCTATAACCAAACAGGGGACATCTCCACTCTAGAAGGAACCCCTCTTAAACTAGTAGACAAATTCACGTACCTAGGAAGCAGCGTCGAATCAACCGAAAAGGACATCGAAACGAGGATAACGAAAGCATGGACAGCTATCAATAGGCTATCGACTATATGGAAATCAGACCTAACCGATAAAATGAAACGCAGTTTCTTCCAGGCAGCGGTCACATCGATACTGCTATATGGATGCACTACATGGACGCTAACAAAACGGCTGGAGAAGAAACTAGATGGCAATTACACAAGAATGCTGCGTGCAATCCTCAACAAGTCCTGGCAGCAACACCCCACAAGACACCAACTGTACGGACACCTGCCCCCTATCACGAAATCTATTCAAGTTAGGCGAACCAGACATGCAGGACATTGCTGGAGAAGCAGAGATGAACTCATAAGAGATGTACTCTTATGGATCCCCACACACGGCCGCGCAAAAGCAGGACGACCAGCACGAACGTACATTCAGCAGCTATGTGAGGATACAGGTTGTTGTCCTGAAGACCTACCTAGGGCGATGAACGATAGGGAGGAGTGGCGAGAGAGGGTCAGGGATATCCGTGCTGCCAGCACGATATGATGATGATGATGATGAAATTCCGTTTAAAAAATTGACCTTCTGTCGCATCCTGCACGTGCGGTGGGGTTGGCATATATATATATATATATATACATATATATATATATATATATATCTTTAAGAAAAACAAAAACCGGTCACATTAGGATTATAAATTTATTTCCATCCTGTTATGGGTCTTGATATGAATCAATAACACCAAAAATAACAGGACCTTTTCAGATCTAATGGATAGAATAATTAAGAATAGACACAGGAAGGAAGGGTGGGAGGGGGTAGAAGAGGGGTGAAGAGTTTCCTCCCCATTTAGCCCATTTCCGGTTTTTAGTTTTTATTACCGGTTGGAATCATAGTAAATTAAATTCTTTTAATTTTAAATTCTAAATACATTTCAACTTAAAATTCCAGATTTAATAATAATTTAGGAAAGTAAAACATTCCTTAATAACCTTACGTAAGGATACATTAATACTTATCTTAAATTAAAGTCAAAATTTAAAATTAAAATTTTTAATTCAAAATTTATATTCGTGCCTATTAATTCAGTTACCCTTCCATTGAAAAGTACGTACACATCACATGGTTTCTTCTCATCTTTTTTATTTTATTTCATTTTATTCATTTCACCTCAAATCTCAAATGAATCCTATGTTTTGGATAATTAAACATTATCTATGATAATTTGTCTATAGTTTAAATTTATTCCTGTGTCTACACCTAGCTATTAATTCACATCGCTGATTTAATAATTTTTCAGGGTCTGGGTATATCATAATTTGTATTTTTTCTCCTAGGCACAGATTACATCTACTATCAAAGCATTTTGGAGTATACGACTCTTTCAATATGGACCATTGAATCTCAGGGGTTAAGCCTTTATTTTTCAACGTGGTGCATTTAATAAGTTTCCAGACTTTTTTTTTGTACAGGCATTTAAAATTGTCGTTGACTCTTGAAAAGTCACCATGTTATTGCTATACATCTTATATCTTATGAGATGACTGACCAATTTTTATGATTTCAGATTCAAATGAACAGCTACAGCAGCAATTGGAATACACCCTACTTAAGCCTGATTGTCACAGCTGGGGCATTTCAAAAATGCTATCTGGACGTGAGGACACTTTAGAAGAACGATATGCAATAAAATTCTATTTTAAACTTTAAAAAAATGCCAGAGAAACGTATGGAATGCTTCAGGTTGCTTTTGGAGCATCTTGCATGAATCGAGCATGGGTTTTTGAGTGTCATAAGAGATTCAAGGAAGGCAGGGAGTCTGTGAGGGATGATGAGAGGTTTGGGAGGAGTAAGGAAGTCAGAACACAAGAGTTGATTGGCTAAATAAAGAATTTCATGGATAAGGACAGTCGTGTGTCTATAGAGACAATAAGTGCACAGTTTGATGTCAGTGTGGGAACTGTACACACAATTATTCGCGAGGAACTGAAGTTGCAGAAGATTTGTGCGAAGTTTGTCTCAAGTGTGCTCAGAGAAAATCAGAAAGAAAGACGTTGTCATGACAGCAGGGAGATGGTCGAGCTGATTAATTCAGATCTTGCAGTTCTTGATTCTCTGGTGACCTGCGATGAAAGCTGGATCTACTGCTTGGACTCAGAGACCAAGAGTTTTTGAGTGGCATAAGAGATTCAAGGAAGGTAGGGAGTCTGTGAGGGATGATGAGAGGTGTGAGAGGAGTAAGGAAGTCAATATACCAGAGTTGATTGGCCAAAGGGTTTGGGTTAGGGTTACTATGTTGAGGTTTTAAGTGTCTGTGTATATATATATATATATATACAAGACACTTTTGCGTTTTATTTATAGACACTTTTGATTTATTAAGAGAATAAATAAAAACAACTTCCAAAAGTGTTTGTGCATATATATATATATATATATATATATACGCGGTGCATACGATAAGATTCCAGACTTTTTTCATATGAGCATTTAAAATTGTCGTAGACTCTTGAAAATTCACTATGTTATTGCTATACATCTTATGAGATGACTGACCAATTTTTATGATTTCAGGTTCAAATGAATAGCTACAGCAGCAATTGTGATACACCCTACTAAAGCCCGATTGTCACAGCTGGTGAATTTCAAAAATCCAATCTGACACTTTAGAAGAACGATATGCAATAAAATTCTGTTTTAAACTTGAAAACAAAAAAAAAAAAATGCCATAGAAACGTATGGAATGAGTCAGACTGCTTTTGGAGTATCTTGCATGAATCGAGCATCAGTTTTTGAGTGGCATAAGAGATTCAAGGAAGGTAGGGAGTCTGTGAGGGATGATGAGAGGTGTGGGAGAAGTAAGGAAGTCAATACACCAGAGTTGATTGGTCAAAGGGTTAGGGTTAGAGTTAGGGTTACTATGTTGACGTTTTAAGGGAGTTCAGGGAGAGATTCCGTCGGAAGAGGCCAGCACTCTTCAAATCTGGTCAGGGGCATTTCCAGCAGGACAATGCACTAGTCCACAACTCCATCCTTGTCACAGACTATTTGAGCAAGATGGGCATCAAGACAGTTCCTCGCCCTCCCTATAGTCCAGATATTGCTGTGTCAAGGAAACCCTCAGAGGCTATCGTTATGAGACACTTAAGGAGATGAAAAGGCTGTAACGAATGTCATTGACACGCTCACACAAGAGGACTTCCATGAGACCTTCCAGAAGTTGTTGGAACGGCATAACAAGTGCATTGCAGCCGGAGGAGATTACTTCGAAGGGGACTAGAGTTTCGTGTGTGTACTATCAATAAAAGTGGCCATACGAAAAAAGTCTGGAAACTTATTTAATGATCCTCGTATATATATGTTGAAAAAAAAAAGAGAACAAAAAGCACATCCTTCTTAGAAATCTGTCTCTGTCAATATTTTTCGGAACTACCCGTATATATAACACACCCTCGTATTTCCAAAACACAAAAGAACACTTACACGCAGAACTAAAAACTCAAAATTACCACAAACACAATACAAAGACTTGTAATAAGCGTAAAATATTGATTAAACACATAAATTGACCAAATATAATCATTCATTTCAATAATTCACCCCCGTAGAGTACATTCTCATTTCAACTCGTTAAAAACATGTACCAAACTCTATACACACGCATATATATGCTAATTTTAGCTTAGTCGACCGACCAGTGAAGCTTAGAATATGTTCACTGTATTTTCTCAAGAGGATTAGGATCCTCTGCGAAAGAAAATTGGGTGTCCTAAGTATGACACTAAAATCCATCTGATGATAAGGCTCTAAACTTGGAGATGCGAGAAGTGTGGAGTACGTATTCATTACCATTACTCCCAAGTCCACCCTGATAAGCGTTAGTAGTACCTGTCAGGATCCCAGCTATGGATTAAATAGATCTATTTTAAGATTATTCGATAGAAATAATTCGTATGACTCTTAACAACATCTGATAGTGAGGCTCAAGTTCTGTAGATCTGGGGAGAGTGAAAAAACCCTTAGTTACCATTTTTCCAGGTTTATTTGTATTGAAGTCATAATTGTTTACAAAGGATTATTATTATCAGTTACAAGTTACTATGTGCAAATTATTTGTATTAGAAAGGAATACTTGAAACCATACAACTGTGTGTAAATTATTTTTATAAGATAGGAATACTTGAAACCATACGACTGTGAGCAAATTATTTGTCTTCGATAGGAATACTAGATATCTTAAAACTGAGTTCCAAAAATCAAGCAAAAAAAAACTCTAACGACATAACGACACAAAAATGTAAATACGAATGTACGATAAATGCGATTCCCTAACATCTTGGCATAAAATAACCCTAGATTGATTGACTTACCGTAAGAATCAATCAATCAATTTAGTACAAGGCTAGATATGAGGGATATATATTAGGTAGATTGTATAGCACCATTCACAGTACAGAAAATGAAATCGTCAAGGCTCTTTTAAATTCAGGCGTAGAGACTTCGCATTCCCTTTATACAAACGTCTGTAGGGAAGGCATAAACCCATTAAAGTTGATAACATTATCAGAAAATTTCAACTTCACTTTTTATTCGTCAATGCCTGGATCTGTTACGTCATCGGTAAGACCCTATACAGAAAGAAAATGGCTGCTCCGACAGTTGAGTCAAGGACACGCTGACGGTGTCTTCTGCAGAGGGTTAAGAGCCCTCTCTTCTAAAAAAAATTACTCACAAATGGGGGTCCAGAGTATGATAGTAAACTACATTTGTTGGTAAGGCTCCAGTTCTGAAGCTCTGAGAATTGTGAACTCGCCTCTTCTTTGCCATTCCACCTAGGTCCAGCCGGAGTGATAAGACTTGTTAGGAGCCCATGTTTAAGATAAAGATTTTGCCTGTTTAGATTTATTGTGAAGCTATATTCTTATGTATATTTTTCTTTTCTTTTTTTTAAGTAGAGGAATTATATTGTGAATTGAATTACCATGACCAGAAAATATATTTTTATATAATATATATTTGGAGACCATAATTGATAAACTGTCCCTGGTATGAAATAACCCTATAAGTGTTGATATGCCGTAAAACCAACCAACCAACTAACCAACCAACAAAACAGAAGAAAGGACGTTCAAAATTGTAATACACACACACACACACCACACGCACACAGATAAAGGGTCCTAAAAAGTTCTTGGCCCAATCAAGAAAGAATAATGCTAAAGCCTCATATACATTAGTCTTCATCCCGCTGTTCAGAACATGTCATATCGTTTTTCTAGTTTATTTAATTCTTTACCAATAAAAACAACAACGACAACAACAAAATGTTTCAGATCAATAAAAATTTTAATTAAAGAGAAAAAGAGATTTCTTTCATGTTCGAGCCGAGAACTTTTTAGCACTCATTTATATTGTAATACAACGAAACCGTCTGTCTGCGGATTTTTTTTTAACTGAGAATTTTCTGGGGATTTTGGATAGACTATGCGCGGAGCCTATGTGCAGAAGCCACGATTTTCTCAGTTTGACACTGGCCGTTGTTGGGTCAAGATCCGGTATCTGTTATTTTCTTCTACAGTGTCTATTTCTGTGGGTCTGTGCTTTGTGTGTTTCAGTAGTTAGGTGTGTGAAGAGTTAAGTGGGTGAATCAGAAGAGATTAGATGTATTTTACTATAACAAGGCTCCCCTAGATCTCGTTCTGATTTATAATGTGTGTATGAGGAATGTGTGTATGAAGGTTCTACTGCATGATAAAGTTTTTGAACCGTGTGGGAATTTGTCCCCGTGTTAGTCTATATAGGCATTCGTTTTGTTTCATTTTGTGGTGGTTGTGAGGGTATATTATTCGATATGGAGTTCCGTGTGAGGTTATGCGACCTGAAAGGGGATGAAGACGAAGGATCCTGAGTGTTTTGGTGTGTGGTACAGTGGTGGGGATATGTGAGATAGGTGTGCTGGTCGCGGCTTAAGACGATGAATATGTGCCCGATGGATCCAGGCTGTGTCACCATTTTCGTTCCGCACCTGACTCATCACATCATTTGTTTTAATGACTTTAAAGTCTCCTATCCAAGATAGGTTTGATGATTGGGCTGTGGTTGATTGTGGCCGATGAAGTAAAACCTTATCGCCGACTTGTGTTGGGTCCTTGTAGATGAAACGGTTTAGGCTGACTTCAAGTTTGTGATCGGCTTCGTCGTTCGCTCGGGCGACGCGATGGTGAACTTGCCTTAGAAGAGCATTTATTTGCATACCATAAGCTCCTGGATCATTGCTTGCGAGCTCCTTTGAGAGTGGTTTGGGCAAACCAATGTTGGGGTGGCGACCAGTAATTGCGTAGAGTGGGGTTACACCAGTAGCGCTGTTGATCGTGGCGGATGAAGTGACGGATTCAAGTATGTCTGCCCATTCACAGTTCCTATCCTCACATAGCATGTAGAGAGCGTTCTTCATCGTGCGATGTTGCCGCTTGATGTTTCCGGAGCTTTGTGGCCGCCAGGGGCAGTGAAGTTCCGGTATTATGGACATTTAGGCAAAGAATTGTTTGTAAACTTCACCGGTAAAATGAGTGCCACGATCATAGGATACTATGCGTGGTATTTCTCTGTGGCGAAGAAAGAATTGGTATAGACCGCGGGCCGCATGGATTGCTCGATCTCTTGCGCATGGTATGGCCGTGAAGTGCCGACTGAAGCTTTCTAGAATGGTCAGGATGTAACGCTTTCCTTTGGAGTTGGGCATTGTGACGAAGTCTATATAGACGAGCTCGAATGGTCTCCTGCCTCGCTTGCAGTGACCAATTGGCCAACGCATGCGCTTCCCGTAGTTGCCTTTACATTTTGTACATGTATCACAGGAATCGATGTAGGATTTTATGTCACGATTTTTGAATTCCCACCAGTAGTTGGATAAGAGTTCACGCATACGTGTAATACCTGAGTGGTTAGTGACCTCGTGTGCTTGGTGAAGGTATCTGGTGCGGAGCTTGTATGGTACGACTAATTTGGGAGAGTGATTACTGTCCCTTATCATTAGGACAGAGGTGCCTGGTTCCAGAAAAAAAGGTTTAAGTGCTTTCTTAAAAGTGCTGCACGGTGGTCATCAGGATCTACATTGATTTCTTCAAAAATGGGCGAGTCACAGTTTCCGATGTTGATGTTACAGTGTAGCTCACCGAGAGCAGTGATGCTTCCATTAATTCCTTTTATGTGGACGTCAGAATGGGTCACCTGTTTCTTGGCTTCTTTCAGCTGTTAGGAGATTGGTACGATGCAGGTGGAGCATCCAGAGTCTAACATTGCTACACTAGAAAATGTGATGCCTTTGACGGTAAAGGTGGCCTTAACGAGTGGCGATTGGTGCAAGGAGAGTTTCTGAAGGTTGAATATGTGATGGCTAGGGTGGAAGAACAGAGGACGAGCCATCACATTTCGTCTTGTTCGTACCGAAAATCCTGTTCCTCGATGTCTGTGGATGGTGTATCCGCATCCGTTGCTGCGACATGGGCCTGAGTCTGAGTAGGAGGTGGGTGACGATATGGGCAGTTGTATCTGTTAAAGCAAGCGATTCCCCTGGTATAATTCCTGCATATGGCGGGTTCTGTGTTGCGGTTGCGCATTCTATGCGTCTGATAATAATCACGGCCGTGTTTGCTGGAGCTGGAATGTTGAGAGTGCGTTGGTCGATTATTTGATTTTGGTGGTTGTTTTGGTTCCGTCCGTCTATTTATTCGACTCGATTGCTGAAGTCTACGTGCATAATATGCAGAGTCATGTGAGGTCATGCTGTCTATTTTTACATCTCGATCAACGTATTGTTGGGCTTCGCAGGCTATGCCAATCACTGTATAGTGGCTGTCCATTGTCTTGACGAGGTGAGGGTATATGTTCGGGTTCCAATCTTTGACTTTCTCGCTCATCAGTATTGCGCCCATGATTGAGAAAATCATATCGATAGTCAAGTCGACCTTGTTGTCCTTCTTATATTTATTTTTTACGTGGACAGCGGCCTCTCTGATGGTGTTTTCGAGTCGGCCAGCAAAGTCCGTTAACTTTTCGCCATCCCGCCGTTGTAAGTCCTAAGTTTGACTTAGGTGCTGAAAGTTTGTCATCTGGCTGCAGTGGGTTCCTATAAGATAGGTCTTCAGTTTTTCGAAAGTGGACGTGTCTTGTTTAGAATCTACCATCTGCTGAAATATGCCCTGGTCGAGCAAGTCTTGGGCAGCCTTGACGAATTCTTCTTCCAAGCTGGGATAAGTGGCAAGTTCTGGTATGACGTGGATCATATAGACCTTATTTAAGGCAGTGATGAACTGATTGACGTCATTTCCAGGGTAGAATTTTTTTTTTGTTTCATTGCGTTTCGAAGTGACAGTTGTCGCATTGCCAGATCGTAGTTGTAGGCGCTTTTTTGAGCTATGGACGGAGTTGTTATGGAAGCAGAATTCAGGGCTGTCACCATGATGTCTAAGTCGGCTTGTCTCTTTTATTTTCTCTTAGGATGGATGTATGGAACCCGTTGTCATGTTGAGAAGTGCTGCTTTTTGGTCTCTGATGAGGGGGAAGCTGGAATAGTTCATATTTCTTTTGCTGTACGCTTCTGACACCAGTGTTATAGACAAGCGTGTGGTTGCAAGAAAAATAAGACTGACGAGAATATTTAGTTTAGTTTGTTTATTGAATGAATAAAATAAGCAAGCGGATGAAATATCTGGCCGGCTGGCGGGGGCGATCTATTCGGCGATGTGCGGTTGCTTTGATCTGGTCGGACGGTGTTATCGAGTGACGCTGTCGGGGCGGCCGGCGATTCAACTGGTGTGTGACCTCTGGCCTATCTATGTGTTCCCGATTTTAAACACCGACTCCAGAAAATACTACTTGTGGAAAAACAATGATTGGTTGAGAAATAGACTTTTTTTTATAACTGAGAATTTTCTGGGGATTTTGGATAGACTATGCGCGGAGCCTATATGCAGAAGCCACGATTTTCTCAGTTTGACACTGGCCGTTGTTGGGTCAAGATCCGGTATCTGTTATTTTCTTCTACAGTGTCTATTTCTGTGGGTCTGTGTTTTGTGTGTTTCAGTAGTTAGGTGTGTGAAGAGTTAAGTGGGTGAATCAGAAGAGATTCGATGTATTTTACTATAACACATACAATTATTAGTATTTTATAGGAATACTTGAAACCAAATAAGCAAATTATTGTGAGCAAATTATTGATACCCGTGAGCACATTATTGATATCAGTGGGGAATATTAAATACACTACATTCCCCAGAGCTCCAGAATAGATGCAGTTTAGGGTTTTACTCAGGATACCTCTTGGGGTGGGGCTTACCTTTCTTCAGGGGATGCAATTTGCGTATTTTAAGTTCTGCTGACTGCGAAGAAGTTGGATTTATTCCTTTCCCAAAGGTATTAGCACTATATGAAATGCAAACAGCCTCATCCAGGATTTGAACTCATGTCGCCGGGTCCATTTCCTTCGTTATGTCATGTGCGTCTCTATAATGAAATAGAATTCGAATTAAAAACCTATATAATCACATACGAAGTTCTATAGGTAAATAAAGTGCCATGATAATTTTTTTAAAAGCTTACTAATGAGACATATGCTTCAAAAGCTAAGTCCCTACCGTAGTATGATAGTCTCACAGGCCATTGGTCTTAAGTTCGTTCCCAACTCTTGTGTAGGTCCGTGTCAGACAAAGCGATGTTTAAATTTTTCAACGCAAACATTTTTACACACTCCTTACACAGGCATGTTGGTATGTTACACACACGTATTAAGAGGGGACTGAGGAATAAAGAGGTAGAGAGGGTGAGAGAGAGGAAGAAAGAGAGAGAGAAGAAAGTGACAAAGAAAAGAGTGAGAGAGAGAAAAAGGTGATTGGAGGGGTGTGGAGATAGGTCCCCATTGAGTATCAAACTTAAGGAAACCGTAAATATGTCTCACCATAGTCTGATCGTAAAGTACACCGCAAACGAAAGTCAGCAGCAGCAGCAGCAGCAAAGAAGAAGAAAAAGAAGAATTTTTTCGTAAAGGTGGTCTCCCTTCCGCCTCCTCCTTTTCCTTTTCCTCCTTCTCTATCTCTCTTTCTGTGTCTCTCTTTCTATCTCAACGCCTTTTTCTTCGTCCTCTTTTTCTCCTTTCGTCTTCTCTGTGATTCCTCTTCTTCTATTTAACCCCTCCCCCTCTTGTTCTCACTCTCTCCCTCCCACACTGACTCCGACCCCAATCGAAAAAAAAGGAAAGAAATAAAAAGGAAAGAAAAAAAAAGGAAAAGGAAGTTTTTATTTATTTATTTTATTTATTTATCACTCCCTGTCTCTCTCTCTCCCCCTCTCTCTCTCTCCTTACGAGTTTTGTTAGTCGTCACAAATCAGTCGGCAATGCTCGACATGGAAACACCACTCGATGTATTGTCAAGGGCCGCCGCTTCTCTCGTGGAAACAAATAATAGTAAGTTTTTATTCTTTTTTTCTTTAAATTCTATTTTACAGGATTTTTTGTAACCCCCCCCCCACCAACTTCGAAATTTCTCAATAACATTATTATTATTAATACCATTCACTAACCTACTGAATTTTCCGAGGTACCCAACAACAACCTGTTCCATTTATTTAATCAAAATAATTTCGTTGAAAATGTGGAACTTTTTAAAAAATCAAATTAATTATTTTTTTAATTGATCACCGTCCGGCGTGAAGACATTCGAAGTCGGTAACATTTTTAAGATTCTCCACCCTCATCCCTCAGTTTGTTGATACATTTTGAATTTGACTCCTTATTTATTTATTTATTTATTTATTCCTTATCTAATTGAAAATATGGAACCATTTTTTTCAATTTGATTTTTTAAATAGATCATCGTACATCGTAACGACATTATTCGAAGTTGATAACATTTTTAACATTCTCCACCCCCAGTTTGTTGATACTCTTTCAATTCCTTTATTTTCTTTTTTTTCTTTCAT